>CM035609.1:25124034-26324034 GCA_020496755.1 Channa maculata | reverse complement strand
GATGATAACATCTCACAGTCTGTAGTTTAAATAAATTCCTTTGCACTTAAAGACCTGATTGGGTTTTTCGGCGTGGTTCATTTATCTGTACATACAGAGACACAGTAACACCTACTGTGTCTCCAGAGAATGGTGACTGAAGTTTTCAGTCGTTTCATGGGACCTTTAACATCCAGTGAAGCTAAACAAACAACAGAGCAGCAACGAGGACTTAAATCCTCCTCTCGAGGCGCTCTCTCGTCACGGCTCTTTGCGTCACGCCACAGCCACTGAACACAAAAGGCATTTTTGATTTTCAACTTTTCAACCAAAAAGCTGCATTCGGTCTCCGTCATAAAAAATCGGAGTCTCCGAGGGCCCGCGTTCAGCGCGTTCTCCTCCATTTGAATAATGACTGAACGGGGCCACGGAGCCGCGGACGGCGGCAGAACAGAGTGAATTAGAGAGCGTTTAATGAGCTCAATACCCGCTGCAACACAACCTGTAAGAAGACACTTTCCCCGCTCTGATAAAGCCCCATTCATACACAGCAGCAGATTACAGTCACATTACAGTGAGCACAATGAGGTGCCACTGAACGGGGATGACTGAGGGTATAATGGAAATTTATTTCCCCTGCTGTTTGAGGTGAAGAATGAATTCAAAAGGTTATTGAGAGAGAAAACATGTTGTTTATGTTGGGGATTAGATGAGGCTGAGGCCTGGAGGCAACAAGCTGCTGGTGTCAGTGTAGACACAAAGCCAATGTTAATTATTATTAATGTGATTCTACCTTTATTATCTGTGTTATTATCATTTGTTATGGGATTTATTAATCGAATGCATGATCGGTCCAAGGGATGTTAAATGTGTCTGTTTGTTAGAGCAGAGTTAATGATGGCAGCTGCTGCATGAACTGTTTAGATGGTCAGTCACATCTTCAAGACGAGTAATGGAGTCTGTGAATGTGACTGTGGGGAGAGAGAATTAGTTTCTGGATTGTAGTTACATTAACTGGAAGCTGTTCTGCAAGATCAAACATTTTGATGGAAAAAACCATCGTATGAAATCATTTCACTGATATGTTGACCATCAATATATTTTCGGTCATTTTCATAAATTATCAACATTTCATCATCTTGTTGTCTAGAGTATTTGTGCAGTAAGTATTTTCTGCAGGTTGATATTTTGAAACATCCCATTGTCAATGTTGGTGAGGACATGTTGCCCAGCAACAGGTTCCCAACAAATACCACAGCTACTGCTGCACTGTCTTCTGTGGCAGTAAATTCAGTGCAACATGGAACTAGTACTATAGTAAATAGTATTCCTCCTTGGGTTCATGGTATGTCCATGTTTAATGACACAAACTATTCTTGCTATTTAATAATAAACAGTTTTATATTTAACATTTAGTTTTTTTTTTTACTAATGTAGTCATTCCGTATGAACCAGAAATGCTGAAAATGTTTTGGCAGTACAGTAACTGATACAAGAAGACGACAGGATGGTGGAGTTTGACTCTGAGGAGAAATGCTGACAGAAACCAGTGGCATGTTGGATTTCAGCTCCTGTGTTTTTATCCAAGAAAAAGAGAATGAAAAACCGGAGCTGTATCAGTCGTGGAGATAAAAATCAGCTGCAGCAGAGCAGAGGAGGAGGAGGAGTGACCTTCACACTGGCCTCACACTCACTCACTCACATCTCTGCCTGTTCACTCCTACACTCCCTCTCCTCCTCCTCATCATCTTATTGTACTGTAATTAAAAGTGGCAGACAGAGACGATTAGGGGTGTTGGTGAAATCATCCTGAGCGTATCACTGACAGCTGCACACTGAGGAACACCATCAATAATTGTGCAGGTTCTGAATATGTTTGTCAGCAGGTGATGGGTGAATCAGCTGTGAGAAGCCGGATGTGATTTCAGACCAACATAACGACAATAGATTTTTAAATCTCTGTAACCATGGCGACGCCTTCACGTCTTGGGTCATGGTGGACTCACTGTAGATAAACACACCAGCAGTGGAAGAAGTACTCAGATATTTAACCTACTGTAAAAAAAAAATGTTTCACTACACTGATGTAAAAATACTTCACATGATAAAAATGTACATACACCACATTTAAAATACTACTAATACTAAGTATCTGCAGTATTTTATTTATGTGACAAAATAGGTTCTGATGCATTTTACTGTTGAATCTGCTCAAAGTGGAGCTTTAACTTATGTAGGGGGCAGCTGTGGTAGAGCAGTGAACCACAGGGTTGGTGGTTCAATTCCCGATTCCTCCTCACCATATGTGGAAGTGTTATTGGGCGAGACACTGAACTCCACGTGATAGGTGCTATTTACCTGTGAGTCACTCAGAGGGCCACAGTAAATCTGATGAGTTGTGAGATGATTCATGTTGGTTGGAAAGAACAAAATGTGAACAATTTGTCCAATTTCCCCGTTAAACAGTTAATTAGTTGAAGCCTTGTGAGCAGTTTAAGAAAGTAAACAACTCAAATGAACCAAAACCCCTCCTGGTGCCACCTCACCTTTCAGTTTGTCCGCTAGCAGCGTCGCCTCATGTTCGGAGTAGTGCACGATGGGTGGAGGAGATGGTGGTCGCAGCCGCTCCTCGTGGATCTTGCGGCGGTGTCTCTCCTCTCGGGCCAGGAGCCGCTGTTTACACTCCCACTCGTACAGGTCGTCTCTGGCCTGGGCAAAGTCCACATGGATCCTCCCAGAGTCTTTTTTGTCAGTGCTGGATCCGATACGCATCCGGTACCCTGGAGGCAGACAAAACAATATTAGAGGTAGATATGTGGACCTGTAGCTGAATTGTCTGTGCTCCTGTTTGCAGTGTGACTGTGAATGTTCAGCTGACTAAAGAGGGTGAGCGCTCACCTGACAGGTAAATGGCCTTGTCCACCATGAACTCCTCACTGAAGCGGATGTGGCAGAAGTTCTTCTTGCTCTTGCGGATGGCGGTGATCTCCCCGCACTGGTCGAACACCTCCCTGATGATTTCCTCTGTGGCGTTCTCTGGCAAACCTCCGACAAACACCGTCTTGCAGCCGGGGGGGCGCTCCCGTGTGGATGGAGGGGGCAGGTCTGGAGAACAGTAAAAAACAAAACAAAAGTGTTGTATTTCAATGTATAAGGTTAAACTTGTGTCAAACACAGTATTAATGACAGTGTGGGGGGCTGGTGGTGGTGGGGGCTCACTGGGGTTCTGAGGGAACAGAGTGCAGCTCTTGCAGTGGATAATCTCCTTGATGACTGGCATGTCAGGCGGTATGGGTGGAGGAGGAACCAGGCTGATGCCTCCCATCATGGGGTTTATGGGGGCGATAAGGCCCAGGCCAGTGTCGAACCTCTGGATACAGAGAGAGTCTGCAGACAGAACCACAACAGTTACCACACCTGGAGGCTTTTATGATCACCAGAGGATAACTAACAACTTCAGTGACTAATCTAGGTTTTGCTGTTTGCTTTGTTTAAATAGGTGGATTGTCTGTTCAGTGGGTAAATTAATCCTTGGTGGAAAACATAAGAAAACGATGAGGACAAAGGACACATTTGTAAAACTGTTGGTTGGTTCAACATCTAAAACGTTCCTACACCCCAAGAACTTTCATTTTGGTGATGTCAGTGCAAACTGGTGTGTGAGTGAGACTATACAGACAGAGGCGGGATGTGGACTTCAAGTCCTCTATCCAACTCTTAAAATACACCTAAGAAGAACCTCAACGTTTGTCATCTGTTCAAAACTACAGTAATTATCTAGATGAATTACCAACATGATTCTGCAGCTGGAGGTAGAATACACATCAAGGACATCCTCCCAACTACGGGTTTATCTAAAACCTGTTGATCTGAGCCACTACAAACTCCGTTTGTTTAGCACCAGACAGAGACCACATTCATTTAGGTCTTTTAGCAGCTATGGCAGTTGGTTGTTTCTAACCACCAAGGGGGAAAACAACTAGACAACAGAACCAAATTGTCAAAAAACACATATTTGTTTCCTATTTATGGCACAGCAGATGAACCTCGAACCTTTAAATCCTGACAGATTTACTGCAAAACTGATCAACTGGTTAAAGTGTTTGTACTGGGTGTGTACAGGTTTAGTGGATTGTGGCTGTAACTGAGCAAGTAAACTCGTACGTGTATAGATTTTGAGACAGAACCTCTAAATGCACTGAGGTGGTTCAGGTTTCCATCCACATTACACAGGGCTGAACAGTTCCTGACAGTGGGCGACTTTCCTTCCTCCACATGTTCCATCTTTGTCAGATAAACGTTCCCGAAAACAACAAATCAAGGAGCAGAAGAAGAGAGAGATAAGAGAAAAGAAGAATGAGAAGCAATAGGAGAGGGAGGGGGGACGAACAGTGAGAGGACAGCAGCAATGTTTCAGCTGTCTCAGCAGGGTGGTTCCCATCTTCAGCACTGCAACAACAAGGAGGGGAGGAACCTGTCAGCAAAGACACGCGCAACAGCTGGAAGAATGAAGTGATTCAGAGGAGAGGAGAGACAGGCTGTCACACAATGAGGGGACAAACGTCGCTCACACCTTCATGGAGGCACCAGTCTTTAAAACAAGAGTCTTTCATTCGTTGTCCACGTTATTTTCTTATGCCTTTGTGACTTTTGTCTCATCGGTGCAGCGCCAGCAGCCGGTGAGTCGTCTGTGTAAGACCTCCGTGTGAACAAAGGTGGACTAAGCAGCCCGGTCCCTGTTCAACACAGTGACCCAGGCCGTCCCCTGTCCCTGAAACTGTAGCACTGTTTAACCAGCAATGGTAAAAATTATTTGCTATTAATCAACAGTATAATGCTGAGTAGAGTCCGTATAGATCATGGATCAGCGCTGCTCTGATGGAAAGCTGTGATCGGATGGATATTTACGTGTTTGTGCTTTAGTTGGATACGAAGGGAATGTTAGAGGACAGGGTCTCTGAAGGCAGCACTGGACTGTTTGAGGACTCCCAGACTTTGCCTCAAGGGATTTTTTAACATCCAGCACCGTCTGTCTTTAGTGTGTTAGCTGATATCGTCCCAAACCAACATTGTTGAGGAACAGTTTTTCAGCTAGTGTGCTAAAGAGCTGTTAACCACTTCCTGTGGAGAGTTTTCTAACAAAAAGAAGAAAAAGGTCTTTGACACTTTCTTAGAGATAAAAAGGAAAAATACTAAGGAAAAATAAAACACTGGAGAGGCGATCTTCCATAAATCTGAGCACGTGTAGCCAGGATGCATTCAGAGGATCTTCAGGTCTTAGGAAAACTCATTAAAGCGTTGTCTGCGATAACCCTGACAGGTAAATTACACATCTCGGTGCCACACATTCATCATAATCACACAGAGCTGCTTGTGCTCGGAGCTTTTTCTCCCAGAGCCAAAAAGACTGGAGCCAGGTTCATTTCTCTGGCTCCGAGCTCCGCGGCGTCTGCCAGAGACAGAAACACAGGGAAAAATAAAACACACACACAGGGAGGAGAGGAATGAAAACCTGAGCCAAGAAAAGGAAAAAGGACTTTCTATGGCTTTAATTATGATCATTGTGTGGCTGCTTTTCAGCAGGATTACACTGGAGTCATCTGGCTGAGTCCTCTTAAGGTGAGGCTGGTTACACCCAGATGTGCAGCAGTGAGGACTGAAACTAATCCTCAGTCTTATCTGAACCTGCATCACAGTTCGACCCGACCTGGTCCGAGTCAGACTTCACCACAGCTCAACAATGTACCAAGTCTTCCTTTCCTTCCACGTTATTCTTCTGATGGAGATCTTATCAAATATCAAGATTTTTGTTTTTTTGAGAAATGAAACAACCTGAATTAAACAAGCACGTGATTAATCACTGTGATCATGATTTGTACAATTATTTATGTGAAAAAAACATTTCATGGCTCCAGCTTCTCCACTGTTTTGGTTGGACAGAACAGACCCACTGGCATTGTCTCTGGATTGATGTGAGACTGCACTCCTGTTGTTTTGTCTACTAAACGGCATCAGGTGAAGAGAACGCTCCTCTCAGATCCTCTCTTCATCACTCATGTGGGCTTCATTTTAATAGAAAATAGCACTGCGTCTCCATAGAAACTGTAGCATTAGCCACCTGTTAGCCGCCTTCACTGTGTGATGCTGAACTGCTGATGCGTTCAGGGACAGTATAGAGTAAATCATCAGTGTTTTGGAGGCTTTCAGAGCCCAAAATGGAATTACTATATGTAGGCCTTTAGTTACTGCTGCACAGCTGCTAGTGTTGTACTTCACAATGTTCACAATATGTAACAGGAGAACAGTCCCAGTGATGGGCCTTTAATAATTTGGCACATACGGCCTGGTAACTGGGGAACAGCACATTGTTTTAATAAAGATATTTGGAGTCGTGATTTGTTTTGACTTAATGTGGAGAGAAAACAATCCATTAGAATCATGAATCATCCACAATGACAAATACAATTAAGATTTAATTGGTTAGTCTCATCGTGCAGCCCTACAATCAGCTGTGTTTACTTGTCTGTTTTTTGTAGAAATACTTTGTTTTGGTGTCTGTGAAGCGTTTTACACACAAACACCTGAAGAAATAAATTGAGGACACATTTCCATGTGTGTAGCTTGACTGACACACAAGCAGAATTAATATACATATGTAAAACACTAACAGGAGGCTTTTTCTCAGCTAACATGCTTTTACTTTAAATACTGCTGAATGTAGGATTACTTGAACAGTGTGCTATTAGTACTTCAGTAAAGAGTTGGAATACTATCATTGTAAAAACATACAGTAAGTGGAAACATATGTTTTGAGTGACCCTTTAACACCCATTTTTCTCCAGAAACTGTTCCCACATGCATTGTGAGGAGGGAGGAGAGCTGGTGGAGTCCACTCAGCGTCACATCATCATGTCCTGGTTGTCATGTTTCCACTGTGGTCCAGAGGAATTAGGCTGCTCTGCCGCTGTCTGTCTCTGTACAACACTTTAATCCATGCATTCAATTATTCTGAGCTCTACACAAAAAAAACTCAACAAATCTCCCTGTGTGCTCATTTAATAAACCCCCACACCGCAGCGCTTACAACCCCCCCCCCAGAGAATTTATATAGTTTTAAACAGACAAATCCTCATGTCTCAGGAAAACAATTTCATCAATAGATTGTGATGTGCAATTAAACCCAGAGAAAATGAAATGGAGGAGGTGCATTGAGAGTTTAGTGCTGTTTCTACAGTCACACTAGTCCATTAACACAGTGTGAGACACAGCTAAAGATTTTGGCCCAAACCTGCTCCATAACCTCTGACTGATCCACGTCAAGTTTTCCTGTCACTTCCACAGCTCTGAATTCAAAAGAATTTAAAACTGTTTAAAACGTTTTTTGCAATTTGCATTTACCTCCTTTTTTTAACCTTTTGCGTCTATGATGATACTCCGGATAAAACATCGTAATTTGACAAATTTGGGTGTCGACTGCCTCATTACCTGTTTTGATCCCTAATTTGAAAAATCCACTCAGAGCTGCTGTCCTCATATAAAACCGGCAGCTTCAAATCTACATTCAGCTGAAGAATTGGAAAGAGACGAGGCCTGATGCTGCACTTCCCCCCCTGAAGCTGAGCTGAGACAGACACTCTGTGACTCCATTTCCAGCTCCACTCTGGAGAAAACAGCGCTCAGTGGAGCCCCGAGGGAGGCAGAGGGGAAAAAAAGCACTTTTGTGTTTTCTCTTGCCAAGCTTTCATCAGGCTTTGTGCTGCTGTAGTACGTTCCCTCACATCTGTTTACACACATATATCCTCCTACTGTTGGTTCATTAGCGTGTTCAGGAGACAGAAGACAAACAAAATCTCTCTCTAGTTTGTCCTCACACAAACTGATATCAAAGCCCAAACCTGGACCAGAAGGTCAATGTGTTTTTGTTGCTCATTTCTATTTAATTTATGAGACATCAAACATATAGAAAAAGACAATGCAGGATGTAAAGATGATAAATATCCTCAGTGAGACACTGAAATAAGCTCTGGTACCTGAAACCAGCTGCTGCCCGCTGATGCCCACGGGAACAATGCCCAGGTTGTTCATGGCCGTGGCCCAAGCTTCGTGATCCGTAACGGGGACGCTCAGGTGGTTCTGCTCTGCACCCAGGCTTCCTACACCATCAGCTGCTACAGCAGAGACGAGCAGACAGAAGGGAAATGCGAGTGTTGTTCATAGGAACAGGTTATTGGGTCTGAAAAAGTGGAGGCCGGGTTATATAAGACCTGGATAATGACATGTTAACATCATCAGATGCAGTAGTGAGAGAACAGTTGTATCTTTCTGCCTCAGAAATTCCTGGGACTGGTTTATGTGAATGCAAACACTGAGGCCCCGAGGCCTTAATTTTATCAACCACGCCTCTTCAGAGAATACACCCAGAAACTTTTAGCAATAGAGAAAGAGAAAAAGCAAAAAACCTGTCCCTCTTCTGATTTTGTGTGTCACAGCTGTGTGCACCTTATCCCTGCCTACTGACTACGAAAGGCCATCAGGGTGCATCCTAACACTAAACCACAGGTGACCAAAGAACTGAAGAAGTTAAAATGAACAAAAATAAGTTTAGAGATGTTTTTACTGCAGAAATGAAGCTGACAACTGTCAAAGAATCACAGATTCAGATGATGAGCTCAGACAGACACAAACTGTCCACTCTTCTCTTTGAATTAATCAGTAATACACATCACCCAATAAGCAGCTGTGTTTTATATTTAACAGTGGAATTATGGTTGTGTTAGGTACCACTGGCCATAGCAGGTGGTCTCTTCTGTCCTTTGTCTGCAGTCCTCTCATCAGATCCTTCCTCTGTCTAATGGGGGATGGAGGGAAACAGTCAACCAGTCATACAGCAGCTGTGGAAATAAAATAAAAAGGAAACATTAGAGTTGGTGATTAGTAGGTGGAAAAGTCAGAACAAAATCCTGAATGGTGATGATTCATCGAGCGAAGAGCTGACACAAAAACCAGAGAAGTCTTTGGGTAATTAAGAAGCGAAGACACGATCCCAGCTGACCGTGCAACGGGGAGAGCTGCTTCACACACACAGCTTTTCTGCAGCAGTTTTTACTCTTTGAAACCCAAACTCCTCACACATACACACACACACACACACACACACACAGACAGACCCTTTATGTGAGTTGTTAGTGGGCTGGCATTTCACTCATTACCAGTTTCCCACCCTTGCGCTGAGCCAAGCTGTTGAAGCCACATGGAAAACATCAGAGGATCAAACTGCCAGCATCGGAACAAATCCCTCAGTTCGGTCTGACAGGCCAGAATTCAGCTGCATCCACGTCAGTCATTAACAGGGGTCACGCAGTGAAACAGAGCTGTTGAGACTCTGTGTCCACTGAGATTATTTCCTCTACAGATTTGGCAATTATTCACTAATTTCTGCACAAAACAGTTCTAAAATGTCTGTCAACTCTATGTTACACAGACAATGATGGTTTCCGTAAGATTGACTCTAGGGACTTTGGTGATCCTCTGACTTTTCATGTAGCAACACCATGAAAAGACCACAGGTCCCACAGGTTCAAAATAAATATTAATATGCAAACCTGCCATGCAGGTGCTCAGAGAGCTTTTGACCAACTCAGATGGATGCACAGTGTCTGAACGTGAACGTGGGCTATTCTTGCTTCTGCGTTGTTTCGTTTTGGAAAAAGGTGGAAAAACAAATGTTCTGGGTTCCCTAGGTCCAACGAGCCAATCAACAGCAATCAGAGTGCATCTTCAAACAGGCATAAGCTGAGTCCTAATGCAAGCAAAGATGCTAAACAGCAATTCTTACATTTAGTCTTCTCTCATCAGGAGCAAACTGACTGTTCCACAGTGGTGTACTGTAGTGCTGAGGGCTTGGTATGCAGGACACGTCCCTCCCTCTGTCAGCTCTGCTCTGCAGTAATCACCATTATTCACATCTGACACCAGCAAACCAGCTGAGCCCCACAACACATCCACATTTAATTGAGACACACTCATATCACTGAGTTCTCATCAGTGACTGCACAGCAAATTGTGTAGTTCAGAAGGATGTTTTCTTCTCAGAAATCTTAATCCTGAATGTGGTGATTGGTCAGAAGTTGGCAGAGTCAACAGACAGTCTGACCCTAAACGGCCCTTTGTAGAAGTCAAACCTGATCAAATGTCCCCACTGTCACGGTCTGTACAGTCCTCAGAAAGGCAGAAGAGCAAGAGCCCACAAACACACATCCTGCAGGCAGAATTAGGCCCTGATGTTATGGAGAGTGGATTGTGGATGAAGCTTGTGATGAGATGAGGAGGCTGCAGCAACGCTCAAGAGTTTATTTTAAGAAACATTTATCTTGGTTCTAAGTGTTTGGGCTGAAATATCTCAACAAGTGCGCGATAAATCGATGTACAAATAGTTTTAGACATCCACGTTTTGAATGCGTTGCATTAGGAAATAATGCAAAGAAACAATGTCATAATTCTGAGGTGATGTACTTCTGAATCGCCTCAGAAGTCGACTGAGAATCATTGTAAATTCGTATGATTTGAAACTAGTGCAGTGAAAATTGTTGGTAAAATCCATTAATACAGAGTAAAGAGAAGCTGTTAAAAGCTAATGCGTCACTTTACTTTGTAAAATGTGAACAAAAACAGGCTAAAAAAGAACAAGAAAAGACAAAAGCACATAAGTTTTAAATGATCACTTCTTTTCTACTATATCATTGTCTTAGTCCATTAGAAGATTTAACACCTACTGTATGTTAAACTGCTCTCAGTGTAGGGAGGTAAGGAAAAGAACAAGATGTGAAGCGGTGTCACTCTGAAACAATGCATGCTGGGAAGTCTACTGACAGTAGTTTTTCAAATTGACTTAATGTAATTAGTTAAATGATCTCATCATAAAAGACTTTTTGATAAAATTTATAGTTTTTATTGTCAGAATTTAAGTTTAATGAAAATAATTTTTTGGAGTTTTTGAGCTTGATCGGTATAATTACATCATACTCAATTACAATTACTGATTTAGCAGATGCTTTTATCCAAAATGACTTAAAACTAAGCAGCAGACACTAGGGACAACTTGGGCATTCAGCGTCTTGCTCAGGGACACTTTGACTTGTAGCCCAGAGGATGGGAGTCGATGACTTCCCTACCAACTGAGCTACAGCCCCATTCTTACACATTATGATGGAAATGTGTATAAATTACAACTAGTTTACTGCTAAAATCTTTCTCTGAAACAAATATAACAGTTTAGAATAATTTAGAAGTAACAGATATTTGATGGTCATTTATTGTGCACAACAGTCACTGTTGTTATTTTCTAATAAGTAATACAATCTTTTATTGTAAAATTTTAAAGGGGACTGAATTAGTTTTTAGAGTGAAGGGCCACGGTTTTGTATCACTTGTCAATTTTGTTTCAATCTAAGAAAATAAGACAAAATTTCATCATGAAATTCTATTCAATCACTTCTTCAGATCACTTAAGACCAAACAGGTCCAGTGAAACCAGAACAATGTTACATGAGGACTTGAACATGGGTAAATTGTGTTTGCTTCACTTTTCTTTCTGCACTGCACAGAAAGATTGATTCTGGGTTTATGTAAAGCACCTCCCGGGCGGAGCATCAGACACACACACTTTATCCAGGTAAGAATCACATGTTTAATGGCCCACAGCAACTGAGAACCCCGCAAGCTGTGCACCGTTTGCATTAACTGTCTTTGTTCTGCTGATTACTTGCTCATATCTGTGGTATCTTGTAGTTTCTGTTCAATGTCCCATGTGCGTCTTGTGTGGGTTTCTGTGTGTGTTTGTGGGTGTAATGTACCATCACTGACTTGCATACTGCCTCATCTGGGATCTGCTCCCTCTCTGTCTGCAGCAGCTAAGTTACAGTTTTCCTCTCTGGAGCATGTAGCAACCACAGAGCAGGATGTGGTGGAGACTAAAAAAGGAGCTAAAACATGGCGCCACAATCACTCGAGGTGCTGTGGAACTGCTGGATGTGGAAATGAGTTCAACATATCCATTAAGTTTTGTGGTAGTTTTAGTTTTAAAACTTGACCTCCGTGTCATCAGAAGCAAGTTCTTCTCCATCTCCATCTTTCTCCTGCGTTGATGATGTCAATCTCTGCTGAGCATCTGTGCTCACTTTCACACACCATGAAATATTCACAGCCCAGTGCACGTCCTCTTTATTATTCATGTGCTCACTTGACTTCTCTGAATCATTCACATACAATCTGCATGCTGAGGACTGCCCACGCTCATAAATACACAGTCCTGGATGCACACTGGGAAAGCTGAGTGTGTTTGTAGAGTTGTAGTGTTTGTACTTACTGTATATCCACACACACACACACACACTGCTGTGGTGATAATCTCATAACTTTTTGTTTGTCACGTTGGAGCTTCCAGCCGAGGAACCACGTGTGGAAAATTGGAGATAAAATCCTAACAAAGTATCTCACTGCATGGAAACAATATGTGCTCAGATTAGGGCTCTGACAAGCATTAAGGGTTTAAAATATCTCCAAGATTTACTTATCTTCTTTAAGTGTGTTTTGTTTCACTCTGCTTTACTTTCTTGTACCTTACATTACTAAAACTGGATTTTCCTTTTTTCTTTGAAGACCACTCTAATGTGCAGATGTTTAAAGGAAGGCAGCTGAAGATGGAGGTCAAATGTTTAACGTGACCCCGACGTTACTCCCGTGTTATAGGTCACACTAAGTAACATATCCAAGACCTTTTAGAAAACCTGTCTTAAAAAGGGTCAATGAAATATCAAAGGGCACCTTGGAGAACTGGTCCAGATGAGTTATCTCAGCAGCTGGAGCTCTTCTTAGTGGCACACACGTGTTCTTGATCAGTCCCAAATGGGCTTTAACAAGGAGCCATAAATCTGAACAAAAACATCAGAATTCTCTGCTTGTTTAAGACTCACAGTTTTCCAGTTCTTTAATGTGTTCTGGGACACATTCCATCTGCATTAAAAGTGCTGATTTTCTCCCTGATGAATGACTACAGATCGTCACAGACTGGCTGACTCAGCACACATTTCTGCAAAACTCTGAGATTTCCAAATAGCCAGAATCACGAGGCCCCAGAGTGTGATGACAGCAGCAGATAAAGTGTTTGTGTCTTCCTGTGTCATGTCGCGTCGACACTGGCCTAAAAATACAGCCGCCACAATACGGGCTTTTCATTGAGGCGGCAGGAGGACTGTGGATGAAGCACAGAAACTGATAACAGATTTTATGGCTCCTGTCTCCTTTTCATGCTGCCATCACTGACCCATAAAAGTCACAGCATCTGAAGCTTCCTGTCCACACAGCATGAGAACATGGAGCTGTGGCGTTTGCACCACAGTATCATCCACAGAGTACAGGCCATTTAATGACTCTCTGCAAATATGCATGACATACTGCACTGAATATAGCAGCATCCTCAGGAGACACGCTCTGTATCTATGGAAACACTCATGAAACTGATTAGAATGTGTGTGATGATCCAATTTTTAAAGCGTGAATGATGTAAAAAGTTTATTTTTCGTTACCTGCTTCACCTTGAAGACACTGATTATGTCTCCACATCGTCCCAGTCTCACACTGAAAACATTCCGATGCTGCTATGAGGACCTACTAATCCATACACGTGGTCCTGATGACATGAGGTCCACAGAGTAATGTACAATGATGTTACTTTATTTACAGTTTATTTGAGAACAGCTTAGCTCAGGTCTCTGTGCCGAAAATAATCAGATCAGAAAACATTTCTACACCATGGGACAAACTTTCTCATCTGTTCATTCTCAGCTTTCAATATTGTGTCAGTCCACATCAGCATTTCTGCTTCCACTCTCCCTCTCCTCAATGTATTCAGAGAGAGCACAGCGCCTGCCATTTCTGCTGTGACTGAGACTCCTTCTTTACCCTTCAACTGAGAGACAGGGTCACGGCCCAGATATCAGTCAGCGCTCGCTGCAGCAAATTACTTCTAATAAAGCCTTTAGAAAGGCACCATTAACCACAGCTACACACAGACATAGAGACGGGCTCTGGCCGTGGCAGCAAATGCAATCAACTCCAATCAAATCCGAGTGCAGAGAAACAGGCCGGCGTAGACCCCACAATGATCGTAAAAGACGGCGCGCATTTAACATTCAAAGAGCCATCAGCAGCGTACAGACAGCTGCGACAGAAAATATGTTGGCAGCTCTTCAAAGACCACAGATGATCTCTGCTCCCAGGTCGGGCAGAAAGAAGGAGCGGGGTTGTGTTTGTTGAAATTCTCTGCTAGTGATTAATAAAAAAAAGATCTATAATCACTTTGACAAATTAAGCATTAGTCATTTAAATGTTTTATCAGCTAAAAAGCCTAATGCTACCTTCACTACTAGCACAAATGCTTGTTAATAAAAAAGCTAAAAGCCAAACTCAAACAGATCATCTTTCCTTTTCAAGGACGGCTTTTAATTTGAAATGCCTGCAGGAAAGTGGATTGATTCTCTGCTCCAGAACTAGAGTAAAATATTCCTTTATTCCAGTGTATAAAATGTAAGTATTTTACATCTCTATGTTTGGGCTGCTCTGACACAGCAGTCAGTCAGTGTCAGCTCTCAGCTCTGGTCTCTGTGTTGCATTCAGGTGAGTCTTGTTGGCCCAGACAAACAGTAACTTGAGCCGATGGAGCAGGTAGGTTTCCATTATAAATTGTTATGGTTTTACTTTTTATATTAATATTTTAATTTGCTTTTACTGCAAAACCAGATATGTCATTTCATATTTACCAGGTGTCAGTTTAATGTCCACAGCAATAACTGAATACAAGAGACTTGTTATATTAAACCCAGCTTCAATTTAAAGACACACATCTTCACTGTGTAAAGGTGTTCAGTTTTCTTGTTGAATCAAAGATAAATCTGTCACCATGTGGTTACTGCTACAGTCAATAAAAAACTTCCTGTGGTGTGGTTAAAATTTCACATTAAAAGCCTACTTGGAAAGGGCACAATTAGCTTTTAATGTGAAACATCTGTTTCACTGACTGTAACAGGGATGCTTTCAGCATTTTCTGACTTTTAGATGTATCACAAACCTGCACCTCTGTGGAACATGAGAACCAATGTAATAACTGTAAAAACAGAAGACAGTTACATTTTCAGGTTTCACCTCTCAGTGACAGTGTTTGTTTTCTGTATTTCTGTTTTCACTCGCTCCTTTTCCTCCACAGACATTATCCCTTCATCAGGTTACTGCCCTGCAGTAAGACTCATAATTAGCCGCAGTCTAAAATTAGCAGTGAAAGGGCTGCATCAGCAAGGGACAAGTAGTAATTAACGCCTGATACAGAGACCAGCTCTGCAGACCGGAGGTCGGGGACAGGCTGCAACAAAACATTCATTATGTTTTTTGTTCATGTGTTGAGTGTCTCCAGCATCATGTATGTTTACAGTCTGGGTCATGGTGTACAGGACACCTCGGTGAGAACTGCTCACACTCTGAATTTTTTTTGACCTTTTAATTGTACAATTGTATAACAGCTGGATTATGAACTGGGACACTACCAACAGATGCTGGACAACCAGGGTCCTCAGGTTTAGGAAACATCGGTTGGATTTAAATCATCTGATTGGGTCTAAATTTGTTAGAAATTTGCTCCACTAAAGTACAATATCCTCCATGTTGGGTCCTCCATCCACCACCTGTTCAGAAGAGGCTGTCAGGAGGCACCAGGAGATACGGTAATGTTTAAAGATTGTAGCTAATTTCAGTACAGATGATCAGTAGTATAGTACAGTATCCTTTAGTAGCCTATTAGATGAATCTCACATCCAAACTAAGCTAATGTTCGTTGTGTCTCGGTGCTTCACGCTTCTCAGTTACAACGCTGCTGCTCTTTACTCTCTGAATCAATCCACCCTGAATTGCATAAAATTCAAGCAATGCTATTAGTGTGGCTGCAGCTCGTGTTTCGAATCCATTTAATCCACTTAGGCCTGAGAGGCAGCGAGGGTGGGGGTGGGGTAGGGGGTGAAGGGGGGGTCAATAGAGTCTCCTGGTTGTGTTAAAAAAAAAAACACTAAATGAGCAATAGAAGAAGTCTGCAGTGTGTCTGACTATTGATCAGAACAAAGGTAACATGTCCTCAATCCCAGGATGCAGAGGCAGGATGTGCTACAGTAAATAGTCTCCTCTACAAATCGTACACAGCACAGCATTTAGACAGATCCCCAGATATCTCCCTGAGGAGTGTGTGGGCTCTAGAAGGTGTATGTGTGGTTCATTATCAGGTGCCTTTAACACAGCAGAAGAAGCCTGACAAAATAAAATGGATACATCATAAGTTTAAGATTTAGTCAGAGAACTAGAAACAGACAATCAGAATGAACCTCCTCCAGGCTCTGATTGGCTGGTTTCATGGCAGATTTGTGCCACATCCAGTTGAGTAACAGACACCAAAGATCAGAGAGTCTTCAGAACGTGTCTGGGTCTCACTGAGTCTGCCATCTTTGTCCGGAAGCAGGAGCTGGAGTTGAGCTTGACACATTTTTAATGCATGGTGACACTGATGATGCAGATACATTTAGTTTTTACTTCAAATTATTGTTTGCATCATAGTCAAGTCTTTCAAATTTACACACAGATTATTATTAATGTAACAGCTCCCAACAAGATACGGCGTCAATAGAGAAATACGGCACACTATCTCAATCACACACACACACACACACACATGTCCACCACAGCGGATTGCAAATGCCACAGGTCAGTGTGTGTGTGTTTGTGTGTGCGTGCGTGCGTGTGTTTGTGGCAGAGCCTCCAGCAGGCGACAGAGCTGATTCACAGAGGACGACCAGATGGTGTCAGAGAGAGGAGGAACCAGGGGAGGAGTGCTTTGTATCTAGCGTTCTTCGAGCCGTGACTGCTCTCTGCATTTTAAACACCTTCCCTTCTGTCGTTCACTGTGCCCCCCCCCCACATCCACTGCACGACCAGCCAATTAGCATCACACACACACATCTTTTGCTGACAGATACATAAATCCAGATTTTAAACATTTGACTCTTGCTTCAGGTTTGACTCAACCTCAACAAGAAATAAATGACGTCAGTTTTTAGGGGAGCGAAACATGAGCTAAATGCTGAGTCTTCGCTTTCAAATTATTCCTATCAAAATACATCAATGTCATTCTTCAAGCACAAAAAGCAAATATTAGACTGTTTATGGTTTTGTTGGTCTGTGTGCAACGTCTTATCTTATCAGACGCTGCGATAAATGCTGCATCTCACAGTCACATATGAACTGTTTCTGACTCCGCCTTCACTGTTTGTGTAGGTGAGCTGAGAATTATCCACTGTGACAGCCTCGGCTTTAACGTGCAGGCTGAATTTTCCCCCAGTACCCCACCTCCCAATGTCCTCACCAAGGACATGTCCAACAACAGAGCAGAGAATTTATAGAGCTGACAGAAAGAAGCAGCAGGAACTGAACATTCTGTTTTTAAAGGAGAAGCTCCATCTGCATCTGACTGCAGCCAATTATTTTCATAATCCAACAATCTAAGAAATAAAAAACCTCCCACACATTGTCTCCTATACGCGTCTTTATTCATCAGATGTATGTAAGAGTCAGTCCATCATTAGATGTGTATAGTCCAGGACCACCCACAATGATAACAGAAACACAGGAATGAAGTCAGTGCACATGATCACCTTGAATAAACACGCCCCATATAGTAGATTCAGATGCCCTTTAGAAATATTCTAACAGGTCCAACATGCATGTAACAAAAAACCATGTAGAATACAAATGCATTACAAATTCAGGAACAATAAGCTATCATCAGTGTTAGAAAGGCTTTTCCACATCAAGAGCTATTCATGACTCTATGCAGTAAAGAAACTGACAGAAACCTGTTTTTGTCAACCCACTCAATAAGGGTTTACCTAAACACCAGTTTTATAGACTGAAAAGACTGTGTCAGATGAGATCATGTTGACAAAGTACCTGGGATGAACTTAAACATTTTTAACATCTCGGGGTTATTCACATGACTGGTTTGAGGCAGCTTAAAACAATAAGGTAATAGTGGAGTCCCAAGCCCAGATAAAACTGGAGGATTGCGGCAGGAAGGTCGGAACGCATTCATTGTGGCAACCCCTGAAGGGACAAGCCGAAAGCCGTTGATTTTGATTTTGGTTACAATGAGGTCATTATTTTATTATAAACATAATGACCATTCACTCTCACACTGTTATTGTTGTTATTTTCAGCAGCAGGAAAAAGCTTTTTCCAGAACAAAAGCTCTAAAAAGACAGTATCCACCACCTGTTCAGCAGCAAACAGCAGACAGACACAGTCAGAGAGCAGCTGCTGAAGCAGATATTTCCCGGTGGAGGTGGTGGAGACCAAAGATGGAGCTAAAATAGAGGAAACACTGGAGTGACTCAATATGAACAGTGAACAAGGATCACATCGCTCTGGAACTATTGGATGTGGAAATGTGTCTGGTTCCACTGAATAATTTAAAGTGCAAGTGGAAAGAAAACGTGGGTCATTGCAGCTTTAAGAACAGAGACAGACTGTCATCCTGAAATCGTTTGTTCAACACATCCATCCATCCCAGTCTGTGAAGGTGACATGACTGAAACAGGCAGACGTAGGACACAGATTCTAATATAAAGAGAAGAAACAGAACAAGAGGAAATAATGTGGACAGAAATTTTTAAAATTGGACACCACACTGTATGTGTGTGTGTGTGTACACTTATAGCCTCGCTAAATGGACTGATTGACAGAAGCAGCGAGCTGAGGCGAGTCCGTCTGTTCCAATCTTCTCTAATTACAATCAAGCAAAACTAAAAGTGGCAGAACACTCATAACTGAAGCCACGGCCGATACAAAGCACGTTCCCCATCCAGACGATGGTCTGTCCTGAAGTCGTGGAGTACTAAATTACAGCCTTCAGGTACTTGATTCATTGGTTTTCATGCTAGGGTGTAAGGTACTAGGTGCTAACTAGGATGAAATATTCACCTTATTTTAGATTTTTGATATGAACATTATGAGGACATGACCTGATTATACTTAATTAACATTTGCAGTGCTGATCTTTTACTTGTAATGCCGTACATTAAAAAATACTTATAGTACACTGGTAAAGGTTGAGTCACTCCACCCCTGTATTGGCTTCAAGTACAGTATCGGTCTCTCGGAACAGAGCACATCTGTCACATTAAGACGCTGTGAATCAAATCCAGCTTTAACATCATGTACACAATCAGTGGGACAAACAAGATCCAGACGACACTGATGATTTCAGACAAGATGCAGCAGCACAGAGGGAAGGAGAGCAGCTGACGGAATGGGGTGTGGGGGTGGAACCTGACTGAAGGAGCTCTGGAAACAAATAGTGATGTCTGTGCATCCAGACAATATCAGACACATCTGCCTCAGGATGGTCAGTTCTAACCTGATTAAACTACTGATCTTTCATCTCATTTGACCTGCAGCAAATCATCACGAGGGGGTGCTGTTGGTAGTGGGGTATTGATCAGTGCAGTCCAGCTGGATTCTCAACTGAGTGGTTTGTATACAAATGTTCAACTCTGGAAATTTGAACAGTGCACATGCGTTAATGCACAAAATGCATCCCTACCCACTCACACCCTTTGCCATCACACCATTATGTGTAACCTCTAACCGTAATCTAAGCCTGATCCTAACCTGAACCTTAAACCCCAGACCAAACCCTCTGACAGCTGATTGAAGGTGTTAGAACCAGACAAAGTGACCTCACAATAGTTTGTCCACATAAACGTAGACAGATGTTTGCACACACACAAACACACACACACCTTCAGACAGAGTCGTTTCCAGAAACCTGATGAGAGATCCAGATGTTTTGTTTCCACATCGCCATTCATTTTACTGTGTGTGTGCATTAACCCAAATTTCCCTAACTATAGTCTATAGAAATAGAGAAAATGTGTGTGACTGTAACACACACAATGAGAGAGTAAAGAGCAGAAGAGGTGTGAGTCATGTCTGAGATGTTGACTGAGAACTTTGTCCACAGCGTCTCAGTCTCCAGTGATTGACTGGCCATTTGAAACATCTGTGGCTCTGATGAACTGATTTCTCCTGCATCCTCCGCTCCAACCCCGACAACAGCAACAGGTATGAACAGTCTGAGATGTTTGTAGAATCTGACGTTACCAATGGACAAAATGCTGCTCTTATGCATAAACCCACTCACTGTTTCAGTCACACCTTAGACCTTGTCCTTAAATACGGCATTGAGACAGATAATTTAACAATATTTGCTCACAACTCTCTGCTGTCTGACCATTTTCTAATAACATTTGAATTTACAATAACGGACTATACAGCAGTTAGGGAAAAATTCCACTAAGTGAAAAAGCTGTCAACAAATTTAAAGAAATTATTCTTTCATCATTTGCTTCACCATATGTTGATACAATGGAAAGTAGCCACCTTAATGTTACTCCGGCACAAGTAGATTATCTTGTTGACAATTCTGCAGCCTCACTGCTTATGATACTAGATCCTATTGCCCCTCTAACAAAGAAAGCAGTAAATCAGAAGAGACGATCTCCGTGGTACAATTCACAAACTTAAAACAGGCAAAAACAGTTTAAAGATGAACAAAAAAGCTCTCCGTGATGCCAGAACAACATATTATTCATCATTAATAGAAGAAAACAAGAACATCCCCCGGTTTCTGTTCAGCACTGTAGCCAGGCTGACTAAGAGCCATAGTTCTGTTGAGCCTAGTTTTCCCTTAACTTTGAGCAGCAATGACTTCATGACTTTCTTTATGAATAAAATTGTAGCTATTAGAGAAAGAATTCACCAGATCCTCCCCCCAAATATTACAGATAGATCTTCATGTACAGCAGTGCTAGAGTCATGGATGAGGCCCCAATCCCTGTTAGACTGCTTTTTACCCATAGATCTCTGAGCTAACTTCAATTATTGCTTTTTTTAGACCCTGTCCCAACCTAATTGCTTAAATATGTTTTACCTTTAATAGACATGTTCATATTAGATGTGATCAATCTATCTTTAGAAAAGGACTAATTAAACCACTACATAAAAAATCCTGTCTTGACCCAGGTGTTTTAGCCAATTACAGACCAATATCTAATCTCCCTTTATTTCTAAAATCCTTGAAAAAAATCTGTTGCAAAGCAGTCATGTGACCACCTGTACTGGAATAATTTGTATGAACACTTTCAGTCAGGATTTAAAGTTCATCATAGTACAGAAACAGTACTGGTAAAAGTCACCAACGATCTTCTCATGGCCTCAGATAATGAACTTGTGTCTATATTCGTCCCACTAGACCTTAGTGCTGCATTTTACACCATTGACCACAACATTTTATTAAAGACAGGAACATAGATGATTAAAGGAACCACACTGCACTGGTTTGAATCTTATCTGTCAGACAGGTTCCATTTTTTATAAGGCAGATGGCTGCCCATACCTGAGCCTGGTTCTGCTGGAGGTTTCTTCCGTAAAAGGGAGTTTTCCTCTCCACTGTTGCCTAGAGCATGTTCAAGGGGGAATTGTTGGGTTTTCTCTATACATCTTTATAGTATTGACTTTATTCTGTAAAGTGCATTGAGATGACTTTGTTGTGAATTGGCGCTATATAAATAAACTTTAATTGAATTTAATTAGTGTAAATTGTTCATGTATCGCCACCTAATTCTCTTAAGTCAAAGAGCATCTTCTCCATGTCTCTTGGCTTGTTGACTGAGTGATGGAAAAACCCAGACTCCGACTTTCAGACTTGATCAGTCCAGAGTTCTCAGCTATGAATTCTGCAAACACCACGATAAATCTGTCAAGTCACTCTTTTTCACACATTCTCCACTCAGTGGATGTTTCTACATCACATAGTATTTAAAAGAGACGTGGGTTTGCAAAGTATTTGCAAACTCGTAAAAGTAAACAGATTGTGATCATATCATATCAATAAAACCTCAGTCTTTTCCTTAAAAAATATCTGATTTTACAACACAAGATTCATAAACCTGGTCTTTTTCTTTCTGTCACAGCTGACAAAAGCTGCTGTGCTACATATGAAACCATGAACCAGAATCAGGTACCACTAGGTTCAAACAGGTCATATGAGTTTATCAGGCCATAGCCCAACCCTGTAAAAGGACCTCTACCACTTAAAAGTGCTACAGTTGTTGTATGACATCACCAGCCCTAATGAGAGATTGAAATGTGACTGTTTAATACACACTGGGAGGAGATTTCAACACATACAATCATACAGAAGATGGAATGAGCTGCTGCAGCTTTAAGCTGATCCCAGATCAGTTAAACTACTTGAAGAGGATTAAACCATTGTCGTGTTTTTAGGACACGTTGTGGAGTTTGTGGCATCATTCCATAGTAAAGGATGTGCTGGGTTCAGGTATATATACACAGCACTATGCTGGAAATAACTCACTTTCTCACAATAACTTTTTAAAAATTGCAAAACCCCAACATCACCATGACATAAATAAACGGTTAAGGGTTAACGCTTGTCCACAGCCACCCTCCATTTCTGTTTCTTTCTGCAGCAACAAAGAGCAGCAGAGAGTAAACTGAAAACCAGAGAAACAAAAACAGATTAGTGCTTCATCACATTGTTGCTTTTATTGCTGAAGAAAAGAAAAGAGTGCAGAAAATCACAGCAGGGGAATTTTATTTATCACCGCCAACACACTTTTCAGTCTCAGTCATGAGCATGCAGTAATACTGCCACTGAGAAACAATACAGTTTACTCAGCAGGACAAGGTGCTATGTTGTCGAACGACTGACGCTATTCTGAGCTCCAGTTTACAGATGATACTTTACATTTTACTGGAGAATTTACTGTGAATTGTGTTAAATATATGTTATATGAATTATGTTATCTAATACCATGTTTCACAGATGGGATCAGGTTCTTATGCTGGAATGTAGATTTTGGTTTTTCTACTTTAGTCTTATCTGTCTACAGAGCAGTCTATGATATTAGCCACTACAATAGAGTTCTTTACTTTCCTTGGATGTTACCCTTGTTCCTTGTGATCACCTGGACTATTCCAGGTGGTTATGAATGGCGGCCACCATTTGTTTGCGATTTGCTTGACAAGTTGACTAATGGACTAATGGAGTTATTATGTCTTCAGAAATTTTCTTTGTCAGACACACTTCTACAATCTCTGTGCTTGTCAAGATCAGGCTTCAACAGCGAAGACCTAGATTTCTCTGCTTTATTTAAGGGAAGGTCTCATTAACTCACACCTGACTTTCACTCCACTGATTTCAATGGGGTGTTTCACTTCTGCAGTAAATAAAAAATGCCAACAGCATGTGTTGACTGGCAGCCAAACCCACAACGATGATGAAACAAAGGGTTAAAAGGGATTGAAATGCCTTCAGTCGAGCAAGAAAACAAAGCAAAGCTTAAGAAGTCATATTACTTCTAAATTAGGGCTTATATTTTATTCAGGGGCTTTGTTGGAGTATCGCAGTATAATTTCTTAGTGAGTATCTAATAATTAGTCTTTATTCAACAGCTCATCTGGTCAAGTGCGTGAAATGGTTGGCCAAACTAGGTGGAGTCCCCATGCTGGTGTATTTGGTGGATGTGGGAACAAAGTTCTGTGATGTATCTCATACTTGTAGCATGCAGAAAAACCTGAACAGACCCTATTGGACAGATCTCTCCTCTCACCCCGCAATTGTCACCACTGTATGTCATTAACTCTGTGTGTTCTCTCCCGTAGTTGTCTTTGTCCTCCTCTGTCCCCCTCTCTCTGTCCCTTTCTGCAGGTGTCCCCCGGCTTTGAAGCAGTGTGTCTTCCAGCGTGCAGCTACTGGTCCTACCAATCTGCCCGATGTTTTGTTGTTGCTTTTTGTTGCTCTGTTCTTTTCTCTCTTCACTTTCCACTCACCCCAACCCGTCGAGGCAGATGGCCGTCCACCCTGAGCCTGGTTCTGCTGGAGGTTTCTTCCGTTAAAGTTTTTCCTCTCCACTGTTGCCTATGGCTTGCTCCAGGGGGAATTGTTGGGTTTTTTCTATACATCTTTATAATCTTGACTTTATTCTGTAAAGTGCCCTGAGATGACTTTGTTGAATTGAATTGAATTGAATTGAAACCTGGGGTCTTTTCTTACAGAAAACATGTAAACACACATTCCCCCAACACTAACGATCAACTTTACAGAAGTAACTATTACACCAGATTACAAAAAGTATAATATAGCCATTTCAAATTAATCAGTTTTATCCTAATACAAGCTGGGATGTTTCTCACTTTGGAGCCAGTGTCCTCACTATGCAGGCTTGAAATTCACTGGGTCCCGATAGAGATAGAGAAACAGAAACACAAGTCTAGGCCTTTAGGGACAGGATTCTGGTGATTTTTAATGGAAGCACTGTAGCATAGAGGCGCTCTAAGAGCTGCTGACAGCAACTTCTCATCTGATTCACACCAGCAATTAAAGAGCAGCCAGATGCCTGTGGAGGGGCTGGGTCAAAGGAAGCATTGACTGGAGGAACGATAAGGCTTGATTTGTGCACAGAAAGCCTCCTTTGACTCCTACATGCAGATAGGCTCTTTGTGAGCTGCTGGTGCTCGACTGTATTGTCACATTGTGCCTCTGTTCACACCTGAGCTCAGTCACAGTGACTTGATCAAAGAGGAGGGAGGTGGAGAGGTTTCATTTGACAAAAAAAAAGAGTCGCAGATTGCAGATCATCTCACTGTATAACAACAAGCTGATGATAATATTACACGTCTGTGTCAAAGCTGTGCATCTTATTCCCTGTTGCTACGAGTTCATCTTTGTATTGAAAGACATTTTCTTGTTTATTGTACCTGAGATCCCAACAGTAACTTATTCAATGATAAACCAAATGTTGTCTGGGTGCATTTTAGTAAGAGGTCAGATCTCAATGTCATATTGACATGTTAAGTATCTACATATTGGTTCTTTTTGTCTTTTAAATTACAGACCCAAAAAAGCCGGATGACATCACCTGGAAGAATTTTTCATCATTAGGAGTTCAGATGATGTAATCTGAGGGAGCTCTGGAAAAGCAGGTTGACCATGATTACAACTCCATAGTGTGAGCAACAAGAAAACATAATCTGAACTAAAGGTTCCTCCAAGTGATGTCATCCGAAAGCGTTTTTAAGCTACAAGTAGACACATATTTTAATGTAGGAAAGTCTGAAGTTTAATGACATTCATTTACATGTACTACTTAAAGTAGAACCAGAAGAAGCATATTTGATATCAGTGAAGGTGTCCTTTAGCTCCAGAACAACATGATTAATGTGGAGTTATGTCCAGTTGTCTCTCTTTTGGCTCTGTGTTTGGTCTCCACCACCTCCTGAAGGAAATATCTGCTCTAAATGTTCCACTGTGTTCATCAGCTGCTCTCGGACTGCGTCTGTCTGCTGTTTGCTGCTGAGCAGGTGGTTGACTGAGAGTAAAGTTTAGTCCTAAGACTCAATACTGAAGTCAAACTCACTAAAGCTGAAGGAAGCTGCAGATTTGTCGATCTGATCATTCTCTGCCACAGGTTCCTAACGTGACACGCTTCATCCCAAACTGTAACACATCAGTTTTAGTTACTTTAAATGTGACAATTTGCTGTTTTTCTGCAAAGCCTGATCTTGACAAGGCATTATTTCACATTTGTCAGTACTATGCAACGCTTTAGCCCAGTAGAAACATCTGTAGCATCGCGTAAAGACAGGAAACAGTCAGTGCAGGTGTCTGTCAGATTTACACAGCTTTCTTGACAGTCACTAGCATCCTATAGAATATGAAAAGGGAAACAATGGAAACAACAGAGCATTAGGTGCAGGTGAGTCTGCTGCAGCTGAGCAGTTAAAAATGGATGAAAAGCTGCTGCAGACCTTTAGTGTCTCTGCTATGAAAGACATTTTCCCAAAGGCGAGACACATGTAAGGAGTGGCTGACAGTTTGCCAACATGGCTGACGTTCGTCTGCATCACCACTGTGATGGATGTGACATGGTCGGCTCTTCCGGCTGCCATGAAGTATTCAGTACGCCGGAGGAGAGATCTGCTCCCCAGACCCCCCCAGTCCAGAGGAACACAGCGGAGAGAGGGGCAGAGAGTGGGAGGAGGGTATGAGGCAGCAGGAGAACTGACCACAGATGACAACTCAAGGTTAAAACACAAACACAACTTCTCTGCACACTAACAACCTGCCTCCTTATTCGCTGGTCATTAATAATTAATGTGACGCTGTGTGGAACAAAAACATGATCCATATTTTCATGATGACACAAACAATCAAGCTCTTTGTGAAGGAGTGAGTTAAATGATGATTAAGGGTTGGATCTGTGTTTCTTAAAGCTTTTTTTCAAAATATTTTAGTCGACATATCTCTCCCTCTCTTTCTAGTCCTTAGCTGGCAACTGGGGACCCGGTCGTCCCCTCAACCAATACACTGCTGTAAGTGCCGCTGAATTGATTGCATCATTCATAGTGCACTTCCACTCTTATCGATCAGTGGCTATATTTCTAGCCTCGTCTATGGTAGGTTGTAGGTTCCTTAAGTCTTCCTCGACGTGTTTGAGACAGTAGACATATACTCCATAACTTATCTTATAGTGGCGAGATGCTGTTGACGCTTCCTATCACACAGACTCAGTTTTTCTGCGAGGCTTGTCCTTCAGACCAATCACAGACTTTCACTGAATTCTGCTTGATAGTAATAGCTGTAGGACAGTGTGGACAGACAATAGAAGAGCTCAGTGGAGCAGGGAGGAGCAGGATGGATTGATATTGTATAGTTAGTTCACTCTGGGAACAACACAGTTACTGCAGCTTCTGGGCAGAATCATTCATGTGTTGGTTGGGTTTTGGGAGATGCAAAGTTCAGTAGCATGTACAGTAGCTCGTACTGTATCCACACAGAGACAGTAATGAACAACCTTTAGCTCTTTAGCGTCTGTCAGATTAGGACCACCAGGTGTGCCCTGTGGCCCCTGATGGCAGGAGCATGCACACCTCCACCTCTGCTTCACTGCATTTACACACGTGAAAAACATTTCACATTTAGGCGAAGCAGCTAATAAGCAGCTTCATGATCATGAGTGTTGCTGTAGCAGGAAACTGAGTCAGACTCATTGTGTGCAGGTCTGACACGCACCACAACCTGTAACTTTCCATTCTAATAAGCCCAGAGCAAAAAGAGAAAGCTGCCCAGCATCGATCTGTTTTTCCTCAGCCGTTATAGAGCGAGTGGGGGGGGGTATGTCAGATTTTCCTCTAGTTGGATGGCAGGCAGCAGCTGGTCTAGACATGAACTCACCAACCACAGGATGTGACACAGAGAGTGGAGGTGAATGTTACTGCAGCAAAGACACGTCATTGTCTGAGAGCCTCCATCATCAACCCCGTACCCCTACAGATGACCCCCCTCCTGTTTCCCCACCTTTACACTATGCTGTGTTAGGAAGTGTCTCTGCAGGGGATGAATGTTGGTGTAACATCTGGAGCCACATGTACACAATAACTCAGATTTAATAGGTGAGTGAGGTGGGGGGGCAGCTCTACACCAGAAGTGCAGTTCTTGTTAGAGAATGATCTGGGTCATTTAAAATTTGCAAAATGGTCACAAAGAGACAAAAACAGACAAAAATCAAGCTATACAGCTAAAAAGGACACAAAATGATGGCAAACAGTTGATGTCTCTCAGTCTGCAGGTCCTACTTTGGAAAGGTGGGGGCCAATTTCCTTATCATCTGCTCACGTTTATCTTTATGTAATAATACTGTTAATATACCCACGTGTCTTTTAAATTGTGTCAGAAGATCTTATTTTCATCCTCCTTTAACTGTCCTCTTCCTCCACCCTACCCCCACCCTTCTCTCCTTTGTGTTTTTCTCCACCTCTCTCCTTTTTCTCTTGCTCTCTCCTTGCTCCCCCCAAACAGTCACAGTGATGAAGTGGCCAGTGAGCGGCCGTCTCTGCCCGTAATCACCGCGCTAACTCATGGCAGCGCCGTGGCGCCAGCAACTCGCCATCCATCACCGCCTCCGCTGCTGCAGGAAACTGATATATCAAGATGTAAATTCTGGTCTCGCTGCTCCTCCACTGTCTCTTCAGAGGGGGGGGAGACAAGGACATGGAGGAATGGAGGAGGGGAGGAGGAAAGACAACAGGAGGACAAAGAGTAAGAGCAGGGAGGGCGAGTAGGAGGTGAAGAGAGGATAAAGCAAAAGGGAAACAGAGGACAGGGGAGGAAGTAGAAAGCTGAGTGTATGATGATAATGGTGGTGTTAATCCAGTCTAATCCAGCCTCATTAGTTTCTCTCAGTCAGCAGTGAACACACATCCTCTGTTCAGTCTTCACATTTCCACAGAACTCCTCTCATCTCAGCAGCTCCTGCCTACCTGAACTTCCTTATCCAGGTCTACAAAAGCCCCACTGCCAACTGAGCTCCTGGTGGTCCCTTCACCAAATAGCAAAAAATCCCAAGCAAAGCTCTTCAGTGGCCACACGATGGTAGAATGAGCTGCAAAACTCTGCAAAACCCAAGATTCAAAAACTGTTGTGGAACATCATATGCAAACACTAAAAACTACTCTTCCCTCTCTGATACTTATAACAGCTACACCAGGCCTCACAGGGAACTAGTCTTTTCTTCTCTTGTGTGACCAGAATCTTACAGTCCCTCCACTATAGGAACTTTTCTCTGCGACCAGGAACCTTTAGGAAACTTGTTTCCTCTATCTGTGTTTCCACTGGAGGATCCAGGGTCTAAACTGAATTCAGGGTTGTAGTTCTATCCCCCAGGGTCCCCAATCCAGGGTTGGTGCTTTCTAAAACTACTCTGGATGAGGTCTGCACTGCTAAACGTTGCCCATTTCTCGCATACTAGGGACGTTCACTTCAGGGAAGATTCTTGGACTTTAGTTGCTAAAACAGTACCTGAAAATTCAGATTTAAATATTTATTTGGAGGAACTGAGGTCCAAATGTAGGTTTAACCAAGAAATCTCCCTGGTTGGGTGGAAGTACTTTCAGACTGATGGACTGATTACCAAGTCCAGGCTGTGCAAAAAGATGACCTGCATGGTCACGTGCAGAAAAGGAGCTAAAGTCTGTGACAGTTCCTAAAAGTAACAGCACACAATAAAAACCAAGACTGAATTAGGAAAAAACAACTGATGTTTGATGTAATCCACACATCAAACCTTAGTAGGGCTCAGGGTCACATCAAGGACAAGGACAGTAAAGCAGCAGACCTTTGATGGTCCCTGAGGGGTCTCACATATCCTGTTCAGAGCATCTGAGCACCGTCACAATATAGTAAATGTTCAGGTTTGAACCATGACATCTTCTGCACCCTGAAGCTACACGGGGTTGAGGAGTCATAAAAGTAATTTACAGCATCCTGAGCCTCACACACACACACACACACACACACACACTCCGACCAGTGCCGACCTCTGAACAATGAGTGAATGGCAGAATCTCACAGGGAAACAAAAGCAGTAAAA
Source organism: Channa maculata (assembly GCA_020496755.1). Classification (NCBI taxonomy): domain Eukaryota; kingdom Metazoa; phylum Chordata; class Actinopteri; order Anabantiformes; family Channidae; genus Channa; species Channa maculata. The sequence continues at coordinate 26,294,458 of CM035609.1, read as the reverse complement.
CAACACAAAGACTAACATCTGTTTACCTCAACAATACATGAGAATTAGCCAATCAGCAATCAGCTCCTAATGAGCTCACACAGGTGTAAAGGACCCATTCATCATTTCCAGTTTGGTAATAATACTCATTACTGGTAAGCAGAGGATTCTCAGCTTTGGCTAAAGTATCAGCAGTAAAGAGAGTAAAGAGAGTGTGTGTGTGAAGCTGTAGCTAACAGGATGGTTGTGGAGCATCATGTGGACACACACTGACCTGTGTCTAATGTGCAGCCAAGTGAACAATACAGTGTGTGGCTGCCAGAGTGGCCATATGGTTCAGTCCAGACTGGAATAAACCAGTCTGGCTCCCACACTGCACCAGTACAGTGGATTGTAGAGAACGTCCAGATACCAGGGTCAGCAGCACACTCTTTGGTAAAGATCCTGTGATTGTGTGAGAACTCAGTTTCTATCCACTGGTGGATTTGACAGGTTAAGGAAAAACATAATTATGCAGTTTCCTCCAAACATATTGGAACAGCAAGACTAATTTATGCTTTTCTTAGGAAAAACACTAAGAAGACATTTACGTTTAAGATCCAAAGACGGATGTGGGAAAGTTCCGAATTTCAGCTTATTTGTGGTTTTCTTACACCTCGATACATGAGACAACATGGAAGATGACCAAAATTTTAAATGAGCAAGTATTTACAGTAAAGTCAATAAATAATAATAATAAAAAGGTTATAATAAAATCACCTCAGACTGAGCTGATCCTCTGAGTTTTCATCATCATGTCAACATGTAATTTGTCCAATACGTCAATTTATCCCCACAAAAATAACGGTACCACCACAAACAGGTTCACGTTTACACATGTGCTTTAACTGTAGAAGAATGCAGAATGTTCTTTCTAATGTCCTCAGGAATCTAAAGAACATTTCATGTTGCTATACGTGTGTCCAGTCTGCTGTGAAACCACATTCAGTTTTTTAAATTTAGATTTGACTAAACGGTGCTGAAAACTGATCCTCCTCACAGGAAATAAATAGTGTGTATGTGTGTTTGTGTGTGTGTGTGACACCGTTTAGCAGAATTACTGAGGAGTCACCTGAACAGCAGGTGAGCCGTTGACTTTCCCTCTTAGTCTCTTTTTTCTCTCCAAAACTCTGCTCTCATTTCCTTTATTTCCACTTTCAGTCTCTTGTGTGTGTGTGTGTGTGTGTGTGTGTGTGTGTTTGCACTCTGCAAACTGATTTGTTATGCAAATGGCTGCAGAAATCTGCATATCACTTAGCTCTGTGCTGCACAGTCTGACAGCTCGTCCCACTTTGGACTGTGTTATTTTATCTGAGAATCATCCAGAGAGAAACTCAACAGTGAATTTATCCTGTGAAGAAACAGCGAACACGGCGCAGTGTTTCAGACTAACTGAAGAGTAGAAGCTTTTTAGGCTGCAGACCAAAAAAGCTGAACATTAGAACCATCACAAATGAAGTGAATATTTTAACAACAGCACGTCTCCAGCTTTGTGTTAAACATATATTTATATCCTCATATATTTATATCCTGGATATTTGTCTGCACCACACTCAAGAGAATGATGTAAGGATGAGGTTTTGTTTGTAGGATGACCAGAAAGTTAGTATCTTCCTGGTTCTCCACTGACTTTTGAAACGTGGTGGAAAATAAGCACAGAGACAAACATGAGCATCACGTGTGAATTTATGCAAAAAAACAACTATTTTTAGGCTGTAAACAAACACCACCACAGTCATGTGACACAAAGACATCAGCAACACTAAAGGTCAAATCTGTAGTCTGATTTAAGATAATAACCACAACACAGTGACCTGATAGAAGTGGTGAAGTCATTGTGAGTTATAAACAGAGTCGTGATCAGCATTATCATGTTTTATATTCCCGACAAATTTTGTAGCCTCGTTTAGCCACTTGGTAGCAACTGAAAAGGAAGCAGTACCTGATTGTTCAGGTGAGAACTACAACACCCTTTCCTCCCATGTGTGCTGATTATTATTGGATGTCCTTGCTGTGTTGTATGAACCTGTGGATGGCACTGTGAAGCACGTGCTCACAATCTAATACGTCTTTTTGTCATCACAGCAGAGATGGAAACACAACACGAGTGTTCACACTGCCAGCACTGATGTTTCAGACTTTTCAAAATAAAGCTCCGTCCTTTGCAGGTGGGCCTCCATTCATCACACACAGCAGCGATTGTCTCTGAAACACTAATTGTGTGTTTGCTCTTTGGGGCCTCTGCTTTGCATTGTGTTTGTGTTGATCAATCACCGGCATGGTGAGCAGCAGGGTGAGCGGGGGGGGCTGGACCGATGTACCCACATCCCACCTATTGGCACCGTTCGTGTTCTGGCGAAGCCTCGTATAAATCAACATTAATGACACCAGGATGAAGAGAGGAAACAGACCAGGAGGGGGGAGGAGGGTGGTGGACTACATATTCCGCTCCAAGCTGCTCAGGATGTTTCCTCTGGGGAGTTTAGGAGAGTTATTACAAAGAAAACGAAGAACGAGGCAGCAGAAAAGTTCGTCTGCAGGTTTTCAGCTGCAGGACTGTTCAGATTGGGTTGATGCTTAGTGTAGCTTCAAGTTCTACTGGGGCTTAATGAAGCTGGTCCTGTTGGAACCAGCAACCCTGGGCTCCCCGTCTGACTCTGAAAGTGCAGCCATCAAACTGTGGAGATACAGTGGTCTCAGTCCATTTCAGGCCTGTTGAAGTCAGGGGATCCAGCAGCTCAGATCAGGCAGACTGGGTGATTTGATGGACAAAGACCATTTCTTAAATCTCTGTAGATGTTTTCCTTCTCTGGAGATATTTGTTTTAAATAACTTTGTGTTTGCTGTGGTTGTAGTTTGATCAGCTTTCACTTTACACTGTCCAAAGTCCAAAGTTCTAGACCCGATTTAAACAGATTCTGTTTTACAAAACCATGAAGAATGATGGGTGGAAGAGAGACAAGACTAAAGTGTGTCCTCTTAGTACATCTGTAAGCCAGGTACTGTGGACATTATTCAGGCAAATGTCCACAGGAAGACCCAGGACATGTAGTCAAATCCTATTAGAAATATCCAGCATGAACTGCAGATCAGCTCTGACTGCTAAAGGTCCTCAGGAATGAAAGACACATAAATGACAGACCCTTTAAAGTTTTGTTTAAGATGTTGAGGTTCTCTTTGGGAGTGACGAGGATGGACAGGATCAGGAATGAGGACATCAGAGGGACAGCTCATGTTAGATGTGCTGGAGATAAAGTCAGAGAGGCCAGATTGAGGTGGTTTGGACATGTTCAGAGGAGAAACTGTGAATATATCTGTAGAAGGATGCTGAGGTTGGAGCTGCCAGGCAGGAGGTCTAGAGGGAGACCAAAGAGGAGATTTATGGATGTAGTGAGAGAGGAAAAGAGAAAAGAAGAAGACTTTTTGTCTCCTTATACTCATTATTGCTGGACTGTTTTTTGTTTCTTTTCTGTCATCTGCAGTTTTTTGTCCTTTTTTTTAATCCAACCAACCTTCATAAACCCAAAGATGTCGACTTACTGTCACAGAAAAGCAGCAAAAATTGTAATTTCAGGGGCAGTTACTCATAGATTTATTGTATTTCATTTTTCTAAAAATGTACCATCCAGGTCAAAATAGACCTGAAATTAAATGTTTGTACTGAACATGATGCATGTGGCAAATTCCAATCAGTGTTTCACTTGTCTTTAATATTATGGAGGACAATCTGAGCTGCACTCAGCACAGTGTGGACCGTCTCTCCACTGGATACAAAAATCTGAATTGTGTCCACCTTTCTGTCCACCATAAGACAAAGAAGCAAACACATGCGGCATCTCGTTCTTTGCACACACACATTAATCATCAGCAGACAGGAATATGGCCTTTAGATGCTCCACTCAAATTGATTTGTGAAATAAGCCATTGTGCACCTTTTGACTCCGTGCGAGACACAGCTGATTATCCCTGTGTGCTCTGGTGGAAATATTCCCGAATGAGAACAAAGAGATTTCACAGCAGCTCCATCACCACCACCACCACACACACAACATGGAGACGTCCATAGGCAGGATTCCCACAGGACGTGCACGGAGACTCCCTCCAATAAAGAGGATTATAGATTTTGCTCTGTGCACCCGAGTGTTTCCAATGAAATAACGGCCTCCTCCTGCACAAGTCATTAAAATTTAAACCATCCCCCCTTTCAGCTGAATATCACTGTCCTGCTCTGCATGCATTAGAGGGAGTGTGTGTGTGTGTGTGTGTGTGTGTGTGTGTGTGTGTGCAGACGCCTGCGAGGGTGTGAGAAAATTAGAAATGAAGATAAGAGGAAGTGTGAGTGAAAATGTGTTTTTATCCTCTGTAGCCTGCAGGCGCGCACACACACAAACACACACACACACACACACACACACACACACACACACACACACATAGAGAAGATCCTAAAATAGGGAGGAGGAGGAAGCAGTGAGATGAATGTTAAATCTACATTTTGCTCCCAGCTGATGGTGCAGGCAGGAAATCCATATTTATGTCGAGGCAGCGTCCATGCTGCTGCAGATTCACACACATCCGCACATGATGACACAGGAAACTAACGGGTCTTTGCATTAATGAAGAGTCTGTTTCCTTGGTCTTTAAAATGTTAAAATGTCTCATTGTCTATGACCAACACTCAAAGTCCTGGAAGACAAGGGAAATCAGATCATACCTACACTTCACAAGATGTATTAATCATTTATTTAAAAAAAAGAACAATTTAATGTCAAAATGGCAGCTAATCACCTGTAATAATGTCATGAAGTCAGAGGGTCTGCTCTCAGCTCTGGGTCTCAGAGACATTCCTGCAGATGACAGACGCAGTGAGCACCAGTCATTCAGCCAACCCCAGAATGGATCTACACTGTGAGTGAATCAATCAGTTTTGACCAGGTTTTCCAGGTTATGGTGTCTTTGAACCAGTCAGCTCAGCAGCTGAATTCACACAAAAGGACAAAGGAATGACTCAATGCAAATCCACATTACAGAACATACACACAGTGGTCAGGAACCTAATTAGCAAGTCTCTGAGACCACTCGTCTCCTATGTGTTCCCCTCTGGGACAGCTTCCTGATGGAGCTCTGGTCTGAAAACAGTGCAGACAGAAGGTTCTGCAGAGGTGCTAAAGCAGTATTTGGTCACCATAAACAGGCATTTTGCATTTGTAGGAAGATTTCTCTCACAATCCAACAAAAACACATGGACATGAGGGATTTTACATCGAGTCCAAGACGTGGAACAACAGAAATGCCCACAGATGAATCACAACTACTGAGTTTGTCATTTTATCTGATGGGATGATGTTGGTGCATTAACATTATTTTGTGCTTCCTGTTGTACTGGTTTATTGTACTTCTTTCCTGTAGACCTGACACCACTGGAGGCTGCACAGGGGGCCAGGTATTTAATTATTATTCTGAAATTTATCTGGGACCAGGTACATTAATCCCTCCACCAGATTTAGCTAAAAGCTAACTTCCTTCTATTGTCCTCAGGCAGGCACCACAACACACAATAGGTAATTAAATACTACTTCATGAATGAAAATTCAAATATCTAAATGTTAGTCGATGAAATCAGGTCTTCAGTGCTCACGCGCTCCCTTCCCTGCTTCTGTGATCTGGTCTAACCTCCTCCTGGCTCTCGTCATTTTCATTTCAATTCTGTTCATGTATTCATACATTTATGTTTAATATGTTGTTTTCTTTAAACTGGGTGTTTCCTCTGGGACGTGAATCTGAGACTTCCAACAATATTCCATCAATATTCACCCTCTTTGGCTAATTAATGAATAATCAAGCAAACTAAGGAAGCATTTGATGTGTGTAGAGGCGTGTGTGGCTCGTCTGCAGCAGATTGGGTTTGTCTGATTGAATAAAGACAGACACAGTGGACAGCAGTGGTTTCAGTTCCTAAATTCCTTTTTTCATCATCCATGGACAATATTTCTGCCTTAACGAAAATGAAATATGGTTTCATTAAAATTTGTTTTAATGAAACCATTAAATTCTTTCCATTTGAATTCTGATATTTCTGCTTTAACTTTACAGGAGAATAAACATCCTGGTTTTCTGTGGACTGGTCTGGGTCAGAAGGTCTGTGCGTGAAGGACGATTGATCAGGTAATTATGAAACACACAAACACACACAGGTCCTCTTGTTGCTAAGCAACCCAATAACTCACTGACTCGTGGGATAAGGTGAACATGGTTTGACTGTTACTTTTCTCTCCAATAAATATACAATTAGTCATTGAGCAGAAGCTTTTCTCCAACGCAAATTAAAGAAACACACATATGGGACAACTTGGTGTTCGGTGTCTGGCCCAAAGACACTTCGTCATGCAGCCAGGAGGAACCAGGCGTCGAGCCCTTGACCAAGTTCTACCACCTGAGCAGAGGAACTTACTGCAGTAACCATGTAGCAGCAAATGGAAAACTGTTCATAATCACATGTTATCTTGACTGTTGATTGGACAGAAAATGTGAGAGGGACATGATCTAAAGACATTAGTGAAGACTAATTTCTAGTGCTGCTGAAAACCACAGACCAGCATGAAATTTGACCAGTAAACACGGGTTAAATTATTTTTTACTAATTAAGTGGATCTATATAAAGTAAGCAGCAGGGGGCGGCTGTCCACGGACCACAGGGTCAGTTGTTCGATCCCTGGCCCTGCCTATATGTCAAAGTGTCCCTGGGCAAGACACTGAACCCCTAACAGCCCATTCCCCTCCCCAGCTGTGGAGTGCTGGTCCAAGCCCGGTAGAAATTGGGGAGGGTTGCGTCAGGAAGGGCATCCGTGCCAAATCAACATGTGGACAATGATCAGCTGTGGCGACCATGAACTCACGGGATAAGCCGAAAGGAGAGTAGTATATAAAGTAAGCAGCTCAGTCGTGAAGTTTTCTTAGAGGAAACTTTTCTTAGAGGAAACTTAACATCAGTGTGTATATACACACTCATTCTGTTCATGTCTATTCAGCCTGTTCATACATTTTTAGTAAAACTAGAAAAATAAGTATATTAAGCTGGTGTAGAACAAGCTCTAACATCAGGGGACCATCTTTAATTACAATTGCTGATATAAGTTTGACCTCAAATGACCTCGAATACCTCACTGTGACCTAAAATGACTCAGCCTTTTGAAAACATGACATCAGTGTGTTTACATGGACATAAGTAGCCAGGTTACAGTGGTCTGTACAGGTTCTTAACTGTCATGTAAATGGGTAAGCTGGTCTCTGAACCCGATTCCCCCAGGTAGATTTTCTCTGTATAACCAGGTTTCTAACCAGTTTTTTTGCACATGCATAACAACAGGGCTGCAGACAGGGCAGTGAGGAGGGATCATTAACCCTGGGAGCTACACAAAAGTGAGAAAACCAGCATTTTCTGCCACTATACGGTTAAAATCTGCGAGCCAGGCTTCAAAATAAGTACGAGAAATCAGATCAATATGCAGATTCCCATGTACCTGGTTTCTTAAGTGCGTGTAAATAAGGCTGTGAGACCTTCAGTTCAAATCACGCCCTCGGAAACACTGTGACCCTGAAGAGGAGAAGTGGTTGAGAAAAAGGAAACCCCATTCTGCTGAACCACACAAACTGCAACCCTCAGCGCTGCTCGCGAATCTCTGGTTTCACATTTCTGCTTTTTCCTCTGTTCTGTAAAAAAACCTTGATATTAGAGTGTGGGGGGAAGGGGAGGAGGATTCTTGGGAAGCCAAACCACTGAACTCTAAACCTCTTTAGATTTCAGCTTTGTTTTTAGATGTCTTCATTCTGCAGCCTATGTAACACTGATAATGCTTTCGCAGTTTGGAGTCACATTTAAAGTCTTGTTTTTATAGATAAGTGTGCTTGTTGGTTTAGTGACAGCAGGGGACTATAGACAGTACGATCATGCATGAATGTATCCTATAAGAAGAGGTATTTAAGGTTTTTAAGTTTAAATATGAAGGACAACAAAATGATGTGATCTGTGTGATTACGCAGAAAATGTGAGGGCCTGGACATCTTTGAGCATCCAGATCATCACATCACCCTCCGAAAGTATCAAAGAGCATGAAACAATGTCTGATCTAGTGTGGACTCACATGGAGTCTGACTGCACCTTTGTGGACTTTGTGGACTGATAAATAAGCCATGATGCAGACCCCAGTGGGGACTCAAACCCAGAAAGCATTAACCTTTAAAGCTCAGCACATGGCTTCTTCCTGGAGGCAGCCTGAACTCGATTTATACTGAACCTGTGGAAAATTCCTGCCCAGCACCAGTCTGCTGTAAAACACAAAGAGAGAGTGCTGCCACTGGACTTATCCACGCTTCACATCCCACAGACAGAAGGTTCTGACTGGAGGACAGAAGACGTGTCCTATTTAACCTCTGTGTTCTGTCCCCTGCAGCTCAGTTCCTGCTCACACAAAAAGGTTGAGAGATGAGCTCTGATGTGTTTCTGTGCTGCAAACAAACATACAGCACTAATGTGTGAGCACAGGGTGATAACACAGTCCCAGACCCCTTTTACCCAGAATCCTGTTTTTGATCTCTCTGCAGGCAGATGTAGGCATAAACCCGTTTCGCTGTCTTTAAATAAAATGCTGGAGATTTCATTCGTTTTCTAGGTTGAGTCCAGCTTCATCATAATTTCACTTTCCATCTGCTGCAGAGCCAGACAGTTACCATGAGAAACAAGGAAACAAACACAGAGAATGTGGAGAAAAGCACCATTGACGAGCTGACACCCCAGATGAGACCACGTTACTGTGGATTTGTTGTTGAGGTGCAGACCTCTGACATAAAAACATGGACAATGTATGGATTGCTGCCAACGGGGGAGATCAAAAAGGTTTGGCTTGACTAACGATGGACCATGCTGGGAGGCTGGAAGACAGCGACATTCTGGGAGCTGTAGTTTGGTGTTCACAATCAAATGCATCAGAGCAGAAGACACACTGCTGGCTTTCCGTCCTCATGCTGCTCAGTAAGGGTCTCAGCTGTTGGACTGTAAACATAATTGTCCAAAGGTGACTTGGATGTGAAACCCTGATTCTGTCAGCTGCTACAGTTTGACAAGAACTGCTGTTTCAGGGTCTGACAGGTGTTTTTTCTGAGGTAAACTCAGCCTCAACACTCAGGACATGGTGAACTGTGTGTGAGGAAAAGCCAACACTTCTGATCACGATCAGAATCATGATCATCTCTGCATCTTAAAGTCAGTGGTTTCTCTGTGAGGTGATGGTTGATTCTCTATGTTTCCAGGGTCTTGCATCAGCCTGGCTGGTCTGAGCTGTGTCAGCTCGGAGGCTGGCAGGGAGTCAGCAGAGGGAGCGTTTGACGCTGAGAAATCAGGGCAGCTGCAGTGTGTTCATTAGAGACAGAGGGTGCGTGTTGCTGCCGGTGGAGTTCTGCCGGGTTCTGGCAGCTTGTTCCCTCTATTGTTCCCACTGGTGGATGGTGTAATGATCCGTCTTCTTTGTCCACAGCATTCTGCTCTGTAACAACAGCTCATCCCTCACTGTCCTCGATGGTCTTGTCACACCAAAGCCACTGCTGCTGCAAGGTGTTAAGATGCAATGTGAGGGGACAGGGACAAGGACATGCAGGAGGTTAGTTATCATAGATGAGGAGGGTGTGAGAGTCCTTTGAAACACTCAACTCCAAACACAGTCTGTTTACCCTCCGGTGAGGGATCCTGATCGAACTCTGAAACCTGAGGGCACATTCAATACTGAGTCGTGTGAGAACGAAGTTAGAAACCTTGAAAAAAAAAAATGAATCACTGGTAAAAATGATTCCGAGAACTGGGCTGTTAAAATGAGGACAGGACGGGGCCTAAGTTGTAGCCCACAGCTGGTTCCAGACTTCCAGTGTGACCAGAGACATGGACATAGAGGACTCTTCAGACAGCTGCAGACCTGTCTCACAGCACCACTCAACACAGCGAGTGTGAGAAGCTGCAGACAGAGCTGCTGGACAAATCGTTAGAGCTGGAGCTCAGACAGTTTGGACACTGGCCCACCACCGGTCCTCAACTATAGTGCACGTCTACCTCCGACACAAATGGGATTTTAGACAGTGTTTGATGGAGGCAGAACACAGGCTAATTACTGCAGCAGGTCTGCTTGCCTCATAAGAGAAGAAAAGGTTTTAGTGGAAGAAAATTATAACTTCTCCAGAGGATCTTGATCCTCATGTGCACATTTAAAGGCTATAAGAGCAGAGGACACTTGGAAAACCCTTCATGCATCTTGGACACACTGAGCTTCTATCTGAGGTCAGTGGGTTAGATATGGATAACCTCAAGTTTATCTGCTGCAGATCCAGTGGGACAGTCACAGATGAAAACTCTTCAAGCTGGAATCAAACGTCTAACTAACGCCAATTAATCACCCTGGACGTCTCCATTCCAGCGATAGCCAGGGTCAGAGACATATACCTCACAGGAGGTTCTTCACGTCTGGCCCAAACATTCTCTCATGAACTGATTAGATTACGAGTCTGGGCAATCTGTAACTCGACTGTTCAGTGCAGAAACACAGCTGTGGGGTGGTGACTGGGCTCAGTTGCTAGAGAAGGGTCAGTGGTTCGATTCCCGCTTCCTTCTGTCCCTGGGCAAGACACTGAACCCTACAGTTGTGCCTGATGTATGTTGCAGTATTTTTGTTGACTCGTTTGAATTCTCTTTGTACTGCAGGTCAAACATGTGAACGTGTCACTGAGCATCTTTTTCTTTTTAACTAACAGTTAATAATCGGAGACAATGATGAATTAATTGACTGATGATCATAGTCAGCTGCAGCCGGGAATCTTCTAGTGCCAGGAAGTAAATCCTGTTTCCGGCTGCTCTCCTCTGCAGTCCTCAGCACAAACCAGATTTACTGGTGATGTGCAGCCGCTAAAGGAACACACATCACTGCGCGCACACAGACACACACACAGGCCATTGTGTGAATCAGAAACCACTCCTCAGTCGCAGCAGCTCTGATCACTGAAGCCAGACTCTGCTCTGATGTACATGAACTGACTGTGTGACAGTAAATCTGTGTTTGTGTTTTAACAACGAAATAATTCATTTAAGAGACGCTTTAAACTGACCTTTTCATTATTTACGGTTTTAATTCATTTGGCGGCTACAGCTCTGATATTTTTCAGTTTTAAATGTAAATTTAACATCTTTACATTTCTGATACTGTGTGAGTTCAGCAGTTCACTGATAAATACTAATCACGTGTGGTTCTGAGGTTTTTATCACATTGGTTATGAAGCAAACGTCTCTGGACTGTTGGTGCAACTGTGATGGACATTTCCTACAATTTTCTGACATTTTACAAATGAAACGATGGATTTGTGCTGACAGCCTGGGGATTAATGGTTTTCCATCAGAATCCGAGCTGGAAGCAGAGTGAATGTGTCAACAGCTGATTATCTTCAGGGCTGAACTGGTCCTGTGAGTGTGAAAGACCCGTTCAGGCCTGCAGCCAGAGCTGTCCACTCTGCAGAGGGACACGACAGAACCAGCTTTGTGAAGCACGGCACAGACTAAATAAAGGAAGCGTGAATCTCACAGAATGATTTTTGTGTCAAACAGCAGCTGTGAGGACAGAAACTATCAACTGATCCAAAGCTTCAGAAACAAAACAAAAGTCTGCTTTTCTGTTTCTGTAACCACTAATCCAACAACAAGTGTAAATGCTGATTAGTCGGCCCTGGACACACTGCAGCAGTGAGGACACCTAAATGTGGACCAAGACTGGGTTCAGAAAGTCCAAGTCCTGTTTATTTCATTTCAGTGTTTGTTTCAATGTTCTGATCCGCTGTGGTAACAACTGAGGTTCTCTCCAACAGTTCTTCAAAAGGAAAATGTGTCAGTGTGTAAAGTCCCAGACATTGTGCATCAGCAGCTACAGTTTTAAGGACAGAGGATGGATGTCATTAGTTTTAAACATGAATCTGAAGGATCACACTGTCAGAAAGTCCGGCTGGTACACACAAAGGAGCTGATCCTCATCTGTTTCTCTGGGCTGGTGTTGCTTCTATTTTTAGTTTACATATTGTAGATTTAAGAGAAGAGAAGCAAAGGTCCATGTTAAGGTGGCATACAGCTCCCTGTGTGTGCTCCTAATTTCGCCTTTTATTGTTGGTTATTAGATGTGTTGATTTCAGGGAGAAACTAGTCTAACTAAGGTCTGATATATGAAGAACAAAGAACCACATTAAAGTAAAAATCGTTCAAACATCTCAAGGAAATGAAACACTGACATTAGAATGCCTCATGTTTTGTTACAAGAAAATGTATTAATTGAAATCACACTTTTCTTGTGCAAATTGCCTGATAAAAAAAAAAATCTCTTTTTTGTAATTTTTACTTCCTGTACCTGTGGAGACCAAAGAATTTTGTTCTCCACTGTCCACATAAACGGTGCAAACACTTGTGTTTTTATGAAGCCCATCATGTTCCTGCTTTTGATAAAACTTAGAAATAACGGAATAATTTATAACTGAAATCTAAAGGTGGCGTTCCTAATATTCTGAACGTGGCTTCATGTTTTTGTGCTGATTATGATGGAAACACACTGATGTCAGACTTGGGTCCCCACAAACACATGGGGCATTTTCTCTGGGGAATAAATCCTCCGGTGGTGGTGGAGCAAACTCTAATTGTCCCACTGTATCACTGTACGCCACAATTAGCGACAGCCGCCGCCATTGAGCGCTGCGGCGTGGGGGGTCAATTAGCAGTGGCGAGGTGGCGTGGCAGCATCTGCACCAGACACAGGGAGGACGGATAATCACATTACAGCAGCTAAAAGCCACACGCTGTAACGAGAGGCATGAGAGACAATCACTCCAGCAGACAAAAGAAGTGTGTGTGTGTGTGTGTGTGTGTGTGTGTGTGTGTGTGTGTGTTGTGTTTCTCCTCCTCAGAGGTCTGAGGAGACACTGGGAGATTGTAACACACCACAGTGTCAGAATGTGCTGCAGCGGCTTTACCATCAAGTCAGCTCCTGTTAGTGTTGTGGACACGTGCACACAGACACACACACACACAGACAGAGCTTTCATCACTATGTTGTAAAATCACTGACAGATGCTTATTTTTTTTATTTCCTCTCAATCCTACAAATGTCCCAGACTTCACAGCTGATGACCTGCCACCATGTACCAGCAACATGTAGGACAAAAAAGGAGTCAACTGCTGTTTATTCTGCAGGCCTGAATACTACTACGCTACTGAACTGCAGCAAGTACAGAGTGAGTACTCAGAGTAGTTAGTCTCACAGAGGCTCTGCTCGTCCATGATTGTTGTTTGTGTGCAGCCTCCTCTCCAGGTGCTGAGGACGTCACCCAGGTGACGTGTCACCAGGTGACGCTGCTTACGTTCAGCACACAGTACATCAAAGCAGTAACTACAGTGTTTTTCTGCTGCAGTTTGTCAGGGATCCACAAACACTGTGTGACATTTGGGGGGGGAGGGGATCACACACTGTTCAGGGGTCTCACTGGAAAACGATTCAACAAACATACAAAAAACGAGTCAAAACACACAAAAATTAATGATTAGAAAACACACAAGGGACAGAAAGTGACAAAATGGGAAATAAGAAACTGGTGTCAGGTCTGAATCCAGAACAAGAAGAAAAATAAAAATACAAACAAACAAAATAATATTAATACAAAGAAACACAAAATGCTCACAAAGAGACACAATAAAGGTCAATTCACACTTTTTGTTTGTCCTCTGATGGACATGAACACAGCAGCACGATGTGAAGAAGAAGAGGAAGAAGAAGAAAAAGTGTTATATTAAAATGTCAAAGACATGCAGTTTCACATGAGCTGTGTCACAGGTGTTGAAATAAATGTTACATGTGGACAATGTGGACAGACAAGTATCTGTTACTGCACGTGGACGTGGATCACAGCTACTGCAGCAGAGACACATCTCTGTAGTAAAATTTAATGAAAACTAAAACCTGGATGCTTCTCTCCATCTAACCTTAAAAATTACCAAACTTCTTTCAAACCAGAAACGTTAAGTCCTCCCATGTTAAAGGACTGAAGCAGCTGAGGACAGGGTCCAGACAAAAGGTTCATCCACGAAGTGAAGGGCATCATCCCCTCTATAACCACCACCCTCATCCTCTCTCACACACACACACACACACACACACACAGCAGAAACAGGAAGCCATCAGACACCATCAGGTGCAGAGAAAAGACCAGGATTATCAACGCGTCCCATCATCAGAGCACAGAGAGACATTTAGAAGCTGATACAGTGACACATTAAACCCCCTCCAACCATCATTCACTCGATTTCTGTCTTTGTTTTACAACAAATGGCTTCCGGAGAATCGTGTCCACATGTCTCCAGTTTGGCGGTGGACTCGATGCTTAAGACACTTTTACAACAAAAGGTGGATCCGGATCCCGCGCCCCCCTCCCTGTCTGAGTTAAATAAAAACCAAACACACTCTCTCTGCAGCCCGGGCTGCAGGTCAACTTCTCCTCGACACACAGGTAAGGACGAGACACCATCAGTACGAGGACCAGGCTGATTGTGAGCCCCGGTGCGTCCGGATGCAGCTGCAGCAGTTTGTGAGGAGCAGCGCATCCTGACAGCCGCGGACCGGTTCCACACTAAAGCGTCAAAGAACGGAGCAAAGCGGACTTTCCTTACCGGCTGACACGGTGCAGGATCCGGCTGAAGCTCCGTTATCTGGACCGTACTAAATCCTGCTATCGGTGAAGCTGGAGACAACCCCGCCGTCGCTGCCGCCGCCTCCGGTAGGACGGAACCCGGAGGCGCGTCACCGACACTGCGCCGTGCACGACGGTCGGGTCTGATCCCGGAGGTGCCTAAGACAGCGGGGAGGATCATCAGATCTGCAGAGCTGCTAATGTGTGTCAGTGAGGACCGTGGTTCTGCTGCCCCCAGTAACGCAGAGAACGGCGGCCTCACGTGATTGGTTCGTTATTAACAACTAGGATTCGTTCACCCTCACTTAACATTTGCTGATCAGCCTCTGTAATCACACACCACCCATTTTCACGGACCTACAGGGCACAGGTCCAGGGGTCCCGAGGGATCAGGGCCCCACGTCACCTCCAAAACATCCTGGAAAAAAAATACATAAAACAACTAAATTAAGTCATTTAAACTACAAACAACATGGCTGCACAGTCTGCAACCCAGTGCTGTCAAAACCACACCGAGAAGCTGCACAGAGGCCTTTTGACGAATTAGGGGAGGAGCAGTACTGCAGCGAACTTAGTGTCATATTAATGTACAGTATGAAGTAACAATGATGTAACCGCAGCGAACTCGTGATCTCTTCGTTATTACTGCTCATATAATTTTGGAACTGCTTTTTGCTGGATTACTAAGGAGTTTGGTTCTGGGAGCTGTGGATGAAGTACTCAGATCTTCCACCCAAAGGACACCTTCACTCATAGTTTATTCTTCTGGTTCTAGTTTGAGTAGTATATGTACATAAATGCCATTAAACCACTCTGACTTCCCTATATTAAAATCTCTCTCTACGTCAAGCTGAAAAACTCCTCCAGATGACATCACTCTGAGGAACCTTCAGACCAGATTATGTCATCTTGTTGTTCACACTACGGAGTCTGTAATCATGGTCACCCTGCTTTTCCAGAGCTCCCCCAGGTATCATCTGTAATCCTAACGATGAAAAACTCCTCCAGGTGATGTCATCTGGTGGAACTGTTTTGTTAGAAGCAGAGAAATATTGTAATAAAAGGGAAGTGAGATGGAAATTTAAAAGCATCAACATACATTTAGACCATAAACTAAAGCCCTACAGAGGAAGCTGAAAATTGGTGAAGTCGCCCTTTAAGCAAAAGTATCACTATCAGTGTTAAAAGAAGGAAATGTGCTGCTAAAGTACAAAGTTAGTTGCATGGCTGGTTCTAATCAGTACATCGTCCCTGCACTGGATGTGACAGTACTACAGTGGGGCTCTGTGGCACAGGCGAGTCGACTAAAATCAGGTTCTGGATTCAGAACACATTTCAGAGCAGGTTTTAATCTTTTTATGAGATTTGATGACAGTAAGAATTAAACCGCTGTGATACCATCAGATCATCCTGGTTCAGCCCAAACATGTGAGTGTTCTGACACTTGGTAACAAAAAGATACTGAAGTAGAGCTGCAGAATAAGTACTGCATTAAAGCCTGTTATCAAAGTAAAAACTGATCTTTAAACATATGTTAATATTCATAATATGAACCCAAAATGATGCAGAATCCATGCATCTCTGACCCACTCAAAGGTAAGACTGGGTTTCAAACCTGGATACTTAAGGCCAAGTGAAACAACAAGTGAAACCAAACTGCTTCGATCTTTAATACCTGAACAGCGTGGGACAGTGCAACAAATACAGGTGAGGCAGTTTGCTCAGCTTCTACTGGAGCATCCTTATTTAACTTCCTGCTTCTTCAGTGTGCGATGGTGAAACCTCTGCTTCAGGCACTGTGGCCCTGCTGCTGCAGCTCGCATGTCCACAGCGGACACTGCAGGACATCATATGTGGCATATATCACAGGAGCTGCTTTTAGAAGGGAGGTCAACCAGGCAGCACAGTCCTGCAGATACAGAGCATCATCTGTCCAGATGGAGATCAGCAGGTGGAGGTCTGCCGCCCTCTGCTGGTGATTTACAGCCAAGACATCGTCTTGGAGAGAGAGGTATTAAAAAGCTTTAAAGAATTTCAGTCACAATTTTCAACCAAACCCTCAAAGCCGACAGTGGAAGCCATGAATCACATCATGGTTGTTTCATTTCTGATCTGCTGTCATGATCTGTGGAATGTACCCTATAAATCTGTTGCATAGATGGAGGACTGAGGACTTTGGCTGAGTGAAATGTCACAGAAAGAAACTCAAAGTTGCTGCTGGTTTATTCATTACAAGTCAAAGTGCTTGTGAAGCTGCAGTTTTAATCTAAAAGCTGCCGTCGTTGTCAGATGCTGCTGTTACTTCCACCCTGCAGCAGCTGCAGCCCCAGACGTGGTTTTGCTTTTCCTTTTGTCGCCTGCAGTCATGCAGACGCACCAAGTAGCCTGGGAAACTCCTATATCCTCCTGCTCCTCAGGTGAGTCAGTCTGGTGCTTCACTCACCTCGGGTTTCCTCATTCCTCATCACAACACACTGTGCAGTCCAACATTTGACACAACACTCTTTTGTACTGCAACAGGAATCGCACACATTGTGTCCAAATGCTTATGGGCCTGACTGTGTCTTTACATTAGTGTGAGCACAGAGATACACGTCACCTTTTTACTTCTCTTTATGAACCAGTTCTCTCATTTGCGCAGGTCCAGCTCAGGTCCACACACAGTAACACAAAGGTGAAGTCGTGCAGTATTACAAGTCAGATTCTTCATCTGTAATTGAGCCATTTCCTGCTGTGTATCCAAATTTTATGATTGTCCTTTTAACTGGACAGTTAGTGGACAGTAGTCCATCATAGTCTCATACTTTGAAGACAGGTGACAAACCCTGAGCAAACAACACCTCATTCAAATATCAATTTACGGATGCAGTGATGATAATGTACACCCAGTACTAACAAATCTACTTCTCAAGTACCACACTGTATTCAGTGCAGAACTGAAGTGTAGTTGGACTCCTTTAGAGGGAAACACTCAGTTTTTACTTACTGCAAGTAAAGTTTTGAATGCACTTTTTTTCTTTTAAAGTTCTCACATATTTACCCAAATTACTGGGTAAGTATCAGAAACCTCACCCGAACATTCTCTAATTTCCTGCTCACACTGTTCTGGCTTCATGTGAGCCGTCAGTGCATACACTCATTCGTGTACATGTACCTCATTCAGGGCAGTACACAGCAGAACTGCAGTCCTTTGAGGTTCTTCCGCTGTTGTGGTGCGGAAACTCTGCAGCTGAGGAAGCTGCTGACAGGAGAAATTCCAGCGCGTGAGAGGGGTTTCCAGAGTGGGCGGAGCGCCGCTGCAGGCCACAATGCAGGAAGTGCACGATCCGCTGTAGTTCCCGAGGTTTTTCAGCTGTCAAACATGTTCTCGCTGCGGACAGACGCACAGAGGACATATAAGCGACGGGACCTCAGGTTCACTTGTGCAAACTGAACTCCTCGCCGGTCACTATGCAGCAGACCGTGCTGCTAGATCTGATTCACGGCTTCTGTCCGACATGCACCGGTCCGTCTCTGCTGGATCAGTCCGCATCGGACCCGCACGTCTTTTTGCTATGCGGTAAACGTTACCGGGGAAAAACGGCTTTGCGGACGCGCTTCGGAGCTCGTGCAGGAGCGTACAGGTCCTGGACTCCGACTCCACCGCGGAGTGTCTCTACAGATTCAAGCAGACTGTGGACCTGCTGGACCTCAGCAGGGTCACAGTCCTCACGACCCCGCAGGGTCGAGATGTGCTTGTCCGGTACCAGGAGCAGCTTTTCACGGCCGTGTACACATTTGATTATAGGTCGTTGGACAAGCCCACTTGTCCGAGCTGCACAGGCTCCGCCCACACGGACTTACCTGGTGAAGTGGTCCTTGAAGAAGTGTCCAGCTTTCTGCAGCAGCTGCCTACGCTGAAGGGAGAAACCAGGGTGCTGAAGTCATCACTGATTCCAGGTCGGTTCCACACCAATATTCTTCATAACTTTTTGCTAACTTCTACTAAGACCAGTCAAAATTTGAGAGGGTCTGAGTTCAGACCAGTTTGAACAAACAGCTTGTATTGTGATTGTAAGGGTCTCATGCAAAGTTGCTGTCTTTAAGATCAGTCTCAGTCCTGTAGCATGTAATTAGTCAGTCCGTCATTCTGGTCTCAAATATCCTGTGGATGAGGTGTATGTGCTGTCTGTGTTCCGGCATATGTCCCGTTCTCTTTTTGCATGAGGAAGGAAGTGTTAAATTTCCAGATTTTCGACTGCAACAGTTTTTGTCTTCCCTGTCTCTGCTCGTCAGACTGCTTTGGTCACGGCTTCAGCACTCGTACTGGTGGTGTGTCCTACATCCCGACCCTGTCATCCTTGAATCTGTTCTTCAGCAGCAAAAGGAGGGACCCTGTCGCTGTGGTGATGGAGAACAGGCGCAGACTGGCCCTGCATGCTGGTTTCCACCCTAAACCACTATGTCTAGTCAAGGTAGTTGTTTTGCGTCTCTCTGTTGCATGTGTCTGATTGTTGTGTTTCTTTGGTTTGTGCCCGTTCTTATGGTTTTGCATCTCTTTGAGGTGATTATATCCCACTTTGATTGTTTTGAGTCATTTTCCATCTCATTTATGACTGTTTTCTGTACATTTGTGGTTGTTTTGCTTCTATCTGGGGTTGTTTGGTGTCCTTGTGGGGGTGGGGATGTGTCTGTGATTTTTGTGTGGCACATCGTTGTGACTCAGACAAAGTCTGAAATCTTACTGAGCTGTTTGGCAAATACTTAGCAATGAGTTGTTTTTTCCAGCTATCTTCCAAAGTTTGCAGCAGTGTTGTGTGTCTCTGCGTGTCTGTTCTTGTGAACAGTCCACCGTTCTGAGCTCATGACACAGTTGCAGTGTGTGAACATGTGCTGACTTGCTTCCTGCAGGTGAACCACGCCAGTGATGTCTGGGTGATGGGTCAAACTGAGCCGGAGAGCTACGACGGAATGGTCACCAACCAGACTGGGCTGGTTTTAGCAGCTCCAGGAGCAGACTGCATGCCGATCCTGTTTGCCGATCCTGTGTTAAAGGTCATTGGAGCTGCTCATGCAGGTAGGTGAACAAAACAGCTGGAAACATGTGATTTCTGATATCTGAAATCACAGACTGGAGCACTCGTCCTTCCTGAGCTTTTTGAGTTTTTCCTCAGGTTGGAGGGGGACTCTGATGGGTGTTTCCATGGCAGTGGTCGAGGCCATGGTAACAGGATTTGGTTGCAAGGTGAGTGACATCGTGGTGGCAGTGGGACCCTCGGTGGGGGCGTGTTGTTTCATCTTGGAGAGAGAGATGGCGCTGGATTTCATCAGCATCCATCCAGACTGTGTCCCTGATCCAGAATCAGCCAAACCACATGTCAACATCCGGCTCGCCAACAGGTACATATAAAACTGCTCATGTTTCTTTTGAAAATTCATGGAAAACTGCGATAACAGTGGTCATGAATATTTGCAGTCTCCAAGTGTCACCACATTAGTTCTCTGTGAAAGGAGTTCTATGTCTGACACAGGACATAATAAGTAATATGAATAAGTTAACATTTATGGATTTTGTCACTTCATTTTCTTTTGTCTGTTAATTTGGGAACAGTTCCTAATGCTCACCAGATCAAAACAGGATGTATAATGTGTCTATGGAGTCAAACTGTCTCCATTAAAAGATTCAAAATAATTCGGGATTATCTCCTGATTGCAGTGCAGCCATGGACACACAGATAGAAATCACCGGGTTGCTGTGATACTGAAGAAATCTCTAAAAATGTTGTAATTCTCAGAGGAGTTGTGCACTTTTAAGGAGCAAATTTGTTCTATGACGTCTAAGTGAATTTGACATTTACCATATGGGAAATGAATCAAATCATGTCTGACAGTAAAAGTATCTTCAGGGAGTCACACTATGTAAATTTGTGTGTCGTGTGTTTTTGTTATGACTCAGAGAGAACTGTCGTTTCTGACTCACACTGCTGTACTTAAGGCAGGGATCAGTAACCCGTGGCTCCCGAGATGCAGCACCCATTTTTTCCTTACTAGTGGCTCTATGGATGTTTGAAAATATAGTACTTCATTTGTAAAAAATGCAAATAGCTTCTTTTTGCCACCGTGACCCAGCTCTGGATAAGTGTAAAATAATATTTACCATTATTTTTGTAAGCCTAAACTGTAAAGTACACTGAATTTTAAATGAAAATGTTTAAACACTGCCTAAGCTTAAACTAAGTCCAGTTCTGTGCATTGCACTGACTTGCAGGGACAACATTGTGCATGTAAAGGGCTCAAGGTTTTTGTGGACAGTTTGTCTTTAGACAGTAAAGGTTGCTGACCCCTGGTTTAGTGGACAATAAAGTTGTTAACCACATTAAACCTGTACCGCTGTAGAATCCTCCTCCAAGAAGGTGGCGTCCTGCCTGAACACATCCACGACGACACGGTGATGGACCGGTCCTGTGTGACGCCCTGCACCTCCTGTCACCCTGAACACCACTTCTCCCACGTCAGAGACGGACCCAACTTTGGCACCCAGGTGGGCTTCCTGTGGATCAAAGAACCTGGAGATCAGGCCCAACGCCCGGCAGGCCAGACCGGCACACAGGGACAGCGTTAGTCACAGATACCATGGATGGACCCCTGGACACAGACAGTTGAAAGGGCCAACCCCCCTCCAACGCAGAGTCCCCATGGACTGAATCAGACACAGAATCAGCTTTTTTTGATCTGACTGCAGATTCTAGTGGAACTAAAGGAATAAGCTGGGCACAGATCATTTTCTGTTTCAATCAAGCTACTCTGTTCACCAACTAAGCTGCCAACAGGAAGGACTTGCCCATCAACAGTGTTTGGACATTTGTCTCACTGTTGTGTGACACCAAGCTAAGCTAATTGGATATTTGTCCGTACCTTAAATTGCTTATCGCAGATAAAACAACAAAAACAAATTTTATATTGTTTTATATATATACATACGTACACACACACACACACACACACACACACACACACATTAATTCGAGAAGTCTACTTAAAACATAAATACAAAAGGTTTTTTGTTTTATAAGGCATCAGAGCAGAAGCTCAGAATAGGGGAAACACTTTTTGTAACATTATTTGTAACATTAGTCCTGTGGCGTGTGATTGAGTGCACTCCACAGTCTGAGGGGGCAAAACTTGTATTTTACCCTAACATGGACCTCTGTGCATGTTTCACAAACCCCATCCATCCACAACAGTTTTACTAAGTGGAGGGGGACAGACCTAGTTCAGCTTTACTGAAGAACACTACATAGTGAATTTTCAAAAAACAAATATCCTAAAGCCCAAACTAAATACCTGCTCAGTGAACCAATATCTGAAAGGTGGAACATCTGAGTCTTGTCCTTCTGTCTTTGTAATTGTTTTGTGTATGTTTAGGGTTGATTTGGTTCATTTAGCATTTATTTTGTCCTTTCTTTGTAATGTTGCATCTCGAGGACATTTGATTAATCCATCCATTCACACACATACTACACCTCTGGACTGGAGACTAAATCACTAATAAGTGCAGGTTTAATCAAGCTAAACATTAGTCTTATTAAAGTCAACCTGTCACGGTGACTGATGGTGTTAAATCTGTAGAGCATGTTGCACAATTAGTCTTTTCTTTTCCACTGTTTTCCCTCTAATGTCAGATACATTTCAACTGCAGTGTATCTGGGTTCCAGCTAAGTGGACTTTATTTGACAGACCTATTGAGATAATCAACTGCTGCTAAAGTGACTGTAAAACATCAGAGATGGACCACCGCTGTGGGGGTTTATCCAAAACTATGTAACACTTCCAGGAAAGGCTGTGTCCTGACAATACTTCTAAGGTTCAACATTGTCACATCCTGCAGAACAAAACAGAACACACAGTCAAAGGATGTGTAACACATGATTTGTCACATTGTTCAGGAAAACTGTACACAGAAGCACATCCTTGATTTAATAAAGTTTGAATCTACTGCTAATCTTTGTCTTTATGTTTAATTTTTCAGTCTAAATCTTACGTCAAGCCACTGAGCCACCAGCAGTTCTTTAATGTTTATTGTAAATATGGAGAGATGGTAACAATGTGGTCTGAAGTAAAAGTACCGATAAAATACTACATTAAAAGTCCTGGAATTAAAATCCCAAAGTAAAAACTGAACTGAAAACTCAAACAAGCGGTGCAGCTACAGATGATGCCATACACACAGACGTATCATTTCGGGGCCAGTAATGTGAAAAACTGCTGGTAACTCGTCGAGGAGCATTATGTTAGTCAGAAAGCTCTACTGTGTTTACTATATTTGATCATTTAAAAACAAAAAGCACAGTGTCTCTGGGGTACAGACAGATTTATTTTGAAAGACAAACATTTGGGTCTTGATTTGTCTTGAAAAGCCCTTTTTCTAAAAACTCATTAAAATAGAGATAACAGATAAGTTGACAAGTGTTTCTCAACAGCCTCGTGATATTTTGAGTTACAGAATTCCGTTGAAGCAAATTTGATTTATGTTCTAAATCAGCTTTCGTCCCATCAGTGAAGCTTCAGTAGTCATGTTAAAAGTCTTCGTAACAAGACAATGTCTCTCACACAGGACAGGTGAAATTCTCCTTAAAAACAATAAATTATAATGGGGTCGGGTCATGTGGACATGACAACACTAATGTTAACGCTCTACAGTGATTCAAATGTCTTTATACAGTAAATAAACAGTTTTTTAAATAATCAGCTACTCATTTAGCTCAACGCTAAAATGTCCTGTTGACACATTTCCACAGTCACATTTAAAAATATCCAACATTTAAAATAGAAACAAACAAACAAAAAAAACTACATCTGGGAGTTTAAATAAAAAAAAAAGCTTTCTGTCACTTTGCATTCTCTTCATTTTAATGCAGCCAATCAGAAAAGTGCTTCACCGCCAACAGCAGCTCTATACGCTTAGTGTTTCAGAAATGATCAACATCCAGATGAGCTTCAACGGGAAACGACACGCAACAGTGCAGAACAACACAAGAGTTTCATTCCAAAAGAGACTTGACTGAGTCAATTCTTCAAACACTACATCAACATGCTTTTTGTTCTTTACTGTAATTTTAAGTCATAGCTTTCCGTCTTTCATTTGGGTTTTTATGTGTTACAGCACAGAACAGCAAGATGTTACTGGGTTTATCTAAATAATTATAAGGATGCGCTAGATTAAGATACATATCAGTTTGAAATTTAAACATCCATTTATTATCTGTAACCCTGGCCTCCAGTCTCAGGGCCAACACAACTTGGTTTAGTTACATGTTTACTAAGTGTCTCACTCAACCACTGCTGCTTTCACTCTCATTCATTTCACTCACTCTAAACCTGAAAGAACAGAGCAATTGCATGGTGCATTTAGGGACAGCGATGGACAAATCACACGTCCTTTAAAAAAACTAAGTCGACAACATTTAGTTTAACATCTAGTTGTCATTGTTCATGTAAAGGGGAGTGGGGCGGATTTTGGCTAGGGGGTGAGATTTGGGCACAACATTTAAAAAGAACAGTTCTCGAACAGGACTCTATGTGATCTTGTTCTTTCTGTCAAAGCCAAAGCTCAGATCACAGGGGAGAGCTGGGACAAAGACTGATAATCTGTGAGGAGGCAACCCAGAACATTATGAATCATCCTCTGGGAACCACAGCTTCACCACCACAATAAAGTTAAAGTTTCACGAAAACATTAAAAATCCTCACGTTGGCAGCGTAGATATTCATGGTGCTTTTTGTGTAAAGGAGATGAAACTGTTTTGGAATGAAACCCCGTTTTTGTAAAGAAAGAAAAACATGGAAACTCTCTCTCCAACACAGCTACAGACCAGCAAATTCACATTTGTTCAGCAGGACATTTGCTCTGCTGCATACATACCCATATTAGGACGTATAGTTTGTGGGGACACTAGATATTTGGCTCTATCAACATAACTGAGATGTTAGAGAGCTCAAACAAAGCAGTGCACTAGGGGAAAACTGATTTTGAAATAAACCCGTACAAACTACAAAGAGTCAGATTTTCCCTCACTGTAGAAACTAAACAATGCTCTAAATTAATGCTCTGTTTGAAATAAAATGGTCCTAAAATGTCTTAACTGTACATAATAAATAGTTTATAATCTCCAGCACCATCAGCTCCTCATTGTGGGACAGAGCCTCAAATTGCACTGAAGACCTCGTGATGAGATGATGGGATGTTGAACAGAATATTAATAGTTAAAGGATAAAATCAGTCATTTTTTATATTTTACTTTGAAAAATGTGACCTTGTTAATAGTTTTACAGAGTGAGAGTGATGGGATTTTTACTGCAGAGGCTGTAAAACTGCTTTTTTTTTTAATACTCCAATGAACAAACACAGCACATAGTGCAACAGGTTCTGAACAATGATTGATAAAAAACATCATTGGTTTGAGTTTCTGTGTTAAATGGTAAAAATATAGAAAATGACCAGCTTTATCTTTTACATTGCTTTAAACTTCTGAATCTCTTTGCTTATTCATTAAAACTGTGGGCAAACACAGACTGTATTTAAAAGATGCTGAAGTGTCATTCAGAGAAAAAAGATCGTTCTGTATTGTAGGGAAAGGAATTGAGAACCAGTTCTAAAGAGCTGGATCCACTGGAACTGTGAGCCTGTGACTAAACTCTGCATCTACGCTGAGGGAAATTTGCAAAAAGTGGAGTCACAGTGAAGAAGAATAGTGTTCAGATACAGAGATAATGGAGCAGCTGTGTTGATGCTAAAGACCTGTATAAGCCTACTTTTTGTCCCCCCCAAACAAAAAACTATCAAGAATGAATAAGAATTGATCATGGAACTGGAATCAATCAAATCAATCTGTCCTGTTCCTCTCTTCAGGATGGAATTTCCATAAAAACTAGTCAGTTTAAAGTCAAACCTAAACTGTCACAATCTTGCTTTTTGTTTGGGTTGTTTGGAGATGGCACCTGATGATCCTCATGGTCTTTAGTCTCTACACAAGAAGAACATGCATGATCTTTAATTCTGTCACAGCAGAGTAAAAGAAAATAAAACAGGATGTCCCATGATGCACCAGGAGCCAGAATGTGTCCTGTGAGCTGCCTCGGGCCAGAGAATAAACTGACTCGTTAATAAAAACCAGAGGCTCCACACTCCTGAAAGATCCCTGACAGTCCTGAGATGTGAAGAGACAGACTGGACAGGAGACAAGAGGAAGAAGAGAGGGATGTCCTGAGGCAGGAGTGATGGGGAAAAAGGAAGGAGGAATGAGGAGGGGTGGAGAGGAGTGTGTAGATTCCAGCTACCTCACTGTGTGTGTGTGTGTGTGTGTGTGTGCATGCTGTATCAGCTTAAGTGGCAGAGCAGCAGTCCAGCCACTAGAGGGAGCAGGTTGAGTATCAGGAGCCAAAGAGTTACAGCCAGTCCAGGAGAGCTGGAGCACGGGTCTAAAACACACACACACACACACACACACACACACACACACACACACACACAAACAAACACGTGTCTTCATTCTTCTAGTCTGACATCATTGGTTGCTGATGTAAAACACACAAGTACTAACAATCTACTGACAAACCCTGTGTCTGGGTCTACACATTTGCATAACAGTACACTTGTCATTACAGTATGATGTCACACATATGTTTAATTAAAGACTGCTGACTTCACATGTCCTGGAGGACTTCAAACAACTACAGCAGTGCTGACAACAAGGGCTGTGACCCAAAAGACATTTTACTCTAAAAGGACAAAGCGTTAAATTGTGTCTGGTTGCAGTTATGAGACTAATCTAAATCTAAATCTAAATCTAAATTGTTCCTAATATTCTGAAGCTTGTGTATGTTAGATTATAGCACTACTCAGCAGTACCATAAAAGAAAGAAAAAAAACTCACCAATAGCTTTACTCAGGGAGGTGTTGGTGGGCGGGAGCAGATGGGGAGGGGGACAGTCATCACAGAAATCTGTGCAGGCGGGGCAGACGAGCACGCCGTTGTAAACCCAGTCGCTGACTCGGACGCTGACGGTCAGCTGCTGACCTTTCCTGACACACAGGAAGGAGCGGTCCTGAACATACACGATGAGGCCCTGAGCAGAGCACGACACCTGCACCAAACACACACACACACACACACAGTCACTATAGCTAAGATTCTTGAAAAAAGAATCTTATCTTATGTGCACTAAGTCTGAAGCTGGTTAGCTTAGCATTAAGACTGGAAAGACCAACGATGATCAGAGGAACATGGAGAAGCCTGTTAGTTCATCATTAGCTGCATTAGGTTTTGATGTGCAGCACAGGCTGCTGTATCCACCAACTTTAATCTCATCAACAGAGCAGGTTATAGCTTTCACACAGACCTGTACGTGTGCTCTGGTATCAGTTCACTATCATCAGCAGAACTGATGAAGCCTTTCAGGGGAGAAGTGAAACAGACCATTTACTGCCACCAGTTTCTGTGGCCACACAGTGAGCAACAGCAGCAGCAGGTTGCATCGTGTTGACAGAGCTGCACCTGCTGTCTGAAACTCAGCAGAGAAACACAGTGTGTGTGGCAGCAGGAGGACAACTTTCACACTTTTTCTCTAAGCACATCATCTGTGAGGCAGCTGTGTTTGCCAACTGAGCACACGGCAAAGGAGGAGACATTTACCTGTTCCTCTGTTGTCCATGATGCCGGAGTGCAGCTGAACTCACTGTGCTCAGAGTCCCTAAATGAACCACATGAAAATGCTCATGCGGGTCAAAAACTGATGAATAAATGAGACAGACGTGTTGTGGACAGGGCCTGACTAATAAGGTAAGACACTGTGGAGCAGCACCTTGTAGCAGCCAGAGCCCCAGTCAGGGTACGTCATCTTCCTGGTGCACTGCTCCATGATGAAGGCTGACTTCTGGTACAGACACACAGAATCCGGTCCATACTGCTCCGCTCCGTAGTTCCTCCACCAGTCTGAACACACACACATCAAAATGATTTAACCAAAGAGCTTCTCAGGTTGGTGAAGCCTCTCCTCACTTCTCTAACTTGACATTTAGCTGTAATTCATGCAACAACAAACAGTGTTCATTCTGCATAAGTTTTAGCATCATTTTAGTTTCATTAGCATTTAAAAAGGTTTCCATCCCCTTATATGGCAAAAATAATAAAATGTCAATTCCCATTTAGTTAGTACAAATGTTTAATTGGAAATGAAAGTTACTGTTTAATGAATTCATCAAGGCAGATGCAAACTTTAGTTTCTTTCTAATACTTTTATAAACATTGCTTGTTCAATTTTCTTACTTCCAAAAACATTTCTACTACCTGATAGTGCACAGTTATATGTTAGGTTTAGGGGTAAGTTTGCATCCTGTACAATGCCATTTCAGTGTAAGGAGTACCTGGCTGGTTCTCAGACACTCTGCAGTCTGAGTTCCTCTGATACTCTCCACTCAGGTGCCAGCTGAACTCCTGGCTGAAGGGGCAGTAGTCAGCGATCTCCACGGCACCGCCAAAGAACGACAGCTGATTGGCCGGAACATCTGGCATCCACTCAAAATACTGACACCCACAAAGAATGAGTACACTAACAGGAGAACAGGTGCTACACCTGCCCCCACCAATAGCCACAATACAGTATACATCATCACTGCAAAAGGTAGAAAATATTCTAAATTAATTCTCTGACATGTTACAGAGCTGCTGTGCACACACCATAACATGGTTGAATGTTCTGTATGTGGAGACAATCATATACATCTGAGGTCTAATTTTGTCTTAATGTCACACTAATCATACGTTTGTACATATTTCCGCCTTTAACATGAACTGTTCTTGTTATCCCTCGCTGTTTGGTGTTCGCTAAATGTCTGCACACACTAAAAAAAACACAAAGACAAAAACTATACCAATATTCAACAATCAAGCTGTTTTAGAGCACTATGTTTAGTGGAACTTTAGTTGTGTACCTGGTACTCCAGAGGCAGCTCCTGTGGGTATTTCTGCAGGTTGCAGACAGCCACAGCCAGCTGGTCTTGTCTGCAGGTGAGCTGCAGAGGGGAGGCTCGCACGGTGTCACAGTACGGAGTCACAGCGTGACGTCTGCACAATACAAACACCGGTGGTGAGTTATGGTCTTTCTACAACAAAGATATGAAGCCAATTTTTTTTAACATGTGGACAAGTAGGCGACTACAGTCAATACTAATCTTTTTATATACTCTAATTTATTTTCACTTCCATTGCAATATGTACTTGTAACATATTGCCAAATTAGTACAACTCTACTTTTACTTTTAGTAAAGTTTCATGTCAGCAGCATCAAACAATGAAAGTTTAAGGTAATAGCAATACAGCTAATATGCTTTGTCATCGAGACTATGGCAGTGACCTCTGTCTCTGTCTGTCCATCCAGAACTTGCAGCTCTTCATGACAAAGTCACAGCCGAGGCCGCGGCCCCAGTCCAGCCTCTGAGCCAGGCTGTAGTTGGCTCGGTACCAGCCGCTATCCTCCATGATGGCCAGCGTGAGCCGAGAAAACACTCGGTTCTGGGTGTGGGAGCCAGTCATCGCCTCGTTCTGATGGAGGCAAAGCAAATATTAAACAACAAAAAAAATGGTTTAGTAAATAAAAGGTCACACACAGAACACATGTTCACCTCCAGCAGTCTCTTCTCCCAGTGGTTAAGCTCAGTTCCTGTCCCTCCCTGATTTTCCAGCTCCATTCCCTCCAAGATGGGACAGTTAAAATGTCTCCGCGCCTCCTCCTGCAACCAAAGACAAGGACATGATCTGATGCTCACTGTAAATACGGGCTACAACTAACGAGTACTGCGATTTTCTATACAGAAAAAGGTAAAAAAAAAACATACACCCATCCCCATAAATGGATTCTTACCACAACACGGGGAGTGACAAGGACGTGGACTTGGTGTTGGACCATCACCCCTCCTCTGATATCCCACAGTCTATTAACCCTCCGGATCACTGCCTCGCTCCACTGGTACAGACCCAGGCTGACACACACACAAACACAGGTTTGAGAGGCAGCGGTAGCTTGATCAGTGTACACTGATTTATCAGGTTTGTGGAGGTGAGACAATGGCCAGAGTTTGAACTCTGTTTAGAAAATACAACAACACACTATTTTGCTGGGACATCCGATTTTCATGGAGCTACAGCTGGTAGATGGTTAGCTTAGCAGCCTCGTTAGTGTTTTTGTACGTAAACAACATGCCCACCGTGAGTACGTTTTAGAGAAGCTGCAAGTTGTTACATTCAGCTGAGGCAGGGTAAGTGTTTCGCCCAGTAGATCAAACAGCTACCAAGCACTTTCCTTCTTCTAATCGGATAGAATTCCATACAAATTGTCTTCACCTTTCATTGAAGGCGGGCAGGCCACTGGCAAAGCGTGGAGTCAGAGGTTTGCCCTCGTCATCATGGTAGAAGGCAAATAGACCTGCTGAAAAACCCTGGAGGACAGAAGAGAAACCCATCCACCTTCAGTAAATCTTCATTCTGAATAAGAAGATGACTAAATCAAAAATGCTGTTGCACTGACCAGAGCATGGATGATCTCGTGTTTGACAGTGGAGAGCATGCCTTCAAACTCCTGAGGCTGAGAGGAGATCATAGCAGGACACAGGTTGGCATAGCCTGCTATAGGTCTGAAACACACAAACATGCAGTTAGCTTGTAACTTTTAAACTGGCGTGAACCAAGTCAGGCGTCAGAGGTGGAAATCAATGGGCAAGTTACAAAATAGTTAGCACACCTTTTTGCTTCCATGCAGAGGATGGACCGCTAAAATTTCCTGTCAACACTTTTGATTCCTGTTGTTTGTTCATTTTTAAGAATGCTGTCAGAATATTAACCCAAATCCCTAATTTGAGAGTATAATTGCTTTTAAAATACATGGTTTATTAAGATCAATGTGCTACAAATAGCTCTCTTTCTATTCCAGGTGCAGCAAGTCAGTTCAGCATGTGACAACATACAGGGGACACATGTTTTCCTCCCACCTGTCCAGCTCTGCCTCCAGCTGGCAGTAAGCAGCGTAGGCCACTATGTTCTCCTGCCCACAGCGCTCTGTGGTGATGCCGCTGACGTAGAGCACAAAGTCGGACCCCTCCACTCCTGGCCCATCTGGGGGGCCAGTGGGGCCACATGACTTCCCTGATTCACTGCACACCTTGCATTGCTAAAGAGATAAAGAATGGGCAAAGGCATTCATTAAACAGAAGAAACATGAGATTTATAATCTGACAATAACATCTTTTATCCTTTCAACTTTTTAACCATCTGTCCATCTTACCAACTGTCTCCTAATATTCTTTATTTCTTTCTCCTTCATTAACGGCCTCATTTGATTAGCAAAGCTGCAATAGTCAGCATCCACTGATTTTCCAGCAGTAGATCTTCAGCAGTTTATGTCACTGTTTGCCCCAAGGGATCGATCTTAGTTCTCCTTTCTGTTTACTCTTTAAATACCACGGATGACATCAGGTAAAATTACTCTGTGCTGACCATAAAAAGTCTATATAATGGGTAATAATGCAATAACTGTAGCATGCATCAGTTTATGCAACATTGACGGTCCCCAGTCGATGGAGAAAATATTATGTGTTGCATTGTTAATTTGGAAATTATAGTTGCATGACCTCCATCGACCATAACAGACAGTTCTAATTCACTTTAAATTAAACTTAAAAAATTATAGAGATGCAACAGAAAAAAACAGGAGCAGCTGCATGTTGTATCTTAGTGTTTGTGTGCTTTCTGGTTAGTAAAGAAAGGACTCAGATATTTATGCTATACTGTGTTACCACTGTAAAGATTTGGAAAATCTATACTAAATCCAAGTTCATGTGTACTTTCCTCAATAGTTGCTACAGTAAATGACCTTTAAGTGTGCTTTCACACCTCTGCTGAATGAAGTCTAAAACCCCAAGTTTTCCTCTAGTGCCAAGTTGGAGTTTTTTTGAGACCAATATCACAAATGTCAAATAGCTCTTAAGGCAATTTACTATTTGTCCAATGCATCCCATCATTTGTCCTTACAAGATGGAAGTCACCCCACAGTTCACATTTGTGGATTCAATAAATATTTCTGATGGATAACAACTACTCAATACATTTTGATGCAGTTCACTGTCCCCTCAAAATGAACTGTAAGAATCTAATGATCCTCTAACTCTTTATCTATTGCCTTCATCAGGATGACACGTGAACAGTTCACCTAGAGTACAACCCTTTTTATATAATAAACTATTAAACCATTGATCTGTGGGCCTTCCTGACCTGCAGGTGGTGCTGTGGCACGACAACAGGGCCGCACCGAGTGGTGTCTGCACAGGCGTCCTGGCAGTAGCGATGAGGGTCATCTCTCTTCCTCAGGTACTGATTGGTTGCACATTGTCTGAGGCAGCAAAGACAAATTGTTTTTCAAATTGTAATTTTAAATTAACATCAGAATCTGTGACATTCATTGCTTTCAGTATAAAAAGTAAGTATGTTTAGGTTCTCTTCCGTTCAACATTAAGGCTTGTTTGTACTAATAAAACCTAGCAAGCACAGAAGGAGCTCTTAAATAGCTCAAACACACCATACAAATAAAAATCTGTCCGGTTCATTCATATGTCCGGTTTTCGCACGAAGGCCACAGTGTAATAGCCCTTAAACTGCTCAAATGAGACCACATACCTGCTGAGCAGCACAGGCCCTACCCTGCGCCTCACACTGAAGGCCCTCTGCAGGTAGTCGATGGCCTGAGGAAACAGCTTATCCTGGGCAGAGAATAAACAATAACACTTACACACTGCTGTGTGGAGTTTTTGAGTAGGACTATGAAGCAGGTTTTGCTTCTAAAGTTACAGTTACAGTCAGAGTGAGCAATGAACCCAGAATCAAAACATCCATTTAGAAGACCCTGGATGACTTCCCATCACACATAAGTTAGGGCTGTATCAGAAAGTATCAGTCGAGTGAAGATTAAACTCAGATACATCTTCAAATGTTTTGTCTCCACAGTTCAAAACTCTAAGACTATTAGTTTATTATCATGTACAACAAAGAAAAGTCTCAAATTTTGAAAAGCTGGTATTGAATTTTGCTTATAAATGTCTAAAAGCATTATTTGACTACCAAAATATTACACTTTATTGTACTTGAGTAACTGTTGCAGCTCTACATACATGCATACACATTTGAGTTCTTTGTAAAAAGTGCAGTGGTGTTACCTTCACCAGTCTTCTCTTGTCTGCAGGAAGCCTGTGGAGAAAAATCACATCAGCTGGAGACAAAACATCAGTTCAACCACATACTGTAGTCATAGAGTGAGCACAACTGAGCCTGAACCATGGACTGATGATAGCATCTCTTGTTATTAGGACTGCTGAGCAGTTTATCACAATAACTTAAAGGATCCAGTATATCGATCTGGTGCAGTGCTTACTGGTCGACACTGAAGTCGTAGATGATCCTTATTTTCAGCTGAAGGTCATCAGGTGAGCTTCTTTTAGTCAAACGCTCGGCCTTCAAATAAACGTGATGGATAATCTAAAAGATAACCAATAAGAGACCGCAGGTCAATGACAAAGACACTCCGACAAACATATATCGTTTAATTTATCTACTTAAGTGGACTTCAGTTTAGTAGAGTGGGCAACACTCTTACAATCTAACATGATGTAAATACTTAATGTACATAAATGTACTATGTCAGTATATTGTAACATTGTAAGTGTTGGTTATTCAAATGAGAAATGACTACAATTACTAATACTTAAAATAATCAGGTAAGAACATCTGCTGAGTTTTACATCCACCAAATCAAGTTACATGACCTCACTGATAGATACATAAATAGGCTCCTCAAATTGTTCTGGTACATTCTTATCTTTAGGGTCTATGATAAATTTTTAGGCAAAGTTTCCTTTTAGAATCAAACTCTACACCAACATTACTCTAACCAGGAAAACGTTAAAAATGTTTTGTGTAATGTCCTGAAGTAGCGCGAGTCCATTTGGGGTTTTTAACGTTAATCTAGAGTAAAGTCATTTATGATGGAGAATACGATGCTTTTATTTAGTGGAAATGCCCCCGGAAGTGTTTGTTCTGCTGTTGCTAGGGGAACACAGGCTAAGATGAACATTTAATGTGATCAATAAACACACGTCTAAATAAAACGGATTTTACATTTTAAAGGTGCGTAAAAGTTGTTATTTTCAAGTGGCCTGCTAACGTATCTTTTACATTTGCCTGTTAGCTGACACTAGCTAATTGCGGCAAATCCCATTTTAATGAGGATAACGTTAGCTACCTACACATGACTATTTTTACATTTGACGTAAAAAACACAGAATTTTTACTATTGATATTGGATGTAATGTGTGTCGACTAATAAACATCTCAGCGCCGCCACAATGTGAAGCGCTCCACCGGTTTCCCAGTATTTCAGAATCTTCACCGTAGTTAGCACGTTAGCTTAGCTCAGCTCACCTCAGCAGGAGCCGGGGCTTGGTGTTTGCACGTCCCGTGGCAGCTCGCCAACACAGCCAGGAGGGAGAAGACGAGGGCAGGGCCGAGGAACCAGGACACGGACGGCTTGCCATCCCTGCTCAGCCTCGGCTCCATCCTCCGACGGGGGCTCGACAGCCCGAAGTCATCAGAACCTCCACCGGCCCGGTCCCCTCGCCGCTCGTGTCATTCATCGCTTGCAGGGTGAATCAGAACATGTCAGCGTTGTGTCAGTGACAGCAGGACGAGCGGTCGGTGAGCGTGAAGTGAGCGGCTGACAGCTGCGGCGGCTTGGTGTCAGCTGGGAGCAGAGCACCGGCGCTCCAGAGATCGTCTCCGTACAGGATGAATCACTCATCCTGTACAAGGTTGTTTGTAGCACTTCAAAGATTGTCTACATTAAAAAATGAGTCACTCCAGAGCGGAAAGGAAATTTCAAAACCATTTATAAAATGTTCGTTTTTTATTTTGTCTAAAATATGTGTTTATAACTAGGTGGCCCAAGGACAAATAACTAGGAACATGCATTACATAAAACAACATGTATCCACACTAAGGCTGCACCTAACAATTATTTTTTTCATCAATTAATCTATATATTATTTTCCCATTAAGATCTTTTCTTTTTTAATTAACATAGTAATTAATTTACTAAAAATCTAAAATCCTTATGATTTCAATATTTTTCCAATGTTTATCTCTGCTAAAAATACTCCCATAACTCGGTCGAGTATTTTTTCCGCTTTTGACTCACAGTCATCTTACTTCCTACTTTTTGTATTTATGAAGTTTAAAAACAAAAACGTCTATTTACGTGTTTTTTTTCCTATTTTTTTATTTTACATATGACCACGCTTGACTTTTATTTCTATGTAAATATTATATTTTCCATTTTGTTCCACAAGTTTATTTTCTTATTCACTAATCTCTCTAACTACTTTATTTTTTACTCTGGACATTCAGATAAAAGGTGGACGGGTTTTTCACATTAGTCTGTTTATAGGTTGTTGTCATTGAAGCCCTGTTAGGAGGAGGACTAGTGGATATATGAAAAAGTATTCAGTGTCTAGATTTTGGACAGTTGGTCAAAACATCTCAACATGAGACTTTGACTTCTGGAAAAAACTAGACTCATTGTGATGCTTTTACAGAAAATTAAACAAGGATCTTTTATCTGGGGTTGATCTGTAGTATACAGTCCTCCTTCCAATCATGCTGTGTAAGATGTAAATAAAAAGAGAATATAATGGTTTGTAAACCACTGGAAACCACCTATTTTGGAATTTTAAAAAGTACAAAGACATTTCAAATGTTAAAACTGAGAAATCTGACTCTTTGAAATACAGGATTCTGTAGTAGAAGTCTTGTACTGGCTCGGCCTGCAGTCCAGACCTGTCCCCCGTTAAAACCATTAGAAGCCTTATGAAGTGAATGGCCACTGTTAACTTTATGTTCACATCACAGTGAGTGTGTCAGTAAATCCTGAGTCCGATTCATGACAAGATGACCTGCAACAATCTAAGAACATGCTCTGGTTATCAGCAGAAAGCAATAGCTGGACTCTTCCATCTCCAGAACTGGGTGTTCCTCTTCTGTGTTGTGGTCCCGCACATTTTCAGATCTAAATAAAAAGTCAGCCATAGCTCCTCATAATCCCTGGCATTTTTAAAAGTACTCTAACCACCAGAACCCACGTCTCATTCTCAATCAAAAACTAAAACTTTAAAGACATTGTCCTGAGGTTTTAGTGGTTTTCATCGTCTCTTTCATTTCTTTCCTCTATGACGTTGGAAATTCAACTTTTAATTACAGTTGAGAAAAAATGAAAGCTTTCATTCAGATGCTGGGAGTGTAGAGAAAAGTTGGACATGTTTCTCATGAGAAAACATTTACTCATGTGACCATATTTTTGACAGAAAGGCAGAATCATAAATCATTAATTAAACACAGAAAACAAACTTCATTACAAAATGAAAAACAACACAGTTTCATGCTGGAAAAAAAAGCTTTTGTCTCAGAATTCTCCAGTGTTTCTATTCAGTGATTAACAAAAGTTATGATGTGTTTTTGATTTTATTTTTACATCTTAAAAACAATAACATCTATATGTTGTTTTTTTTTTTTTACAACTTATTATATTTTTTCCACTTTTATTCACTTTCACGGGGCAGAAATCTCTCTCCTGTTTTCTTATGGGTTATAGTAATAATAATCAAAACCACAACAAAATGGAGACCAGCTCCAAGAGGAACAAACCTTTATACAACAAAAAGAGCTCAAGTGTCTCTGCCAGCAGAAGCACAACTGTGAGGAGTTTTCTGGTGACGCCTGTGCCGTCACATGAAATCACAGTACTTTGTTATTTCTGGCCTTTTCAGTCTTTAGGTAATAAATCCACGTTGTCCAAAGAGAAAACTTTGAGCTTTGTAAAACCTGGATAGTTTGTCTGTGTTTACACATCTTCATCACTACTACTTTAGTAAAAGCTGTGTAGCTCAGTGGTCTTGTGAACAAGCTGATTCAGTCTTCAAAAAGGTGTTGATGATGAAAGGAACATTTCCCTCATTATTTCCATGTTGGTACTTAACATCTGGACATTCCTCTTCATAATGCTTTACTTTCAATTTGCTATTTGCTGATTGCCTTGTCCTTCACTTGTAAGTCAATCTAGATAAAAATGTCCCTTTTATGACAAAGGTAAGTGTCTCTTAAGACCACCATTCACACAGTTTCACACAGGGAAATTGTCTTCACTGTAAAGGGGCTCAAGCAAAAGGACACAGTCATTAGAATGAGTTCAGCTTTAGCTGCAACACGCCATCATCCTGCAAGATGCTGTGCCGTACGATCATGTATTGTTTTATCATTATTTGTCCATCAAAATGTCAAATAGGAATTTTCACCATTTTTTCCAACTAACAAATCTAAATGAGCTGATGACGAATAGTTACACAGAAAAAGTGCGAATGGATTTGGGTAGGTGGTCTCCTATTCAACAGAGTTGCATTTATATAGCGCAAAATGTACAAAGTACAAAGTAAGGTCAAGGGTTTGAAGTGAG
Source organism: Channa maculata (assembly GCA_020496755.1). Classification (NCBI taxonomy): domain Eukaryota; kingdom Metazoa; phylum Chordata; class Actinopteri; order Anabantiformes; family Channidae; genus Channa; species Channa maculata. Next base: position 26,257,114 of record CM035609.1, on the reverse strand, counting down.
TAGCTTCCTACTGTTGGTGTTCATTGTTATATTTGTCAGCTGGAGGTCACATCAGCAGGCTCGTCACAAAATGGCCGTATCGGTCACGCCTATGAAACGCACATCCAAAATAAAGTTTCTCATGCAGTATAAATGTAGGCAGCAAAAGGGTAAAGTCATACTGTGGGATGATGATGTTGACCACTCACACCACGGAACCACTGTGAACCAGGCAATCATGGAATGCCTCTGTATTACCTGTGTTTGGCTGAGGAACCTGTAGGGAGGAGGAGGAGGGTGAAGAAGCAGCAGTGGAGAACGAGCCAGTGTGGTCTGGTGAGTCCTTTTCTCTCTGTGCTTCCTCCCCTCTGTCAGCGTCGGGACTTGGTTCCTCCTCGTCCTGCTTCTGCTGCTGCAGGGCAGTGAAGCGCTCGACCACACAGTGAGCTGTCAGTCTGGCCTCAGGGTCATGATCCCAGCACTCAGTGATGGTGAAGCAGAAGACATTCATCCCCTGGTGGACAGAAGACTGGCATTATACAGACTAACAGGCGCCAGCAGAGTCTCAGAGTGAATAAATACTGTAACTCTGTGGACTGATGGGGTCTCTTACCATCTGTAATGGTGTGCCACAGGGCTCCATCCTGGTTCCATTACGTTTTACATTAAATTTAAATAACTTTATTTCTCCTGATCAATCAGTCAAAGTTTGTTTCCAATTTTCCAACAAAAAGCAATAATTAAGAAAGCAGCACAAAAAGAAGCAAATTTGGGAAGAAACATTTTTTGTCTAGTCACAGAGGCAAATTACCTTTTGGCAAATTAACATTTTGAAATACATATTTAGTATTTTTGTGTGTAGTAATATACACAATAGCCCATAATGATGAAGGGAAAACATATAAAAATTTAGCAAATTTATAGAAAAACAAAAACTGACATTTCCCAGTAACACAGTGGCCTCAAAAATGTAAACCAAAACAATTTTGTAGCCACAAGGCCTTTTCCAAGAGTTGGTCATCTAGAGTCACAAACAAGAAGAACCTCATTAAGAGAACCGAGAACCTTCAGTCATCTGTTACTTCTTCTTAGTACTGTATATGTTACTAATATTATCATTAGCATTTTATTTACTGCATACCATTAACTGTGTCCCTCCCTCTCAAATTAATACGATCCTTTGAATCTTGTAAGAATTTTAACTTTGTTTGGAGAGAAAGCCAGAGTTCTTTTCTTAGTGACTGTATCTGACCTGGTGCTGTGTCCATGCTGAGGGGATGTCAGGCCGTCCTCTGTCCCTCAGCACCAGGTCTCTCATACTGTCCACACAGGGCTGCTCACAAACCTTGGAGCCAAACGCTGGCTCATAGCTTTTCACTTCTGCATCAACACACACACATTATGTTATTCTAGAAACGTTTTTTTCTGCAAAGTCTAAAACACATTTTTCTCCGAAATGACATCAACCTCCCATATGTGCACCTCCACCCAACAGGTGGGTAAAGCCAAAGGAAAAGCTCTTACCTCCGATTGCGTGGCAGCGGGACGCCATCTCCCAGAGAACCAGAGCCATAGAATAAACATCCATCTGTTTAAAGGCCTCAAGGTCTTCCAGGTTCACTCTGGACTCTAGTACCTCCGGAGCCATATAGCGTGCTGTCCCCACCTGTACGAAATGATACAGAGAAGTCCAGAGATCAGTTGTACTTTTATCTAACCACTGAGTAACAACCACACTTAAAAACTTTTACCTGTCCACTGTTGGCATAGTCATCAGCAGTAAGGGAGAGGTCCAGTCTTAACGCTAAACCAAAGTCACACAGAGCGCAGTCCGTCCTGCTCTTCACCACAATATTACTGCTCTTCAGGTCCCGATGAGCAACTGGCACCTACGGCAACACAGGCAACGAGCAACACCAGAGTGACAAATCTGACAGCATGACAACCTGAGATGCAAATAAACCCACATCAACACTGTTATGGCTGCTTAAACCTGGAAAGGACAAAGTAAAACTGACACCATCAGGTAAAAATAAACAGGAAGTTAGTCATGGCTGGACTTACCTTTGGTATCCCGCTGGGCATTGTGTCACTGTGGAGATGAGCCAACCCTTTAGCGACGCCGCCTGCCATTGCAACCAGCTCCTCCCAGCTCAGTATGTTTGTTGTTAGGAAGTCCTGCAGGTTCCCATGGCCATGATAGTCCAGAACTAGCCAGTATTCTCTTAGGGTGTGACCCAGCGCACCCCTCTCCTCAGCTGCCAGGAATCGAACCACATTTTCATGCTCCAGTTTGGAGTCTGAAAAGATGGAGCATTCGTTTCTCCACGAGGCGTACTCCACAGCTGGGAACACCTTCACCGCCACTGTTTCAAAACTGTTGACTCCCCCCTTCTCGCCCTGCAGCAGGCGTGCCCTCCACACCTCAGCAAAGCGCCCCTTCCCCAACAGGACCTCCAGTTTAATGGGCAGCAGTTCAGCCAGTTGGCCTTGCCAGATGTTATTACTGTTGGCATTGGATTCCTCCATTTCAGATCCAGGACCCATCCTACCTCCTCCTACACCCTCCCCCCTCCCCCCCAGACCCCCACACGGCAGGTCCAAAGCCTGGTAGAGCTCTGGGGTGTGTTTGGTTGGCCAGTCTGGGCGTGCAGGTGGACCTCGTTTATCAGAGCAGTGTGTGCGGTAGAAGTAGAAGGCAACAATGGCGACTAAGGCCACAAGGACAGGGGGCACCAAACTGACAACCACCACTGGGACCACATCCTTACTCTGCAGTTTAGAGAAACCTGCGAAAATAGAGACAAGACATGTATTCATCTGTCATCTGTCCATCCCATTGTTCCTCCATCCATCCAACCTAATCCCCCCCTCAGCTCACCATTGGCTCCCTTGTTGAAGAGGAGTCTGTCGTTACACTCGTGGTCCCCCTGGCAGCCACACACCATCATGGCCTCATCCTCTGCAAGCTGTTGGACCATGACACACTCTCTGGAGGTGAAGTTCAGCAGCAGGCCAGGGTCCACACCCTCCAGAGGCAGACTAGGGTGGTGACACATGGTCTGCACTGTCATTGTGTTGTTGGTCTTCCTCCTGCAGGAGTGGACCAACACATTTGTAAGAGAACTAATGTGAGAGGCAATTCAAAACATTAAGACTATGTCAGTGATGCTATGAGACAGAATGACATGGACTTTTAGGTAAAAGTGACACTGCTGTTGATTCAGACACAAGAGAGTCAGGTCCAAAGATCAGCCTCAGGATATTGTTTTAATATAAACCTGTGATAATTGATTCTGGATTGAAACAAACTGTAGGTCATTATTTGTGGCTGAAGCTCCACAGACAGTCTGAGCAGCATGATAAACCCTGTCAACTCGGACCTGAATAAACCAGTGTTCCCCCTCCTCTCTTATTTCATGTCTTATCATCAGTTTCCTGCAGAAAAGCTGGGAGGGGTGGGGGTGACGTGAACAGGAAATGAGAGGGGTGCAGCAAAGAGAGAGAGAGAGAGTGTGCGTATGATCCCAGTACAGCACTGTTATCCAAACAAAAGCACGAATCAGCAGAAACTTTCCAGCCCTGAAGAAAGTGACAGCAGTGGAGCCTGTGAGGGTCTAAAGCAGCAGTCTGAGAGTCGTCCTGGTTTCTCTGTGTGAATCGTCCAAAAAGATCAAAGACAAAGAGCACTGACATGTTATTTTTAAGTCTTCCAGAAACAGTAGTGAGCTGGGAGAAATCTGTTCAGAATGTTTCATTACACTGATCAACCACATATTGAAGTAGTTTAGCTGTACTGTGGTGTCCTCTACTCACGGTGCTGAAGAAGTGCACGTCAATACTTCAACAATGTTCTGGGACATTTAAATACTGACCCGTGAATGTTAATATTATTTGAAGGTAACAAAGACATAGACAGAATGACCCCAAAATGACGACAAACGGTTTGAAAATGGACAAAAAGACATTCAAAACCATCTCAAAGAGAAAAGATCGAACACGAAATGCCACTTTTATGTGTCTGTGCACACTCCCCATGATAACAAAGTTTTGATGCCTGGAACATGGATTGAACAGCAATGTTTGTTTTTCTTGGTTTACTGAGGTTTGGAATAAAGGCGCTGCTTTGGCTTAAATTTATGCGTCCTTCAGGTTTACAGGACCCCTGTTTTCCACATGGTTTTCTATTGTTTTCTCATTTTGGACGACATCCAGCTCTGGCTTCCACAAGTTTTAATGTGTCCTTCAAAGGACAGAATCAAAAAGAAAAGTCTAAGAGAAGAAGCAGGAAGCCCACATACCATATGGCGATACAGATCTCCTCAATGACGGTGCAGAAGGAGGACAGGCCGCAGTTACTTAAGCAGATATTGTCCTTACACCGCGGACTGGACACCTCACACCACTTACAGAAGTTGTAGTTTAGGTGGCTCAAAGACTGGACAACAGCAGGGAGACCTGCAGGAGAAAACAGAGGCATATCTACTTAGATCAGGGTACATGAGATCTGGGCCAGCTTTGCTGATTCTGGACAAGGACAGCTCAGCGTCACTGATGGAGCTACAGTCCTCTCCAACAGGTTTCAAGGAGGAAAAGATGAACACGAGACAAACATTCAGAAATGCAGCTGTTATCACAAGATAGCAAATTTTAAGAGAGCACTATATGATTTTGTTTGGGTTTTAGCTGTCAAATCTGTATTTGATGTTAAAAAGGATGAATGAAAATGAAATAAGAAAATCCAAAACATTGTTAAGGTGATAAGAAATTTAGGCTTTAGGCTTGAAACATTTTGTTAGTAAAATGTCTGATCTATCTTTATATTTGTTTAAAAAGATTACTAATAATCCTCATACATTTATTGGGTTTTAAAATACTTTCTATGATTATTTTAGGGTCTGTAAATTTTTAACTTAAATTTTTTAACTTTTCATGAAATCAAAAAACAGGTTTTTGTAGATAAGTCAGTTGTTGTTTTTTGGATCATTTTCTAAAACCTTATTTACCTTTTACCTTGTGTCAACAGTAAAATGGAAAGATAAACAGATAATAAAGATGTTTTTATAATTATTGTTCAGCACCCATGCCGACCAGTTCTTTTTATGACGTCTTTTTACGTGGATCCTTTTGCTTCTCCAGCTGTTTTCTTTTTTTGTCTTCATCCCTGTTTGTAAGAAACATCTGGAACAACTTCTGATCTGTGTGTGTGAACTTGTACATATATCTTTGTGAGGACCAGTTTGAATTTTCTATCATCACTGTGAGGACATTTCCTGGTCCTCACATACTCAAAAAGCTCCTTAGAGGTTCAGACTTGATTTTAGAGGCTCAGGGAGGGATGGATTACTTCACAGGCCTACAGGGCACAGACCCAGGGACCCAAGAGGCCAGAGACCCTTTTGGATAGAAACTCTGCGTAAAGTCTGTGTAAAAACTACAAATAGTTGAAAATAACCAAACCTAGACCAGAAAGAAATAAAATAACTAATGCTGGAGGTGGGGAGGTGGAGGGGGAGTTCATCCATGGCATCAGGCTAGAAACTGGTTTTGGTTAGGGTTTGGGTTGGGGTAAGACGTCCAGCTGTGATGGCGAAGGTTATGGTTAGATCAGTATGTTTATGTGAAACTGACAGTGACTCTGTGTATTTGTCTGTGTGTGTGTTCAACAGTAAATTGAAGCCAGAAGTCGCTGCATTCAGAGCCAAGTTAGTATTTAATGCTCCTCCCTCAAAGGCTCAAGGGAAATTTCACCCCCCACACACACCGATCGGAGCTGGCAGCTTAAACACGCACACATACACACACACACAGTGTATCTCAGGCTCCTTCATCAGTTTAAAGAAACATTTTAACAAGTTCCATTAGTTGCTGCTGCACTGACAGAGGCTCAGCAGGGAGTACACATTATTACTACAGTATCCCTGTGAGTACTACCTCAAACCACTACAATATACTACTACTAGTAATATTTCCCTGATTTTGATCCTGAGTCTTGATTTGTGTGTGCGAGAGTCATCAGGCCATCACCATGTCACCTCACTGTCCTCATTAGCACAAATAAAACACACTCAAATACACTTTGGCAAACTGTGCCAGTCTCTCTCTTCTCCAGTGTCTTGACTTGACATCAAGAAGCTACAGTGTGTGTGTGTATTGAGATACACTCGTTCTTTGTTAGATATGAGATAATCAGCTGCCTGCTAACACACACTGTTTACTTCAGAATAAATTCCCTTTCTCAGAACGGGAAAAACAATCCATTATTCTTCATATTCACATGTTGTGTTTGTATCGTTTGCATCTACATACACTGACCTGATACAGTACCTGTATCTGGAGTAAAGTTTGAACAGGGTTTCTACACATTGCAGTTGGCCTGTGGTTGACTCTGCTCGTCCCTGGGATCTGTCAGCTGCAAACGTTACAGCTCATCGTGACAGAACCCTTCAGGTCCTTCACTACAACTCTGAACTGGGACACACTGGTTCCCACTAACTCCCTGCTACTAGAAAGACCTGCAGCACAGTGAATTTTGAGACTTTTAAACTGCATCAGCTCGTGTTCCCAGAAAAACTGTGACCGTTCTAATTAGTGCTGGTTGACACATCCTGATTTAACTAACTTCAACTTACAAACTCATCAACTGATTACTGGAGTAATAATGCATACTTTTATTAGTAATGGAGTATCTTTTACAGTTGTATCGTTCATGTTATTGCTTTAGTAAAAGATATAAGTACTTCTTCCACCTAAGTTTAAAACAGTAAAAGAATTACTGCTGATAGTTTTTGTACACAGCTGAGAATACTTGTCTACTTTTACTACTAAAACTTTAACTGTACAAAGCCTGTGATACTAGTTTACTTGTAATACTTTATTATTACTTAAATTAAATACATAAAGTTACAAATACTTATACTCGTGTATGTATTGCTCATACTGCAGTACTTTTACATAGTTGTACTGGGACTTTTAGTTGAAAAAGGACCGGAGTACTCCCCCGCTACATCCCCTCAGTCCGGCCCTCCAAACTTCCACAACCAGCTCCGAGCAAAAGACCGAAGACGCCCAGAGACCAGGCATCACTCACCGGCCGTTAGCAGGACGACGAGCCCGGTCCAAACTGTCCGGCAACGAGCCATCATGTGCGGGTGAAGTCAGCCGGAGAAACACACAGGCGCCCGCTCAGTCTGTCCGTCGGTCGGTCGGTCCTCGGCCCCGGGATCAGCTCGGAGACGCTCATGTATCCACAGAGTCCAGATGTTTTTCATCCAGATGCGGTTTAGCACCGCCCTCCGCTGCTGGCTCTCCGGCACCGGGGAGCGGACTGTTCCTGCCTCCACACGTGGGACTGACTCTGCTGCGTTCACATGTCATAACGACCGAGCGAGATGTTTTAGCGCACACACAGTTCTGAACAAAGTTTTCACCATGATCCTCAGCGTCTTTACGTTTTCTCATTGATCCATAATTTCGCTGGACGCGCTGCGTGTCAGTGACGCACAGTGCGTCAGGGAGAGGCTGCACACTTACGGGCTTATTCCAGCTCATTAACCCGGTTATAATGAAACCACAGTGATGTGAGGGATCCGTCAACACACACACGATCGTCAGCATGTTTCTATTTTAACTGGTTTTACTTCACGCGTACTGTTCAGTCCCAAACGGTGCCAAACTCCATTAACAGTTTATACGTTTTACCAACAGCTCCAACCAAACCCCCGAATGCTATTGCTGAACCACAATTGAGGTTCTCTCCGCTCAGATATAGTCTTTGTGTGTCGTTTTTGTCTTTGCAGGACATCACGAACATTCATCTGCTTAAGTGTTTTACCATCCTGAGCCTAGTGAAGTAGGAGTGTTTCAGTTTCTTAAATGCATCATATAGTTTAGAGAGTCTGGACTTGAATGTGATGAGAGATTAATTGGAAACGAGGTAATTAAATGTTTTTGTGGAAAAAAACACACGGTTATATAAAAGAAACATTTAGATTTGTGTCGAGTTTGGAAAATGTTGCACTTTTGTTTTGAAGGGCAGTAATACTACGAAGTAAAACAATGACGTTTTTTCAAAAATAAAAGCATAATTTCCAGAGATACAGTCGAGTAAAAACGTTTCAATTCACTTACGTAGATACAACAAAAACAGTAAAAAGTTTCAGCAACATAATATCTAATACAACTTCAGCGGGTACAGATGTTCCTTCATCACCAGAGGTAGCAAGAATAGTCAAAGGGTGTATACAAAGAGAGTTAGTAAAATAACAAAAACGTTTTCATCCCCTCGAGAAACCCTCTAGGTAAATGTGTTTAGGATCTTTAAAAAGACACTTTCCAAACCATGCTTGATGAAGGCAACCAGATGTGTTAAACTGAGCTCTCACTCTAAATGAGTGAGTGGATTTGATGAGCAATCTCATGCAGTTTGCTGACAACCACCAAAACAATGGAATCAGAAAAACAGCTTTCAGATGACCTCAAAACAAAACTGCTAAGCCTTCATAAAGAAAAAGAGGGATCTAAAATATTTCAAAGCATTCAGGGAAACCAACTGTGAAGAAGTAGAAATAGAAGAAACATGGACTCCCAAAGGCCAAGCTAAACAACTGAAAGAGGAGCTAGGAAACTTGTTTGACAGCTATGTAAGAACTGAAAACAAACAGAAGGGGACCAGAAAAAGTCGGTCATAACTCACACAGGTATGTGTGGTGAGAAAACAGCACTGCCTACGAGGAGAGGCACGTTAATACCACAATCAAACATGGTGGAAGCATCAGGAACTGAAGCTCTGTATAAAGTGGAAGGATTTTAAAGCAAAAGCCTCCTACCATCAGTCAAAAAGCTAAAAACGAAGAGGGAGTGGATCCTTCAACAAGACAAAAGCAAAGCAAGAGAAAAACTAAGTCAGGAATAAATGAAAAGAATAAAGTGCATGTTTTTCCAATGGTCTTTCCAGTCTCCTGGCTCCAACATTACATTTTTGCTGATTAATCTGTAAATTATTTTCCCGTTCTTTTTTTATATTTTTCAATGAATATATCAATTGCCCAATTAGTATTCATCAATTCACCAATACTGTTTCTCTACTTTATTTTGCAACTATGAAAAATAAAATGATCCGACATTCTTTAAGCATCACACATTAAAAGTTGAGTTAACAGTTGAACTTCCAGCTTTGGGGGGATGTAAACTCATATTTGTAGCAGTTAGTGATTAACCAACAAGCTTGTTGTGTTGAACACATGAGGGTGGATGGGAAACGGGCTGTTTCTGATCGTTTAACGCGAGTTTGGATCATTTCCCCTTATACATCTTTAACTCGCAGGGCGTTTTTCCGTCGCCCCCCTCCTACTCAAATATGATTAAAACCTGTGGATAGAGTTGAAGAAAGCTGAACATGGCAGATAACCAAGCAAAATTACACCTGAGAGAATAAACACGCTGCTCAAAGGGACGTTAGGGACTGGAGGAGATTATAAAGACATTAGCAGGAGCTTTTTGATTTTCCTTATTTTAATAACTTTATAGTCTTTATACAATTTCTGTTACTTCTGATAATTTAGAAACGTTTGTATCGGCTCAATGTTCACTAATATTATGTTGAGACAAAAGCCTTTTAGCCTTTTTGCCCTTACACAGAAAGGGTATGCAAAGTTTCCCAAAAATCTACAAACAAAATATTAAAAGTTTTTAAACATATATCAAAGTTTCAAAAAAAGTGAAACGAAACCATTAGGCAAACTTGCAGGTAAACATATGTAGGCATTTATTTTACTACGTCCGTACTTCTGTTGTATTTATTATATATATTTCTGTTGCTGTGATTGATTTTTTCTTAACGAACCTATATAATAACACTGCAAGTCTGACAGATTGACAGCGGAGGGTGTAACGTTGTTTTCTATTTGAAATCTTTGACTGGGTCGAGCTAAACTTAACATAATCCCTCCATGATTCGATGCATCAGTAGTTTGTTTGCTTCCTGTAACACAGCGTGAATGTTAGTGAGATCATCCGGTGGCTGTTAAACGTAGCACGGCCTGGAGCTTGCTGACGACCGGCTCGCGGAGCTGACGGCGGATTTCCAGTAAAGTAAATTAACCGGTCATGTTTAAATACCAGAGAAGGCATTTTAAAGGCAGATGCCGCTGTTCCGAAGACACTGTCGGAACCTCTAAACGGTTTTCTAACAATCTGGATGGATCACAGTTCCTGTTTTATAAAAGTACATTTTGTTAATTTTTCCTAGTTTAAACTACTCTCTTCTACAGGCGGTCGACGGGCCGCCATCTTTGTTGTCATTTGTAAACAGTCGACACTTAAAGTGAAACTCTTTGTTTTCCTTCCGTGAACTGAACATTTTATTCTTCAGAGTCTTTAAACCATAAATCAGTGATGAGCTGTGACGTGCTGAGCGTCAGCGTTTATTTCAGCAAATTTAAAAAGAGCTGCTGTCAGCGGAATCCCGGCCGGACTGTGACCCCGGACCCGTGAAATGCCCGCTGGGTTTCTCGTGTCTGTTGCACGGAGTTCTTGTTCTTGTGTGTGCGGACATGAAGAGGAGACTCCTGCTGGTGTCCAACTCCACCCTGCACGGCAGCGGATACCTGGACCACTGTCAGCAGCAAATATCGCTTTTCTTCGGAAAGTAAGTTCCGTGCAGCTGCAGTGATTCACTTCAAACCCAATCATAAATATTTCCCCATATGTTGTCTAAAATAAAGGTCTCTACAAGCACGAATCTAAACTCTTTGTGGATCAGGAGGTTGCTGCGAAACATTCGGCAAACAGCACATTACGATGAACGTTTTAATTAAAAAGACAAAAGTTGTCCAGCCACTGTTTGTGCTAAATGGCAAACGATCAGAACATTGGCGGGACTTTATTGGTACTGTTTCAGCTTTAAGACCTGTGTTAATAAGTTTGAATAGCTTTTTTTAAATTATTCTGACAAAGGTTGTCTGTCAATCATCGGCAAACAGCACGTCTCTATGGACACATGTGGTCAAGTTTGGCCGTTTGGGAAACGTTTAATCAAAGCCAGATCTTAAAATGTCTAAAGTCATGCAGAGTGTTAATCTTTCTACTCAGCTTTGTTTGAAGAGACCTGCTTGTTGAAGCATACATTATATAACATGATAACACTGATATTTGTGTAATTCTACAGAACTGGCTGTTAAATCTCTAATTTCATATCTGAAATTTAAATTTAAATGTACTTATTTTCACCACTGACTGCACACAGCTGCCCACCTGGACATTGGACAGTAGGTGATTTATTGTACTTGCTGTCATATTGCAGAAGGTTTGCAATCAGTCATAAATAACCATAAAAAACCAAGCTCATCAGACTGATCCCGTTTTATCTAATCAAATCTTATCATGTCTTTGTAATGTTTCAGAGATGTGAAGAAGATTCTGTTTGTTCCTTACGCTCTGCACGACAGAGACGGCTACGCCAAAATTGCCAAGGACAAATTCAAGAGTCTGGGTAGGTGACGTTATCAGGACTGATGGATCAGATCAGAAAATGTCACTGTTACTGCAGCAAGAAGAACATGAAGTAGGAATGTTCTCTTGTCTAAAAGGCACATACAGTTCCATCAAATTCAACAACTGCCCTGCATTCAGTCCTGCATTTTGATCAAACTAACACGTCTGTCCCCTGCAGGTTATGAGGTGGAGAGCATCCACAAGGCCCCAGACCCCATTGATGCCGTGCGGAAGGCTGAGGGCATTTTTATAGGTCAGGTTTCCTTCCTCCCCCCTCTGTTCGCCGCTCATCACTTTAAATTAATGGAAGTGTGTGTTCTGTAGGAGGAGGAAACACGTTCCGCCTGCTGAAGGCTCTTTATGACAACAAGGTGGTGACAGAGATCAGGAGGAGAGTGCTCGAGGTGACGCACACACAGGCTTTCTCCAGCCCCCTTCCTCAACCTGTTCTATTAATCTGCATGTTTTAAATAAATGTCCACTCATCCACTCACAGGAGCGTCACTTTGCTCTCTGCTCTCCTCTCCCAGGATGGTGTCCCCTACATGGGCTCCAGTGCTGGCACTAATGTGGCCACCATCAGCATCAGCACCACCAACGACATGCCCATCGTCTACCCGCCGTCCTTCTCTGCCATTGGCCTTGTCCCCTTTAACATTAACCCTCACTACCTGGACCCCGACACTGGCAGCCGCCACATGGGGGTGAGTCACAAACAGCCTGAACCTCACCTCAGAGAGGGGGGAGAGGATTAGTGTCATAACTATAGCATCATATTTTGTATTAATTATACTTCAGTCACAGTAAAGTTTAGTTTACAAGTAACCAACATTACAGTCTGTAGAGATAAGGATACAGTAAAACACTCCAGTCTGAGAATGGTGGAACTTTGGTCTGGGTGGGGTAGGGGGTATTTGAATTGAATGGTTATTTACCAGCTTCATCAATAATCCACATTGCAGTTGTTTTATCCGTGCTTGAACTGTGCAGAAACAGCTGGACCGTTAGAAACACTCATCTGATCAAGGGATACGCTGACGCAATTGATTATGAAAATACATCTATACGTAAATCGTTAGTCAAACTGTTGATGGGTTCCAGCCTGTAGGAAGAAATATAACTGTGTCTAGTCCACTGATGAGCGAACGAAAGAAAAACAAATAAATAACATTTAAAAAACGACTGTGATCATCAAAAGTATGCTATTTGAAGCAGTGATCAGACAACATGGAGCTCTACTTTGCTGTTAAACTGCTAAATGTAGATTGAATCTCAATTCCTTTAACTTGAATGGAACTAGTCTGTAAAACACTGATCAGCAGTAAAGACTGGACTAGTTTTTGTTTGGGGAATAAAGTCTGTGGTGCAAACTTTGTCCTATTTGTTTAAAAAAAAAAGGTGATTTGAAGAAACTATTGAAATATTAATCGATTAATTCAAATTTCACATTTTTGTAAATTAATTGAAAGTAATGGGAGAATAATCTATAGACAGAAAAAAAAATCTTTAGTGAGGCCCTAGTCTGATCCATAGATAATAAAAACACAGCTGAAGCAGATGTTTGGTCATAAACCAAAGTCCTGGAGACAGAAACATTGAGCTCGGAGGATCGTCAGTGTGCAAAGTCAGAGCTGAAGGAGGAAGTTAAGCAACCTGTGAAAGTGCAGCGGTTAACAAACCAAAAAGTCAGTGTCAGCAAAAGTTAAAGTACAAAGCAGCAGTGACTGTTCACACCAGCCGCTCACACACTTGTGTGTATCTACAACTGTTGAGTGGATACAGACACAGTCCACATACTACAAAACATGGCAGCAAAAGTGAAAACACTGTGCAGTGTTTGAACATGAAAAAGTGACTAAATTAAAACTGCTTGTGTGTCTGCTGGATGTGGACATGGAAAGTATTGAGTTCAGAACCAGACCAGCCTCCACAAACTATTTGAGTGTTTAGATCCAACCCCCCTTCTAAGTATTCACCCTCCATTGAATCGTGGCTAATTTGATTTGACAGTACTTCAGTGATGTGTGTGTGTGTGTGTGTGTGTGTGTGTGTGTGTACATCGATGTCCACACTGCAAACAGGAGCTGATCATAGAGAAATCAGCTGCACTGGATGGAGGCAGTTATGAGGAGGAACAGCTACTGGACATTTATTCTACAGTGGAACGAGTGACGATGTGCTTGTGTGTTATTGTTGTGCAGGAGACCAGAGAGCAGAGGATCACCCAGTACCATGAAGAACCCGAAACTCCACGTGTCCTGGTGAGAGCAAACACTGATGAGCGATTCATACGGACTGTATCAGTGAAATGTTGCATCAAACACAGACAAAAGTTTCAAGTCTTAATGAGCAAAGATATTCTCAGTTTGATCAGTTTTTCCCTGGTTGCCACACGCCATTAAATGTGGTTATTGATGCCAGCAGAGCAGAGTCACCTGTGGTAGACGAGGCCATTCATCAGTTAGGAGTCCAGGACCGAAGTCTTTGGAGTTCTTTTTGTTATTCAGGTTCCTTCAACACATTCAGGAAGAAATGCAATAAATTAAACTATAAACTTAAACATTTAAAATCCTCATAACTCAATTTAAAATGAGTTGATATTTCTATAATCATATTTAAGATCATCATACATTATGAAATTTTCTTTTGAGAACTAACACACTCATCCCTCTCACATATCACTGTTTTCCTCTTAACCAGAGATAATTGACCTTCACTTTAGGGTTGCACCTAACTAAAATTACTAGATTATTTTCCCATTATTTTTACAATTAATGAAACAATTTACTAAGTTTTATTTACTCCAGCAGTCATTTATATTTTAATATTTTCTTCAATCATCTTCTATTTAAACAAACATTAACAACATCTGCACTGAAACTTCATTCCTTGCACAAAAACTAGGCCACTGTCCCTGGGATGCTGTTAATTTAGAGCCTTGCTTGCGACACATGGATGCACATTAGACGTATTTTTCGTAATCAATTATGTCGACTCATCACCCCACCCCACTTAGATTAGGACTCATTTTAAATGATGTGGTTTGTGGTCTAGGGTCTGAGGGAGGGCTCCATGCTTCTGGTGGAGGGAAACAAAGCCACACTACTGGGAACCACCAAGGCCAGACTGTTTACCAGGTCAGTCCACTGGGACCATGAAAACAAACCAGGATAGCTGTTAACCTGCTGGTGTCCCCATGATGAATGTTTGTGTGTGTTGCAGGGGGAAGCAGCCAGCAGAATATGATCCAGGTAGTGACCTGAGCTTCTTGCTGACAGAGTCACACTGAACCAGGACCACCTGATATCATCTGTGCCGCTTTTCCACGTCACTGTCATGGAGACAAATTATCATTCTGCACAAAACAGAAATGTAATTTGTGTGTGTGAAGATGTTTAAAGCCTGTTTTAGTCACATTAGTTCCCCTAAGAAAACTGTCAGACTCATGCATTAACCTGTGGAGAAGGTGCTGTATGATAAAGATTGATTGGTTAAAATGCATGGAGGTAATTTAGTGCATATGTTATAAGTCTTAAATTGATAAACTAGCCACATCTTAATATATCAGTAAAGTGACATAACTGCAGGACAAATGTTAGAAGAGCTTTAAGTGCTGGTTTGGGGTTCGACCAGTCAGCTCATACATACTTTAGTCATGGTTCAAGTTGAGCTCTTAAGTAAAAACTACAAAGGTTCCTCCAAACAACATTCTCAGAACCTTCCTTCCTTCGTCCCTGCTGTCCGGACACACAAAATCACTACCATAAAACTGAACATCAACATTATCCTCTGAGTTCACTGTGAAAGAAAAGGATGTTTTTAGAGAGGAGAAGGGGAATCATTACATTTTCCTGTCATATTGAGAGAAAACATTATCTATTCCCAATTGTTGTATGTTATAAATATGGCTATGAAGTCACATGCGTTTCAAAACACTTATAAGTGGACTTTCGTTTATACTCCTTCAAAATATACAACACCTGCTACACTTTAAAGTAGACACTCATTGTATTACAAACATTATTAGCATTACCATTTCTGTGCAGAAATGGGATTTTTGGTAAAAACGTTCCAATGACTGGAGAAGAAGGTAGGTCAGCAAAAAACGCTTCCCAGACAAACCTGCATGTTCTGTCTACAGACACCTGGTCTCTCTAAAGCCTTTCATCCGTGCTGGTGGACTGTGGGGGAAAAACACGTTTTCTGAGAAAGAGCCTTGAAACAGTCGTCCTTCGCCGTGCAGTCGTTGCTAAAAATGTATAGTTTTCTTTATTTTGGTTGCATATGAAAAATAAACATCTCAACCGGCACCATTTTTGAAGTGGGCCCACGTCTATGTTTCTGCGACACGGTTTTGCCCTTCAGGGGACCTATAAACCAATCATAGCCCCGACATAACTCTCGAGCCAAGTAATGGTGTGCGTGCCAAGTGATGACGTAACAACGTTCCATAGCCAATGAAATAACGGCTTCAGCGATGTATAGTTCGATGGCACTCTGTAAATGGCAGCGGCCCCTTATTCTCAGTAAAATAACGGGCAGGATGCACAACATTGGGTTCAGCACACAGGAACAGTTGATCTGAGATGGTTTAGATACGCTAACTATGATTAGTTTATGTAGTTGTGTTTTATTGTCTAAAAAAACATGGTGTTTTAGAGTTCTAAACATCGATTAAGCCATTTGGTTACCTGGTGCAATTTTGAAAATCCACATGACTACCTAGGTAATTTTTTTTCTACATAATTTGGAAGATTTCTGGTCCACAACTGTGTCTGTAAGTCCATTTTGTTGGTTCACCTGGCCCACCTCAATTTGACTATTTTCAGTCAAAAAAGCATTTAGGCGAGGATAAACCCAACATTAAAGCATTTATTCCCCAAACAAAACCAGCCCACCCTTAACTGCGGATCCGTGTTTTACAGACTAGCTCCATTCAAGTTAAAGGAATATGATTTAATAAGTCAAACAATTAGAGTTGGCAGAGCTTCAAATGCTCCCATACTTTAGCTCGAGTTTGTTTCTCTCTCGCTGGACTCAATAAGCTCAGTTATCCTAGTTCCTACGTGCTGGAGCCCCTCCAGACTAATGTGGGGGCGAATACGTAAAATGCCTTATTTTACGGAAATCATATGGAAACACGCGTACGCACGATTTATGTTGGACAGACCAATACTGTTTCTAATATTTGTTGTGCAGAAGAATTGTGGAAAAAAAAGATGTACATTCTTTGAGCATCACACATTAAAAGTTAAGTGCCACATAAAGCAATTAACAAGCAATGAAAAGACACAAAAACACAGGTTGAAGTAAAACTTACTAGTGGTCAGAAAGTGTAGCAGGCGTGAAACCCTGAAAGACAAAGGGATAGAAAAGTCAAAGAGACAGTTGTAGACTTTAAATGTTACAACTATTCTAATATTAAAATGATATTGAGATCCACCAGTAATTCATAATTGAACTGAGGAACTAATTGAGCATCTTTAACAAATATAAAGACTCATATTACTCATTGTAATTTCAAATATGATTTGATATTTATTACTACTATTAATACTAAAGTTGAAAGTAAGCATCAAAACAGGGAGGAAAGGTGATTTAAATGACTTCGAATGTGACATGGTTGTTGGTGCTGGACAGAGAACTTCAGAAATGGTTGATTCAGGGGGGGTTTCACACACACAACCATCTCTAGGGCTCACAGAGAACTGTCTTAAAAAAAAAAAAAAAAAAAAATCTAGTGAGCAGATGGATGACAACGTAACCTCAGAAACAGTAACTGAATTAACTGCTAGGTCCAACTCAGGTGTACAGAAGAGCATCTGTGAACACACAACATGTGAGCTGTTAGTTTAGTTTCAAACCTGGTCCTCGAAGCTAAAAGAGAAAACGTCCTCTTCATTAATGCCTTGGAGAAGCAATATGAAAACAACACAGTGACTAAAATGTGAACAGATCAGTTTATTCCATTTTAAATGTAAATCATTTAATGCAATAGTTAAAGTTTTATTTTCTAGGTGAAAGAATACATACATCAAAAACAGTCAATATTTTCTCATGGCACAGAGACAGTGGTATTAAATGTTAAACAGTTAAAACCCTTGGAATACAACAGATGGCTACAGGACTGACTTTGACCTGTGTGTTCACAGATACTTCTATTACTTTTTAGCCTCAGATTGTGTCAAGCAGGAGCTGCAGACTTTATAAACCTCGTACAATCTCAACAGATCCTTTTAAAATAATTTTAAAATCTCTTATTTTCTATGAGGTTTGTTGGCACAACTGTTCCAGGTCACAGCCTGTCTGTTCTGGACTTAGAAAACTTGTTAAAAGTAAAACATAAGAAAGTGATAAAAGGTCACAAACTCTCGTACCACTTAATAAAATAAATAGTTTATGTGACAGGTTCTTGGTTGAAGGCCAGAGTGTAACTTCAGTCCTGACAATGTGGATACACAGACCCTGATGGTTAGTTAGTAAGAATGCTGATTAGGTTTTAGGATTCTGATTGCCAGTCTCTAAAATAGCTAATGACACATACAAACGTAGCTGTTTTGTAACTTTGACTGTTGCTTATTTAGTTGTGGATATTCCATGTTAGAGCAAGAGCCCAAGTTTCTATTAAGCCTTAAATAAATACTTATACTGCATTATCCAGTGTGTAACGTATTGTCTAAGTATTTATAGAAGGTTAAATCAAAGCTTTTTTTCGATAACATTACAGAGCAGCTGTGTGCGTGTTTGTCACCTAGACCATCTTCTCCTGGCTTCCATTACATTATTCTTTTAGTTTTACACCAAATATGAACATAGAGTAATTTATATTTGCTTTCCAGACCTAAACATCCTTATTTGAAGCCAGTTTTATATGTATTTACCAAAACTGTAACAATTTTAGGTCTGCATTATTGGTTCAATGTTTAGTCTACATAGAGTAAAAACAGGTCTATTGCAACTTTGACAACTTCTGAAACCTAAAAATACAAGGTTTACAATGTTAAACAACAGAACTTACATCAAAATTTAAGCAACAAAGAATGCTTGAATATTACTTTGGAGTTTTTCTTGAAAAACACTCAATAGCCTCATAAAATACTTTATTATTTGATGAGTGATTAGTTTCATCTTTAAAGATCTTCACACTGACCAACACATACAAAAAAAAAAAGAAAGAAAAATCTCCAAATGTGAACTTCCAGTATCTGGGCCACTCCACTACAGATAACATGAATAAACACACATGAGGGTTTAGTACCTGCAGTATTTCTGTGACATCAGTGTCCACCAGTAGTATTAGTTCATCCTGAACTTCTGTTGAAATCAAGAGTTTAAACTAAATGACGACAGTGATATTTAGAAGCAGCAGGATATTCAAAGGGTTGACAAACACCAAAGCAGTGAATAAAAAGCCAGTGAAACAAACAAAAAAAAGATGTATATCATGTGGTGACTAAAGTAATCATGTGAATGTGCTATTTACTGTCATTAAGTGTATTCGTGATTTTTTACACAATAATCAGCATTCGGTAAGGATGCAAACCCAATATGGGTAAATTCATAGCTTTTTTTGTCTTTTTTAACCACTCAAACATTCACACAAACATAAAGAAGCAACCTGCTTTTCATTCTCAGCAAAGCTGCCAGTCGCTGCTCTGAAATCTGAGGAAAAAAACAACAGGATTTTAAAAACCCCAGTAAGAGGAAAAACAACAAAATCTCAGTTTAGGTGAGAATATTTTATCAGCGATCGTTTATTAAGGCCTGCCCCTTAGTTACTGTTGCTAAGGCCATTGCTAGAAGAGCCCTCATCATGTAATAACTTCCTAAACAGTTCATGATTTGAGAAATAAGTAGACAATTATATATTTTATTTCTAGCTGGTGTTAGTGTAAAAGCTGTAACAGACTGACATCAGCTGTAGATACAGAACTAATATGACATGAGCTCTATCAACTGGGTCAGAGCCTTTCATTTACAGTCGGCCATTTTAACTGTATGTCTAAATGCTGTGGACCTGCTGCTGTTGAAACCAATATAATGAGCAGCCATGGGGGAAACACATCATACTCCCACTTTTCCTTCTTACCCTGACATTTCAAGTATTTCTCCCTGGTGTGAGATCGCACATGCATTACTGCTGCTTATTAACTTAACCAGCGACTGTTGTGTTAGTGACATAAGGGAATATTCAGTTGTTACAGTGTTTACACCGATCAGACATAACCTCCTGTACATTCTAATACAATCCAATACAGCGTACAGTTGAAACTGTCAGAATGGTCATAATTCTACTATGTGTAACAGTAACATTTTTTAATTATTTCCGCTAAGACTCATGCCAGCTGTGGGTGAAGGCTTTAACAAACGGTCAAGCTGAATTATAAACTCATCACCTGTGGTGATTCTCCTGTCTTCCTGATCATGTTAAAATGATCCAGACATGCCAATATTAACCATCTCACTGTGTTTAAATAAAAAAATACTGAAAACACCCGACCAGCATCCCAAAGCACAACTCATACAGGTTTGAACCAGCTGCCCGATGCAAACAAAGCAGGAAAGAAAAATAAAATAACAGGTTAGGAATATAGCAAGGTAAATACATTTCTGCAATGCTCAGTATCATCATAGCAAACTAAATCATTTTATCCAAAAATAGAGAATGCAGCTGATCAACCAGTTCCATTTCACTTATTGCTGATTGTCCATTATTGAGTTATCAGTGTTTTTATGCTGCATTATTGCCGACGGTCAGGGGGCCTTCATGGTGGATCAGTGGTAGAGCATTGGGTGGGAATGTAGAAGGCAGCGGGTTTGAATCCCACCCCACCAGATGTGGCCCCACCCAGCCACCAAGGGCAACCTTGGTGCTGGTTCCAAGCCCGAATAAAAATGGGAGGCTTGTGGCAGGAAGGGCATCCGATGTAAAAACCCATGCCAAATCAATGTGCGGAACTCTCTTCGCCGTGGCAACCCCGGAAGGGACAAGTGGAAAGCCGTTGATCATTTGTGGCAGTGAAAAACAAAATGAAATTTTTTTTTAAGTGTGTTGGGGCTTCATTTATCTCATTGTTCAGTCTTATATTACAAACAGACCTTTGTTCCTAATGTACTCGCTTCCCCAATTAATACAAACTTGACACTACAGCGATATTTACCTGTCAACTCCATAATTTTTGTATTATTATTTCTTATTAAAACATCTTCTGCAGAGTTTTTGCATTATAAGGTCTTGCAACTTTCTCTCTACTAGCAGGAGTTTGGTGTTAAAAAAAGTCATCAGAAAGGATGTTAACATCAAGAGTTCAGTGCAGAGGAAATGACTTTCTGTTAAAGTACCTTATATTGATTCTACCACGTGAGCTGATGTAGTAGCCTACACATTATTCCCCCTTCATATTTCATTTAACTACCTATTACCTGACTACGGCCTTTTCTATGATAATGTATGTGCCACGATTTGTTTTCATTGTACATTTTTAGCATTTTTTCTAATTCATGTGCTGATAATAACTTCTTGATGATGTGTTTTCTTCAGCCTTCTTTTGTTCCGTTGATTCTGTGTGAGATTTATTTTAAGGTGAAGCTCTGAGGGGTTGATTTGTGACCAGTGTTTTGCAGTTGGAGCTTCTCTTTCGGCACAAACACATTAGTGGAATCTTATTAAAACCTCATCTGCCACTACTAATACAATGAGATTCTCTAAACAGCCATTAGACCCTGAATTTCTGGACGTCCTTTCTGCACTAAAACAGTTTGACCTCTAGGCGTCAGTGTTGCCATTCTCCTCCGGCTGAAGCTGCTCCTTCTCAGTGCTGTCCTGTGGGGGGCGGACCCTCTTAAAGAAACCCAGCTGAAGAAGAGACAGTGATAAAGTCACACCAAGCCAAAAATATGGTGATTAGCTAATGACTTCTTCCTTTTACTCAAGTAAAAGTACTGATTTGTTTCTCACCTTGTACATGATGAAGATGAGCAGTGCCAGCAGCAGCAGACCTGCCAGCACAGCCAGAGCCACCACCCAGCCAGGGACCGGCTGAGGAGTGTCAGCCACCCACATCACTGACACACTCACCTGAAAAAAGGTAACAGATCCGTGTCAGTGATCTGAAAAAAACAGATTGTGGCTACATACATAAGTGTCAGAGGATGAAATCCTATTTTTAAACTAGTGCAGAGACAAAAGGAGAAGTCTAGAGATTCCTTTATAATAACCTGTGTTTACTCAGAGTAACTGTAGCTGATTTCTTTGTACTGTAGCTCACAAAGATTCGTGTAAGGCTTCCACTGTTTGCTGACTCAGGGGTGTGTGTGTGTGTGTGTGTGTGTGAGACTTACAGTGGTGCTGTTGGATGGGAGCTCTGACACCAGGTTCTTGTACGGCATCTCGATGACAGTGAAGGAGGCTGTAGATCGAACCACGTAGGAATGATTCTGATTTTCTGGCTGAAAGCAAACAGATGTCTAATAAATCTGTCACGGACATGAATCGGACTTTGTCATTTTATCCAGTGATTATATCATGAAATTAAAATTACACTTTTTATTGTTGATCTAGTAAAAGTGCAGCACTACACCCCAAGAACAACAAAGACAAGTTTTTTACCCTGAGGAAGTTGTTGACATCCAGTCTGGAGTAGATGAAGATGATGGCATTCTTCCCCCTCTCCAGACGTCCCACCTGACATTTGAGCTGGAGACACGCTGCTGCAGTGCAGTCCTGCACACACACACACACACACACAGAGTTAATTATGTTCATATAGAAAATAAGCATTGTTTTTTTATTGATTTGGCACAGTTTTTATGCCAGATGCTCTTCCTGACGCAACCCTCCCCACTTTCTACCGGGTTTGGACCGGCACTGCACAGCTGGGGATGAGAATGGGCTGTTGGGGGTTCAGTGTCTTGCCCAAGGACACTTCGACATGGTTGGTAGATGGCCACTCTACTAACTGAGCTACTGCTACTGCTACTGAGATAAATAATAAAATAAAAAATGTAAAGAAATTAGAATCTGTTTAGTCATGAACACCCACAGCAATATGGTGTATGTGTGTGTATGTACCAGTGTCTGCAGGTCGTTCTGTGTGTCTCTCTGTGAATCCAGGTCTCTCTTGCTTCGGTTTCGTCCCTCTGCCTCTCGCTCTCTGGGAGGGGACCGCTGGTGTTCTTAGCTGGAGACAATGGATTCTAAAACACACACACACACACACACACACACACACACACACAGTGTAATATATCACTTTTTAACTGGAGCAACATCAGATAGAATCAGAAAACTGTTTATTGCCAGGCACAGTGAAGAACACTTAACCATACAAGGAATTTGTCTTGGTGTATTTGGAGGGGGGGGATTTGAGCACTGTTCAGCAGCGGGTGACACATGCAGGGGCCGAAAGAGTTCGTGTTCAGGAGGAGAGGGGTCGGCTGTGATTCTGGCTGCCTGTCTCCTGGTCCTTGAGACATACAGCTCCTGGAGAGATGGGAGGCTGCACCTACTCAGCAGAGTAGATGACGTGCTGCAGCTTGGTGTTGTCCCTGGCCGTGGCTGCAGCGAACCAGACTATGATGGAGGATGTGAGAATGGATTTGTTGATGGCTGTGCAGAGGTTCACCAACATCTTCACAGGGAGGTGAAACTTCTTTATCTTCCGCAAGAAGTACAGCCTCTTCTGAGCCTTCTCAGTGAAGGAGCTAATATTCTGCTCCTACTTGAGCTGGTAGAGGTCACCGGAGTATTGAAGAGGGTGACAGGGGGACGGGGTCTTGGTCCTTATTGAAATTCACTATCATCTCCACTGTCCACTGTCGAATTTCAAAAGTTTGAAATACTGGTGACCAGATGTGCAGCTGTTGGTATACAGGGAGAATAACAGAAGAGAAAGATCGCAGCCTTGGGGGTTTCCAGGTTTTTTTTTGTTTTTGTTTTTTGGGGGGGGATAATTGATCATAAAAGTGTTGTTTAGAGGGGAGTATATGACCACCTCATCATCATATTAGTACTAGTACCATATTAGTACATTTTTTGATTATGATTGAAGTTTGGTCACAACAGGACTGAGTTGGACTGGATTCAGTCTGGAATCAGACTCTGATCTTCAGTGCCTCCACTGCAGATAAACACTAAAAGCTGCTACTTACTGTGAAACAATTTTCACAGTTTTGCAGAATTTGCAGATTATTCTCCTGGAATAATTTACAGTCATTCAGATACTTGTTTACATTTATATTGCATTAAAGCTAATTTCAGTTGTGTATGTTTCATAGAGAAAACAAATAATCTGAAAAACAAATCAGCTGTGTGTGTGTGTTTCTCACCGACACATTGAGGGGGTTGATCTCAATGTCGGTGGTGCAGTTGATGGGACCTTCTGTCTCGTAGCTGGTGATGTAGAGCAGAGAGCCGTTCTTAAACTGGTAGGGCCACTCCACCTGCAGCGCTGCCTTACTGATGGTACTAGGCCCACTGTTAAGCAGCTGTGAGGAAACAGAAAGACGACTTTGAAAATGCTGTCTGGACTTTAAACCACTGTCCTGTAAACAGGTGCTTCTTCACTCCGCCCGACCATAGTGATATAATACACCTGTCAATCCTTATATCTCCTGCAATAATTGCAGATTGATCAAGTCACAACGTAACTTTGTCTGACTCACTGTGTTTTTTTAGAAGCAACCTGATCTTGGTTAAGTCATGAATGTTTTTTGAATCACATAATTAATGGGACAATGTGAAAGAATCCCCTAGAGTGAACACCTGTCACTTTTGCCCCTTTCATAAATGAACTGCAGACATTTTACAGAGTTGTTGTTTCACACATGTAACACACAGCAAGAGATCGTCAAAGTCAGAATTGTTCTTTGTGTTCTCACTACATGCAGAACTACAGTGAGCACCTACACACTACTGACCGACCGGCTGCTGCAAAATTAATGTCAACCAGTAAAGGACTAACTGCTGCTAAATGATTTCTGCTGAAAATAATCAGCATCAGAGCTTAGTGAATCAGTGCCTGGATCTCACATATCTACATGTACACCGAGTGTGTGTTTGTACCTCATAGACATGAACAATTTGGGGCCCGATGTCATCTCCCACCACAGGAGGCTTTTTAGGTTTCCAGTTGGCAATGGGAAGCAGCACTTGACCAGGTGAGGATGACCTAAAGACAACACACACACACACACACACACATTAGGAGCTAGAGAAGGTGTAGACCTGATATAAAGTTGTCTTTTTAATTCTCCCCCTAAAATATCAGTTCAATACAGTTTTACTGTAGCAGAATGTTACATAGTACATATACCCACATACTTTTACTTTCAATGCTTTTATTACTTGAAGTACATTTTCTGATTATACATTTACTTGTAAGTAATTTAACAGTGTGGTATTAGTAGTTACTCCTCCTCTGCCCTGTAACTCTGCTGTTTACAAGTCCCTGCATGCCTGCTGCCACACCTCAAGTCTAGAACTCCACCTGCACCCACCTGGAAGTGTGAGTTGGCTGACAGATTGTTTTAGCTGTATGTGTGTGTGTGTGTGTGTGTGTGTGTGTGTGTGTGTGTGTGTGTGTGTGTGTGTGTTACCCTCTGATGGAGACTTTGGCGAGGACAGCCAGCTGGGTGATGCTGGACACTCGAGGGCTGGTGTTGTTGAACTGGTTGGAGCTGAAACACAGAGCATTATTTCGCTCACAAACACAGAGAATAAACTTTAGGGTGAAGTGGTGGTGCTGCTGTACTCGCACTAGCCACTGGGTGGTGCTGCTGTCTCTGCCCTGACAGGAAACACTGGACACTTTTTGGCTTTTAAAGAGGGAGATGCTCTCAGAATCTGTGTGTCTCTGATGTTTTCTTTATTTCCTAGTGTGACATACTGAAAAACAAGAGGATCGATGTGTGCAGTAGCTGAGTATTTCTATACCAAAGATGTGAGAGTTTCATCCAGCATTGACAATAATGAAACTACAGATACTAAAAGCTTAATGTGTTGTAAACTTGTCAGAGAGTCTGCTCCAAACACTGCATGCTCAGTAAATCTGTGGAGTGTTGGAGCTGAAACCTGTCATTAACATACCTCCCTCTCTACTCAGAGGAATGTAGACACCGACTGTGAGCTGCTTTTTTCGCACTTTCTGGGTTTTTGTCATTTAAATGAGCCGGAGGACACAAACAGCTCTGCCATAATGAAAGCTGAGCTAATGCCTGAAAAGCTTGTTGGATATTTGGACACATTCAGAAACCTAACGTTCATTCAGGGATCAATCAACTGTGTGAGGCTGAGAGAGAAGCCAGAGATGCGTTTCTCTGCAGCCCATACTAAGGACCACTACTAAGTTCAGCTGAAAGAGTGAGACACAGCGACATATTGTGTAGCCATGATGGAAATGTTAGTGTAATATGTTTTAGAGCATTCTTATTATATATTTATTTTAATTCATCATCCTTGAGATGTTTCGACAACTGGATTGGAGTCCACCTGTGACAAATTTAGTCTATTTGACATGATTTGGAAAAGCATACACCTGTCTATATAAGGTCCCACATTTAACAGTGCATGTCAGACCACAAACCAAGACATGAAGTCCGAGGAATTGTCTGTAGACCTCCAAGACAGGATTGTATCGAGGCACAGATCTGGGGAAGGGTACAGAAACATTTCTGCAACATTGAAGGTCCCAATGATCACAGTGGCCTCCATCATCCGTAAATTGAAGAAGTTTGGAACCACCAGGACTTGTCCTAGAGCGGGCCGACTGACCAAACTTAGCAATTGAAAGAGAAGGGCCTTAGTCAAGGAGTTGACCGAGTTCTCTGCAGCACTCCACCAATCCACCCTGGAAGGTAGAGTGGCCAGACAGAAACCACTCCCCAGTAAAAGGCACATTACAGTCCACCTGAAGGACTCTCAAACCATGAGAAACTTCTCTGGTGAGCTGAAACAAAGATTGAACTCTTTGGCCTGAATGCCCACTGTCATTTCTGGAGGAAACCAGGCACCACTCACCACCTGGACAATACCATCCCTACAGTGAAGCATGGTGGTGGCAGCATCATGCTGTTTTTCAGTGTCAGGAACTGGGAGACTAGTCAGGATTGAGGGAAAGATGAATACAGCAATGTACAGAGACATCCTTCATAAAAACCTGATCCAGAGCGCTCTGGACCTCAGACTGGGGCCACAGTTCTTCTTTCAATAGGACAACTACCCTAAGCACACAGCCAAGATAACAAAGGAGTGTCTATCGGACAACTCTGTGAATGTCCTTGAGTGGCCCAGCCAGAGCCCATACTTGAACCTGACTGAACATCTCTGGAGAGATTTGAAAATGGCTGTGCACCAATGCTCCCCATCCAACCTGATGGAGCTTGAGAGGTACTGCAAAGAAGAATGGGAGTAACTGTCCAAAAATAGGTGTCAAGCTTGTAGCATCATACTCAAAAAGTCTGTAATTGGTGTTAAAGGTCCTTCAACAAAGTATTAAGCAATTACTTAACGTTACTTAAAATTTTTTATTTGTAATAAATGTGCAAAGATTTCAAACAGACTTCTTGCACATTGTCATTATGTGGTATTGTTTGTAGAATTTCGAGGAAAATAATGAATTTAATTCATTTTGGAATAAAGTTGTAACATAAAATGTGGAAAAAAGTGATTATTTTCTGGATGCACTTTAAATGGAGGGCTGGGGAAAGAATAGATAGATTTTTAAGTCCCATTCTAGCACTAGCTTAAAGTTGCCCATTGTAGGCTTGTCGTCTGTTCTTCATTAGCGTTTTTCAAGTTGTCTCACTAAGCATTAATGCTTAAAGAGCTGACTTCAAGAGACAGTACCTGACTATCTGCAGGTCAAACTTGACAGATGTGTCCTCCTCCGACAGCTGGTGCACACTAAACCTCAACTCAGCCAGAACCTGGCAAATCACAACACAGGAAGAGATGACAGCAGACCAGGAGGAGATGGCAAAGAACAACAAGTTAGTATCCAACATGTAAGTCCATCATCAGTCATAAATGTAAATGTTTTAGCTGTGATAGTACGTGTAGCAATCACTGACCTTGGTTCCTCCCTTCATGGGGTTCCCCAGGTCACACACCACCATCTTGGTCTGGTTTTCTTTCTTGTAAGCACAGGACAGTCGGCTGAGCGTCTGTGGGAATAACACAACCACAGTTTGATAATAATGACCAGTTCCTGATGATTAAAGTCGCTAAGCTGCTGCTATGGTAAGATTTGTTGTGATTAATCCAGTTCATTATCTGCTGATCTGGAATACTGTCCACCATAGCTCTGACCGTGGATCAGAACAATCCCACCGAAAAAACAAAAGAAAACATTAAAACCAGCAACACCTATAGAGCTCATTCACTCTTACACTTTAAATAACACCCAACGCAGCCCTTGCTGGTCACAGACCAAACCATAAGTAACATAAACGTGGCTCCTGACGATGGTAAAGAACTGAAAGCGGGATTGTTAGTGTTAAACTAGGAACTGAGAGCTTTAGGAATTTATGAAAAAACCTTTTCCAGGAAACATTCCTGCAGGGACCTGCATAATGTTTAGCATGATGGTACATGATAGTGTGTGTGTCTACTGATAACTATGATGTCAGACTAAGGCTTTAGATGAACTTGTCTTATTCAGTAGGACTATGACTTATGTCAGATGACTTGTCGTCCTGTGCACGTCATCCGAAATGTATGAGCAGCAGGGCAGCATCAAACTGTTTTCAAGCCTACTGTTGGTTTATATCAGTGAGTCAGTCTGTAAAAAAATAAATCCAAGCTCATCATTCTAAACTAAAATAGAGCGCTACAAACCATGAGAATCTGCTCATCAAGTAGGTCAGGAACAAGAATGTAAACACATGAAGACGATGCTCTTTAGAACTGGAGAAAATTCTACAGTTTCAGAGTAAAAAAATAACGATGCAATGGTGCAACAGCAGGGTTGACATTTGCTCATAAAACATAAGCAGAAAATGAATGTACTGCAAGGAATGTCTCAAACATAAATGTACTGCCAACAAGTCATTTACCTAAGAGCTTCTGAGTTCTGAGCTGCTTTGCTCAGACCTGTACAAACAAACTGATGAGACATAGTGTGCTTGAACAGGACTGAACAATGCAGGTGTGAAAATGCCTTTAATGCAATCACACAACTGTCAATTACTGTAGGTGCCATCTTATTTTGAAAGGCGGTGAGACACCTGAATCAGCAGCAGCAGATTTCAGATCAGATGAGATTAAAGAGTCGAGAGAAATAGAAGAAAGAACAAGGACACTGGATTAATTATTTTAGTGTTAAACCGATGCAGCTCCTTGTATCCAAACAACCTTTAAAATTTCAAAAATTTCTCAGTATCTAATACTAAAAACATGGTGACGTTACCTGACTGCGGACGACCCCGGTAAAGTCGGCCTGTTCTGGGGGGAAGACCTGGAGCTCTGCCTCGTAGGCTCCCTCTCCGAGATTCTCAGCTGTGATCTCCAGGGTTAGAGCGTTGTCGTCTCCGATGTAGATCTGATCACGGTCGCTGTGAGGACGGGAGAATGACAGTCAGTAAACTGCTGCATTTCAGCTGCTTTGATAGAAACACTAAAACAAGTCTTCACACTTTTAAACAACACTGTGTGCTTTCTAAACTCATTACAGACATATTGTAGTTTCCCAACCTCTTTACTGACAGCCTGAGGTCAGGTTTGCATATGTTGTCGTCTCCACAGTCCAACAGGATGTGAGCCTGAAATAAAGAAGGAAAAGGGAGCAATGAGGAGTGAAGAAAAGAAGAAAAAAAAAGAAAAAGAAAACATTAGTGCATACTGACATACATGCGTCTCTTCCACTGCACACACTTACTGACCCATAACTGAATTTACAGCCTTGTATCAAGTTCTGCTTTTGTTTCTATAACTGTCCTCAGCTTTATTTAGGGACATGTTTGGAAGCTAAACTTAAGAAGCCACCACTAAGCTACATTAAGGCCCAAACCCAACTGTCCCTCTTGGCCTCATTCTTATATGTGGGAGTTCATCTCATCTCATCAGCAGCAAGGAGCAGGTCTACACACATCTTCAAACGGAGGGTTTTTAGACGCAAACTAACACCAAGTGGCATGAAAAATAAAAGAATACCTTTCCCTACATGCTCTGAGATCATATCAAGAACCCCGACTCAAACAGAACACACACAGTTACCTGCTTGGTGACGTTGGACGGGGCCGACATGTCAAGGATTGGCAGCAGTCCGGTCTTGTCTGCCGCCTGCTGGTAGTCCAGACTGTACTCCATCACCACAGAGATCGGAGTGATCTTATCCCGAAACTCACGATCGTCCTGACAGACACAAAGATCTGGTTCATACTTGGATGCAGGCCACAGATGTTGACTTTAGTCCTTTATAGATCTGGTTGTAGTAATGTTTAGAGATTATTTAGAGATTACAGCAACACTTCTATACTCCACAGATCCTTTACACTCCTGTAATAACCTACTAAATATGTACTAAATATATTAAACATGTAGACATCAACCATCCAGGCTGCACACAATGTACACTAAACATGCAGTATGTATAAGTAACTGAAGTAGCAGTCATCACTGCACCCACATGCAAAACCTGTGTGGAAGTGCATCACTGCCAAACCCTTGAGAGCACACAGCCAAACTGAGAGCTTCTAATTTATCAGTGTTTAAGCAAAAGCAGACACAGATATGTGAGGACAGAGGCAGAAAGGTTTGGACAATCCAACCACATGAAGGCTTGTTTCTGTGTTGTCCCTCGTGCTCCAATCTGATTCTGCACATACAAATCCATGCTCGCACTCAAGAAAATGCTGACTTACAAACTGATAAGTTCTCAAAATTCCGTTATGCACACTCAAACCTTTAAGTCTTGATGTACTTCCGTAAAATTGTTTACAGCTTGTATCAATTTGTTCTTCAATTCATTTAAAATGAGGAAAAATTGGTGGAGCTGTTCAGTTGGAAAACTGTAAGCATGAATAAACTGTTGTTAAAGGTAAAAGGTGGTAAATGTTTTTTTTACAGGCTGTTCATGAACATTACCCTTAGATAGACGCTCTGCTCCTCGCAAGTTGGGATTTTCCCATTGGTCACGGTCATGTTCTTGGAGTACTGGAAGGTGCGACTGTGCACGAAGAGCACACGTTTGGTTGCTTCCTTGTGCTTCAGACGGTCCAACGTCAGATCCACACGAAAACCTGGAACCAGCAGAGACAGACGTTAGCGCTGCAAAGACACACACAGGCAGGAAACAGGTGGTGTCTGACTTACTGAGAGTGGCCGGAGCTCCTACGCCGCTGGCCTTCAGACAGTACTTAACCTTAAAACTGGGAAACAGGAGAAATCAGATTTTGTCAGATCAGACAGAACATAGCTGCTTCAGCTGGAACATGTGGGAACTCACCAGGAGACAACTGTGCTGGTTCCAGGAAGTGTGCATGACTTTTCCTCTGGGTTGATGATCTGAGGTGTCATGTCTAATGTGGCGTTCACACTGATCACAGGACGAGCTCTGAGAGACAGAGTCAGACACATGTGTTGATGACTGTCTTTACTCATGTACGTCAACACAGCTGAGTCAGCACAGAGAGAAACCTGCAGCAGATTAATAACTGGTCTGATTCTCTCTGCAACAACCACCACGAGTGAGCAGGCAGATATTCTTACCAGTCTATTTTTAACATCAGGACATGGTGCAGTCATGAGTAAAAGTTAGTACACCTTTTTTCATTTTATGTTTTTTGTGTAAAAACATAAAATCTAGGCTTGTACAATTATTTTTTTGTTGATTAATTATCAATAATTTTTTTGAATAATCAATTAATCCATAGATTTACCCATAAAATTATTTTTTTATTTTTCAATTAATTTAAGAATTAATTTACAAAAAAATTAATTTGAAGTCATCAATCATTTATATTTCAATATTCAATTCAATCATCTTCTCTTAAAAAAAAAAAACAAATACGTCAAAGACTGCACAACAGACTTCATTCCCCAAACAAAAACTAATCCAGTCCTAACTGCTGATCTGTGTTTTACAGACTAGCTCCATTCAATCCATCCAAGTTAAAGGAATGTGGTACAACCTACATTTAGCAAATCAACAGCAAACACAGAGCCCCATGTTGTTTGGTCTCTTCTCTTCTTCCCATACTTTAGATGATCAAGTTTCTTATTTTTTGCTCTTATTTTTTATTTTATTTTAGTTATTTTTCTATTTTTATTTTACTTTACTGTATGACATTTATTGTGGATGGCAAAGTAAGAATTTCATTGTGCAGGGAAACATCCCCTCTGTCTTTGCATATGACAATAGACACTTTGAATCTTTGAATCTTGAATCTTGTTGTTCCTGTTGTCCTGACAGGGTGGACCAAGCTTTAGCTCTAGGACAAATGTCCTCATATTTGTCTCTAGAATACTTTACTCTGACATAATCAGCAGCTCAACAATGAGCTTACACAGAAATTAAGAACTAGTCTTGCTATATTTGTGAAGCTACTCAATAATTTCATCATTTTTAGTCATTAACTCATCAGAACATGTCTACAGGTGAATTTCAAGGCTTTAGAGATCTAAGCAACTCTGGAGTCCAGCCACGCCCCTATGTTGGTGTAGTCAGAAGGTAAAGCCTTTAGTTTGGGATAATCAGCTGTAGTGTTGTAGTTTCCATGATAGCAAGTACGTAGTAGGAGTATTTTTGTCTTTAAATTCTGTCCATAAGGTGTAAAATATTTCTGTAGCTCTACAATAAACATTTAACCTTAAAATAAAAATATGTGAGAAGGATACGGATGAGGTGTGAAGGGGTTAAATGTGTAAAGTCAGCAGGAGACAAGTGAAAGAAGGCAGCAGCTCTTTGATATCAGAGGTGGCCATGCTCATTAAGTCCTCAGCTTCCATCAGCAGCTTCACAGACAGCAGGAGTCCACACACACACACACACACACAATAGTTTTTGATTACCTGTATAAAACTGCTTTGTCTGCACCAAACACTCCCACTATTAAATCTGCAAACGACAGAAACACATCAGCACTTTTTTACAGCAGCAGAAGAGACAGTGTGTGTGTGTAAATGGTCTGCACTTCTACCTATTCTTATTTAACCATTCACACTCACAATCACACACACACACACACACACGATGGGGGAGCTGCTATGCAACACTCAGTGGGAGCAACTAAGTTGGGGTTCAGTGTCTTGCTCAAGGACACTTCGACATTTGACCGGAGGAGCCGGGGACTGAACCAACAACTGTGAGATTGGTGGACAACCGCTCTACCTTCCTGCGCCACAGTCGACCCCATGTGAGAAGGATACTTTTGTGTGTGTGTTTGTGTGGGGGGAGAAAGAGAACCTGGATATCCATTCTGGTCGATGTCAATATTCCCATTCATTGAGTATCCGAAGCTGGCGGGCATGTAGTTTGATGCCCACTTTCCCTCCAGAACCTGAGGGTAAAGACATAACACAGGTCTGTAGAAGTGTCACCAGCTTACTGTAACATGCATCGTACGGCAACATTCTGCGTCAGCCGTCCTTAGGGAAGAAAGAGCAGTTATTGTCATATCACATAAGTGCAGGGCAGTGACATCAGTGTAACTGGCTTGGAGTCCCTGTGCAGGCATTTGCTCGAGATGAAACAGCAGTTGCCGTGAGCTGTACTGAGTTTAGGGTCTGATGTGTTTTAAACTTAGCTCCACACCAACTCTGGTGCAGCAAGGGAACATATTGATGTAGGAGCAAGTTCTTCAGCCTGTTGTATTGAAACTGAGGGACTCTACATTTCCTGTCAAGGAGCCAGAGGGGGTCCTTTACATTTGGAACATGCATGCACTTCTTTAACCGTTTTTCATTGTCTCAGTGCTCCTTAAATCAACTTACCCACCCACTAACTTAGCCTGAAATAAGAAGTGTGAGGATCTCCAAAGTTCATAATTCATCTTGAACCCTCATTGTGGCACTAAAAAGAAGGTCAGCAGGGTTCCAACATCTCTGGTTTAGATGTTGGTGACATTTACCTGTGAAGGTGGCTGGTCAGGTCCCTGGGGGCGGCCATTATAGATGTAGACCAAACCGTTGTGGTCTGGGCCGCCATAAGGTGCAGAGATGGCCACATCTGGATTAAAAAAAAAAAAAAAGACACGTGAGATGGAGTGGAGGGGAGGGGGGATTTTCAGGCATGTGTGTTTATGAGTGGGGGATCTTTCTCTTACCATTGTATCCGTCCATATCCAGGTCTCCTAGTGCTGTGATGGCTGAGCCGAATCTGCCATATGGGTCAAACCCTGTTAGCATCTTGGGCGGCTGGAAGGAAAATCCACCACTGCTCAGATACACAGACACCTGGAGGACACACATACACAGTGGGGTGATGCCTTTTAACTCTGTGTTTGGCTTCCACTAACTTCAGGCAGAAATATCTGCTCTTCAACTGATTGCTGCCAACCTAGCGTTGCAGCTGGGGGTTAGTTACCTGTCCCAGCTCCCGGAGTTTTCCATCTGAGCCTCTGTCCATGAACAGAGGAGCTCCAACCAGCAGGTCCAACAGACTGAGGAGGAAAACAACATGTTGTTACATTAACATTTGACCAACACCGAGAAGTATTTCTTATGGGTAAGAAAATATTAATTTATTTTGAGCCTTTACATGTCTTGAAAAGGCCAAAGAACAACAAGTAGCGAAATGAGACTACAGAGGATTTTGGGAACATTAAACTAACTAACACGGAGGCTTATCTACTCACTGCTCTACAACAGCTTTCTATTCTGGTGACTGTATTTACATCTCAAAAATGATATTAGCATCATATACAGTACACATACAGTGTACAATACAGTGATTGTCCCCACCAAATCGTCCAGAAATCTGGGGGTCATCATCGATGACCAGCTGAGCTTTAAGGACCACATCTCCTCAGTCTCTAGGGCAGCAGATTTGCCCTCTACAAGATCAGAAAGATCAGACCCTACATCACAGAATATACAACCCAACTCATTGTACAGGTGCTGGTCATATCTCGTCTTGTTTACTGCAACACTCTGTTAATGGGGTTACTGGTATCCACAATCAAACCCTTGCAGATGATCCAAAATGCGGCAGCTCGCCTCATTTTTAATCAGCCAAAAAGACCCATGTTACACCACTTTTTAGATCTCTACACTGGCTTCCTGTAGCTGCTCGCATCAGGTTCAAAGCTCTGTCTCTTGCTTACATGGTGGTTAATTCGACAGCTCCCGCTTACCTCAACTCACTCATTCAAGTCTACAATCCTTCCCGCCCGCTGCGGTCTGCCAACGAACGACGTCTGGTGGTCCCAGCACCGCACAGAAGACACCAAGCAAAACTCTTAAGCACAATGATCCCACGATAGTGGAACGAGCTTCCAAACTCTACACACTCAGCAAACTCTCCTTATTTTCAAAAAACTGCTGAAAACAGAACTCTTCCTTTAAAAAAAACTTAAAAACAACCAAAAAACAAAAAATTCCTTTCTGCTCTTTCTTGTACTTACTCGTGAAATGTAAACAATTTTCTGATAAGACTTTGCTTTGATGTTTTTCTCCTTAACTTAGATTTTTGCTGCCTTGTACCTCACTTGTAAGTCGCTTTGGATAAAAGTGTCTGCTAAATGACTAAATGTAAATGTAAATACAGTTCTTCTGTTTGTCACAGAGCTTATTAGGTTTTTTGATACAATTTATTGATCTTGTGGGGAAACTGTTGAAGACAGCTGCTACATTGAAGGCACTAGTATTAGTTATAGGGGTCTGTGTCTTGTCTCAAGACACTTCCACATGTGGTCACGAGGAATCAATCCACCAACCCTGTGTGTCTCAGCTATCCTGCTGTTTCTTTGTCAAGTGAACCATGATAATGCTACTAAAAACAAATCCCCCCCAGCACTGTTAGAGAGGTGAGATCTAACAGACATGACATTAAACAGACGTCATTTCCACAGAACATGTTTCAGGTGGAGGCCATCAGAGGTTAAGGAAACCGAGAAGGTGACAGGGATCTTTGAGTAGCACAGACTTACCCATCATTGTTCACATCAGTAGCAGCTACCGAGTATCCAAAGTAAGCAGCCATCTACAGGACAGAGAGGATCAAATAAAGTTTAATGAAGCTTTATTGCTACATGTCCTAATCTCCCACAACATTTCAGTGCAGCACATAAACACAGATCTTTGTGCCATTCTTGAAGAAAAACTGCTTGGTTGCTTTCTCAACCACAAAGCTTTGCTGACTGTTAACCCAGAAGGAAGAAGAGGAGGCTTAATGCAGCTGTTCATAAGAACAATAAAT
Source organism: Channa maculata (assembly GCA_020496755.1). Lineage (NCBI taxonomy): Eukaryota > Metazoa > Chordata > Actinopteri > Anabantiformes > Channidae > Channa > Channa maculata. Next base: position 26,221,289 of record CM035609.1, on the reverse strand, counting down.
ATAAGGTATATTTTATAAATCACCTGCCGAAAGATGGAGCACTGTCATACTAAATGTTTAATGTGGACGGTGCTAACAGCAGAGAACGACTGCTGTTGACGTTTAATGTAGTAATGTGTCACTCAAAGGCACTGTGACTCACCCTGACCTTTGACCTCCCCTGTGCTGCTGTGAGCTCATAGGAAACAAAAGAGGCTAATTGAAAACAACAACACTGTGACTAACATGAGTCAAAAACTGACAGAGATAGTGACAGCTGTACCAAGAGATAAACAGGAAACAGAAAAATGTGGCTTCAGAGGAAGACTGGAAACAGGAAAGAAACTATCACTGGTGAAGCTGATGACAGCCTCTCCTTTCCTCCCCTCCCTGTCTTTCCATCCTCCTCCCTACAACCAACACCCTCCATTCTAATCCATTTGTCCAGGTCTTTTAGAAAACAGAATTTAAAAATTCAACCACGAGTTACTCCTAAAAAATAAAAAAAATAAAAAATCTAAAAGGTAATTTTGTCTCATGAAGCTTTTTTGTTCACAGATACAAAAGTATAAAAAGATTAGCCCCCTGCCTAATATTGTCTATGTCCCACATGTGACATCAAAACCAATCAATCTGGCCACAGACTGAATGTGTCCTCTGTTATCTGACACCAATACAACAGCAGCAGATCCTATAATCTGTGAGGGGCCTTAATGGATTGGGTTTCCATAGCTCATCCTCCTGGCGTCTCTTCCTCACAGTGACCTCATCAAACCATTCCACCTTTTTCTAATGCTCCATGGTTCAGTTCTGATGCTCACAACTTCACCATAGGTACTTTCAGAGGTGGACAGAGGACAGACACTCAGACCAGTCTGCAGCTACACAGCCTCATGTGAACTGTAATGTTTGGTTCTGACAGCTGTCAATCAGAACCAGCATTACATTTTCCAATAATACGGAGCTAGTGCAGACTGGCTACCCTTCACTGCCCATGACCTTCTCTCCAGTTCACTGGTTATTCTTCCTTGGACCTCTGTTTGTAGGTGCTGCCCCCACAGGACCTGCTGGAGATGATCTGACCCAGTAATATTCACTTCTCATGTCAGGTGTTTTAATGCCGTGGATGATCAATGTATATTAAAACAAAAGAATAAATGAAGCAGAAAGTCCTCAGAAGGACATGATCGAGACACTGTCCAATGCAAAATATTGTATATAAAATAAAGATTACAGACATTATGCCACTGCTATGTAAGAAACAGCTTTTAAAGCCACTGTACGTTTGAAATATGGAATGAAACCAAACTGAGAGATGGGAATTACCCTGAACTATACACAAACTGAGATGTCACACAGACAGTGTTTTTCATTCACTAAAACCAACAAGTGATGTTAAATTAGCCAAGAACAAAAAGAGTAATGTACTGACTCCTTTACTGACCATCATCTCAGACTGCACAGTCTCTGTAAACCAGAAGTGGTTTTGCTTGTTCTGCAGTAAACTGCTCAAGTCACAGACCACAGAAACCATGAGTGACGCAGCAGAAACAGACGTTGGCTGAAGTTGGTCGGCTTGTTCACTGTTATTGCTAACATTACCACAGTTTTCTGCTATCTGTGAGATGATGCAGAGCAGCTGAAGCTCTGCTCCTGCTGCTGCAGTCTCACCTGCTTCCCTGTGAAGTTGGCCATGGACAGCATGGTAATGCCATTGAAGATGTTCACCTGAAACATCAGTACGGCAGAGCGTTACACAGACATTCAGGAGCATCAGTGTTTAGTGTGACATGATCTTTATCACAAACACTTACATAACCCAGCGCCTTCTCCCCACGAGGAACTCCAGTCACAAAATCTGTGGAGGGGCAAACAAACAGATGTGTACTTCAACAAGGATTGTATTATCAGTTAATCATATCATATTTTCATTCAGCACTTCATCATTCAAGAGTTGCGAACTTTCACTTTCATAGTCTGGATATTTGCCCTGTAAATACTTAAAACAACTTCAAATCCAAAATCAAGTAACACCCAAACAGCTGCAGTTTTACATCTGATGCATCTGAAACACATCACAAATCCATGCAGCAATAAAAGACGATAGGACTAATCTGCGTCTTTGAAACAAAACCAATATTCTCTAACCGCCAACTGTAAATACTTGTATCTTCCAGAATGCCGAACCTAAGTACTACACTGTGTGTAAAGAGTCTCTACTGTTACCTTCTTTTCCATCTTTGTTGAAGTCTCCGACTGTCACAGAGTAACCTGGTAAGACACATACATGAATGATTGAGTACTAACTCTAAGTGGAGCCGGCTATGTTCAGTAAGAATTGTAGTTAACAACATTCATTTGTATCTACAAGAACACTGCAGCACATTTTCTCTCAGTACACAGAGACATATTTCACCTCCTCCAACTGTTTGAATGATTTAATTGATTAATGAAGGGTGTGTGTAGTTACCAAGGTAACTGTCGTCGTACTGGGCGCTGGCCGACTTGGTAGCAAGCGTGCTTGAGTAGGATGTGATTAATTTTTGGTTACCGTTCGTAAAAATCTCTGAGACATCATCAGAGATCAGCTGACCTGTGGAGAAATTAGGAGAGTGTCAGAGAACTTATAGAGAACAGAGAACAGTGGGAGAATGCAGGAGAGAGCGAGAACAGAACAGAGATCCGAGCAACTAGAGATAAGAGAACAATGAAAGGTGTCAAGAGAACAATGGATAAAGAAAGAACAGAACACAAGCGAAATACCTTACAGGAAGAACAGATAAGGTCAGAAAAAAAGGTTCACAGCCTGATACACACAGACAGTGTGTGAAGCTGCCACATTGTTGACAGCTAATCAGAAACTGAATGTGTGTGTGTGTGTGTGTGTGTGTCAACTCAGCAGGAAACAATAATTAGGCAAACACACAGACTGACTAAGAATAAATTCGGATACACACCCTCTGAAGTCAGACGACTGTGCAAACATGGATTACAACACACATACACACACACACACACCCCTACATCTGTCTGGACTCTACCTGCTCATTAACCTGCTGTGACAATTGACCTACAGTCACGTCTTCAGACAGCTTCACTTTTTGCACATTATTTTACTGAGGCCACTGTGCTCCTGGGAAAACTCCGACCTTTAGAAATGGTTTTATAGACTAGTCCTGTTCTGACCCTCTACATAAAGTGTTAGTATGGAGGTCTACACAGAGTCCCTAGATTTTATGGTTGGGTTTATGTAATGTAAATTGTGGAACCTCATAATTCTAAACTATGGACTCGTCAAGTTACAGACTTGGACTCATCCCAAGAAAACAGACAGAACGAGCCAAGCACAATATGGAACTTAATACAAAATACATTTATATTTAGTCATTTAGCAGATGCTTTTATCCAAAGCAACTTACAAGTGAGGTACAAGGCAGCAAAATATTTTCACTTTGTCATGATGAGTCATAATATGTAGACTAATGGGATATTTTCCGTTCTAAAATAAACCTAGAGCACAGTAAAATGCAGAAAGGGAAGTGTTCTGAATACTTTTTAAAGCAACTGTAGTATATTTAGAGTTTGAACAGACAAGAGATTTGCGTTCATCATATCTAGGCAGCCCTGTTTCAGTAACTTCTGTAAATAGTGTTTGTTCAGTTGTTATTAAGGCAACATAGAGTGCTACATAAAAAATGATACTGTGAAATGTATTATTGCTCAAGAATCACGAGGGGAAAATCTCTGAGAGAAAATAATCCTATTTAACCAGAATCATGCAGCTTTGTTCTCCTCTCAGCCTCTCATTCATTCAACCTCCTAAGGGTGTGAACCATCAGAAAGTACAGTCTTTCTTAAATCTGTTGGTCACTTCACAGGTTTATTGTATTTATTGTCTTCAAGAGGTTCTTTGTAAGAACATTCCAGTGGTAAAACACCATAAATTAGTACTGATCTAAACCAGAAAATGACCAGAGATGATAGAAAAGCATGTGTGAAACCCTGAGATGGAAACATGCCACCTTTCTGTTGAAGGCTGCCAGCTGGCACACACCTCGTCCTGTAATGTTTGTTACTCAAAGGAGAAGTTCATGTTTAACAACTCAAAGGTGAAAGTAGACAGAGAGGTGAGGGGGCTGCTACTCCTTCAGTCTGAGTCACAACATCTGCTCAAAGAGGACTCACCCTGCCAGTAGAAGCTGCCCGGTCCTCCCACCACCACCCTGTTGTTCTTCTGAAACAACACACACACAAAAAATGATTTAACACACTGCACTTCTTCTTTTAGGATGTAAACACATCTATTGGACAACATCATTCCTACTGAATATGGATATCTGCACAGTTCAACTTCTCATTTTTCATCAAAAGTGTTAGATATTTTCTCCAAAACCCGTGAATATAAAGGTTTTCTTTAGTGACCAACACCGCTGGCACCCAATAAAGACTCAACTGGAAACACATTATCAGGCTTATAAAACAATGGAGCAAGGTTTTATTTTCTTGGCTCAAACACCAATACATGACATTTTTAAGTCTACATGTCAAAAATAGTTGAGCAAAAAAATAATTAAAATATATGTTAAAAATAAACTGTATCCATACAGCTACACATGAACTGTAAGTAACAGATGCTTCATAAACACAGTAAGCACATTGAGTTAAAGCAGATGAGAATGTTAAATTGTTCTAAATGAGTCATGGTGACCAACCTTAAGGAAGTCAGCACTGAATCCAGCCTGACAGAAGCCCTGTCCTTCAGGTGAGCTGGCACCTGCACAGAAAGAAAACAGCAATATTAGCCACGTGACATACAGAAAATGTTTTTAATAAAATACATCACTTCTCATGTTATTTGTGCTCCCTACAATAACTAGCTACTCCTAACCTTCACAAAACCACTGCAGTTAGCACTGAAAACAAAAACACCTTAACCCAAAAGGGTTATCTGCCCCGTATAGCTCTGGGTTTGGCCTCCATCACTTCCTGAGGAAAATATCAGCTGCCCCACTTTGTTCCCCCAGCTGCTCTCTGACTGTCAGTGTGCTGTTTGGACAGTGTTTTTTTTTTCAGTCAAGTTTCTCTTTAAACTTCTTCAACATTCTAATTCTACATGTATTTCCTGTTGACTCTAGCACAGACAGACTGAGAGGACAGAAAGAGGAGGGGAACAAACTTGATCTGCAGGGCGAGTACTCCACCACCGTGTTTCCTTTCTTCAGGTAGCACGTTCCCACCGGCTCTCGCTCAGAAATGCCAAAGGTTGACCACTGGTACAGAGGGGCACACGCCTGGGAAACACAAACATCCATCAATCAGTGCCCAGACCGCCCCAGGTACTAGGACCCTGCTGGGAAACTGTACTACTAGTGAAAATGATTCATTTTTTAAATGTAGATTAAAGCCTCCTGATTCCCTATTAATTTTACTGGATACAGGACAAACCAGAGGATAAGAAAACGTTTTTTATAACATCTGTCAAGTTAAAGCCAATAGCGTAAAGAGCTGTGCAAACATACACTGATCCAAAAGAGCAAAACTTCACCCCGACTTTCATCAAATACTGAAGGTTGGTGCTGCTTGTGCTCGAGGTACTGAACTAATTGCACTTATGCTTTACCTTCGATGGTTTGGTTTTCCAACACAACTTTGCAAATCACAGATGTTTGAATTCACATGTGATTTGTTGCTGAACCATTTCCAAACCTCAGGCAAAGCTTTTTTCTGAATTAACTCCAACATGAGAGCTCCACCATTAAACCATGCTTGTTCTGTTTGTAACTAGTGTGAGATACCCATGTAAATATCAGTAATATCACAGGATAAATTCTTAATCAGAGGAATTACAATAAGATATTATTTAAATCAACTCTCATGCGAAATGCCAATAAATGTCACAACTACAGCAAGACAAAAGCATGTGTGTGTGTGTGTTGTTTCTTACCAGAATGTGTTCTCCATTGGATCGCACCGAGGCACCAAACCACTGTTTGGATTTAAACTCCATCTGAGCTCCTTTAAGATCCTTCCTGTCATCTACAAACAGCACGACAGGAAAATTATTCACTGAATAAAACAACACTAAAACACAGTTTTTTGATACTGTTTCAGAGAACTTCAAAGACTTTAAAGAGCTGGTATTATTGGTCCTTAGTGGCTCATTTCTTCAATATTTTTATTTGGGACAATTTAATCACCCAAAGTTGTTAAAATTTCTCTAATTTCATTTTTACTTAAAGCCCACATTGCCTTCTGTCTTCTATCAGTCAGTTTAGAAGACGCCAACATCAGATTTACATTATTCATGATGGAACGTACAGTGAATGGCTGGGGGTGTCCCCACCAGCTGCCGCTATGTAGCGACAGTCACTGGAAACAAGTAGAATCTAACAGTAGGTATACAGCAATCTGTACATTGGAGTTTCATCCTTTGAAAGGGAAGAAGCTGCTGAAACTTGAACAGGATGTTGCACAATGGAGGGATTGTGCCAAAGTATAATTTGAGGGTTTTATCCTAGTCTATCGCCACTGTGATGTCACAGTGGGAGCAGGTACAACATTATTTAATCTCCAGAGACAAAGTTCGGTAATTTGACAGTACAACAGTGCTCTCATTCTCACCTTAATTCAACAAATAGTTATTTGAGTGTTTTAACAGGAACTAAAACGAGCAGTGAGAGAAATGCTCAACAAAATGTTCATTAAATCTGAGGTGTGACGATAGGAACATCCATCAGTCCATTATCTGGACTCAAGATCGCTGTGGCCTGTTCCACCTGCCACTGAGTGAGAATTACCCTAATAAAATGTAATTATTAGTGATTGTCCTTTATGGTAACTTAATTGTTATGTTGTGTTGCTTATTGTGGAGACAAATGATAACCCATTTAGCTTTTAATAAATCTGAGAAAATGAGGGGCACACTCTGTGAACTCTGAGCTGTTAGACCAGAGGAAGCAGATTTATGTTTAAAACACATTTAAGGAGGTCATTCAAAGTGCTTCACATTTTGTCAATACCAAGTTCAACCACTTGAACCAAGTAAGACAATTTAGTTGATAACAGAAAGAAGACAGGAATTAAGCAGTACAACAACTGTGGGCGACTGTGGCGCAGGAAGGTAGAGCGGTTTTCCACCAATCTCACAGTTGTTGGTTCAATCACCGGCTCCTCCGATCACATGTCAAAGTGCCCTTGAGCAAGACACTGAACCCCAACTTAGTTGCCCCCGGTGAGTGTTGGTCAGCTGCATTGCAGCTCCCCCATCGGTGTGTGAGTGTGTGATTGTGAGTGTGAATGGGTGAATAAGAAGCAGTGTAAAGCGCTTTGAGTGCCAATAGGTAGAAAAGCGCTAAATAAGTGCAGAGCATTTACATTTACATTACAACAAAATGTGCATTACATGTAAGAAACTGGTTAGTGGTGAAAAATGTTGCACAAACCATTTTTATCCATCTAATTAAATGAATTTAAAAATGCCCCTTTAGGTGTAAAACGGTTTTAAAAACCAGTGAACCACACACAGCTGATTCTATAAATGTCTCACCAGTGTTGTGATAGTCTCCAGTGTCTAAGTCAGTCAACAGATGCAGTGTGGGGGTGAGAAGCAGAAAGTTACAATAATACATGTTCCAAAGAAACAGCCACCGCTTTGAATTAACATCTACCGATTTTTCACTTGACCTAATCTATTACATTTTTCATTGGGTCCATAAATGTCAGAACAAGTGTCTATCACAGTTTCCCAGAGCTGTTAAAAACGTAAAGTCTACTTTAAAAAAAAGGAAATTGCTCTGTGTCTGGACCCGGCTGATAGGAAGCAGATACATTTCAGCTTGTGTGGGACAATGAGGACATGTTAGGATTCCCCCCTCATCATGGTGGGAAACTCCATCTGCTGACAAATGGCTGGAGGAGTATGATGCCATCACACAGACGTTGTGGATAATGTACAAAAGGATTAGTTTTCCCTGTTTGGTAATAAGTCTGTAATTATGGTGGTGAATGAACGCCATGAGTTTTCAGATACCGTCACCCTGACGGCAGACTGTTTGTCATCAGTGGTGGTGAGTGTCTGAATTAGGGTGTTTGTGATTCTGAACATGAAACTGCCAATGTTAACTTGCATGCAGATGGTTTAACGAAAAGATCAACAGATTTTATTTGAGTTTAAACACTAAAATATACTTATAATGTGTTTAATTTTGACTTCTAATGAACTGGACTGATGAATCCACATTTTTGTCCAAAATGTTTTGTCATTTCTACTTAGTTTTACTGAGTTCTGAAACAATTCCCTTCAATTTTATGACTTTGTCATATTTATTTTAGTCTTTAAAATAAAACTATATACACAGAAAATTTACTATAACTTATAAATGCTTGGTTTTAATTTCAGTTTACTATAGCAACCTTGGTCACCAGTGGCATTTGTATTTACTGTGGTCTGAGCAAGCGAGATGTAAGAAGTTCAGTCTGCATTTGGGCTTTAGAGAAATCTGAACACAGCAACATGTTAAATCTCAAACATTAGTTTCTTGTGTATGTATAGAAGAAAGACTGAATATTTCTTTGTCATTTAAAATGCCAATAGACAGGGAAGCTCTGTTAACCATGCTAACCTCAGAAACCAGCAAAAACCAAGTGGTCTACAATTTTCAGTCTGTTCCTGATGCAAAAGCAGAATGGACGAGGACGAAGACAAAACAGACAGAGACAAACGTGATTACAGATTTACACAATTCATGTAGACTTAGTTCAGCAAACACAACAGGACAAATTTGGCACCTAGTTATATTTAAGTCTGTTTTCCACTTGTGTCCTACAACAGAGTGCACAACAACTAAATCATTACTCACACTCACACCAAAGACTGAAAACAGGAACAAAAGCTTGTGGCTCTTCATAGTGGCACTGAGTCACAGTCTGATCACTCAATGTCTTCCTATAGATGTGAAGTCAATCATTGTCCAGTCACATATAAATGTCTAACCCCAACCCCCATTCTAAACCTTACTATTACCAGGACCCTAAAACCACATCTCAGACACTTGACGTAGTGAGGAATAGACGAAATATCCTTACATTGATGGAACCATAGAAACACACACACACACACACACACACACACACACACACACACACACACACACACACACACACACTAGAATTCCAGTGAATTCTGGTAAAGCTTTGGCCAGCACCAACCACCAACAAAGGCCTCTATTGTGGGACAAACACACACACATATACACTAACACACACACACACACACACACACACACACACAGCAAAAACTAGGCCAGTCACTACCAGTGTAACAGCCCAAGGGCCTGGTGTTCAGTTCTGTCAGTGCCAGACAACAGGACATAACGGACTTAATACTGAGCAGGTATTCAGCCACTATTAGCTCACTGCAGATACACCAGTGAATGTCTAATGTCTGTATAACCTGCACAGTCAGTGTGTGTGCTGCTCTGGAACTCTACATGAGAAACACAGGATCTGCATCACCACTCTGATAACAAGGTCACTTATCTCCTGTGTAAATGAGATGTTCCAGTAAAAGCGCAGCTTCACAGAAAGAAAACAGAAAGTCTGGACAATCTGACATTAAACACAGTCATAATCGGAATTTTAAAGTTACACCATATTAAAGTGTGTCTTACATCTGAAACACTCATTAACCTGGACATTATGTGACATTTGATTTTTATAATAATTTATTTTTATGCTGATGTGAAGCACTTTGACTTACCACTGTTTGAAACTTTTTATATAATAAAAATTATTTGACTAGGCTTTTGTTTTGTTTCTCCTCATTATTCTATCACAGTTGTGTTCACGCTGCAGGATTTCAGCCCCTGTGAAACCAGTTAGGATGATGTCTGTGGAAACCTAACTGCAGGATTGCCTTGAGTCGGAAATGCCCCTGCAATCATCAGGATTGGCGAATCTAACTCAAATTGGCCCTGTTATCCTATGAAGATGTCTCTGCAGGAATTACAACATGCTGTTGGGAATGGATGAATGAATCCCTGCTAGTTGCAGCTCTAGCTCTGCCACTTCTTCACATGGATAATGCCATGCATGGCTAAAGTGCTGCACAGTCTCTGAATGTGAACCAGTCTGAACACATCAGGATCTTTCACGTCCCTGTGGGGGAGGGTTACTGCAGCTTCAAACAGTTGCATAACCTGAGCATCCCCATAGGGCAAATTTTTCAGTTTCATCATGTGATCTCAATCACCCGCTTTCAATTACCTGGTTTGTTTGTGCTTCATGCGTGATTTCACAATAGTAACCATCAGAAATCAGTGCTGGCAGCAAACAAGATCATACACGAGCAGTTAGTTATGAAAGCTGTGAGTCACTATACCTTTAAGACCAGTCTTTATCTGAAGAAATGCTGTCCACACCCAGCGACCAAGACTGATATACCTGCAACAAATCAGCTTCTGTGCTCAGGGTTCATTTTATTTGGTACACCTGCACAATCTACAACTATTAATGTGTAAAGTTGACTCTTACAATGCTCAGTTTTTGTGGTAGAGCTGGTATTAAATTTTAGCTTCGAGGAGGATGCATTTGTAATATTCTGACCCTCTGAACTGTGTGAACAGGAAGGACAAAACATCAGAAACACCTCTCAGTAAAATGCGGTCCAGTACACCCCACCTCTGACCTCAGCAAAAAGCGTATCACTGCAGACCTGACCTGATAGACGGTTGCACAGATCTACAGTACGAGTTCAAATGACCAATGCAAAACAGTGATAGACCAAAGAAAGCAGCACTTACTGTCCGGCCTGAAACCAACCCATTGCAAACTGGGGCCCAAAGCTGATGTGCATTTTAAGTCATTTCCAAAAAAGACAGACCGTTTCAAAAGAGAGCCAGACCTGACCCGATAGACTATGGATTATACTGAATTATATCAAATAACTCAGGCGGCACGGTGGTGGAGTTGTTAGCGCCTTCACCATCCAACTAGAAGGTTCCCATTTTCAATCCCTGGCCAACTGTGACCTCCTTTGCATGTTCTACCCAGGCTTGCATGCGTTTCCTCCCAAAGTCCAAAGACATGCATGTTAGGTTAATTAGTGACACTGAATTGTCTGTAGGTGTGAATGGGAGTGTGAATGGTTTTCTGTCTGCGTATGTCTCTCTGTGTGAGCCCCGAGACAGCCCATGAGACTTGTCCAGGATGGACTGCGCCTTCTGCACAATAACAGCTGAGATAGACTCCAGCCCCCCTATAACTGTGGTACATGGTATTTATCTTAATCACTCAGCCACCAATCAGGGTTCTTTTTATGGCTCTGCACATCTAAACTGATCAGGACCATGTTTAACAACAGTTAGTCCAGTGTTTTTAGCAGCTGTCAGTGTGTTATACACACCCTGCTGGTTTTTTATTTCCATCTTCACTAAGGAGCCAGCAGTGACTCAGGATGTTGGGTCTCATCAAACAGTAAACAGGCTCAACACTATCACTATCAGTAAATAACACACAGAATTGTGTAATTGTGTTTTTTCAGCTGATGAGCCTTCTCCTCACACATTCACTGATAGTAAAGTTGAAACTATTCAAGACTATAATTTGGTAAAAAACAAAAAAATCCTTGTGTGTCATCCATTAAAGTTCGTTATCAGATGTGTTGGTTACGGTGGAAAATAACCAAATATGCATTTGAGTATTTCCATTTTTTGACATTTTGCTACATTTTGTAGCTTCTTTTTACTCCTCTATACTGATCTAACAGCTGTCTTAGTAAGACTAAGTATAATCAAATAAATGAGTGTAAAGTTCTGTGTCACTGCTTATGAATACTGTGCTTCTTTATTTTCCAACAGTGCAAAGATTTAATAATTAAAATTAACTAAAGCTGTACCTGTAGCACGATAAAGTGCAGTTTGTTCATCATATTGTAAGAAGTTAAAAATTTCGGAATTAAAAAAAAAAAAAGAACTCATTTAGATGTTCTGAGTCTTTCAGCTCTGTGTTTGATCTCCTCCAACTCCTGAGGGAAATGTCTGACTTATCAGCTGCTAAATGATCCACTATGTTCACCAACTACACTATCCAGCCTCACATCAACACCGCCTGAATCGTCCTTATTGGTGAACTGTGCCAACACAAACAAGGAACCTGCTTCTGTTCAGTGGCAGCTCTAATGGACAGTTCACAACATGTTAAGAAGCAAACATGACAACCAAACAAAGAAAAGTAAAATGTGAGGTGCAGCAGCAACACATCCCTCGTCTACATAAGCTGCAGACAAACACACTTCCTTGTGTGGGGGTGTACTAAAACATTTTTTTTATTTTAAAGCCTACTGCAATATGTCAGATTCTCTTACAATAATTGTATGTATTACAATAAATGGCCAATTACCAATAAATAAATTCTTAGTACATGAGGATTTTCTGGGCTTTGGAAATGTGTGTAACATTTTTCATGATCAGTACATTTAACAGTTCTGAAAACATCAACAGCTGCTGAGAAACAAAGAATAGTAGATTTCATTCCCTGTTTGTGACTGTCTGCATGTCAGTCTGAACATTGCAGTTATTTCAGCACGACTCTTGGAAAGTGTCTGTTTCCAGCTTGGCAGAGGCCAATAAAAGGAGGAATGTTTGGACACATCATCTCTGAGGGGTTAACACAATATTAGAAACCATAAATACTCTATATAGTATAACTGTATATTTTCACAGGGATACGGCAATGACAGAACAGTCCTCTTGTTTTCTTAGAAGCTAAAACAGTAGATTACACATTGTTATCTCTGCCGGAAGATATGTTTGCAGTGTGTGTTCTTGGAATTTTGCCTACACACAGTCTCTGGGCAAGTTCACACAGCTCCTGACATTACAACTGAACCCCCCCCTCTTCCAAAACCCAGACATGGTCTGTAAGCAGAACTGAAAACAGACAAGTAAGTTTCACTGACTGTAGGTCTGTGCAGTTTTGGTCAGAATCATAGACTAAAGTGAAGGAAAACAAAGAAAAATGAGGGCAGCTCAGTTGGTGGTGGTTCAGTTTTTGACAGAGCTGCAGATTGAGATTTCTTCTGGATTTCTGGACATCATTGGGACTTAAAGCAGTAATGCCGCAGTAAAAATACTCAGTTTTCTCATTTTAAGCTACTATGCGTCATTTTTAAAAATATTATTTTAGTACATATATGCCCCAAAATGTATCATTAATACACCAGCAATGTGATCACAGCTATGTAGTTGAGATTTTTTTTTAATAAACCCACAGATGCTTTGTTTTTAGCTGGTAATCCATTATTGCAGTAATCCACTAAAAAGCACAGCAGCTGGATTCCCTGAGTAAAGTCAGGTTATTTACAAAAGAAGAAAATAACTAGTGTTATTTCTTCTGTGGGATCCCAAAAAAGGAGGCTGACAATGTTTCGTATCAGAAAGAAAAACTTTAAATGGATAATGACTGTTCAATACTCTGAGCACTGATGAGACTGAAGAGACTCCCCACTGCTGCAGAAAGGAGGGTCGGTGGGTTCATTTTGGTGAAACAGGGACTTCAGTCACATGGTTTCTGAGGTGACTCAGCTAAACTGAGACTAACTAACGAAGACTGTTCTGAAGACAGATGTCGTACCTGTGTTGTCAAACTGAAGCTGCTGACAGGAAGAGGAGCTGGTCCAGGGACAGCTGTACACTGCTCCTCTCTCCACAACACTGCTGGAGAATGAAGTGTTGGCCCGCGGAGCTCCTATCAGAACGTCTGACCTGAGGAGAGGATGGAGGAGAGGAGGTGATGACGTGCTGACAAGAGGCACAGCTTCATTTCACAAAATCAGCCACAAAGATTCGCTGGCATTTACAAGCTGTACGGCACCAGTGAGGCTGTAGCCATAGAAACGTTACAAAACACGATACAGCTGTTATGTGCTGGACTTTCTTCATTTCACTGTGATGTGTTTGTGTAAAAGAGTCTGCAGGATAATGTGCATATTCTCCACGTTCCAATAGAACGGCCCGGTCAGTGTTTGTTCAGCTTGGTTACAGTGAGACAGGAGTTCTCTCCCCTACTTGGCTGCACTGGAGGATTTTATTCCCCAAACAAAAGTAGCAGAGCTGGCAGAGCACCATGTCATTTGGTCTCTGCTTCAAATACTCCGATACTTTAGATGATCGCGGTCAAGTTTTTTTTTCCGCCAGGTCATCAACGGACTCACTAAACACAGTTATCTTACTCCCTACATGCAGGAACCCATCAACTATTCGACAAAAGTAAGGGTGAATTTACATAAAATACGCTGATTTACATGTCAATATCGTTTTGATCTTATTTTACGGAAATCGTATGTATACGCGTGTATGCACAAATGCACATCGATGTGTCACGCCAGCCATAGGCTTGACACACCAATACTTTTTCTATAATTTCTAAAGTCACTATTGTGCACCTTGGACATACTTTGAGCCTGTACATAATAGCAGCAATAAATTATCTGTTCATGTAAAAATAAATGTGGAGTAGAGACTAGAGACACAGACAAAGGCTGAATGCAGCAGGAAACAACAACAAGTGTTGTTAAAATGATAAAAAAAAAACAAGAGACCACAAGGCCTCCACACAATTTAAAACCACAGAGTGGAAATATGAGCACAGAGGGACCAGCTTCTTCAGAACCCCTTAATTATAACTTAAGTTCAGTTTGGTTTTCTGTTTACAAATTTAGGACTAAACCCTCTGAATTATTAATGTAAGGAGACATTAAGGAGCATGGACAAAATTGACCTATGGTCTAATTCTGTACTTTCTATTGTTTATACACATGAGATTTTAATTTGTTATTAGTTCAGGAGTAATGTAGCTGTGGTGGAAGAAGTAATGAAAACCTTATGTAAAAGTACCAATGAACAAACAGTAGAAGCACTTAAAGTCTTCCATTTAAAATGTTATTTAAGTAAAAAGTACATAAAGGAGTTGACGTAGTTGGGGAAGAACATTACTATTTATTTTTTATTACTTTTACTATGTCCAAAGTGGCACATTCACTGTCTGTGTTTGGTCTAGAAAGGACAAATTAGCAAATGTTCAGTGGTCAGAAGCTGAAAAATAGAAACACTCAATATTTTTACTTGAAAAAGTACAAAATTATTGTTGGAGAGTTTGATTTATATTAGCAGAAGTGGAACCAAAAGAAAAACTACCTCTACTTGACTGGACTGAGTTACTCAACCACTGAGGAATATACTACATGTAGACTGGGAGTTTCTTTCACATATTAAAAGATCCTGAAGTATTTGAAAAGTAAATACTATTAAAAAAAGATATTCTGCTTGTTTAGTTCGTACCGTGTAGAAATACTTTGCTACGAGTTGTTCATTTAATATGTGCCTTAAGTTAAAGCACAAATGTATCACAAGTAAAATACATTTAAAGTACCAAACGTAAAAGTACACTTTATGCAGAATAACCCATTTTCAGAATAATAATTTTACATCATTAAGCTGCTGAGTAGTAATATTACAGTAACCTTGAATTATGTTTATTTGGAACTGCATGGTATAATCTGAAAGAAAACTAGTAACTAAAGTAAAGTATGATAAAGTCAAAACAGCAAGTAAGGGACAAGTACCTCAAAACTGTACTCAAGAAGTACTGGAGAATTTTACTTAGTTACTGCCCACCCCGGATAAAAGCATGTTTACTCTGACACGTAGCTCAGTACCAGTGTAAATAAACATAACAGGAAAATACTCAAATGAAGTAAAAGTACCTCAAACTTGTCCTACATTAATAAGAACATAAGAGTTAAAAGTGCGGTTGTAACACGAACAAGTTTCCGCTCAGGGACACAATCACACCGTCACTGTACCTCTGGTTGTCCGGGGTCTTGAAGAAGTCGACCGAGAAGCCGAAGTAGCTGCCCTGCGGTCCGGAGAACACGGACGGTTTGTCAACGTCCAGGTTGAAGGAGCCGCAGCGGGAAAAGAGTAGGGAAAACGCCGCGAGCAGACGGAGAGCAGTCGGTGCTGCTGCCATGGCCGCTGCGTGATGAAGAGCAACAAAAATTAGTTGGCTCCCTGCAGGTAAACCCTGACTCTGCCTAACGGGGGCCGGCCTCCATAACCGACGCCCTCAGGAACACAGTTTGGCCCAGTTCTCACCGGCGGTCTGATGGTCTGTTTTAGCCAACAAAAGCGGAGGAAACAAGAAGAACGGGACCCGGACGGAGGAGTGGGAAATTCACCGCAGCTCAGCCTCTACCCGGTCCGCTACCGCTACTGCAGCCGGACCGGCTTCCGGGACGCCCTTTCAGAACAAAAGCACTGACGCTGAGCTGTTCATTGATGACTTGTCCACAAAGCTAAAACACGTGGAATGATAGTTTAGCAGAGGACAGGTTAACAGGTGCGTTTTAGAATCTAGAGCTAACATGGGTGTACTCGTGCCAAAACTAGTCTCAATTAAACAGGAAGCATCTTACGTATGGACATCTTAAAGACCAGGAGGACTGGTAAGACTATAAAAACCTGGTCCAGGGTTCATGTGGACATACATGTCCTTCATTGTCATGATCAGTCACTGCACAATTCCAGGCAGATTACCACAAAAGGTTAAATTCTTCCTTCAATGTAACAATAAACTTCAACTTACCAAACTTTATTATCCAGGAGGAAATTGTTGTGTCAAAAATGTCAATGTTCCTGCACCAAAGTCAGATGAGTGAAGTTTAAATTTAATGTCACAAGTACAAATTGAGCAGGGGCATATGGCCATCAAGAAACAGATGCAACTACCTGTAGATTTTTGTTTTTTTGTTTGTTTAGTTTTTTTGTGGAACATTAAACATTTTACATATTTACACAGAGTCTTTGAGGATTCTTGAAATAACTTCAGAACAGCAGTCTATGTGTGGTTCGATCTTTTGTTTTAAAAACTGATAGTTGTGATTGTAAAACAAGTTTTTATTCATAGACCGTTGACCTCTGTTATTTTTTTTAAATCACAGTAGTCTACATAGTATGTGACTGAGGCGACTTTGTCCAGAAGACAAAAGCTCCTAAGTCAGTTTTGTTTTAATATTTAAAACATCCTCCTTGGATGTTTTTTACATTTATTTACATTAAGTGTCAGTTTATGATCTCATTAATGTTTAATATAATATAATATAATATGACACATATAATAACCCTTGTGACGAGAACTGAGTAGGACCTCAGCTTTATGACACTTGCAACTGTTTTATGCCATGCTTTTAATGTGAAAGGTACCCCGGTCTGTCCACGCTGTGTGTTGCCACAGCGGATTATTTTGATTCATCGGACACAACAGGAAGTTCATTCGACCGCAGCACACACAAGAGGCGCACAGTGCTGCAAGACAGCCAGGCGTCGCCACCAACAAGGAATATTTTGGGGAGGTTGTGGTGGGGTGGTGGGGTGGTGGGGGATGGGGGTATGCTTGTACAGAATTTCCCCGGTGGCCTGATGATCAGTTGTGTGCTGCTGTGGAAAGTCTGTGTGTACAAGTAACTGCAGTATTTGGGAGATTTGAATAAGAGAATAAACACACATTTGGAACTGTTACTACTACGACTACTGCAGCAGCTGGTAAAGCAACAAACTGAGAACACTGTAACTGTGAGGATGCTGCTGCTCCCTGTAAAGTCTGTACAACTGAATGACATCAGCACACAACTGTACACTTGATCTGTCCATATTTAGTCTGTCAGACTTTCGCAGTAATAACAGGACATTACAACAAACATAAATACTCTGTTGCCCTACATGGTCAGAAAATAACTGCCAGGTGCTGATTCCCAGATTACAGGACCTGAGGTTTGGAAATTTCCACCTTCACTTTAGTTAGTCAGGATTGTGCTCCAACAGAAGCAGAGCACTGACAGATGCCGGAGAAATAAGGACACGACTGAAGTGTGCTCCCCACTTTGGCCTGGGGGGCATGTTGGTTGGTGGGGATCACTTTTTAGCAGAAGATGTCTTTTTACTAGTCGTGTCAACTCTCATCAGATGGAAAGAGAATCACTCTAAATGGACCAGTTCAAGTAAGACACTAGTGAGACGGAACATTTCTCGCGATATATCTGAACTAAGTAAGTGACTAACTTGAGAGAGAGACAAAACCCAAATGAAGGCCAGATGACGTCTTACATTCAGCGAGTTGAATCAGCGGTGACCTAAAGGTAATGAAGCAAAACCAGTCCAAGTCCAAGTCCTAACTTAAGAAAAAGCAATTCCCAAATCAAATGCAGGTAAGGACCTCCAAAACCTAAGGGCAAAGTCCAAATAACAACACCAGGTCCCAGTTTGAGTTCTAAAGTCAGGACAGCACTATCCAAGTCAAGTCCAGGAAGTACAAAGTCACAAAAAGTCCCTAAGTCAAAGCCAAATTCCATTCTAAAGTAAAAGTTTCACCAGGAGAGTCCTAAGTCACAAAAGACAAAAAGAAAGTCAGCTGAAGGTCATGTCTAATGTTTACTGTGGTGTGTGACCCATTTTACATACTCAGCCAAGACCTTAAAGTTCCATCAGGGCGATGTCAGGAAAAACTGAGTCCAACATAAAGTCTGAGGTTGTCCTATGTCATTTCCCCTTTAACTTGTGAAAAAACCAAAAAGTTCACATCTACAAGTTGTCTAACAAGAAGAACATCTGGTAAACCGCAGAGCTTCAGCCAAACACTTTCCTCCTGTGTCGTTGTCTATAAATCCACCCGTGTGTGTGTGTGTGTGTGTGTGTGTGTGTGTGCGCAGAAAGAGCTCAGATGCAGGACTGAGCCAGCTGAGGGGGTTTTCGTCTTATTTGGCCATGAGCTGCTCTGAATCACCGCTACAATGAAGTGTGCGCTAAAGAATGTGAGGCCGAGCTCCCCAGAGGATCACAGGAGGGGTGTGTGTGTGTGTGTGTGTGTGCACGCATCAACATAAACACTGGAGCCTGACCGACAATTAAGATGTAGATGTGTGTGACACTGTGTGTGGACAGAGAGACAGAGCAAGCTTGTGTATTTGTGTAAGAGTGATGGTGAAACAGCAGCCATTGTGTAAGGCAAAGCTATGCAGATGTGTGGAATCTTGGTTTCCATGTTGTGTAAGGCTAAGTGCTGTAGCTGTGACAGAATCAGCCAGTGAACACAGCGCCGACATGCTGACGTTTGGCTTTACACACCCAGCAGTTACAGTGTGTCTGTGCGTGTGTGTCCACCTGATGAACCTGAGGCCTCCTCCTCTTTAACTAAACCCTAACAGAGCTGCAGACTGAGCATAGACCAGGTTCAAAACAAGCATTTTGTGAGACTTCATATATGCATGTGTGTGTGTTTGCACAGAATCAAGTACACACACACCAGCAGCAACATTTGACACACTCATACTGTAATTTTCATAGTTTTTCCACCACCTAGTGGTCAGAGTGAAGACTGCACACTTTTTAAAGACATCAGTGTATTTATTACAACAAACAAAAGCAGCTTCAAAACATATCAATCTTTCATCAAATGAAGAAAAACTCATCCATAAAGTGAATGTGGCAGAATGTGGAGAGCCTTCAGCTCTCAGACATCAGTGATACAAGTCAGAATCAGATCTCAGCTTTTTCAGTCCTCTTTGTGATTTCAGACCACATGTTTGTGAAGCCCAGTCTGCAGAATGACCAACATTAACTCCCTGACAGTTCACATGTGCACCAGCATCCAAAGAAATCTCATCCAGGCATCTTTGTCCTGCCTGACCTGAGGTTTTTCTATTCTCTGTGAATACACAGAGAAGCACATGTATAAACATGTGCTAGAAATGTGTGAGATTTAAAAAGTGAAAGTGAAAAAGGTTGCAATGTGAAGAAGTGAAATTGAAAATGCTCCTTCATTCTGTTTTGTCATACTTAAACCAAAAGATGGAAGCAAAAGAAAGCAAAGCAGATGTTGGGTTTTTTCAGCTAAAGTGGTTCCAGCATCTCTTTGCTTGTTGCACCATGAAATTTTGTACAACAAACTATTTTGTGAATCCTTAGAAAATGAACAATCACTCCTCTGATCTGAGGCAGCTTCAGGCCATAAACTAGAGGGTTACTGATGGGAGGAATGATCAGAAACTCCAGAGATAATACAACAATGACAAATTGGTTTACTTCATCCACCTTATAAAGACTGAGGGAAATATCACAGAGTACAGAGATGCAATAGTTTGCAAATGTCCCCATGTGGGGCAGGCAGGTTTGTAAAGTCTTTCCTCTGACTTCAGATGAACTTCTCCTGCAAACAATCAAAATTTGCAGGTAGGTGTACAGGACAAAGAGTAGAGTGGCACAGATCAATGTGACAGCAATAAACTGTGCTGTTATTCTGATCACAGTTATCTCCACACAGGAGAGTTCAATCACAGACCAGTTGGTGCAAAACATCCTGTGCAGTTTATTTCCACACAAAGACAAACTGATGGACAGATAGAAAAAGTAACTGATGACACAAACAGGATACAACACAGCAAAAATCAAGAGAAATAAAACAGTTCTAAGTGTCATTTTACTGTGATAGTGTAAAGGCTGACAAATAGCAACTAATCTGTCATAGGCCATGACAGTGAGAAGAGTCATCTCATGTGTTTTGTAAGTATAAATAACATACATCTGAGTGAAGCAGAGTGGACGTGAGATGAAGTGAGTGTCAGACAGTATGTCCATCAGGAACCTGGGGAAGAAGCCGGCTGAGCCGTACAGAGAGTTTAAACACAGACAGCAGATGAAAATATACATGGGCTGATGCAGAGACTTGTCCAGGCAGACTGTCAGAATAATGACAACATTAGCAGAGATTATAGTCATGTAGATCAGCAGACACAGACTGAAGAAAAGTGATCTGAGGGAACCATAGTCTGAGAATAAGGTGAACTCAAAGTAGGAGGGAGTCACACTGTTGTTGTTCATGTCTGTACAACAGCACAGCTGGAAGACGAGAAGTAGGACTAAAGAAGAAAAGGAAGACAATAAGAAAAGATATTCAGTTTAAATCCAACAGGTATTTTAACAAGACATAAGTCTGTGTTAATGTTTGTGTCATGAGCTGCAATAAAATTAATTTCACATAATTTAACAAGATTCACTAGGAAAACAGAACTCTTACTCATTTCTCATCACGGCTGATGAGTGTTTTAAGCAGTATATGAGTTAAAAGAGTACATTACAGGATGGAAGTGAGGACAGAGATTATTATCCAACTCCAAACTGATAGTATTACTAAATTAACAGGAAATCCATTAGTAAACTTTTGCATGAAATAGTTTCAAAGTCTTAAAACTTTAAAGACATTTTAAATAACAGACATGCACCATCCTCTCCTGATCCTAATCAAACTAATGAAGCTGCTTACCTTTTATCCTGTGTTGCTGTCACACTGGGAGCATGTGCACACAGATCCATGCAAAAACATACTCTATGTCCAGCCCATGGGCCTCTTTGTATTGTCAGATATGAATATAGGATCAAAACATGGTGCCCATTTACTCCTAAGAAAGCTGTTCAGTGGCACATGGGCTGAAAATGCTCATCCTTCTTTTCAGCCACAAAGCCCACAGGGCACACACTAACCAGATGTACCTCATAAGGTACCACATGTACCTTCTCTGCTCATAAGAATGGGGATAAAGTTCTTCTAGACTTTCTAAATGTTACTGACTTAAAATATTCAAGTTCTGATAATGAAAAGGGTCAATTTAAAGGATATTTCACAGAAAGAATGTAGTCACTGTTTTGTAGCCATTACTTTTGCAGTGATTCTATATGCATATGCATATACAGTTGTTTTTAAGCCAGTGTGCATCAGGTTTTCAATGCAAAAGTTACAATTCCATAGTTTGGTCACTATGAGGATTCTATGCAAAAAAAGCTCAGAAAAACTATGTCCTTCTTCAGCTGGGACCACAGGTTTCTATCTTGTATGCATTGCTGCATGTTACACCTGTGCTGGTGCCTTTAACCAGCCGCAGGGTCATCAGCCTGATGTAACGGATGTTTTAATCCTACAACATCTAAAGGTGGTGGAGCAGCAGTAGGAACTTCTCCCTGATGCTCTTCACAGCTGACCCTGGCTACCAAAACCAAAGCCACAAGCTCCATAAACACTTTCTTGAGCTTTGAGGTAGCAACTCCTTCAGGAAGCTCCTACTAAAGGTATCACAATCTGGCCATCAGCTTTCTGGCACAAATACCTTTTGGCAATGTTCCGTAGGTCAAAGAAGGCTGTTCTAGAGATTTGTTATATGTGTGAGGTAAAGGACAAATCCTGGTCATATATAACTCTGAGATTCCTTGCAGTAGCATTTGAGGATAAAAATATGGCATCTAGAGTAACGATGAAGTGAAATGAGTGAAATGAGAGTGATGAAGGGAGACCCTTTTAAGACAACATATATTTTCAGGTAGATTCAGGCCATAAAATAAAGAGACCTGGTGGGAGGAATGATCACAACTCAATAGGCAAACCAACGACAGATGATTTGGAGTGGGACTTCAGACACTCCTCTTCCTATATAACGTCTATGAATATCTGTCATGGCAAAACAAAAAAACAATATCTGTTCCTAGATACCTCACGTCTAATCAGTAAAGAAGCTTCACCATCCAGGACGTCTTTTAGGGTTTGATTAACTTGAAAGAGAGAAGAACATCAACAGAGTTTCAAGTCTCCATCCTATGCAGTTCTAAACTTCATACATTCACACATAGTTTTATAACCTTCTGTTGCTGGGCAAAACTTTCTCCACCCTCAGGACACTGCTCCCAGCCCTTTTCTCCTTTTATGGAAACCATTTCCCTTTCCACCACTTTGATAAGCACCTGTGAGCATGGACTGACTCTGGGTCAGAGTCAGAGTGGGATGGTCTGCTGTTAGACAATAACTGACCTTGGAGCAGTTCTACAAACACTACAGACAAAGTTTAAACAACATACAATCTTTTAAACATCCTTCAAAAGTACACTGAGTACAAGTTGCTATTATCACTAGGTAAAATGCTAAGGATTAAATGTAATCATCATTTAGTAATACTTGATTTTCCATCACAATATCCTCTTGCCCTGATCGTAGGAGTGTTCTTGTTTTTCGTACCCATAACCTCAGAACGTCCATGACACAGCCTGATATGCAACATGAACAACGAACCAACAGCAAAACTATCTCACCTATTTCACAACTCACCTCTTCTGGCTAACCATCTACCCAGCAGCCTTGTTCCCCATTGTCATCATATAGACTGTAAAATCTTCTTCCTTAACCAACAGTAACAACATAAAGAAAGATCTAGGAATCCCATTAGAAACCTCAGCCTCCTCTGGGAACCAGCCTAGAGCCGTATTTGGCAGCGGCAGCTACAGATGCACTGTAATAAAAGCAGCCATCTCAAGTTTCCTCCTGAATTTTCACTTTTCTCTCTTTAACTCCCTGAAGATGACCATGAGCATTCATGCTAGTACATTACAGGCCATATTATGAGAGCTAGTGTCTCAGGTCCCAGGAACCAGCCTCATCCGGTTAACCGCCTCCACCTGTGTGTGACATCATCATCAATCTACAACTTTTAAACTGACAAACCACCACTAAGGTACTCTGCCATAGTTCTGCCATTATTCTTCAGACCGTCTCCAGCAAAGATGTAAAAGTTCAGACAGCACAACCTTCCTATGTGTCCCACAGGACATATAAACACCATGAAGGCCTGTACTCCTCTCAGGCACCGGGATGCCAGCTTTGCTTATTCCTTACTTTCCTTAATTATTTCTCCCCCTTTCTGCCACCAGGATGCTACATTTGTATATTTCTAGTTTACCATAACTAGTACTACTTTCTGAGGCACTGAGATGTCAGGTTTGTATATTCCCAGTTTACTTCACCACTAATTATTTCTTAGGCCCCGGGATGCTGGTGTTGCATCATTTGACACTTCTTAGGTCTGCAAGAGCATGAAGCTGCCTCAGTTACATAGCATCAGCTGTGGTAGTAAATGTGTGCAGTAATGTTTTTATCTCAGTTACCTGTTCAGCCACTATTTACTTAGTCTTGCGTTTCCATGAAAGTCAGCTCATTTCCATTACCACCACATCACTACATCACTCCTTCATCTGATTTCTTCTCTCTCCACTTGGGTCATTTAGTTAGCAGCACCAGTTTACTATATGCTACCCAGCACTATCACTTATCTAACTCCAGGTTTGGGGGGCATTTCAAAGCTGAGCTGATTATAACAGCACCATCTTAAAAGAATTCAGTCCAGGCATAGCACTTTTAGGTTTATTATGCCCAAGATTAAACATGCCATCTTTTGATTCTTCACTTCTTCAAGTTGGCCTCCTTATTTCCCAACTGGTCAAGGCAGATGGCAGCTCAGCCTGATTTGAGTTCTGCCAAAGGATTGTTCTGTTGGGGCATTTGTTAGGTCTCTACATGAATCTGTAAGTCAAGATCTTGACAGCAGTTGATTTAAATGTTTAGTGCTTGATTAATTGCTTAACCATAATGCTTCAACCGAATTAGAACCTCATTCCTGAGATCTCAATTTAAATAAAGCTGCTTATTTGTATACGTACAAGCCTTTGGCATTACACCTAATCTGTATGAGCCAACCAAGGGTTTTCCTCAGCTTTAGTTTTTGTTTTATGTAGTATGTATTGTGTATTGTGAATGGAGTAGTCACTTGCCTTACAGAAGTGGTAAAGCTCTTTTTAATAGCACCTACCTTCCACCATGCTTCCTTACTCCAGACATCATTCTGTTCCACCGTCTTTCACTGTTCCTTTACAGCAGATGCTACTCACACGAATAATGCTGATTAAACTGTTTTTATCGGATTTAAGGGTGTGATCGTAAAATCTCACTATGTGGGCCAGGCAGGTTTGTAACGCCTTTCCTCTGAATTCAGATATGTTTCTACTGCAAACAAGCAGAAAAATATAGATGTCAAAGTCCTGTCACCCTTATCACAGCTGGTACAGTTAAGCTTGGCACAGTTGTTATGCCTGATGCCCTTCCTGACAAAACCCTCCCCAATTTCTACCAGGCTTGGGACTGACACTACATGGCTGGGGATGGGGATGGGCTGTTGGGGTTCAGTGTCTTACCCAGCGACACTTTGACATATGGTCAGGAAGAGCGACCCTATGGTCAGTAGGTGACCACTTTACCAACTCAGCCACTGCCGCCCCTAGCTAAACTAAGAGTACAGCACAGAAAAATTCTAGTCTATATGTCATTATACCGTGATAGTCTAAAGGCTGCAGAAAAACAACAAATGTATCAAAGGTGTGGAAGCACCCGCAATTCCCATGGTCAATCTTGCTTGAGTCTCCTTAACTCAAGTGCTTCTCTGGTAAAAACTGACCCGTTATGACTTTCATCCCTTTGTGTGTCTTTTATTGGAGAACACCTCTCTGTTATATGTTAACTGTGTAAACACTCTGTGTTTTAGACTCTTCAATTTCACCTCTGGTTACTATCACTCGGGAAAGCGCGCATTTAAGTGCTATTTCACCTGGTAGTTGAGTCTGGGGTTCTCGGCATTCCTACCCTTTTTGCCCCTTGTTTTGGGGGTTTATAATTTTTAGCTCTTCTTTTATTTGAGTTTGTAAGTTTTCAGAGATGCTTACCTGAGAAGTCCAAGGCACTGGGGTCTTTCAAGACTTCATTGAAAAATTTCAACAATCAAAAAGTCTCAGCAGTAGCAGTCAATAGTACAGGCTTCAAACAAGTTGTTCTCTAATTCTCAGTCTTGAACAAAACAGAAAACTAATAAAAAACTCTCAACTCTAACGCCCTATTTTCTACACAGTTTTCTACAACACTCATCTGGCCAATTCTCTTCACTTCTTATACAGTTTTTACCGTGCTGTCCACCCTGTTTTTTTACTTCCACCCACTCATGAGGTTTTTGTACAGTTAATACATCATTGATATGCTTTTACATTTGTGCACTCGCGTGGTTAACATTTTTCTGTTTCTCCATTTGCAGCTTCCACAGAATGTGGTCAACGCTTTCTGCGCCTTCTGCAGTTGCTTCGTTTATTAAAGCTTGCCTTCTGCTTTCCATTGCAGGCTTTAATGTTTACTTGACTGAGCTTTGCATTTCAAGTGTGATTTTCAGTTGGTTTATTTCTGTTCAAGCTACATCAGGTCATGTTAATGCATGCAATGTTTCAATCATTGTTCATACGACAAGAATATAATAATTTTTCCATTTCCTTTAACAAAGGTCAATATATGTGGAAAAGTAACTTGGTTTAGAGGCAGGCTTACTTGTGTCCGGTGGTCCAAAAATTATCCACTCCAGAAATCATTGTATGACACTGAACATTTATTGAATTCCAAAATCAACAATTGAGCTGATAACAAAGTATTTCCACAGAAAACTTTTCTGAAAATATTTCCACAGAATACAGCAAGAAACCATGTACCTCCACATCTACACACTCAACTTTGTACTACTACCTACTACATTGTTGCGCTCCCCCACTACCTTACTGTCCATGTCTATCTGTCATCAAGAATATTTGAGAAAATCATAACAACAAAACTTTACTATCTTCTTGTGCTTGTTGGGTCTTTAAATCATGCAGGAAAAACTACTTTGTGTATTTTTAGAAACACAGAAATCGCTCCTCTGATCTGAGGCAGCTTCAGGCCATAAACTAGAGGGTTATTGATGGGAGGAATGATCAAACACTCCAGAGATAAAATGACAATGACAAGTGTATTTAATTCATCCACCTTATAAAGACTCAGGGAAGCCTCACAGAATATTGAGAAGCAAAAGTTGACAAAAGTCACTATGTGGGGCAGACAGGTCTGTAACGCCTTTCCTCTGAATTCAGACGAACTTTTCCTGCAAACAATCAGAATACGCAGGTAGGTGTACAGGACAAAGAACAGGGGGATAAAGATCGATGTTACTGCAAAACACTGACCTGTTTTGCCAATCACAGTTGTGTCCACACAGGAGAGCTGAATTACAGACCAGTTGGTGCAAAACAGCCTGTGGAGTTCATTTCCACACAAAGGCAAAGTGATGGCCAGATACAAGAAATGGGCTGTTATACAAACAGGGTACAACACAGCAAAAATGAAAAGAGACAAAACCTTCCTAAACGTCATTTTACTGTGATAGTGTAAAGGCTGACAAATAGCAACTAATCTGTCATAGGCCATGACAGTGAGAATATTCAACTCATTTCCTTTGTAAGTGTGAATAACATACATCTGAGTGAAGCAGAACGGACGTGAGATGAAGTGAGTGTCAGACAGTATGTCCATCAGGAACCTGGGGAAGAAGCCGGCTGAGCCGTACAGAGAGTTTAAAGACAGACAGCAGATGAAAATATACATGGGCTGATGCAGAGACTTGTCCAGGCAGACTGTCAGAATAATGACAACATTAGCAGAGATTATAGTCATGTAGATCAGCAGACACAGACTGAAGAAAAGTGATCTGAGGGAACCATAGTCTGAGAATAAGGTGAAAATGAAATAAGAAGGAGTCAGATTGTAGCTGCGTTTCATGTCTGCATAAAAACACTGATAAAAGACACAGACAGAGGAATGGGAGTTGACTAAAAATGTTCTGATTTAAAATTATAAATAAACAGTTTATCAAGATCTATGATTTCTGTCAGTCTCTGATTTCTGAAGAATTGTAGTATTTCAGTAAAAGCTACTACAGAACATAAGGCAGCTATGGTCACATACTAAACATCCTACCCTCCTTTTTCCACAACCAACAAATTGGTAAAACCACTAAATTAACAGGAAATCAGTCACTTCAAATGGCCAGCAGTTGTTTGGTGCTCGACAGCTCTGAATAATTATATACATCCACCAAACACAATCGGGCAAAGCCTCTATGTCAATTCATGCTTAGTAAGAGCTTAGAGACCTGCCATCACCCCCTTCCCCAATTGAATCCAAATTGAGGCAGCTGTTCAATTTTTATCCTCTACTGTTGCTAACAGTCACGTGTAGAAACAGGCCCAGTGTCCAATTTTAAAGTCTTTGAAATCAAATGTGAGACGTGGCACAGAAAATTCAGGTGATGTAAAAGTTTATTTACAGGTCTTTCCAAGAGGTGATAAGAACATCATGTAGGTACAAACACAAAGTAAGGCCAGAATTATCCTTAGCTAAGAATAGCAAGAAACAAAGCAAATACCGTGGACATAATTACTAAAGGTATTTTTAATAAACATTAAGGTTTTTTAGGTTATGCAGAAAGAGACAACAGATTAGAAGCACAGCTTCCCAAGGGAAAACAAACCCATCTAGTTTAGTAGCTGGTGTTGGTCGACATACAGTAGGGGTGACAATTTGTAGGAGACCCAATCCTTAACAGGACACCATAGTCCACCACCAACTAGTTCATGTTTTAAAATGGTTTCCCTGCTCAGCAACACATATAGTGAGAAGCCACTTCTGGTAATTGCCAGCTCCATGGTGAAAAATGTAAAGTTAGACTCCAGCAGCCATAGTTAAATGAACTCCTGGAGCTAGAGCGGCTGAAGTTAAATTACATTTAAAACTGTGGAAATACAGTAAGATTATTATTTGTTGAAACAAAGAATGTTTTGAAAGTACACAAGAACCCTTATCTTCCTCTATTAATGATCAGTAATGTGTGGTTGAGGCATTATGAAGGGAAATTAGTGTAAGTCCCATTCTTTCCAGCTTTTGTGATGTCTGCTTAAGGGCTGTGACACACCAGGCTGAGGTCAAAGAAGTAGACACAATGAAGACCAACTGCTGCATCAGCTTCCGTTGGCTTTGTCTGGGGTATCAATTTCCTCCAGAACGCACAACGCAGATGGTGTGTTGAAGTGCCAACAGAGTGTACCATGTAAACTGTGCACTTATAACAGAGGACGAGAAAGCAAGAAACCTGTAGAAACTGTAAACAAAGCTGCGTTTTTCTCTCAACAAAGATGGTAGTTGCTCAACTACTTTAAGCTGAGGATATATTTGAAGCAACAACTTTTTCTGGCGTTGTTTATAGCATAATGGTTACTGGCTTCTCGGAAAACACTTTATCATGTCCAGGGTATAGTTCCCACTCATTAACACATCCTCTGCCTTCTGGTTCTGAGTCTCTGGACCGTCAGGTCTTTAGACCTCCAGTTGGAGGTGCTCAGAAATCATTCTTGTTAAATGCCCGAACCACATCAAATAACTTCTTTCAACTCAAAAGAACGCAACGCAACCCTATTCCACCCCCCCCAGGATGTCAGAACTCCGCATCCTATCTCTAAGGCTGAGTGCAGCCATCCTTCACAGGAAACTAATTTCGGGTGATTGTACTTGGGATGTTATTCTTTTGGTTGCAGCTTAGCTCTCTCCTTAATACACTGCCGATGCTGCACCAATCCGTCTGTCAATCTCACCATCCATTTTACCCTCACTTGTGAACAAGACCCCAAGATACTTAAATTCCTTCCTTGAGGCTAGTGACCCATTCCCAACCCGAAGGGGGCAATCCACTATTTTCCAGGAGAGAACCATAGCCTCAGACTTTGAGGCCATGGTTCATGTTCCTAGAAATCCTGTCCATGAAAACCACAAACAGGATTGGTGACAAGGGTCAACCCTGATGGAGGCCAACACCAACTAGGAACCTGTTTGACTTATTACCAAGAATACAGCTCACACTACAGTTGTACAAGGACCCTGTGGCTTGTAACAATCCCCATTGCTCCTCCTGACAATTGGCACACACTCTATGGTCCCCCTCTTCAAAAATGGGGACCACAATCCTAGTTTGCCACTCCACAGGCACTGTACCCGTCCTCCATACGACACTGAAGCTTTCAACTGATTAACTCACCACCAGGCATTGATCAGTTGACAGCTCTGCTGCTCTCTTCACCCATACGGCCTCAAATCTGATGATACAACCACAAAGTCAATCATTGACCTGAGGCCTAAGGAGTTCTGGTACCGGGTAGACTTGAGAACAACCTATTCTCAAACATGGTGTTTGTTAAGGCCAAGCCATGACTATCACAGAAGCCCAATAACAAAGCACCATTCGGGTTCAGGGTAGGCAGGCCGTTCCTTCCAATCACTCCTCTTCAGGTTTCTCCATCATTGCCCATGTGGGCATTGATGTCCCCCAGCAGAACTATGGTGTCCCCAGGCAGTACCATCTCAAGGACCTCACCCAAACTCTCCAGGAAGGCTGGATACTCTGAAGTGCTGCTTGGTGCATGAGCGCAAACAACAGCTAGGGCCTTCCCCTCAGGAACTTATAGACATATAGAGGTGACCCTCTAAGAAAACTCCAACACAGCAGCACTCAGCCAGGGACTTGTGAGTATCCCCACACTCTCACAATGGGCAACTCCAGGAATTCCAGGAAAGAGTCCAACCCAAACTTTCTCCTTCTCTGTCTCAACCGTTGCTGTTGAATAATTGTGTTAAATCAAAGTTTATGAACAGCATACAGCATATGTCGCTATTTTCCAGATAGATAGATAGATAGTGTCAGATAGAGGGTGGTGGTGATGGCATCGTCTGTTAAGCAGTTCGGACAATACACAAACTGCAGGGGGTGCAGTGAAGCTTGTAGTAGAGTATTGATGTGCCTCACGACAATTCTCTCGAAACTTGTTAGTTTATGAGATTCTTTATAAAAAAACACATTTTTATATTAAAATTAGCAGGTGGTCTTAAAGTTTCTGATAGGTGAACATAAACATATTTTTTCATTTTATAAGCCACTTTTCCTTCTAACAGTTGACTAAATGTAAATGTAAATCACAAACTATTGATGAAATACTGGTAATATATAAGCTGCCTAATGTTAAGTAGTAAAACTTAGTAAACACACAGGGCTGGAATAAAGTGTTGTTGATCACCAGTCCTAAAATTGGTCCCTTCAGACTTTCTGTGCTCCAGCTTTACCATGGAGAGGCTGGAGTATGTCCCAGCTGCCACTAAGTGAGAGCACCCTGGAGATGTCAGGACACAGACACAAACACAGTCAGTCCCTCCATGAGTTTGCGATGTTGCAATCACAACAATTAATTAAACTAATCCCCTGTGAGTTATGCAAGGTCTTGCACTTTAAAACTTCATAAAAAACATTGTAAGATGCACCAGTAAAAAAACCCAAAAAAACATGTTCCTTAATCAGAGTGCACCAATAATAATTGGCAAGTCCTGATGGGACTGATTGACCTGCATATATTTAAAGGAATTAATTCAGCATAGTTTTTTTTAAATATATTCACCACAAAGTTTATGTATTGTAAGAAAAAAATCTATTCAAATTCCTGAGGTGGGGTAATGACATACAAAAACTTTGTTATAGTAGAACTGTATTAATTTTTCTGGTAAAGTTTTACTTCTACTTACTACATTTTAACACATGTTGACAAGTTGAATCAGTACTTTTAGCAGTGTTTTATGCAGTGAGACATTAAAAAAGATGCAGTGAAATTTTAAGCTGGGTTGCACGTTATCATTTATTGTAACAGCAGAAGCAAAAGCAACTATTATTAGTAGTACTTAGTACTTCTTATGCAGTAAAACAAATGAAACAGGAATATTATTATAAAGAACGTACGTTTTGAAGAGAGAATATTAACCTGCATTTATATTCTTCTCATGAAATTAAATTAATTTGAATCAAATATAAACAAACAAAATACAATTAAAATATCTAAACATCAAAGCATAATGTAATTTAAAAAAGCTTCAATAGCTTTTCTTTACGTTTTTTGGGTCTTTGAATAATTTAGGATGAACCTTAGAAACCCAGAAATCACTCCTCTGATCTGAGGAAGATTGAGGCTGTAAACTAGAGGGTTACTGATGGGAGGGATGATCAGAAACTCCAGAGACAAAACAACAATGACAAATGTGTTTACTTCATCCACCTTATAAAAACTCAGTGAAATCTCACAAAATACTGAGATGCAAAAGTTGACAAAAGTCACCATGTGGGGCAGGCAGGTTTGTAAGGCCTTTCCTCTGAATTTAGACAGACTTTTCCTACAAACAATCAGAATATGCAGGTAGGTGTACAGAACAAAGAACAGGGGGATAAAGATCGATGCCACAGCAAGAACCTGACCTGTCATACTGAGCATTATCTCCACACAGGAAAGTTGAATTACAGTCCAGCTGGTGCAAAAAATCCTGTGCAGTTTATTTCCACACAAAGTCAAATGACTGACTAAATAGAAAAACTGGCCTAACATACAGGCAGGATGCAGCACAGTACAAATCAAAAGAAATGAAACCTTCCTAAACGTCATTTTACTGTGATAGTGTAAAGGCTGACAAATAGCAACTAATCTGTCATAGGCCATGACAGTGAGAATATTCAACTCATGAGCTTTGTAAGTGTGAATAACGTAAACCTGAGTGAAGCAGAACAGACGTGAGATGAAGTGAGTGTCAGACAGTATGTCCATCAGGAACCTGGGGAAGAAGCCGGCTGAGCCATACAGAGAGTTTAAAGACAGACAGCAGATGAAAATATACATGGGCTGATGCAGAGACTTGTCCAGGCAGACTGTCAGAATAATGACAACATTAGCAGAGATTATAGTCATGTAGATCAGCAGACACAGACTGAAGAAAAGTGATCTGAGGGAACCATAGTCTGAGAATAAGGTGAACTCAAAGTAGGAGGGAGTCACACTGTTGTTGTTCATGTCTGCAGAGAACTGAACAAGATAATTGAGATAATAAAAACAATGTGAGTGTGAATAAATGCAGCATTCACATACAATTCAGTGAAACAACACAACATACCTGGTGTGAACACACAAACATTTCTCATGAAAATTGTTCAGTGTGTATTGGGTTATTTAATGTATCAGTATAGCAGTTATGAATGCTAACATAAGCAATTACTTTAACAGCCAGCCTCTTTCTAAAACTCATCACCAAGTTTAAAGTAAATAGCACTTACACACGTGTTCTGACAGCTTTAAAGAATGACATCAACCACACAAACACTCACAGTGTATGATCTTCTGTTAAAGGGTCTCTACACCTGAAAAAGGCAGATCACACAAAATGAGAAATGTGCAGCATGTTCCCCTGATCTAATCCAAAGTGAGGCAGCTGCTCAGCTTTAAGTCTTTTGGTCTTTCACTAAGAGCAGTCACATGCACAGCCAGGTCTACAAGGGACGGAAATACTACATGTCTAACCCCAACCTCACTACTCAGTTACAGTTTATTTTCAACAAACCACCTTCGACATTTAACCATTTCTAATGTTTTACTACCTGAAAGCAAACAGTCATGAGAGAAAGTAGTGGCTGTTTGCACAAATTGGTCATGAAATGTGATTTGATCTTCATTGAAGACATATATTTGTGTTTACCTGCCTACACTGGGCTGCTGCACCCACAACCGGTATATTTGCATTCAGCATCTGGACCTACAACCACAATGTGGATGGAAAACTGGCTCATACGTGCACCAATAGTGTGGATTACTTTCCTGTCACTGCCTTATCACACAACATCATTGCTCCAGTACTTGGCAGCTGAACATCTACGGTTACATGCAACGTCTTCACCGACATTCTGGCCTCACCTTGGCATCCCTCATCTTCCTCCTCATTAGTACATCCACAGAGGCTCTAGAGAGAAATTTTGCTATTGACAGTATGAATTGCAGACCCTGTTCCAATCATTCTAGCCACAATCTACCGCCCCCCCAAACCTAACCAGAATTTTCTGGATTAATTTCTGGATTAATTTTATACCTTTGTTGCTAATCGATGCCCTCTATACCCTAATAATATATTAATGGGAGAATTCAACGTACATATCCATAATGTCGCATCAAAGGTCATATCCTGGATCTTGTCTTCTGTTCTGGCCTCACCCCTACGAATTGGACTGCTTCTGACCTTCCTATCACTGATCACAAATCAACTTACCATTATCCAAAACCAGACTCTCCCATCAAATATCATTCGGGAACATTAAAAACATTGACCTATCTGCTGTCACTGATTGAATTAACAACCTCAACATCTCCTCAATAGATGACATGTTTTTACTACAATAATGGATTTCATAATTTGCTGGACTCGCTTGCACCCTTGAAAACCCGGACTGTTTCTTTCTACCACTCTGCTCCATGGTACACCCCTGCCCTTCATCAGGTCAAAACCCAAAGTCCGCCACCTGCAACGTATGTACAAAAAAAACTGGTGTCACTAATTACAAGGACATATTTCTCACACACATATAATTTCAAAAGCCATATAATTTGCTAAATCTATCTACTATTCATCCCTTATTAACTCTGAGGAAAGAGTTAACAGCATTCTCAACGCTACATTCTCCCTGGTTAAAGCTTTTATCACCAACATTATACACGTCTCCCTTACTTCACGTATTGTCTTATCCTTCTTGAAAACTGGAATTATTATTTCCATTCTCAAATTTTAACAACTTCAGGCCAATTAGAAATTTACCATCACTCTCAAAAATTCTGGAAAAAACAGTTGCTGCTCAGGTCCACAATCATCTTTCAATCTGTATGAACAATTCCAATCGGGTTTCTGCTCTGCTTAAACACAGAGACAGCCCTGGTAAAAATCGCATACGATCTCCTGTTAGCTACAGACTCCAGACTGCTCACTATTCTCATCCTTCCTCAACCTCACATCACAATTTGACCCAAATTTTAAACCATATCCTCCTCAACCATTTACCCTCTTTTGGCATCACAGACACTGTGCACACCTGGTTCACTTCATACATCTCTGGTCGCTCTCAGGTTGTTCAATTACAGAACTACACATCTCAACCAGCCCGTCAATACTGGTGTCCCACAGGGCTCAGCCCTTGGTCCCCTCCTCTTCGTCATATACCTACTGCCCCTTGGTTGAATATTTAGAAAACATTACATCCAATTCCACTGATATGCAGATTACACATGTATCTACCTGTACACTAGATTTACATTTACATTTAGTCATTTAACAGATGCTTTTATCCAAAGCGACTTACAAGTGAGGTACAAGGCAGCAAAAATCTAAGTCAAGGAGAAAACATCAAAGCAAAGTCCTATCAGAAAAGTGTTCACAGTTCATGAGATGCAAGTGCAAGAGCGCAGAAAGGTTTTTTTTATTTTATTAAGAGATTTAAGTGCATAGGAAGATGCGGAAGAGTTCAGTTTTCAGCAGTTTTTTGAATATTGGGAGAGAGTCAGCTGAGCCTGCAGAGTTTGGTAGCTCGTTCCACTATCGTGGGATCATTGCGCTGAACAGTATTGCTTGGTGTCTTCTATGTGGTGCTGGGACCACCAGACGTAGTTCGTTGGCAGACCGCAGCGGGCGAGAAGGATTGTAGACTTGAATGAGTGAGTTGAGGTAAGCGGGAGCTGTCGAGTTAACCACCCTGTAAGCAAGAGACAGAGCTTTGAACCTGATGCGAGCAGCTACAGGAAGCCAGTGTAGAGATCTGAAGAGTGGTGTGACATGGGTCTTTTTTGGCTGATTAAAAATTAGGCGAGCTGCTGCATTTTGGATCATCTGCAAGGGTTTGATTGTGGATATCAGCAAACCCATCAACAAAGTGTTGCAGTAATCAAGACGAGATGTGACCAGCGCCTGTACAATGAGTTGGGTTGTATATTCCGTGATGTAGGGTCTGATCTTCCTGATGTTGTAGAGAGCAAATCTGCTGCCCCAGAGACTGAGGAGATGTGGTCCTTAAAGCTCAGTTGGTCGTCGATGATGACCCCCAGATTTTTGGCCGAATTAGTGTTGCATCAAAGGTCTGGCTGGGAAAACAAGGACTTCGGTCTTGGAGAGGTTGAGTTGAAGGTGTCTCTCACTCATCCAGGCTGAGATGTCTGAGAGACAGGCAGAAATGCGCGATGAGACAGTGGAGTCGTCCGGTGGAAAGGACAGGAAGAGCTGTGTGTCATCAGCGTAGCAGTGATAGGACCATGTGAGTGAATGATGGCACCTAGGGATGAAGTATAGATAGAAAAGAGGAGAGGACCAAGAACTGAGCCCTGCGGCACACCCGTAGAAAGGCTATGAGAGTTAGAAAGATGCCCCCGCCAGGATACCTTGAAGGTTCGTCCTGATAGGTAAGAAGCCAGTCTAGAGCTGATCCAGAAATGCCCAAGTCAGAGAGTGTGGACAAGAGTATCTGATGGTTCACAGTGTCAAAGGCTGATGATAGATCAAGTAGAATTAAGACAGATGATTGACCTGTGGCTTTTGCAGCTCGAAGATATTCCACAACAGTCAAGAGTGCCGTTTCTGTGGAGTGACCAACCCCTCTTGAAGCCAGACTGGTTGACATCGAGGAGGTTGTTCTTGGAAAGGAAGTCTGAGAGTTGGTTGAAGACTGCTCGTTCCATAGTCTTGGCCAGAAAAGGAAGGAGGGAGACAGGTCTGTAGTTCCCCACTACAGAGGGATCAAGAGAAGGCTTCTTGAGCAGTGGGGTAATCAAGGCCTGCTTGAAGGAGGTTGGAAAAGTCACTGTTTTGAGAGATGTGTTGATGACTTGTGTAATAGCTGGCATTAGTGCAGGTGCAACTGCTTGAAGAAGAGTTGAAGGGATTGGATCCAGAGAGCAGGTGGTCGGATGATTAGAGAGGAGGAGGGTGGATACGTCATCCTCAGTCAGAACTGCAAATGATGAGAGCAATGCAGTGTTGGAAGAAGTTAGACGGATGTCATCATCTGGAGGAGAGAACTGTGAGGTGATGGCTGCCACCTTGTTGGTAAAGAAGTCGGCAAAGTCGTCAGCAGTGAGAGAGGTAGATGGCGGAGGTGAAGGTGGGTAGATGAGTGATTTGAAAGTTGAGAACAGCTTTCTGGTATCTGAGGTGTTGCTGAGCTTCTCCTGGTAGTAATCGATCTTTGCCCTGGTGACACTGTGAGAAAAAGGTCCAAGCAGATTCTGATACTCAGCAAGGGCAGATGGAGTCTTGGATTTGCGCCACTTCCTCTCAGCACTCCTGAGTGTGGTGCGTTGTTCACGGATCCCGTCAGTGAGCCACGGATTAGAAGGTGAGAGACGGGCGGGTCTCGAAGACATAGGACAGAGACAACCCAGACATGATGAAAGTGTATTGCAAAGGCTGTCTGTGGCTGCATCTGCATCGCAGATGGAGAGGTCCTGTGTTGGGGGCAGAGTTGTGGAGACCAGCGAGGAGAATCGATCCGGGGTTGAAAGACCTGAGGTTGCACCGGAATGTTACCAGTGTGGGAGGAGATTGCGAAGGTCTAGGGATAAAGACTGTGAGTTGAATGAAGAAATGATCCGATACATGCAGAGGAGTGACCAAGATGTTGTGTGTGGTGCAGTTCCGGGTGAGGATGAGGTCGAGGTTGTTGCCAGCTTTGTGGGTCGGAGGAGTGGAGACCAGACTCAGGTCAAATGTGTTTACAAGAGCAAACACATCAGCCCCCTGTGGTTTGTCCAGGTGAATGTTCAGGTCTCCCATGACGATGAGAGGAGTGCCATCTTCTGGGAAGTGGGACAGCAACATGTCCAGTTCATCGCAGAAGTTCCCCAGCTGGTCCGGTGGTCGATATATCACAATCACCTGGACTGACTGACTAAACCCACCACCCTGCTTCCCCTCTCCTTCCTTCTGACTGCTTGTTGGAAATTAAAAATGAGTTTTTACACAATTCAAATTCAAAATGAGTTTTTACACAAATCAAATTTCTTCTTGTAGGAACAAAATCCATACTATGCATACTTGGGTGTCATCCCTCTCATTCTTTGCACGTATCAGTAATATACCAATATCTGGCTACTTCCATTTTTGTAATATGTAATTCTTTGTTTGGTTTAAAAATCCCTTTATAAACTTTAACTGGTTCAGAATTCAGCTGCCCGTATTCTTACTAAAACCCCCTTCGTGGATCATGTTACCCCCATACTCAGACAATTTCATTTGCCAGGAGCCATCTCCTCATTATCTATACTATTTCACTCCTCACAATCAAAGCCCTCCATTTCCTTGCACCCCATACCTACACCCTCACACTCCCTATGTTCATCCTCAGCCCACCTCTTGTCCACTCCACATTCAGTCACTGTGCCCCCCTTTCAAATACAGTCTTAAAACTCACTTTTCTAGCTTGTCTATCCCACCTAAAATCAATTAAAACCATTCTTCTTTTCCCAAACTCTTTATTTTATATTGCATTATATACACTATATTACTTTCTGTAATTTGTTTGTTATTTTATCTCGTGTCTGTAAGGTGACCTTGAGTGTTGAGAAAGACCCCAATAAATAAAATGTATTCTTCTTATTATTATTATTGAGGCTTGTGTGTTTTGGTGGCCTCCCTCACTGGTCTCTTCTTGTACAGTCACTCACTTTTTGAGAACAACTTCCTCTTGTCAGATGTAGTTTTTGACCAGGACACCGATTGTCCTATGATGTGCTATGAAGTCACGTTGCTCTCCACATACAATCCCACTACTGAGAACGTCAAGACCATGAGTTAGTAAAGTTTTTCAATCATCCAGCTATAGTTTTCTGGAACTTGTCAACTGGAATTCTTTCTTCTTAGTTGGTGTGATTCCATATTTTCCATCTCATTCTCATTCCTGAGGCATCAAAAAGCTCTACTTTGTCCAGTCCCTGTAACATGCTGATGGTTAGTGTCATCGATTGACACTCTGAGCTTTCAGTGTATGGAAACTGTGAAGCTTCAACATTTAACACTTTAAGCAATAACATAGTAGATAAAGTGAAAAAGTCTCTTACGTAATTTATCTTCTAACTTAACTTATCATAAAATACTTCGGTTCTGTAAATACTCATTGATGAATAATGAGAATCTGTAATGGTTACAGGATTGGGCACCAAAGTTTTACTTTTTATATTAATGTGTGTCAGAATTTTTAGAAGTTCTCTTTTATTGCAGATGGCACTGAATGTTTTTTTCTGGAAATTACTTAAATAAGCTTTCAGACAGCACAAACATTAAAATGGTTAAACGTCAGAGGTGGTTTTAGGTAAACACATTGTTACTGAGCACTGAGTTTGGGAAGGTGCTGGACATGCTGGATATTTTTTCTCCTCGTGGTTTGTACACGTGACTGCTCTCTGTAACAGGATAAAACTTCAGCAGCTGCCTTAGTTTAGACTGGAGCATGAGCACATCACACCTCCTCATTCACATGAACTGACAGTGGGTCTTCTCACTTTTGTTGTAATGAGTCACAGGATTTTACTGCTGCCACTATAATTGTTTTGCTGATGTTTGTTGTCCAAGAACACACAGCTGCTGTCAGAGCTTTGAAACTAGTTCATACATGTAATGACTTTGTGTTGATTTAGTGATTCTGTCATTATGTGAGTTATGGAAATGGGCAGGTAGGAAAAGACATGTAACATGTCTGCAAGTATTTTCAGATGTGAACATTTATGACTTGTACACTGTTATATTACTGACACACTCATCAGAACATTGAATTAGTCTGTTTAGAAACGATTTGTTCTTCACCCTGTTTTTCAGATGTTTTATAATTGTGTTGTGTTTGAATTCTGTGTAACTTAAAGCCTATTATTCACAAATGAAATCAGACTTGTTTTGTTTCATATTAAGATCTAATATCATTCATCTTCCCATTTCTCCATCACTCTCACTTGTCTTCTTCCAGCTGTGCTGCTGTACAGACATGAACAGCAACAACAGTCTGACTGACTATTTCGAGTTCACAGTGTTTTCAGACTATGGTTCCCTCAAATATGTCTTCTTCAGTCTGTGTCTGCTGATCTACATGACTATAATCTCTGCTAATGTTGTCATTATTCTGACAGTCTGCCTGGACAAGTCTCTGCATCAGCCCATGTATATTTTCATCTGCTGTCTGTCTTTAAACTCTCTGTACGGCTCAGCCGGCTTCTTCCCCAGGTTCCTGATGGACATACTGTCTGACACTCACTTCATCTCATGTCCGTTCTGCTTCACTCAGATTTACATTATTAACACCTACAAAGGACATGAGTTGAATATTCTCACTGTCATGGCCTATGACAGGTTTGTTGCTATCTGTCAGCCTTTACACTATCACAGTAAAATGACGTTCAGGAAGGTGCTGTATCTCTTGATTTTTGCTGTGCTGCATCCTGCTTGTATATTAGTCTACGTTTTCTATGAGTTTAGTCATTTACCCTTGTGTGGATATAAACTGCACAGGATTTTTTGCACCAGCTATTCTGTGATTGGACTCTCTTGTGTGGCAACATCTCTAAACAGCACAGGAGGTCAGGTTCTTGCTGTGGCATCGATCTTTATCCCCCTGTTCTTTGTCCTGTACACCTACCTGCGTATTCTGATTGTATGCAGGAAAAGTTTTTCTGAATTCAGAGTAAAGGCCTTACAAACCTGCCTGCCCCACATAGTGACTTTTGTCAACTTTTGCATCTCATTCTTCTGTGACATATTACTGAGTCAATATAAAGTGGAGGAAGTAAATCCAATTGTTAGTATTGTTTTATCTCTGGAGTTTCTGATCATTCCTCCCATCAATAACCCTCTAGCTTATGGACTTAATCTTCCTCAGATCAGAGGAGTAATTTTTGGGTTTCTGAGGATGCACAAAATAGTTCGCTGTCTGTAGTTCAAAGACGTTTTGTTTTTATATCATGTGCTGAATATCAGAACTAATTTTTTGTCTGCA
Organism: Channa maculata; assembly: GCA_020496755.1. NCBI lineage: Eukaryota > Metazoa > Chordata > Actinopteri > Anabantiformes > Channidae > Channa > Channa maculata. The sequence continues at coordinate 26,180,632 of CM035609.1, read as the reverse complement.
CAAATACTTCAACATTATGTTACTAGTTAAATAAAAAAAAAAAGACTAAATACATTAGAAAACACATATGCAGACAAAAATTCATACCCCTGCACCACATTTGTTAATATTATTAAATTCATCAGACTAAAACACATGGTAGGAATAAATATACCATTCTAGTGCATAATGGGTACTTCTACACATGCCTTTGATATTTTAAATACATTTTGTTAACAGCATTTCTGTACTTGTACTTCTGTAATCTTCTTTGCTTTGTACTGTAAGTTTAAACTCTTTTTTCTGTTCACTGTAATGAAACATTTTCACAAGAAATAAATGATTATACTACCACTAAAACATCTGCTTTGCTTTTAATTATTAACTGTAGATGTTGGTGCTGAATGGTGAGATTAACATTTTACAATTACTTTTTCTTAATTATTTGTTTTGTATAGTTTATTATAGTATTATAGGTTATTGTGTATCTGAGTAATTCCCACTGGAAACAAAACTGAACTGTTCAGTCATAAGTTCATAAGTTCTGTCATAAGAGGCAGGGTGACGCAGTAGGAAAATGAGTCTAAACATCGAAGTAACTTGGCCTAGTCAGAACCCAGACCTCACTACAATAATGATGCTGGGGACTGACCTCAAAAGAGCTGTTGACACCAGTTGTTGTTCCACTAGTTCCACTTTCATGTGTGTCCTTAAACCCGTGACACACAAGCTGATGTCAAAGAACAAGCACAGACTAAGACCAACTGCTGCATCACAGCAGCTTCCTCTTGGCCAACAAGTTGTGCTAGAACACACAGCAAAGACGAGAGCTGGCGAGTACGTAGTGCTGCATGTTTTACACTTGTGTGAGGGAAACAGGAAATTCCAGCAGATTTAGGTTTATAATAAACTTCGACAAAAAAAAAAAAATCTGTGTGAACATAATAGTGAACTATGCCACACAGGGAAACACAGTAGGTATAATGTAACATTATAATAATGACAGACACAAAGCAGCACTGATCCACAAAAAAAACACCTTATAGTTTTACTTTAAGGAAATTATAGATCATGCACTTGTATAGACATTTCAGTGTAGTACTTCACCTTTACTAGAGTACATTTTTGTGTATTGGTACGTATACTTGGGTACAGTTTTGCGTTACTTCTTCCAACACTGATTACTGAGCAGTGAGTCTGTGAGAGGCTGGACATATAGCACTTTTTGTCCCGTGTGTACCTGTGTGTACATGTAACTGCTCTCCGGATAAAAGTTGAGCAGCTGCCTTGGTTTGATTAGATCAGGGAAGGATGCTGAGGTCTCCGTGAGGTCTCAATTTGATTTTTGATTTTTTTAGATTTTTACTCCATGTGGATTTTTTAATAAGACTGTTTCATGTCTTTTAAGCTTTGCTGTGCTGCATTCTGTTTTTTTATTAGGCTACTTTTTCAATGAGTTCAGTCATTTACCTTTGTGGAGAAATAAACTGCACAGGATTTTTTTGCAATAGCTGGTCTGTAATTCAGCTCTTCTGTTAGGATACAACTGTAAACAGCATAACAGGTCACTTTCTTGCTGTAGCGTTGATCTTCATCACTCTGTTCTTTGTCCTGTACACCTGCGTATTCTGCTCGCTTGTAAGAAAAGTTTGTCTGAATTCAGAGGAAAGGCGTTACAAACCTGCCTGCCCCACATGGTGACTTTTGTCAACTTTTGCATCTCATTGTTTTGTGATGTATCCCTGAGTCAATATAAGGTTAATGAGATAAGTCCAGTCGTCAATATTGTTTTTAACTTATATAGCACTTTTCTACCTATTGGCACTCAAAGCACTTTACACTGCTTCTTATTCACCCACACAATCACACACACATTCATACACCGATGGGGGAGCTGCTATGCAGCTGGCCAACACTCACCGGGAGAAACTAAGTTGGGGTTCAGTGTCTTGCTCAAGGACACTTCGACATGTGACCGGAGGCTGGGGATTGAACCAACAACTGTGAGATTGGTGGACAACCGCTCTACCTTCCTGCGCCACAGTCGCCCCGATACACAACTTTGTTCGTCCTACAAAGTTCAAAGATCCAACAGGCACAAAGAGAAATTAAAAAGATTTTGTTATTTACATCATGTGCTTCTAGAATGTGAAACAGATGTTTGTTTGTTTTAAATGAAATAATAGGGAAAATAATAAACAGTCTTAAAATCTGCCCCTCTGTAGCACATTTATTATTTTTATATTACAATTTTATATTACAATAATATCTTTTCTTTACTCATAATGGTGTAATATTTATAAGCCAGTTTGAACAATAATTCCACTGGATATAATGCCCAGCAATAACACATTTTCATGAGGAAGCAATCAAAAATACTTCTATTACAAAATCTTTTGCTTTTCTGTCTTATTATAAACACAAGATGTTGCTCCTTGTACAGGCAGGCTTACTCGTGTCCGATGGTCCAACAATGATCCACTCCTGTGGTCGTTGTAAGACAAAACATTTATTGAATTCCACGTTCCACAATTGAGCCCCATGTTTTGTTGCTCTTTTTCTTTTCTCTCTTCACTTTCCACTCACCCCAACTGGTCAAGGCAGATGGTCGTCCACCCTGAGCCTGGTTCTGCTGGAGGTTTCTTCCGTTAAAGGGAGTTTTTCCTCTCCACTGTTGCCTATGGCTTGTTCAAGGGGGAATTGTTGGGTTCTCTCTATACATCTTTATACTCTGGACTTTATTTTGTAAAGTGCCTTGAGATGACGTTGTTGTGAATTCGTACTATATACATAAAGGTAACTTGAATTGAATTTGAATTGAAGTAATTCCACAGAAAACGCTGAGATGATAACCAATAAATGCCTCAGAACATGTTCCACAAATTAATGTTGCGCTCCCCTCTGTTAGCTCACAAAACTGCCAAACAAAACATAATTTCGCCAAAAACTGGCTAAATTGGTATACTTTCAGAATCTAAATTTGAAAACATGCGTCGTCCACGAAAGGCCCCCAGTTTTTCCTTTATCATGTATTAATGTATAATCATGTATAATCCAACACAATATTGAGATTATAACACTTTGTGGACTAGAATAGAATATGTTTATAATTATTGCACACAAGATACGACCAAATGTAAAACGAGCTTCGCTTAAGGTGTCACAGAAGAACCCCCATGCATGTTACTAAATGCACTATCTAAAAGTTAAAAAGAAGGAAAGTGAGCCTGGGCGGCAAGAATGATGTGGGTGAGTGCATAAAGGGCAAAAGGGGAAGTTTAATGCAGGTATGCATTCAAAATGGTTATGGCTCTAGGGAAGAAACTATTTTTGAATCTGTTTGTCCGGGTCTTGATGCACCTGTAGCACCTTCCAGAGATTGCTCTGTTAAGGCAGCAAGAGCTATAGAGTTCCTTCAGATAAGGTGGTGGGCAGCCGATGATCCTGTGCAATCGCTCCTTATCTGCTGTGGTGCAGCTGGCATACCAGACTGTAATACAATATGTTAGCAGACTTTCCATAGAGGAGCAACAGAACATCATCGGCAGCTTTTCCCTGTTTGTTCCTCGTCAGTACTCTTAGAAAATCAAGGTGCTGCTGTTCCTGCTTGATAATTGTGGTCGTGTTTGCAGTCCATGTGAGGTCAGCAGAGATGAAGGTGCCAAGAAACTTGAAGGACTGTAGCCTCTCAATGCAGTCTCCATTGATGGGGGCGGGGTCTGCCCTGCGGTACCTGAAGTCCAGGATGATTTCGTTTGTCTTGGCAGTGTTTAGTGCCAGGGGGTTAGCTGAGCACAATGCTGTCATTTTCTGGATCTTATCCTGATAGGCAGACTCATCTCCCCTGAGATTAGACCTACTAAGACTCATTAGCAGGTTTCTTGGGAACAGGAATGATTCAGAGACTTGTACAAAGGACAGATTAAGGATGGTGGTAAAAATCCCTGAGAGCTGATCAGCACACACTTTGATCACCTTCCCAGGTACTCTGTCTGGGCCAGTAGCTTTCCTTATATTCACAGCTCTAAGTGCTCCCATGACCTCATGCTCCTGGACAAAGAGTGATGAGGTGGTAGAGGCTGGCCCTGCCACATCTGCTATGGCAGGCCCATCTGAACTGAAACTGAACATCTAACAATTATGATAACTTAAATCTCATTCATACTAAAATAAATTTTGGGGGCCCAAACCTGTTACCATTATAGATTCTTTATATTTACAAGAAGGCCTCTAAATCAAATAAAGATTAAATAACATTTTCTATTTCTCTATTGACTACAGAACAAAGTATTTCTCTTATCTAAAACCACAGTGTTGGACATAATTTCACCTTAGGGGCACTGTAAATTTCTTCAGGTTCAGTTTGAAAGTTCACTTAGACAGGATGCTCCTAATTTTGGCAATGTTCCGTAGGTGGAAGAAGGCTGTTCTAGAGATTTGCTTTATATGTGAGGTAAAGGACAAATCCTGGTCAAAAATAACTCTAAGGTTTCACGCAGTAGTACTGGAGGCCAGACTTAAGCCATCTATAGTTAAGCCATATGTTTGGAAAACATATTCTTTTCTTCTGCAGATTTGTCTCTTAACATAACCTTACCCTGAAGTGGTTTCCCTATCGCCAACACCGTTTTTATGTGTATATAAAGATGTTCCAGTGCCATCAAAAGTTAGTGTTCCTGAAGCGTCCAATAGTGAGTCCCACATGTGGTGCCACTTCACACATCCTGGTTCAAGTTTGGCATCTTGAAGTAACATAGTTCCAGGTTAACTAAATACGAAATACAATTTAAAATAAGACACAAAAGGAAAGAAAAAGAGTCATATTTCTGCGAGTAAACAAACAAAGTTTGCCTGAATACATTTACTGCACTCTCAAGTCCATGTCTCATGTCCAACACTGTGGTTTCAAATCATAAAATACTTGTTCTGTAAATACTCATTGATGAATAATGAGAATCTGTAATGGTTACAGGATTGGGCACCAAAGTTTTACTTTTTATATTAATGTGTGTCAGAATTTTTAGAAGTTCTCTTTTATTGCAGATGGCACTGAATGTTTTTTTCTGGAAATTACTTAAATAAGCTTTCAGACAGCACAAACATTAAAATGGTTAAACGTCAGAGGTGGTTTTAGGTAAACACATTGTTACTGAGCACTGAGTTTGGGAAGGTGCTGGACATGCTGGATATTTTTTCTCCTCGTGGTTTGTACACGTGACTGCTCTCTGTAACAGGATAAAACTTCAGCAGCTGCCTTAGTTTAGACTGGAGCATGAGCACATCACAGCTCCTCATTCACATGAACTGACAGTGGGTCTTCTCACTTTTGTTGTAATGAGTCACAGGATTTTACTGCTGCCACTATAATTGTTTTGCTGATGTTTGTTGTCCAAGAACACACAGCTGCTGTCAGAGCTTTGAAACTAGTTCATACATGTAATGACTTTGTGTTGATTTAGTGATTCTGTCATTATGTGAGTTATGGAAATGGGCAGGTAGGAAAAGACATGTAACATGTCTGCAAGTATTTTCAGATGTGAACATTTATGACTTGTACACTGTTATATTACTGACACACTCATCAGAACATTGAATTAGTCTGTTTAGAAACGATTTGTTCTTCACCCTGTTTTTCAGATGTTTTATAATTGTGTTGTGTTTGAATTCTGTGTAACTTAAAGCCTATTATTCACAAATGAAATCAGACTTGTTTTGTTTCATATTAAGATCTAATATCATTCATCTTCCCATTTCTCCATCACTCTCACTTGTGTTCTTCCAGCTGTGCTGCTGTACAGACATGAACAGCAACAACAGTCTGACTGACTATTTCGAGTTCACAGTGTTTTCAGACTATGGTTCCCTCAAATATGTCTTCTTCAGTCTGTGTCTGCTGATCTACATGACTATAATCTCTGCTAATGTTGTCATTATTCTGACAGTCTGCCTGGACAAGTCTCTGCATCAGCCCATGTATATTTTCATCTGCTGTCTGTGTTTAAACTCTCTGTACGGCTCAGCCGGCTTCTTCCCCAGGTTCCTGATGGACATACTGTCTGACACTCACTTCATCTCACGTCCGTTCTGCTTCACTCAGATTTACATTATTAACACCTACAAAGGACATGAGTTGACTCTTCTCACTGTCATGGCCTATGACAGGTTTGTTGCTATCTGTCAGCCTTTACACTATCACAGTAAAATGACGTTCAGGAAGGTGCTGTATCTCTTGATTTTTGCTGTGCTGCATCCTGCTTGTATATTAGTCTACGTTTTCTATGAGTTTAGTCATTTACCCTTGTGTGGATATAAACTGCACAGGATTTTTTGCACCAGCTATTCTGTGATTGGACTCTCTTGTGTGGCAACATCTCTAAACAGCACAGGAGGTCAGGTTCTTGCTGTGGCATCGATCTTTATCCCCCTGTTCTTTGTCCTGTACACCTACCTGCGTATTCTGATTGTATGCAGGAAAAGTTTTTCTGAATTCAGAGTAAAGGCCTTACAAACCTGCCTGCCCCACATGGTGACTTTTGTGAGTTTTTGCATCTCATTGTTCTGTGACATATTAATGAGTCAATATAAAGTGGAGGAAGTAAATCCAATTGTTAGTATTGTTTTATCTTTGGAGTTTCTGATCATTCCTCCCATCAACAACCCTCTAGCTTATGGACTTAATCTTCCTCAGATCAGAGGAGTAATTTTTGGGTTTCTGAGGATGCACAAAATAGTTTGTCCTCTGTACTTCAAAGAAGTTTTGTTATTTACATCATGTGCCTATCAAAAATAATTTTTGTCTTTAACATTACTTAAATAGCTAAAGTTAAAGAAAGACTAAATACATGAGAAAACACATATGCAAACAAAAACTTAATATTATTAACCCAGTTAACTTAAAATTCATCAGACTAAAACACATGGTAGGAATAAATATACCATTCTAGTGCATAATGGGTACTTCTACACATCCCTTTGATATTTTAAATACATTTTGCTAACAGCATTTCTGTACTTCTGTAATCTTCTTTACTGTGTACTGTAAGTTTTAACTCTTTTTTCTGTTCACTGTAATGAAACATTTTCACAAGAAATAAATGATTATACTACCACTAAAACATCTTCTGCTTTGCTGTTTAATTATTAACTGTAGATGTTGGTGCTGAATGGTGAGATTAACATTTTACAATTCAACTTTATTTATATCGCGCCAATTCACAACAAAGTCATCGCAAGGCACTTTACAGAATAAAGTCAAGACCATAAAGATGTTAGAGAAAACCCAACAAATCCCCCTTGAACAAGCCCTATGCAACAGTTGAGAGAAAAAGTATGTGTAATCATTTTTCCTCTCCACTGTTGGGTTTTCTCTATACATCATTGAGGTCATGGTTATCCCAGATGTGCAGTTCAATGGCAGCTCGACATTTAATTTGAGAAAACTTTTATTTCCAAATGCTTCATCAGTTAAGGAAGCAATTTTATGCCACATTCCTTTTTTAACAAAGGAGGTGGCTTACAACACCACTTACGATGCAGTTCACTCGACACCTCTAAAGCAAATCGACAGTTGTTCACAAACGAAAGCATGTGTCACCAACAACACACATGAAAAAGGGGGGCAGAACAACAACCCCCAGGTGACCACAGAGTACATAGGCCGGCCTCTCTTAGCCAGTTGGTCAGAACCGATGAAGTCTTTTGGATGAGAGGTGAAATGTTTTTAAGAACGGCAAGCAAATCCTGTTGCCACTGAAGAGCACATTTGGGATGATACAGTCCAGTGTTTAATTGCCCTCTAGGTAACTGGGATTATTCAGATAACTTAATAATAAAAAACAGAATAGAAACAAAAATCCATATAAGATTCAAAAATGTTTACATTATAAAAATAAATCAAGATTCAGATTCTATTATGCTCCACAGGAAAATACCTATTGAGGTCCAACTTCTAATGTTGTTGATCAGCCAGAGCTGCCACAGATATTATGATTTACATCTCATGAAAGTTTTAAAATGTGAATATATACAGCACTTGATGGGATGACAAATGAAAACAGAGTTCATAAACTGTGGAAATCATCCTTGGTTGCAAATTCTAATTCAAATATTAGTACTTAAGTTTGGACCATGTATATAAAACACTGGATAATTAAGCAATAAAGCAGTGCAGGGGGATGTATGTTAAGACTCTTTCTTTTAAATGGACTCCAAGTAGTCAAAAACAAACATGAACTAACATGATGTTTTCATAGACACATAAGTTATGATATTTAAGAAGGACATTGTGATTAACAAAGCTTGATTAACGTCTTATCATTGTTTGATTTTTGAATCCTGTCTGAACCATTTCTGCAACCTTAGAAACCCAGAAATAATCACTCCTCTGATCTGAGGCAGATTAAGTCCATAAACTAGAGGGTTATTAATGGGAGGAATGAGCAGAAACTCCAGAGATACAACAACAATGACAAAAGTATTTACTTCATCAACTTTATAAAGGCTCAGTGAAACTTCACAGAATACTGAGATGCAAAAGTTGACAAAAGTCACCATGTGGGGCAGACAGGTTTGTAAGGCCTTTCCTCTGAATTTAGATGAACTTTTCCTACAAACAAGCAGAATACGCAGGTAGGTGTACAGGACAAAGAACAGGGGGATAAAGATTAATGTAGCACCAAAAAACTGACCTGTTACGTTCAACACAGCTGTTTCCACACAGGACAATTGAATTATAGACCAGCTGGTGCAAAAAATTCTGTGTACTTTATATCCACACAAGGGTAAATGACTAAACTCATAAAACAGGTGGCCTAACATACATGCAGGGTATAACACAGTAAAAACCAAGAGATACAGCACCTTCCTAAATGTCATTTTACTGTGATAGTGTAAAGGCTGACAAATAGCAACTAATCTGTCATAGGCCATGACAGTGAGAACATTCACCTCATGAGCTTTGTAAGTGTGAATAATATACATCTGAGTGAAGCAGAGTGGACGTGAGATGAAGTGAGTGTCAGACAGTATGTCCATCAGGAACCTGGGGAAGAAGCCGGCTGAGCCGTACAGAGAGTTTAAACACAGACAGCAGATGAAAATATACATGGGCTGATGCAGAGACTTGTCCAGGCAGACTGTCAGAATAATGACAACATTAGCAGAGATTATAGTCATGTAGATCAGCAGACACAGACTGAAGAAGACATATTTGAGGGAACCATAGTCTGAAAACACTGTGAACTCGAAATAGTCAGTCAGACTGTTGTTGTTGTTCATGTCTGTACAGCAGCACAGCTGGAAGAAGACAAGTGAGAGTGATGGAGAAATGGGAAGCTGAATGATATTAGATCTTAATATGAAACAATACAAGTCTGATTTATTTCGTGAATAATAGGCTTTAAATTACACAGAATTCAAACACAACACAATTATAAAACATCTGAAAAACAGGGTGAAGAACAAATCGTTTCTAAACAGACAATGTTCAATTCAATGTTCTGATGAGTGTGTCAGTAATATAACAGTGTACAAGTCATAAATGTTCACATCTGAGTTAGTTAGTTAGAAGTTATAAAATCATTGAGAAAAAAGTCCCTGACTTTGTTTGAATTATATTGGCTCTTCCTCTACCTGCATCCTCCCGTGATTTATTCAAACTGAGGCAGCTGCTCAACATTTATCCTGTTTTTCTGTGACACTGAGAGCTGTCGTGTGCACACAGGTCCACAAGGTGGGAAAAGTACGCTATGTCCAGCCCCCACATACCCATCACTCAATGACAAATGTTAGCACCACCTCTGAAGTTTAACCGTTTCAACGTTAGTGTTACCTTAAAACCCACATGAATAAAAAAGTGTCATCTATAAAACATTATTACCCCATAATTTTGATACTTCACAAACTTCATTTCAGAGAAGAAGGCTTCTGATCTAATGGCATCATGGACAGAATGACATGATTTATTTGTACCCACCAAAACCATCACAGTACTTAAAACATGAAACACAATTCCTAATTGAACCACAATGTTTCTGTTAATTTCTGTGTTAATAATTGGTAACTTATTACCTATCGCTGGTGACAGTAATATTCTTGTGGTTAGGAAAGGACTGAAGCAAGTTCAAATACAATCATAAAAGACATGGCATGGTGACACTGGGCTTAACTGCTTTCCTTAAACAGTTTGTTTTGCTGAGGCAGAAAAATTGTACAACATCTTTAATCGACGAACAGAAAGTGAAAACGACACATACAGAACACCTTACATTGATGTGCTTGAAGGCCTCGTCTTTACTCCTCTGGTTATAATATAAAGGCTTTTTCTTTGTCCATGTGATCAGCTAAAATGTTAACCAAGTTTTAAAAAGTGGATTTAGGGCTTTTGGGCTACTTTCCCAGAACATGGTGATGCAGCCAGTTCATGGTCTACTTGCGTCATGTTTTCCTGACCATGCAAACAGTTTGCTGACTGAAATAGTTGGGAACTTATTTGAGAACTTGGCAAAACAGCTTCACCTTCCCAGTAACAGTAGTTTATGTAAAATTGTTTGAACTGATGATTTGAAACAGTTTAGAAATAGCTGCAAGAGACAAACATGGCTACCATCTTCTTTGTCAGATCTGTAAGACACCACCATAAGACACCAGCTATAATCAGTCATATTGACTAATGGGAAGTTAAGAGGCCTCGAGCACAACAGAATAAAGAGATATTTCAGAACTTTTGCAACCACTGAATTATGAGAATTATGAGAAATTTGAGCCTGTGTTGATGTCAGAAAACCCAAACGTACTAATCAAGAGGGAATTGTTGCTGTTCTCTGATTGGTCAGTAGAATGAGCCTCGTTTAAAATGCTTTTAGAAGTTAATAACTCTGCACTTCACTGACTCTGTGCCACCATGTTCATGTTTAGATAAAGATAAGCATACATCTATTTAAAAAGCATGTGAAAATTCTTGTACACTCTGACTTCAAGCAAAATATTAGCACTGACATTCCAGAAAGAGGTTTTGTGAATCTTTGCCACTGAATTTTAGTTTGAGCCATAAGTTGGATCATACAACCAGATTTGCTCTTTACAACATCACAACATCAGAAATATTAGACCTTACTTTTCTGAATATGCAACTCTACTCCTCACATAAGCATTGCTCTCTGCTTGACTACAGCACTGTCCTGCTGACAGGGCTCCCACCATTAAACCCCTCCAGATGTTACAGAGCTCTTCTACAGCCTTCTATACACTCACACAAAACTATTTTTCTTATCTGTCTAATCTTGCACAATTTGCATTTCATCAAATTGAAACACTGGGCTTTAAAGTCTTCCACCTGACTTTTTGCTTTCTTTGGACATCACTTACAAGTCACTTTGGAATAAAACATCTGCAGAACGACAAAATATAAAAATCCTCTAAAGGTGGAATATTGGTAAAATGACTGTCATTCAGGAGAAATGATTTTAAGCCTGCATTTATTCTGAATGAGAAGGATTCTTATTTGTCTAATATGAGGAAACACATTATCTGACAAGTACAGACAGATATGAATTAAGCTATTTTAAAAGAACTTAATGTGAATACAACATTTCAACTACTGTTACAGTTTGTGCTTGTGGTTCACTGAATTACATGGAGAGAAGAATTTTATGTATTAGAAACCCAGAAATCACTCCTCTGATCTGAGGCAGCTTCAGGCCATAAACTAGAGGGTTAGTGATGGGAGGGATGATCAGAAACTCCAGAGATAGAAGAACAACAATCAGTGGATTTAATTCATCAATCTTGTATTGACTCAGTGAAACTTCAATAAATACTGAGATGCAAAAATTGACAAAAGTCACTATGTGGGGCAGGCAGGTTTGTAAGGCCTTTCCTCTGAATTCAGACAAACATTTCCTACAAACAATCAGAATACGCAGGTAGCTGTACAGGACAAAGAACAGGGGGATAAAGATCATTGTCACTGCAATAAATTGGCCAGTTATGCTGATTACAATTGTGTCCACACAGGAAAGCTGAACTATGGACCAGCTGGTGCAAAAAATCCTTTGCAGTTTGTATCCACACAAATACAAAGTGCTGGACTGATAGAAGAAGTAGCTGAAAACACAAACCGGATACAACACAGTAAAAACCAAAAGATATGAAACCTTCCTTAATGTCATTTTACTGTGATAGTGTAAAGGCTGACAAATAGCAACTAATCTGTCATAGGCCATAAAGCACAGAATATTCAGCTCATGTCCTTTGTAAGTGTGAATAATGTAAATCTGAACAAAGCAGAACGGACGTGAGATGAAGTGAGTGTCAGACAGTATGTCCATCAGGAACCTGGGGAAGAAGCCGGCTGAGCCGTACAGAGAGTTTAAACACAGACAGCAGATGAAAATATACATGGGCTGATGCAGAGACTTGTCCAGGCAGACTGTCAGAATAATGACAACATTAGCAGAGATTATAGTCATGTAGATCAGCAGACACAGACTGAAGAAAAGTGATCTGAGGGAACCATAGTCTGAGAATAAGGTGAACTCAAAGTAGGAGGGAGTCACACTGTTGTTGTTCATGTCTGTACAACAGCAGAGGTGATAAAAGGAAAAACAAGTTGATTAAGACCTGAAAAAATTAAATGAAAAGTAAAACTATTCAGGGGTAAAATTATAAATTTAACATGTAGTTGGTTAAATAAAATAATATGAGCTTAATTCATAGATAATTCCTGAGCTAGGTCATTCAAAAACACACTCTTCAAAAGAACATGACAAGAAAAAGTCAGATAATGTGTAAATGCACAGTGTAACATTTCTTATCCGTTAATGTTCTTTAAAATGTTCAATTAAACTATATTTTCAGTAAAACACCAAAACTAGTCATTGAAATTATCATCATTTTATGCTTTGATAAATGTAAAAATAAATCACACATTAGACAAATACACAATGAGTTTAGGAGCAGTGATCGGTCCAAAAAAAGTCACAAAATTATTAAGTTGAGACTCAGTTCATGTGAAATCAGAACTCCCTCCAGCATCCTCCCCTGATCTGATCAAAAGTAAGAAGCTGCCCAACTTTTAACCACTTTTGTACTGAGAACAGTCACATGTACAACAGTCACAGGTTCAGGTGAAAGGGGACACACAAAATAATGCTTCCCCACAATTTTAATACAAACACCCATAGTAGAAAAAGACCAAGTGAAACATCTAACATTGAGTTAGTGCAGTTTAGGGTTCAGAAATTAGATCTGGAAGATGTTAGGTGGGCTTTGAGTTGGGTTGTTATAATACGTTTCAATACTAGACAGAAATGGAAGGTTTGAGATGGGTCTGAATTTGTTGAAGTCAGGTTTTTTGAATATCGGGGAAAGGCCAGTTTGAGACCTGGGGGCACATAACCAGAATGGAGAGATACGTTTTTATTAGCTATGATTAGAGCCCAAGCAGGGGAGTGGCAGACTTTAGTGACTGTAGACAGAAGGGGATCCAGAAGACAGCTGTTTTTTCATAATTCATACAAGGGGGCTACACTTGGAAAAAAGGCATCGGCTGTAAAATGATGGGGGATGTTGTCCATGGGTTTCAGGAAATTGTTTTTGAAGTTGGTTTTGGGATTGTTTGAACCTCACTCAATGAATGACATGGGAGTAGTAGGCAGTCCCACCTCTATTTATTGCTTCCATTATTAAATGTCGTCTTTGTAGGTTTGAACACCAATAATGAGACCAGGTTTTCTTGCGAAGGTGCTCCAGCTGGCCTCCACAGAATTTAAATTGATGCAGTAAAGGTGAGGACCAGGGGCACGAATGTGCCACAAATTGCAGGAAAATACAGTTACCACTAGATGGAGGCACAAGAAAGCAGAGGCCAAAAAGTCTGTGGGTAAATGTTCACTTATCAAAGTGCTTTGTGTCCTATGCAACACGTTTGTTGTTAGTTCACTCCAACAATATAATAATATTCATAGTAATATTGTTGTCCTGTGAGGTTATACACTTGAATACAAACATCTGATGTTTGACGTTTGAAACAACAAAACATTAAAAATTCCCTTTCTTCATATTTATTTGCACTCTTCATTTGATGAACTTAAAATTTTGTAAAAAATGACGTGCACACTTAATGCTCTATAATATAGAAAAAAATCAAAAATTCATACTAAACATTAATCACTGGAATATGTCGTTTATGAAGTAATTAATTGTTAAATTTCATGCAATAGTTAAAGTACAACTTCTTAAAAGATTTGTATATAAGTAAGTAAGTATTATTATCAGATTGTAGTTTGTGGACAACAATGACATTATCTCAGATGTTATTATTGGATTGAGGTTCTGTTTAAAGTGCCAAAAAAGCCTGCAGGCTGTCAATGGCAACTTTACAGATGTCCACTGTTGATGTTTACATTCATTTTTAAAAGTTTTAATTTGCTGCTTGAGTAAAATGGTAAATGACTGAAATTACCACACGTTATGCAACACAGTGTTATGAAGCTTCCAGTTTATTACAATCCAATTCACTTTTATAATGTACTGAGTAAGTGTGATCATTCAGATACATTTATGTACTACACTAACTTTGTAATATAATGAGTATTTTATCAGGTATAAACGCAACAGATGTTATTATTTATTTCTCATACAAATTTTAAAAAAACTATCATCATGTAAAGTGACTCATGGATCAGAGGAGATCATGTGCAGTAGAACTGTAGTATGATGCAGTTCATGGATTTAAGAATGATGAACAATATATTTACACCTGTAAAAAAATTGGTGCAGGGAGGTTTATTATATCCTTTATTTTACATGGACTGTTGTTTTTATTAAAACATCTATCACCAAACTACTAAAAAACAAGTTATAACATTTTAAACACACATGATGTAAAGACAAAGAATTAAGTTCATTAATTTCTCCTTTAGCTTTTATTCCAAAGAACAAAGTATTGTGTGTGTCCTTAGAAACCCAGAAATCGCTCCTCTGATCTGAGGCAGCTTCAGGCCATAAACTAGAGGGTTAGTGATGGGAGGAATGATCAGAAACTCCAGAGATAGAACAACAATGACAAGTGGATTTACTTCATCAACTTTATATTGATTAAGTAGAACATCAATAAATACTGAGAAGCAATAATTGACGAAAGTCACCATGTGGGGCAGACAGGTCTGTAAAGCTTTTCCTCTGAATTCAGACAAACTTTTCCTACAAACAATCAGAATACGCAGGTAGGTGTACAGGACAAAGAACAGGGGGATAAAGATTGTTGTCACAGCAATGACTTGGCCTGTTATGCTGTTACCAGGTATCTCCACACAGGAAAGCTGAACTACAGACCAAGTGGTACAAAAAATCCTGTGCAGTTTATATCCACACAAGGGTAAATTACTTGACTGATACATAAAGTGGGTTAACATACAAACAGGATACAACACAGATAAAATCAAGAGAAATAAAACAGTTCTAAGTGTAATTTTACTGTGATAGTGTAAAGGCTGACAAATAGCAACAAACCTGTCATAGGCCATGACAGTGAGAATATTCAACTCCTGTGTTTTGTATGTGTGAATAACATACATCTGAATGAAGCAGAACGGACGTGAGATGAAGTGAGTGTCAGACAGTATGTCCATCAAGAACCTGGGGAAGAAGCCGGCTGAGCCGTACAGAGAGTTTAAACACAGACAGCAGATGAAAATATACATGGGCTGATGCAGAGACTTGTCCAGGCAGACTGTCAGAATAATGACAACATTAGCAGAGATTATAGTCATGTAGATCAGCAGACACAGACTGAAGAAAAGTGATCTGAGGGAACCATAGTCTGAGAATAAGGTGAACTCAAAGTAGGAGGGAGTCACACTGTTGTTGTTCATGTCTGAACAACAGAGCTGGAAGAGTAAAAATGAGAAATCAGAGGTGAAACACAAAAATAAAAATGAAATTTTGCTCCAACACGTATTTTAATAAGACAACATAAGTCTACGTATATACAAGAAATTTTATACCATTCAAACAAATCCCCAAAAATCTTTAAGATTGTACTTACGTCTAAATATTGTGATGTTCTAACACTTAAAAACCTCAGAAGAGTAGTTTAATATCCTGAGTAGTATTAAAGTAAAAAGGGAGCATAAGGCAGTAATGACGGCTCACATACATGGAAATGAAGACAGACAATAAACAAAATGACTAACTGTTCACTGATGCTAACTGTTGATGATCACTGTTCGCAAAGTCCTTACAGTAGAAATCACTTGTGTGTTCTGTGACACAGTTATAAGTTATTAAAGAGTCTGTGTCAGTTCATGTGAAAATAAATATGACACCTACAGCATCTTCCTCTGATCCAACCAATGTGAGCCAGCTGCTCAGCTTTTGTCCTGTTTTGTAGGTGCAGTGGTTCCCAACCTTGTTTCCATGGATCCATGTTTGATGTAAAACACAAACACAAATGAGAGGTCTACTAATGACAAGAAATGAGGGAAGTTACTACCCCAACACAGAGACATATTCTATCAGCTGATTTGAACACTGGTTGTTAATTAAAGCTTGTAGTACAGAATGTACCGCAGACTCTCAGAATAGCATTTTTTCACAACTATTTTGTTACTAACATTTACCTGTCAGTGTGCTGGACAGTCTTCTGAGGCGTAACCTATTCAACAAACAGAAAATCCACCCATGTTAAGTGCATGGCAGGTGTTAATATCCAGATGCACATTATGCGAGCACTGGTGTGGACATAGCTAGGCCTATTATATCGTATATGTTAAAACAATCACAGTCAGTAAGTTCTTCTTTCCTAACAAACTAGTTTCCAACTTGGGCCGAGAACCTCACAACCTCAAAGGAGCCAGAAAAAGCTCTCAAATCATCAGAGCCAATGTGGTAATACTGGCTGAGCATTGAATCGCAGCAGGCATATGGCAGCCTGCTAAATTATGGACTGTTGTGACTTGGGAGTCAGCCACTTTCTGAAGTACCCCTACTTTTTTAGTGAGGTTGTCGGGGGTTTCTGCCTGCCAGAGCAACAGTTGACTCTATAAGAGACGGCAGTAGGAGAACACCAGGGTCCTGGTCCTGGTAAGAACTCTTAACTAGGAGACTCTGACAAAAGCTTAGTTGACAGCTGTGGGTTGCAACTCAGAGATGCAGGCTTGGTCACGATAAAGGTCTGTGGTTAGCTGGCAGGACCTGAGCAGCCTATTGGCATGACATGGGCAAACTTCTAGAGCATGGAAGAATATGGTGTTGATTGTCCTAGAGATATGGAGTTAGCCTGGTGATCTTTGTCATGCAAGAGCAAGGAGCAAGAGTGGGGGCTTGGCAGGTGGCCCTTGTGACTGTAGGAGGATGGGGTTCTGGAAGAGTTTAAGGGGAATGACTGAGACTTCAGGGCACTGAAGGGATGTAGCACTTCTGGTGGGCAGGAAATAAATGTATGCCTGTTGTTTGATAATGTGAAGGGTCAAAGCTCTGGTGCATGGCACAGGACTCAGGCCTTTTGATCAGCTTTATCATTAAACTTTTTTGTATAACCTGGACTAATGTTTATGTTTGATCATAAGTGATAAACTGTGTGTTAGAGTGGCTGTTTTTGCTATCAATAGTGATGTAGCTGGAATGTCCATTAAACAGGGCTGAGAAGGCAACATTTTCTCCATAAGAACCCAATCTGTGACATTTGTTATGAGAGCTGAGAAACTTTTAGCCGTGTATCACTTTAGTCACTCTTGCTCTGTTTGTTGGGTCCATGAGTATTAGATCAGCATCTCATGGTTTGGATAAAGGGTGGACCTAGGAGCAAGACCGAAAGGGTTCATCTCACAACACAAAGATAATAAGCAGAAGACACAAGATAAAACTAAAAATTACTGCAGCACAAGAAAGCTAAACTTATGAGAGCAGGGTCAAGAGCACAGGACATGAGCATGACAAACTGAATGTTTTAGTATAATAAAGAAATCTATAGTGACTAAACATGAGGAAAACTAAACATAAACAATACAAAGGGAAACTAGAGAAGCTAAATCGGAGTAGGGGTAAACATGGGAACAGTACCAGAAGAAACATGAATGAAAAGTGAGTCTGTAGCAGACAGGAAAAAGAGTTGATCACTGTTAGATACAGGAGACCAAGGTCTTTGTAGCTGACAAGACAATCAGGCAAAAAGAAATGAAGTAGCTGGAGACTGGATTGAAACAAGAATCAGCTGTTTGTTTGGCCATTGCACATGATAAACTGAAATCAACAGATTTTTGCCTGGAATAAAACAATAAACCAGCATCTATTTTTAAGTGCAACAATAAAAACAAGCCAACACTAAAAATAATACACATGCTATATTTTTTAAACTGTATAAGATAACCAAACTACTTAGTGATCAGTATTTAACATCACAGTCTTTTTTTCTGTGGGCAGAACTAATAATCATATTTAGTATAGTTTACATCACACTTATTTTAAGTTTGTGATATTATGGTTCAGTTGAATAAAACAATGTACTACATCAAAAACCCAACTTAGCTGTAGATATGAAAGCATGATTGTTGAAATTAGCAAACTGTATTGTACTGTTGCAAAAAATATTCTAATAAATGTAGCAAATGGGAAGACTGCAACTAACTCAGCTGATTTAGCAATAATCCACTCAGACCAATAATCCACTGCAAGAGGCCTCATATTTATTTGTCCCTTAATAAATAACTATTGATATTTATAAAGTAAAATATAAAATACACACTAAACTTAAAAAACATTATGCTAAGTCATCCTAAAGGATTCATGTTAAGGAAAGTCATGTTAAGTGGGAAATATCTGAGAGTCAACTACCACTGGACAATGACGTAGCAGAGATCTGCACAACACACTCTCCCCCCCTGCCATAATCTGACTTTCACTGTCAGACTGTCACAGGACAGCTCTGTTTTATTTTAGCCAACTTTCATGAAGCAAACAGTGAAGCTGGTTTATGAGCATACAAATCCAGCTAAGTCACATTTATCTGAGGCTAGCCGAGCTAGCTAGCAGGACAAATAACAAACAAACTTGCTAAAAACTCTGCGTTATATCTGCCCCCACCCACCCTAAATCACAAAGAAATGCTTCTTTTGACTGCCCCACTAGCATCCTTTTTTTTTTTTGTTTTTTTGATGTCATAAAGCTGTTTGCCATTAATATTCTCACGAGTGGGAATGATGGGTAGCTGTCAATCATTCCCAACATACCTGTCGGGGACGTCACTCAACAGTGCAGTCCAACGATTTTGACTTAATTATGCCACAAAAACACCAGTCACAGCTCATCATTGCAGCTTAATTTATTCATATCCTACACTCATTTTTAAGCATATAAGGGATTTAATAAACACACGGGAGAGCTGCAGATAAAGATAGATCATTTTCATTCTCCTCAAATGAGGCTGAACATGCCCTCTTGCCCACAATCAAGAATATTCAGAAAATGTTTTTAAGGCTTATCTGACTAAAAGTAATGTGCCCAGGTACAGACCCTAATTTGTTCCAGATTGTGATAACAAAGATTGATACATTTATCAGTTTTACACTAGACCCCAAAAATAGTGAAAATATGTTTTGTTTCTCATATACAATTGTATTTGAGAGAGGAGATCATATGAAGCACTTGTGGGGTGTGTTGAGAGTTGAACCCAAGCCTAGAAAACAGTGGAAATTGATGCATCTATCTATTTTGAATCATTACTAATAATTAAAGCTTAATTATTTCTCTTCCTGCTTGTTGGGTCATTGCAATATGTAAGATGAACAAATGTACCTATTGTTACAAATCTAAAAATAACCCCCCTAATCAGGGGCAGATTCAGGGCATAAAACAAAGGGTTACTGATGGGCAGACAACTGATCAAAAACTCCAGAGATACAAAAGCAATGACATCATGGTTTACAAATGCATTTGCAATTATATAAATTACAGACAGTTATTATTTTTCTGTTTTTTACTTTAGAAATCCATAAATCACTCCTCTTATCTGAGGAAGATTCAGGCCATAAATTAGAGGGTTACTGAGGGGAGGGATGATCAGAAACTCAAGAGACAAAGTAACTATGACAAATGGATTAACTTCACCAACCTTAGAAAGACTCAGCGAAAATTCACAGAACAGAGAAATGCAAAAATTGAGAAAAGTCACTATGTGGGGCAGGCAGGTTTGTAAGGCCTTTCCTCTGAATTCAGAGGAACTTCTCCTGCAAACAAGCAGAATACGCAGGTAGGTGTACAGGACAAAGGACAGAGGGATAAAGATTGTTGTCACAGCGAGAAACTGACCTACTGTGATGATCATAGTTGTGTCCACACAGGAAAGCTGAACTACGGACCAGTTAGTGCAAACAATCCTGTGCAGTTTATATCCACACAAAGACAAACTGCTGGACTGATATGTAAAGTAGCTTAAGATGCATGCAGGACACAGGACAGTACAAATCACAAGTTGTCCCACAACCCTGGATGTCATTTTACTGTGATAGTGTAAAGGCTGACAAATAGCAATAAATCTGTCACATGCCATTGCACTGAGGAGAGTCAACTCATGAGCTTTGTATGTGTGAATAACATAAATCTGAATGAAGCAGAACGGACGTGAGATGAAGTGAGTGTCAGACAGTATGTCCATCAGGAACCTGGGGAAGAAGCCGGCTGAGCCATACAGAGAGTTTAAACACAGACAGCAGATGAAAATATACATGGGCTGATGCAGAGACTTGTCCAGGCAGACTGTCAGAATAATGACAACATTAGCAGAGATTATAGTCATGTAGATCAGCAGACACAGACTGAAGAAGACATATTTGAGGGAACTATAGTCTGAGAATAAGGTGAACTCAAAGTAGGAGGGAGTCACACTGTTGTTGTCCATGTCTGTACAACAGCACAGCTGGAAGACATAATGTAAGAAATGAAAGGTGAAACAAAAAAGCCCAAATGATGTGTGTTAGAATTTTGATTTAACAAGTAAAAAACACAGAAAAAAACGCATTCACGTAATTCAAATAATTTCATGTATTTCAAAAAGAGTCAAAAAGGCTTCAAGAATTGATGAATTATCTGAATAATAATTTGCACATATTGCTTAAAGTTACTAAACAACTAATACTAATGACACAAATTAGCAGACACTAAGAGCAATGTAGGGTTCAGTTTCTCACAGCAACACTTTGACATGTAGCCAGGAAGAACAGGGAGCTGAACCGCTGACCCTGTGTCTCATGGATGACTGTTCTAACCACCGAGTTACAGCCAACTGGTGCTTAATGCACATTGCTGTGGACTAGATTACAAAGGAAACATATGCCAGTACTGACTTCTCACAAACACAGAAATGATCTAAGACATTAAACATCAGTCTCCTCTGTTGCTATCGTCTATTTCCACAACTGACAACCTTCTTCACTGTTCACTCATACTCACTACATCAGCCCATTAATGGAAAAGTATTAGAAAAACAATCCTCCTCTGATCTAACCAGACTGATGCAACTGCTCAGCTTTTATCCTGTTTGCTGAGCAGTCACATGGACCCACAGGCCCAGAAGGAACTGGGAACACTGCATGTGCATCCCCCAAAAAATGCACTGCTCATGGAAATCGTCATCTAACGACCTCTGAACTTTGAATTTTACACAATTTTAGTAATAACAATAAGTGCTATAATAAACCCTCCTCATTACTATGAAAAAGAAATGTTGTGGGCCCAATCTTACCATAAAACCGCAGTGATTGTAACATTATTCTTTCCTTCTTTTCCTTTCGGCTCTTTCCTTTTCATAGCATACAAGTCCTCATATGCTCTTTGTTTGGCTTTTGCCACCTCTACCTTCACCTTACGATGTATCTCCCTGTACTCCTGTCTACTCTCTTCAGTCCTCTCAGTGTCCCACTTCTTCTTAGCTAACCTCTTTCCCTGTATACACTCCTGAACTTCCTTGTTCCACCACCAAGTCTCCTTGTCCACTTTCCTCTTTCCAGATGACACACCAAGTACCCTCCTACCTGTCTCCCTGATCACATTAGCTGTAGTGGTCCAGTCATCTGGAAGCACCTCCAAACCACCCAGAGTCTGTCTCAGCTCCTCCCTGAAAACTACACGACATTCTTCCTTTTTCAACTTCCACCACTTTGTCCTCTGCTCTGCCTTTGTCCTCTTCATCTTCCTCACCACCAGCATCATTTTACACACCACCATCCTGTGTTGTCTGGCTACACTCTCCCCTACCAATGCTTTACAGTCACTGATCTCTTTCAGATTACAACGTCTACACAAGATGTCGTCCACCTGAGTGCTTCTACCTCCGCTCTTGTACGTCACCCTATGTTTCTGCCTCTTCTGGAAGAAAGTGTTCACTACAGCCATTTCCATCCTCTTTGCAAAGTCTACCACCATCTGTCCTTCTGTGTTCCTGTCCTGAAGACCAAACCTGCCCATCACATTCTCATCACCTCTGTTCCCTTCACCTACATGTTCATTGAAATCTGCACCAATCACCACTCTCTCACCTCTGGGGATGCTCTGCATCACTTCATCTAACTCACTCCAGAATTTCTCCGTCTCCTCTAACTCACATCCTACCTGTGGATCATAACCACTAACAACATCTAAAGCCTTCAATTTACAGCTTTAGATACCGATCCAGTATGGAAGTCAAATTCGGTGTGAAAGTCATGATTTGCATGTTTGATTTGGCATGTTTTTTACGTCGGATGCCCTTCCTGACACAATCCTCTGCATTTATCCAGACTCGGGACCAGCACAAAGACACTGGCTTGTGCCCCCTTGTGGTTGCATTAGTGATTAGTGTCTTGGATGCAGCCTGTGGCCTTAATGCACATGTGGTGAATGTCACATGTGGTGAATGTCTTTGAATGTGCACATGTGATGAATGTCTCCCCCAAGCGGGGAGAGCAGGGGAGCTTGTTAAAATGCACCCCCCAACCACAATATTTCTGACTGGTCATTTTATTGACCACATACGCAGGTTACAATTAAATTTGTCCTCTGCATTTAACCCATCCACCTGGGGGGAGCAGTGGGCAGCAACAGGCAGTGCTTCTGGAGCCTTGAGTGTCTCACTCAAGGACACATGTAGTGCATTGGCTGGGATTTGATTCTGGAGACTTCTGTATCCCAGACTGATACTCTACCCTTTGAGCTGCTATGGACAGGATGTGGGGTTTTGGCTCAGGGAAACCCCACAGTATTTGTATCTTACATTTCATATACAAATGGAGGTTAAGGAAGAGATGGGAAAATGATCATATAACAGTCCTTTTGATAGCGATATATAAACAGAATCATGACCTACAACTAAGATTACATTTTTTTTCCCACTTCTGATATGTAGTGTAAAGTATAGGCAGACTAGAAATAGCCGATAGAATAAGTAACTTGTACAATCACCTTAGCTGTGTATTAGGCTTTATCATTCTGTTGCAGCAGCATGTTCTCATCCCAGACTGTCAGATATTGACACTTCCTAAGGCGTCAAATTGTGATGCTTTTTAAAGGCCTTTGGTCTGTCACACTGAGGGACTTTTTTACCCAACCTGATTCAAGAACTAAATCATCAACCTGAGTCGATCAAATGTTTGTGCCGAATATGCATAAAATTGATACTAAAAATAAATATGCAGTTTACCATTTATAGGAGCAAAATATATCAGATGTTCATTCAAAAGGCATTTACACATTGACAGTCGACTGATTGACATCAATTTTATGTGGTGTAATAGTGTCACAGCTCTTACCTCATAATAACCTTTGGCTACACACAGCAGTGCCATGTGGGTTGCCAGCTGACACACACACACACACACACACACACACACACACACACACACACACAAACACCTCTTTTTACACTTCCCCTATCAGCCAAATCATACACAGGCATGAATCTACTTTCACTGCTATGCTGATGATAGTCTGTTGTATGTGTGTAGTTAGACACTTTGAAAATGGATACTTCACAATGTATTGCTCCTAAATTAAAAAAACAAAACAAAAAAAACAAACCAATTTGATCAATTAACAGTAACTTTTAACATTTATAGGATTTCTCAAAGCTTGGCAGTAAAGAATTTTGGTGTCACATTTAGCCCTGCCCTTCCAACCCTGTAACATATCAAAATTCAATTATTTCTGTCACTAGCAGATGCAGAGGCACTATTTCATACATTTGTTTAATTTATACTTATTGTCGTGCCAAAAACTGTAAGGCAAGTTAGGAGGCAAAAGGCAACTTACAAGTGAATGATAATGGTGAATTTAATCAGCAAAATAGAGAAACATGCAGAGCAGAACAGAGCTACACTCTATAGCGGGCCAATCTGATTGACCCAGATGTGTAGGTTGTTCAGCCTTTTATACATACAACTCAACAGCTGGGTTCACACAAAGAACAAAGGGATGAGTCAATGCAAATCGACCTTCATACAATGTGGTCAGGAGCCTTAATTAACAAGTTCATGTTACTTTGTCCTTTTGTCTTCATTGTCTTTTAAGTCCTTGAGATTGATCATTTGTGCTGGTTCCCGTGGGCTCCCTTCTGGGAAGCAAATGTTCAGGTGTAGGTAGGTTTATAGTTGATATCTACCTAACACACTTCTTTGTGTGGCCAGAGACATGATGTCTTGCTGGGGAGCAAAAGGTGAGGAAGCACTGGTGTAAGCAGGTTTGATACTGGGTCTGTGAGAAGTGTGAAAACAGTGAAACAGTGTTACCTAGATTTTGAAATTTCCCTAACACTTATTTATTGCAATGTGTTGTAATCTTACCTGCACTAGTGCTGGTACCAAAGTCTGACATTAGTTCACATCTGCAGCTAGAAATTTAACAAATTCCAGAAAATTGTGATTCTCCATAGTTGTACATATACTTTGATTGCTTGGTTATGTACACTCAACATCACTTGCGTAGATGAATTCTGTTTTGTCATTGAGAAGGTTCATCTTCTAAGATTTCTTTAAATTTTTTCACATCATTACAGGTTTTTAGGGGTTGTTTTTTATGTGATTTTAAGGTGCTTTGTTGCAGAGACTGTAAAGTCCTATGAGGTAAATGTGAGACTTGTGTGTATAAATACATTTGATTTGATTAAAATTGATCCACTTGCATGTTTGGTGATGACATTTTTTTTTTATACCACTAAGCAGTTTCAGTAATGCTCACTTCATTGGTTTCTCTGAGTGAATTGTATCAGATCATTTAAATGTTTCTGGGAGTTGAAATGCATGCCATTTGTTGTTCAGCTGGAAAGTCGAAACTGCTTCTTGAGGCTAAAAGTTTGCATTTGCACTTATGTTCCATGAATTGTATGTCAGCATAAAATTGGCAGAGATAAAGACACATTTAAAGACAGAAATATTCTTGCTGTTTTACAGTTGTACTATCTACAAACTCCTTCCAAGTACCAAACAATGTTTATTCCAATAAAAGCTCCTTTTGGCAAATACACATGAAGCACAGAAACATCTGAGTCAGTATATTATTGCAGTACAGTGTGTGACTATCAGAGATGAAAGGCTTTATTAGTTGCGATTATACATGTTGGGCCTTTTGTGTTGCAGTAAGAATTACTTAAATTTTACACATCTAATAATCGCTCCTCTGATCCGAGGAAGATTCAGGCCATAAACTAGAGGGTTATTGATGGGAGGAATGATCAGAAACTCCAGAGATAGAAGACCAATGACAAATGTATTTACTTCATCAATCTCATATCTACCCAGTGAAAGTTCACAAAACACTGAGATGCAAAAGTTGACAAAAGTCACTATGTGGGGCAGACAGGTCTGTAACGCCTTTCCTCTGAATTCAGATGAACTCTTCCTGCAAACAATTAGTATCTGCAGGTAGGTGTACAGGACAAAAAACATTGGGGTAAAAATTGATGCCAGAGCAACAAACTGACCTGTTATGTTGATCAAAGTTACTTCAACACAAGACAGCTTAACTATT
This sequence comes from Channa maculata, assembly GCA_020496755.1. Classification (NCBI taxonomy): domain Eukaryota; kingdom Metazoa; phylum Chordata; class Actinopteri; order Anabantiformes; family Channidae; genus Channa; species Channa maculata. The sequence continues at coordinate 26,154,664 of CM035609.1, read as the reverse complement.
GACCAGTTAGAACAAAACATCCTTTGCAGTTTATTTCCACACAAAGGCACAGTAGTGGCCAGATAAAAAAAGTAGCATAAAAAACAAATTGGATACAGCACAGCAAAAAACAAAAGATAGAAAACTGTTCTAAATGTCATTTTACTGTGATAGTGTAAAGGCTGACAAATAGCAACAAACCTGTCATAGGCCATGACAGTGAGAAGAGTCAACTCATGTCCTGCATATGTGTGAATAACATACATCTGAGTGAAGCAGAGTGGACGTGAGATGAAGTGAGTGTCAGACAGTATGTCCATCAGGAACCTGGGGAAGAAGCCGGCTGAGCCGTACAGAGAGTTTAAACACAGACAGCAGATGAAAATATACATGGGCTGATGCAGAGACTTGTCCAGGCAGACTGTCAGAATAATGACAACATTAGCAGAGATTATAGTCATGTAGATCAGCAGACACAGACTGAAGAAAAGTGATCTGAGGGAACCATAGTCTGAGAATAAGGTGAACTCAAAGTAGGAGGGAGTCACACTGTTGTTGTTCATGTCTGTACAACAGCACAGCTGGAAGAAGAAAAGTGAGAGTGATGGAGAAATGATTGATTCAAAGACAGGAGGAGTTACATTATAAACTGTCCACTGTTAGCCTGAACACATGGATGGGTACAGAAGCAGCAAACAACCATCTGTCAGTCAAAAACATTCACTTAAAAATTAGCCAGGAAAAATGTTGAAATACGAGTCTAACATTTGTCATCAGATATGTACAACAACTGTCCATTTCCACATGTCACAAACTAATCAGTGAACACTGGCATGAGCTAAATCAGCTTTGCCACAAGTGGTTTAAGGAACCTATGAAGAACAACTGTGTTTGTCAGAACTTTAACACTCACTGTACTCATTTGTTTGGCTGTCAGTTAATGAAAGGAAATTTAATTCAGAGATGCAGCACCCTTCTCTGATCTGATCTAAACTGAGACAGCTGCTAAAGCTTTATCCTATTTTGCTGTTACACTAAGAGCAGTCACGTGTGCACACAAGGAACAAAACAATCACTAACAAACACATTTAATTACTTACATTTTAGTCTCAGAAAGCACATTTCCAGATCGCTCTCCGACATCCATTTTGCTGCAACAGCTGATATTTTGTTCAACAAAAACACATTGTTTGGTAAAGTTTTATTGACATTTTCAGTATCAACGGATTTGCAACTCGCCATTTACATCACATGCCAGCATGTTGTTATTATGTCCACAGGACACGTGATGTGGTTAAAATTACGTTCACAGGAAAACAGAATTGCACTTGCAGTTCATTTGAGTTAGTTTACTATTAGCTTGGCTCAGGTCCGTATTAAAAAAACTACATATGAACAGATTTTTACAAGTTATCAGCCTCACTCATCTCCTAGTTTTTTCTCTTAGTGATGTTAACGGTTACCATGCGGTTGCAGACCTGAAGATGTCACAGCAGTGCTGATATTACTTTTATCCAACAGGTCTGCAAACACCATTTCTTAGTTCACAGTAATAAGCTACAACTAGTTATACACTTTTTATTCCATCAATTATTTGGCTCAGCCAATACAAATAGTTCCCCAACTTGACCAGGACTTGACTGTTGCTAAGCAACACAAACAATGAGTATATTCCTGCACATTAGCCACTTTACGCATTACAACAAGTGAGGGCCCATTTTTGGAAGAGTTTTTTTCTTAACATGTTACAGGGTGGGGGAGATTTCCTCACTGTGTTTCTCCAGTAGTTTGATGATTTTGTTGGTAAAATATTTAGCTCCATTCTCATAATTTTTAGGATGAATGAGTCAGCTTTGAAACCCTCATCACCCTCTATGCCCCCACATCCAAAGTGCAACTAAATATCATATCAGAGTGACCGTGTTAAAACCCTTTGGACCTGTCTGGATTCAGTGTTGCTGAGTATTTTAATAAGCGCTGATCAGGGTGTGATGTGTTGTTCTGTCTTTATTCATGCCCTTATGTTGCAGTCTGCTATATGAGGCGGCTGTAGCTCAGTTAGTAAGGCAGTTGGCCATAGAACACAGGGTCAGTGGTTCGATCCCTGCTACATGTCAAAGTGTCCTTGGGCAAGAATATACGATTTTCACATGCACATGCATGGTGAAACTTGGGGTTCGGTGACTGCTATTGTTGTGTGAGTGAATGGCAATCAACATTATAAAGCACTTTGGATAAAAAGTGGCCATTTACAGTCTGTCAAGAAAAAAAATACTGTGTAATGACTGAACATAAGCAAGAACACAGAGACCATGGGACAGATTTACCATCTATTTATGCTCAACTTGTCATCAAATCATTTTTGCACAAAGTCAACTTTTTAAGTTTGTGTCACTTTTAGCAATCCACTGGACACTTTATTAGATAAGATGATAATGCTCCTTTACAACTTCACAACCCACTTTAATTAAGATTGTAAGCTTTCTGACACTTTTAGCTAAAAACTGAAAACTTATAACTTTGTTAAAGTAAAATAAAGAGTACAGATACATATGATTAAGCATTTAGGGATTAGAGTATTTATTATCCAAGATGCATAGCTGCATTCAGTACAGGAATAATTTTGTTAATCTTTACAGCCCTAAAAATTACTCTTCTGATCTGAGCAAGATTCAGGCCATAAATTAGAGGGTTACTGATGGGAGGAATGATTAGAAACTCAAGAGATAAAACAACAATGACAAATTGATTTACTTCATTAAATTTATATCGACTCAGTGAAATATCACAGAATAGAGAAATGCAAAAATTGACAAAAGTCACCATGTGGGGCAGGCAGGTTTGTAACACCTTTCCTCTGAATTCAGATGAACTTTTCCTGCACACGAGCAGAATACGCAGGTAGGTGTACAGGACAAAGGACAGAGGGATGAAGATCATTGTCACTGCAATAAACTGTCCCGTTATGTTGTTTACAGTTGTGTCCACACAGGAAAGCTGAACTATGGACCAATTGGTGCAAAAAATCCTGTGCATTTTATTTCCACACAAAGACAAACTAATGGACAAACAATAAAAGTAGCTGATAACACAAACAGGATACAACACGACAAAAATCAAAAGGTACAGCACCTTCCTGAAAGTCATTTTACTGTGATAGTGTAAAGGCTGACAAATAGCAACAAACCTGTCATAGGCCATGACAGTGAGAAGAGACACGTCGTGTCCTTCATAAGTGTGAAGAACATATAACTGAATGAAGCAGAGTGGACGTGAGATGAAGTGAGTGTCACACAGTATGTCCATCAAGAACCTGGGGAAGAAGCCGGCTGAGCCGTACAGAGAGTTTAAACACAGACAGCAGATGAAAATATACATGGGCTGATGCAGAGACTTGTCCAGGCAGACTGTCAGAATAATGACAACATTAGCAGAGATTATAGTCATGTAGATCAGCAGACACAGACTGAAGAAAAGTGATCTGAGGGAACCATAGTCTGAGAATAAGGTGAACTCAAAGTAGGAGGGAGTCACACTGTTGTTGTTCATGTCTGTACAACAGCACAGCTGGAAGAAGAAAAGTGATGGAGAAATTAATTACAAATAATTATTCCCATTTATTTCAATAAATAATTTATATTAGCCTGATTTCTAAAATACAAACTGTTGCAAACATGTCAAAAATTGTTAAATACTAACAAACTCAACAATACAGAAAAGACAGGTTGAGTCCAAGGGGTATATGAGTAAAAAGACTGAATATAAAACAAACAATAAACATCCAACTGACCACCCCCAAAATCTGATTGGCCACCCCAGGTACCAGCCCCTGTCATCTTTCGGCACAGGGAAAACCGACTATATCTAAGAGTGAAATAAAAAAACTAAATGTTTATTTATGTATATTCATACATTTTATTCACATTATTATTTTCTTATAGTTGCAACCAGGATGGAGGTTTTCTTGTCCAACTGTTTATTACTATACATCTTTGACTAATTGAAGTGAACAATGGTAAAATACTTAAAATACCTCATTTACATATGTGAAACATTTTATTAGATTATTAAAAACACAGTGCTATTAGTGTGCAGTTCCTTATTCATAAAAAGGTTTTGAAATTTGAGTTTAAAACCTTTAACCCTATTTTGAGCTTATGTCGAAGTCTAGCCAACCCTATAACACATTTTTTAAGTGCCTCCTGTGACAAAAGCGTTTGCTCACATTAACACGTGATTTTTATGTTTTCTAACAGCATGTTTAAAAGATTAAAATGATGTCTACAAACAAATCTAATTCGAAAAATCTGATGTTCTACATACATCATTCATATACCAAAAATGACCTTTGTGGGATTCAACTTATAAACTTTATGACTTTCTATTATTTGTAACCTAGCAACATTTACATTCTACATGATATTTACGGTGAGAATACAGTGTGATATTCAGAGAAAAAGTAACAGGCTTCACCGTGGCAGTAAATCAAAATTGCTTCGTGTGTTTTCACCACTCTGGGATGTTTCCCAAAACACTTTGCAATTACAGAGGTATCTGCCCTCTAGTGGTGTGCAAAATAATTGGTCGGTTTTGCTTGGACCCAAGAGAGGAAAATGGACAATCTGGTCATTCTTCTTGGGATTCTGTCTGGACCAGCTGCTTTGTTGAAGCTGATGTGCACAGTGCATTTAGGCACGTTCACTTGCAGTGACTATTAGTCAACCATCTCTGACTTTGATATATCTGGACTAGTTTTGTTCAGAGTGCATGTACTGGACCATTGGGGACTGAGCTACCTTAGGTGGATGGCGGGATTGTAGGCTAGTGTTGAAGGTGTAACCACCATGAAGGTGGAGTTTGAGATTATTGGTGAAAGTTGAATCCCTCAGGAGAAGAGACAAGATGCTGGCAAAGGAGACAAAGCCCCTCTGGAGGATGGAGCAGAGGTATGGGCTGATGTTTTTGTGCCTACACCTAAAAAAACTGCTGTGTCTTTCTAGTGTCTGGGGCAAACATTATTGTGAAACGATACTATTTTGGTGCCATTGTAAGTGACTGTATCCTCAGATTTGTTGCTTAGGGTGCAATTTCATCAGACAACTGCCTCCCTACATGGCACCACTATTTTAACAAATGGCTAGATGGGTCGTATGGGAGGGTAAGAGAAAGGAACCAGTAGAGGTTTATAAGCTTGGAAGACAGAATGAGATGAGGGAGAAACTAAAGCCTACGAGCAGAAAGAAACAAGACATCAGACGAAACAAAACAAAAACATGCGTTAGCATGAAAGAGATATTTCAGCGTAGTCTTAGAGTAAAGTTGCAATGTAATCAGGGCTTGACATTAACACTCCCCAGTCCGCCAAATAACAGTGGATTTCAGCAGTGGCAAGTAATACAGCCACTCCCACCATCTACTTTGGCGGGTTGAATTTTATGTCTGCTTTGATTTGTAGTTTCCCAATAAGTCATCTGAAATTATTGCAAGGTGATACTACAACTCCCATTAGCACTACCTGCACACAATGTTCATTGGTCCATTGTGAAGCTTATTGCCTTGCACTTTCTTGCTAGTCACTAATGAAATGCAACACTGTAAACTACACCTCCCTTTGGAGAACATGGTGGAGGTGTCTATGGATGGCACACAAAAAGTGGAACAGAACTTGGAGATGGTCCTGTAACTATAATTATGTTATTGACTTATGATATGGTATATGGACATGAGTTTCATAGCTTTTGCTGACCTTCAGAATGCTGTGTGAACGTGTGCAGATCAAACAGCAGATTGAGCAGTTCTCTGTACTGCAAAGTCAGGATGGTAGTTGAACTGGACATTTACTCTCTTCTTATTGCAACTGGATCATTTCCCTCTGTGTTTAGGGTTTACATTAAAGAAACGCCACATAGTGTCTGCTTCTGTCAAAGGCTGCAGGTGAAGAGCATTTAGGGATACGACAAAGTGTAGGTCATCTGTGTTTCATTAGAAAACAGCTCCGAGTGAGTTGGTGAAAACTTTAATGCTTCATTGCATAATATGTGGCAGTGAAAAGAAAAGGGGGCTGTTTTGCGGTGGGGACAAGCAATTTTAAATGATCTCAAAACTGTAGCCGGTGAAATTGCTGAGTGGCTAGTAACTTTGGAAACGCACTAAACACAGTGGCTGGTGAGCAAAAACAATATCAAGCCCTGAATGTATCATTTCATTTCATATATAGAGTTTGCTGCTGCAGAGACAAAACTAACAAAACCATGAAATGAGCTGGAAATAATAAAATGATAAAAATAAAAAATACAAAACTGACAAAGTTTGTAAAGTAGTCAAAATATAAACCAAACTGCATTGGCATCTCCCCACTCCATAGACAGACTACATCCTGTCCTCAATACATGAATGAATGAGGAGAACACTGAAACTCCCAGGTGGTCTTTTTATGGTTTAGCTTTGGTACAACATATATGGTGGGGGCAATATCACAAAGAGGTAGTATCATACATGTCTTGTGGTGGCGGGTGGGGTGGATACTCCGGGCACAGAAATGTTTAACCCTTTACTCCTTAACAGGTGCATCTGCCTTCTACTGCTGAGGGTCTTTTTTTAAATCATAAACTGTTTCTGATAAAGTACATATTGGCCTCTGCTGTGTGAAAAATATTCAGTATTTTACTCCTTAACAGTTCCAGTAATAATCTCAGTTTTCTCTGTTATGTTTATGATGCTTTTTATTTTTAATATATGGCAGTCTCTCAGAAGAAAAGTGCCATTTTAACACTAGAACATGAAAATAGTATTTTACAGAATACATAAAGACCAAATAATACTGTCTTCTTCAATCAGCCAAAGAAGCAGCAGAAGAATTAACATTTCAGGTGGACTGTGGGATTTTATGAGCTGGGATTTCATTCAATCATGCACAAGAATTAGTTTAGCATTTTTTAAAATCTTAATAAATAAACATAAAGCACAGATATATTTGAGAAGCACAATGTGTGATTAACAGAGATAAAAAGAAAGCTTATTTTATCTGTGCATATTGATCATTTTGTTTTGCAGCAGGAAATAGTCAGTGAGTCTTTACAAATTTGAAAATCACACCTCTGATCTGAGGCAGACTCAGGCCATAAACTAGAGGGTTACTGATGGGAGGAATGATGAGAAACTCTAAAGATAAAAGAGCAATAATTAATGAATTTACTTCATCAGCATTATATCGATTCAGTGACAACTCGCAAATAACAGAAATGCAAAAGTTCACAATAGTCAGTACATGGGGCATGCAGGTCTGTAACGCTTTCCTCTGAATTCAGAGGAACTCTTCCTGCAAATAATTAGAATCTGCAGGTAGGTGTACAGGACAAAGAACAGGGGGGCAAAGATCGATGCCAGAGCAACAAACTGACCTGTTATGTTGTTCACAGTTGTGTCCTCACAGGAAAGCTGAACTACTGACCAGTTGGTGCAAAATATCCTTTGTAATTTATTTCCACAAAAAGTTAAAGTGGTGGACAAATAGAAAAAGTAGCCTAAAAAACAAATTGGATACAAAACAGCAAATATCAAAAGCTGCATCACCAACCTTAATGTCATTTTACTGTGATAGTGTAAAGGCTGACAAATAGCAACTAATCTGTCATAGGCCATGACAGTGAGAAGAGTCAACTCATTTCCTGCATACGTGTGAACAATATACATCTGAACAAAGCAGAGTGGACGTGAGATGAAGTGAGTGTCACACAGTATGTCCATCAGGAACCTGGGGAAGAAGCCGGCTGAGCCGTACAGAGAGTTTAAACACAGACAGCAGATGAAAATATACATGGGCTGATGCAGAGACTTGTCCAGGCAGACTGTCAGAATAATGACAACATTAGCAGAGATTATAGTCATGTAGATCAGCAGACACAGGCTGAAGAAGACATATTTGAGGGAACCATAATCTGAGAATAATGCAAAACTGAAGTAGGAAGGATTCAGACTGTTGTTGCTCCTCATGTCTGTACAACAGCACAGCTGAAAGATGAAATATGATAATGATGGAGGGAGAAAAGACAAAAGAACAAAAACAAGTGTTGAATGAATTACATTTATCAGTACAATAATCTCAATTTTCATAGCACGTTGTCACTACTTTAAACAATGACTGAGTACAAAAATGTAATCTAGTCAACAGTTTAGCTCCAAGCACTTACACATCTGTTGTTACTGCTGCTGACTGTTTGGCCCCAAACGGAGGTAGCTGCCTTATGCTCTTGCCTATTAGCCTGATCTGTTCTTACTCTGAGAGCAGCTACAAATAGACTGGACCCAAAGGGACCTGGTCTTATATCCAGCCGCTCAAGCACTTGCTTCATGTTTTCTTTTATGTATTTTCTTGTCCTCCAAAAACAAAAGATTTCAAGACAAAGAAGAGGCAGTTCCAAAAGATTACAGGCTAACCAGGGAAGTCCCAAGCTGCTCCCAGAAGGCTTTTTTAGGCACCGTGGAACGACACAGACTAAGAACTGGTTGATTCAGAGGAGGCTCGAACTAAAGAAAAAGGTAGATAGTGGCCACTAGCTTAGCTGTGTTAGAGCTTCATCTGAGGATAAAAATGTTACAATAATTCTTGAAAAATGGCATCTTCAACAACAGAGAGGGCTGATGACAAATAGTAATATACCACTTATGTTGGGAACACAGGCCTCTACGCTGAAAATTAAAAAAATCTATTTTATTCATCAATAATATTGATTATCGATTCCTGGTAAGGACATAATCAATTACTGCAGGATCAATTCCTGTTTAGGGCCTGGTCAATATCCAGTCTGGGCCCTTAGGCAAGGCCCTTAATAGTACCTGCCTACCTTGTTGCTAATGATAGTTGGTAACAAAGTCACACCTGCTTGGATGTCAACCGGGTCAACAAGCTTTGCATCAGATGTTGGGGAACAAGGGAAATCTGAAGTGAAGTGGGCTACTGGAACACAAGAGCTGAGAATTTTTACATTTTGAAGGATTAAGGTAGTTTACTCATCTGTCCTGTAGACATCTGTTGTCCAAAAATGATTAAAAACATATGAGTCAGACACACTGCTCTAAAACATGAGCCTTATCCAAATTATAGTTCTTTACAACATTATAAAAAACCAAATCTCCGCTCTTCAATCAGACAGAGAAACATCCTTTTGCAAGTTTTATTCTTCAGACAATAGGATTCACAGAAATTCAAAGAAATTAATGTTAATAGTACAGCACATATTTTAGTTATGTATTGTGAGAGCAGGTGGACTGCAATAAAAATATAAAGGGAACATTTGTAAAGCAAAGTGCTTCATGACTAATATGTCAGAAAATGGAGGACAGTCACTATGATGATACCATGTTAAAAAGAAAACTGATCTTTTTGCTACATGATGTGTATGAAAAGTATAGACCACGTATGCATTCTGCTTACACCTAAAAGAAAAATTATATTTAGAGAACAAATTCTTCAAAATATAATGTGGTAGGTTGGTTCATACAAATGGATCTTGAATTACAGCCATTGTGAGATAAACTGAGATGCAAAGCATCATTGGATTGGCTTTGGATGCCAGGTCTGTTGTTTTACACCACAAAATACTGAATCTTCACAGATCTAACAATCACTCCTCTGATCTGAGGCAGATTCAGGCCATAAACTAGAGGGTTACTGATGGGAGGAATGAACAGAAACTCCAGAGAGAAAACAGCAATGACAAAGGGATTCATTTCATCAATCTTATAAAGACTCAGTGAAACTTCACAGAATATTGAGATGCAAAAGTTCCCAAAAGTCACTATGTGGGGCAGGCAGGTTTGTAGTGCTTTTCCTCTGAATTCAGACAAACGTCTTCTACAAACAAGCAGAATACTCAGGTAGGTGTACAGGACAAAGAACAAGGGGAATAAGATTGTTGTCACAGCAAGAAACTGACCTGCTGTGCTGTTTAAAGCTCTGTCTACACAGGAAAGACGAAATACAGACCAGTTGGTGCAAAAAATATGTCGCAACTTAGTTCCACACAAAGGCAAACTTATGGCCTGAAAGAAAAAGTTGCCTAACATGCATGCAGGGTACAACACAGCAAAACTTAAAAGATATGAAACCATCTTAAATGTCATTTTACTGTGATAATGTAAAGGCTGACAAATAGCAACAAACCTTGTCATAGGCCATGACAGTGAGAAGAGTCACATCATGTCCTTTGTAAGTGAGAAAAACATACATCTGAGTGAAGCAGAACAGACGTGAGATGAAGTGAGTGTCAGACAGTATGTCCATCAGGAACCTGGGGAAGAAGCTGGCTGAGCCGTACAGAGAGTTTAAACACAGACAGCAGATGAAAATATACATGGGCTGATGCAGAGACTTGTCCAGGCAGACTGTCAGAATAATGACAACATTAGCAGAGATTATAGTCATGTAGATCAGCAGACACAGACTGAAGAAGACATATTTGAGGGAACCATAGTCTGAAAACACTGTGAACTCGAAATAGTCAGTCAGACTGTTGTTGCTGTTCATGTCTGTACAACAGCACAGCTGGAAGATAAGGTTTGAAACTGATGGACAGTAAATAGGTGTAGAAGAATAAAGGAAAGCAACAGAGATGGCTACTGGAGATTACAATTGTATTAGATCACTTATTTCACATCAGACATTAAAATCAGCTACATAAGACAAAGTAAGGTAATGTGAGGTTCACTGAAACATAATAACACCTTTCAGCTAATTTTAAGAGATGTGATAACATCTGTTATCAGTTACTAAGCACTAAATGAACTTTGAGTGTAACCTCAGCTGAGGCACATGCTCGACTTTTAAACATTTCTCCTATTACACTTTACAGGAGCTACGAACAGACTGGGTCTCAAGGGAAATTGACTCACAGCATGTTTTTTATTGTATTTTTTTCTGTGCTCATAGCCATAGTAATCTTTACAGGAAAACTGTCAGCCTACATATGTTTGGTTGTGCTGTTGGATCACTGTTAATAAGGTCCTGTTCTGGAGTTATAAGTTGCACATGTGCATTGATCAGGTTGACACATCGTGGCACATTATAGTAAGAAATGACACCTGGGACGGTAATGAATATGCAACAGAACTAGCAATAATGATAATTAGGAACGAAAGATGCAAGGAGTTGGTACCATTCAATTTTTTTTTACAACCAAACATATTCAAGATTTCAATTTGTTCATGTTAATGATGAATCCTCCATGCACACAAAGGTTAGCTATGGAGTTCCACAAGGCTCTGTGTTAGGACAAATACTTTTTACTTTATATATGTCTCCTTTAGGCAACATTATTAGAAAACACTCCATAAATTTCCACTGCTATGCTGATGATACCCAGCTATATTTATCTATGGAACCAGATGAAAATAATCAGTTAATCAAGCTTCAAGTCTACAAGACATAAAGGCCTGGATGTCCCACAGTGTTTTACTTGTAAACTCAGACAAAACTTAAGTCATAGTATTTGGGCCCAAAAATCTCAGAGATATGATGTCCAAGCATATTGTTACTCTAGATGGCATAAGTCTGGCCTCCAGTACTACTGCAAGGAACCTTGGGGTTATTTTTGATCAGGATTTGTCCTTTAACTCACATATAAAACAAATCTCTAGAACAGCCTTCTTCCACCTACGGAACATTGCCAAAATTAGGAGCATCCTGTCTCAAAGTGATGCTGAAAAACTGGTCCATGCATTTGTTACTTCTAGGTTGGACTACTGTAATTCCCTACTTTCAGGATGCCCCAGTAACTCCCTAAAGAGCCTGCAATTAATCCAAAATGCTGCAGCAAGAGTGCTGACTGGAACTAGCAAGAGAGATCATATTTCACCTTCACTAGCTTCTCTCCATTGGCTTCCCATTAAATTTAGAATAGAATTTAAAACCCTGCTTCTTACATATAAAGCTCTGAATGGTCAGGCTCCATCATATATAGAAGACCTCATAGCACCATATCATCCCAGTAGACCACTTCGCTCTCAGAATGCAGGCCTACTTGTGGTTCCCAGAATTTCCAAAGGTAGAATGGGAGGTAGAGCCTTTAGCTATCAAGCTCCTCTCTTGTGGAACCAGCTCCCAGTTCAGATTCAGGTTGCAGACACCCTCTCTACTTTTAAGTCTAGGCTTAAAACCTTCCTCTTTAATAAAGCATATAGTTAGTTATAGTTATGCTGCTATAGGCTTAGACTGCTGGGGGACCCACCCCCCAATGCACTGAGCTCCTTTCCTCCTCTTGACCCTCTCTTCTCTCCTCTCACGCCACAATTGTCACCACTGTGAGATTAACTCTGTGTTCTCTCCCGTAGCTGTCTTTGTCCTTTTCTGTCTCCCTCTCTCTGTCCCTTTCTGCAGGTGTCCCCGGCTTTGAAGCTGTATGTCTTCCAGTGTGCAGCTACTGGTCCTACCAACCTGCCCGATGTTTTGTTGCTCTTTTCTTTTTTCTCTTCACTTTCCACTCACCCCAGCTGGTCAAGGCAGATGGCTGCCCGCCCTAAGCTTGGTTCTGCTGGAGGTTTCTTCCATTAAAGGGAGTTTTTCCTTGTCCACTGTTGCCTAGGGCTTGTTCAAGGGGGAATTGTTGGGTTCTCTCTTTACATCTTTATAGTCTTGACTTTATTCGTTAAAGTTTGGTTGCAGCCACATATGAATTTGAGAAATTTAGTAAAGACCAAAAAACCAAAAGACAAAATGTTGGATGAAAAAGTGGCTATGATCAATGAACATTTTGAGCCCATGACTTTATTAGTAGAATTTTTTTTCCAATTTAATCTGTGTAAGCACAAACAAAACCAGTCAGTTACACAGTAACTACAGCCTACTTATTTGAAACAATGTGAGGATAACTGTGAGTCTATATATATAGTCTGTAAATATGAACTTATGAACAAAACTTACATCTGAGCTCAACTAACCTACAGCCTTCAGCTGTCCTACATCATGCCTGGTAAAAGTTGCATCATCACTGAATGAACTGGACTGAGGAATTTGTGCTAGTTCATGCTCTACTCTTCTACTCTTGCAGACACCGCAGATTGATTGAGAAATGTGTTCTTAGTCATAGCATGACACGATCATATACAATGAAGATCCAGCTTTGTGACAGATTATAAATAAAGTACAAGTTAAAACACGTCAATAATATCCATTTTAGTGTGAAAAGCTGAACTATACAAACGGAACCATATAACATATATGATGTGCAGAGGGATTTTTAGACTCGATCAACATTTCTCTTTTTTAACAAATGAGAACAAACAACATATTTACAAATAGGAGTTAAATATTCCAAAAGCACATAATTTGGTGTATACATCAACTTATTTTGTGGTTGTTGGGTCTTTGAATTATGGGACAAAGTATTGTGTGTGTCCTTAGAAACCCAGAAATCACTCCTCTGATCTGAGGCAGTTTCAGGCCATAAACTAGAGGGTTACTGATGGGAGGAATGATCAGAAACTCCAGGGATAAAACAACAATGACAACTGTATTTACTTCATCTGTCTTATATTGACTGAGTGAAACCTCAATCAAAACTGAGATGCAAAAATTGACAAAAGTCACTATGTGGGGCAGGCAGGTTTGTAACGCCTTTTGTCTAAATTCAGAGGAACTTCTCCTGCACACGATCAGAATACGCAGGTAGGTGTACAGAACAAAGGACAGGGGGATAAAGGTTGATATCACAGCAAGAAACTGCCCTGCTACATTGATCACAGCTGTGTTCACACAGGAGAGCTGAATCACAGACCAGCTGGTGCAAAAAAGCCTGTGCAGTTTATATCCACACAAAAGCAAAGTGCTGGACTGATAGAGGAAGTAGCTGAAAATACAAACAGGATACAAAACAGATAAAATCAAGAGAAATAAAACAGTTCTAAATGTCATTTTACTGTGATAGTGTAAAGGCTGACAAATAGCAACAAACCTGTCATAGGCCATGACAGTGAGAATATTCACCTCATGAGCTTTGTATGTGTGAATAACATACATTTGAGTGAAGCAGAGTGGATGTGAGATGAAGTGAGTGTCAGACAGTATGTCCATCAAGAACCTGGGGAAGAAGCCGGCTGAGCCGTACAGAGAGTTTAAAGACAGACAGCAGATGAAAATATACATGGGCTGATGCAGAGACTTGTCCAGGCAGACTGTCAGAATAATGACAACATTAGCAGAGATTATAGTCATGTAGATCAGCAGACACAGACTGAAGAAAAGTGATCTGAGGGAACCATAGTCTGAGAATAAGGTGAACTCAAAGTAGGAGGGAGTCACACTGTTGTTGTTCATGTCTGAACAACAGCACAGCTGGAGTGAAAATGATGGAGAGATGGGAGATGAGTCAAAACAAGATAAATATAATATACATATAAATGATGATAGTCAACATTCATCTCCTACATGTCCACTGACAAACGTCTCCAGTATTCAATAACAGAATGACTAATCAACAGGAAATCACTTACAAACAGTGCAAGAAAAGCTGAATTCACACATCTGTCAACAGCAAATGTTGGTACAAATTAATTCATACAGAAACTTCAGAATATCACTTGTGTGTTTTATGAAAACTTTGAAGTACTACAAACACCAGCCAAACAAGCGTCGAACAATAAACAACAGTGAATATCAGAAAACGGTCTAAAGTCAGCATATAGACTGTGAAATGAAATCTGACAGAGACATGCAGCATCCTTCCCTGAGCTACACACTGACAGAGCTGCTGAGCCTTTATCCTGTTTTGATGTTACTCTGAGTCACGTGTGCTCACAGGTCCAGGTGGACGGAAAAATACTGCATGTGTGCACATTTCCCACAAACACATTGCTCAGTTTGTTCACATCAAAGCGCTGCTGAAGTGTAACCACGAGAATCTGTGTGTTCTGACAGCATGTGCAAATTAAAAAAGAAAAATAGAAAAAAGTCACATTTGTGAACAAACCAAACTTGTCATTGTTTTGGGTGAAATCGAACCACTGTTGGTCTCCATATGTAAACTCTATAAAATCTCTATCAATCAGTTTACAACAGTCTGACACTTCTAATCTACAGTGTGACAACATACTGTAGGTTGTTAATTTATGCCCCACAGAACCACAACTATGGACATGATGACCTTATCAAAGTTAGAATACTAATAATACAAGAATAAATTTGTGCAAATGATCAATGTGCATTAAAAAGTCTTATGGCTGCTGGCAGAAAGAGCTTCCTGTTGCGTTCAGTCCTGCATTGTGTAGGTATAAGTCTATGGGGGAAATTGCTCCAAACACCTCCAGGTCGAGCAGTGGGTGAGACCCATTATTCAGAAGACAGTTCAGTTTACTAAGCATCGTCACCTCAGCCACCTGCTGAGTGTAGTAGAACTCAGCCTCAATGGTGGAGCTCGCTCTCTTTGTCAGTTTGTTCAGTCTGCTTCTGACCACCAGGGAGGACCCTCTCCCCAACACACCAAGCCAAAGAACAGCGCACTGGCCACCACACTCTGATAAAAGGTGCACAGCATAGGTCTGCAAATTTTTTATGGTTTTCGCCTTCTCAGAAAGTACAGACTGCTTTGACACTTCCTGTACACTGCCTCCAAGTGGCTGAACTACTCCAGCTTGTCAATCAGCTGCTCTCCCAGGTACCTGTAGCTGGAGACAACCTCCACCTCTGTGCCTTGAAAGGGGACTGGAGTTGGTGTAGGGCTCCTTCTCCAGAAATCAATCATCATTTCCTCAGATTTGGAGATGTTAAGCTGGAGGTTGCACCAGTCCGCAAAGTCCACTATGGTGTCCCTATACTTCTCCTCCAATCCTCCTCTGATACAACCGCTGAATCATCAGAAAATGTTCCAAGAAAGCAAGCATCTGAGTTGTACTGGAAGTCTAATGTGTAGATTGTGAAGAGATAAGGGAACAAGACAGTACCTTGTGAGGCTCCCTTGCTGCTCAGGAGCTTGCTGGAGACACAGTTCTTCAGGCAAACACAATGTGGCCTGAGACTGACCTGGTTGGGGTCAGTGTCAAGGGAGGCGATGAAAAGAAAGGATTTATCTGTTGGAAGGGGATTTAAGCACCACGGGCAGCTGATCCAAACAGAACTCCCACGATAAGTAATACGGTAAACTAACTACTAACTGTTCAATGTTCTCGTTACAGATCTCTCCTTGATCGTAGCATGCCCAGGGTTACACCATCTGATATTAGGACAGACGATGGCTTTGGTTACAATATCTACCTCAACAGATTAATGGACCTTTGATAGTCACAGTAATAACCATGTGTTTAAGCTTATAGAATGATATGTTGTTGTCAAGGGAAATCAGTGTTGACTGTTGTCATTTAAGGTCAACAAAGAGCTGGCGTGTTAACGTCCAGCGGTAACATCATTAAACTTGAATGTCACTTACGGGCAGAAACAAGTGACTTTTTTATATCATGCCTTCTGGTACTGCTGGGCCTCAACCATGTGGGCTTCAGCTAAGCCACTGATTTTCACTAAAGCCTCTTTCAAATATAACCTCTGGGCAATGAGCGAAGAATAAGGTCAGGAAATTGTCCAGAGTTGTCATTTTATACATGTAACACACAGCAGGAGACTGTCTGCTAAGTGCCATGCTTCCAGCGATGGAATGGATTATATTAAGAGAGAAGCCCAGGTAGGTTTGAAACAGCGAGTTCCTAGGACAGCCACTTCACATTAACCTCTAGACCCTCATAGGGTTCATCAGAGGTAATAAAAACAGTAGTGCGGGTGGCTTCATCCCACTGCTTCTGTCAGCGCGATTGTTTAGTCTGATGATGTACTGGTTAATAAAGATGCCGCTGCACAGCTGCACTTGTCTCACTCGCAGTCACAGTTGTATGAACATTGATACGGTTATGGTACTAGACAATGTAAAATGATTAGACAGAAACTGGGACCAATCACTTGCCCCACATTCCTAAGTCACTGAGTGAGACAAAGAAAGAGAGGGGGGTCGAGAGAGGTAAAGACTGAATGAAGAGAGGCAGTGGTGGTAACAAGAAAAAGCATTAAGTCTGAGAAATGAACGTTTTTCTCTGATGGTTTCACTGTGATTATATTCTAAAGCACAAAGAAACAAAAACACACCTCCACCTCTGCTCTGCTTGTGTGTAGCCTGCATTCAAACAGACACACAGACCTGAACCTGGATTCATGTAGTGTGAAATGTTCACAAAGCAGATCACTGACAGAAAAACAAAGAGCTACAGTACAATGAGGGTTTTTATTTGAGAGAAAGTTCAGATCTCACACACTGTGCAGTGTCCCAGCACTAATCACTGCTCCACCTGGTGAATCAATACATCAGTGTAACAGGCTTCTGACTAGTTTCCAGTCAGTGTAGGGATGGAAAATGTCCCCCATCTCCACATACAAACACGTGAATCATGCGGCGGTTGCATTTGAAATGTTTTAGCATATACAAGGATATTCTGTATTTTAACAGAGAGACAGGGCTTTGTTAGTTGCTGTCTACGCATATTGGGCTTTTTGAATGTTTGCATATGTTAATATCTCTTTTCTTATCTAAGACAGATTAATCTTAAAATGCAAAAGTAATAACATAGTTTTACTGCAATTTATCATTTTGAGTTTGCCATAAAAAGAATGATCCTAAACATAATATCTGTGCTACCATTATTGACAAAGTTCTATTATTTAACACTTCTAACTCCAAAATCCTTTGATCAAATTTCAGATTTTCTTTCTGACATCAGGAGTTGTTGCTCTACAGAAATGGCTCACTGACGCAATACATTTTAAAGCTGGATATAATTCTAAACTCCTGAGGGTGGCTGTAGTGAATGATTTTGTGAGTGGTTTCTGATGCTCCCAGCTTCTGTTTAAAGTGTTCTTACCAACAGAATGACATGATAACACACAGATAAAAGAGCTTTGTCACAACTTTAATTAAAAAACAAGTTAATACATGTTAATAATATATAATATATATTAATGTGAAGAGCTGAAAAGTGCAAACATACAAAAACTATGGACCATTAATAATGAGCACAGGCATTTTTAGACTAGACCAACTTTTCTCTTTTTTTTTTAACAAATGAGGACAAACAAAATATCTAACAACAAATAGGACTGAATTATTCCAGAAGCACACAATTTGATGTATTTTATTTGATGTATATATCAAATAACATTTTAAGAGCTTCTCCTTGTGCTTGTTGTACATTTTGAATTAGGTAAGACAAAGACTTTTGTGTATAAACCCAGAAATCACTCTTCTGATCTGAGGCAGATTCAGGCCATAAACTAAAGGATTATTAATGGGAGGAATGATCAAACATTCCAGAGATAAAACAAAAATGACAATTGTATTTACTTCATCAGTCTTATATTGACTGAGTGAAACCTCAATCAAAACGGAGATGCAAAAGTTGACAAAAGTCACTATGTGGGGCAGACAGGTTTGTAAAGCCTTTCCTCTGAATTCAGAGGAACTTCTCCTGCACACAAGCAGAATACGTAGGTAGGTGTACAGGACAAAGGACAGGGGGACAAAGATCGATGCCACGGCAAGAAACTGACCCAAAATGCTGATCATAGTTGTGTCCACACAGGAAAGCTGAACTATGGACCAGTTGGTGCAAAAAATCCTGTGCAGTTTATATCCACACAAAGGCAAATGGGTCGACATATAGAAAATGTAACCAAAAATACACACAGGATACAGCACAACAAAAACTAAGAGATATATTACCACCTTTAACATCATTTTACTGTGATAGTGTAAAGGCTGACAAATAGCAACAAACCTGTCATAGGCCATGACAGTGAGAATATTCACCTCATGAGCTTTGTATGTGTTGATAACATACATCTGAGTGAAGCAGAGTGGACGTGAGATGAAGTGAGTGTCAGACAGTATGTCCATCAGGAACCTGGGGAAGAAGCCGGCTGAGCCGTACAGAGAGTTTAAACACAGACAGCAGATGAAAATATACATGGGCTGATGCAGAGACTTGTCCAGGCAGACTGTCAGAATAATGACAACATTAGCAGAGATTATAGTCATGTAGATCAGCAGACACAGACTGAAGAAAAGTGAGCTGAGCGAACCATAGTCTGAGAATAAGGTGAACTCAAAGTAGGAGGGAGTCACACTGTTGTTGTTCATGTCTGTATAACAGCACAGCTGGAGTGAAAATGATGGAGAGATGGGAGATGAGTCAAAACAAGATAAATATAATATACATATAAATGATGATAGTCAACATTCATCTCCTACATGTCCACTGACAAACGTCTCCAGTATTCAATAACAGAATGACTAATCAACAGGAAATCACTTACAAACAGTGCAAGAAAAGCTGAATTCACACATCTGTCAACAGCAAATGTTGGTACAAATTAATTCATACAGAAACTTCAGAATATCACTTGTGTGTTTTATGAAAACTTTGAAGTACTACAAACACCAGCCAAACAAGCGTCGAACAATAAACAACAGTGAATATCAGAAAACGGTCTAAAGTCAGCATATAGACTGTGAAATGAAATCTGACAGAGACATGCAGCATCCTTCCCTGAGCTACACACTGACAGAGCTGCTGAGCCTTTATCCTGTTTTGATGTTACTCTGAGTCACGTGTGCTCACAGGTCCAGGTGGACGGAAAAATACTGCATGTGTGCACATTTCCCACAAACACATTGCTCAGTTTGTTCACATCAAAGCGCTGCTGAAGTGTAACCACGAGAATCTGTGTGTTCTGACAGCATGTGCAAATTAAAAAAGAAAAATAGAAAAAAGTCACATTTGTGAACAAACCAAACTTGTCATTGTTTTGGGTGAAATCGGACCACTGTTGGTCTCCATATGTAAACTCTATAAAATCTCTATCAATCAGTTTACAGGAAAGAAAAATATGAGACTGTGCCAAATCTCTTCTAACTAGCCCCAAACGGGGAATCAAGCAATCTCCATTGAGGTTGTGTGGAGGGCTCAGCACGAGGACCCAGAATGCCAGATCTTGTACCAAAAGATTGTGGAAAATGGGGATGTTATCAATCCAACCACATCTTGCAACAGCGCAGCCTCCGATTTCGGTTAGAGGAATCTTGACCCGCTGGGTTCTCCCAGACTACATTCTTATTGACCGAGAATCACAGTTTCTTTCCTCTCCTTCAAAACTGTGTCAAACCTGGCACATGGGACATAATTTAACATCCGGCTATTATACCCAGACCAACCTCACAGAGAGAGTAAACCAAACTCTTAAACAATGAACATGAAGAATAGGAGTCCAGGAGTCTACACGGGTTTCTCCAGCAGAGCTCAACCTTCAGCTAATGCTATGGATAACACTGGGTGTGATGCTGCAGCCTGACACCAATTCCTACACCATGATCTCACAAATGCTATGTTTCTCTATGTTCTCTTGTGTCTGAAAGCCTCCACTACACGACTTTGACAAAAATATCACAACCAGACTGGAAGAGACCTGTTTAGAGAATAAGACAGAGTCTTGGTAAGAGTGCACCCTCTTCTAAGGCAAGGAAGTCTTTTTCCGCAAAATTAGGACACAAATGGCAAGTTCCTTACCAGGTGGTGCAACAGTTTGGCCCAATAAACTATCAAGTTAATTTAGAAGACTGTGGTCCACATTTCCTGCCTCAAACCATGTAACCCCACTGTGCAGGATCTGGATGAGCAAGAACACAAACATGTGCTGAAAATCTTTGAGGATGAGTCCAAGGAAGAAGATTTTCTTGTTTTCATTGACACAGCCTGCTGCAGTCCCAACCAATACATATTTGTAGTTACTTGCTGTGGTAGAAACTGCAATGAACTGGGTTGTGGAAAACAAAAACTTGTACCAGATTTCAGCTATGAAACTGAACTGTCGACCCCATGGGTAATCCAAGTCTGAGCCAAAATACATTTAGAGAAAAAACCTCATTACATTGTATTTGTTTTTGTCATACTAAATTTAATATTTTTTTAATTGTTTGAATAATCCTATTCTATCAGATCACATTCGAAAGATCAGACCCTAGCTTTCTGAAACTTCAACCGAACTGCTTGTCCAGGCACTGGTCATCTAAGTGACTGCAATGCCCTGCTGACAGGGCTACCAGCATGCACAATCAAATGGCTCTAGATGATTCAAAAACACTCAATCTCATTTTTGATCAATCAGAAAGGACAAACCACCATTGTTCAGATCTCTGCACTGGCTTCCAGAGCTCTGAATCTACAGATTCAACAGCACCTTCCTACCTAAAAACCCTCATACAGCTCTATAACCCCTGCAACCCACTGCTTTCTGCCAATGAATGGTGTCGGCTCTTCAAACACAGCAAAACATTCCAAGCAAAGTTCTTTAGCTTAGTGGTTCCACAATGGTGGAAT
Organism: Channa maculata; assembly: GCA_020496755.1. Taxonomy (NCBI): domain Eukaryota; kingdom Metazoa; phylum Chordata; class Actinopteri; order Anabantiformes; family Channidae; genus Channa; species Channa maculata. Next base: position 26,133,289 of record CM035609.1, on the reverse strand, counting down.
GAACTAACGAAGCAGCCTCACCCCCAATATTTAGAATTCTGTGGAAGACAGAGCCGTTCCACAATGTCCTGTGCATTTTAACTACCAAAAAAAATAAAAAATAAAAATACTTTTCCTATCTGTTCCATCTTGTACTTTCATCTCTTTGCTTGGTTTGTACCTCACTTCTAAATTGCTTTGGATAAAAGTATCAGCCTAATGACTAAATGTTAATATAAATGTAATTCTAATTTTAAAGGTCTGTGTTTTTTTCTGATCTTTGTCTTCCTTTGCCACTCAAATGGCAGTATACATGATTAAATCAAAGTGTACAATGGGCAAACAACTGGAGAATCCTGGCTGTGCCAGAAAATGGTGTGACAGGACTTAATTCAGAACCACTGAATTAATAATCTGAGTGGATACATGTATAACTTTGAACCTGTGTTGATTTCAGAAAACTCAAAATAAATGAAAACATGTGCATGCAATTTCTGGGGTTTCCTTTTATTCAAACTTTTATTCTACAATATTCTTATCCCAGAAAAGAACAGTTCATAGAAATCAGTTTCTGATTCAGATTCTGCTGTGTCAGTCATGTGAGTGTATGTAAAGATTTGACTGCATGTCATTGCAAAAATGACAATATCTGGTCTTAGACACCTCAAGTGTAATCAGTAAAGAAGCTTCAACATCCAGGACGTCTTTTAGGGTTTTATTATTATATTAACATCGACAGTTTCAATTCTCCATCCTATGCAGTTCTAAACTTCATACATCACATATTAGTTTTATAACCTTCTGTTGCCGGGCAGAACATTCTCCACGCTCAGGCTACTGCCCCCAGCCCCTTTCTCCTTTTATGGAAACCTTTTCCCTTTTCAGCACTTTGATAAGCACCTGTGAGCATGGACTGACTCTGGGTCAGAGTCAGTGTGGGATGGTCTGCTGCTAGACACTAACTGACCTTGGAGCAATTCTGCAAACACTTCGAGACAAAACATATATATGAGACAAAGTTTGAAGAACATACAATCCTTTAAACATTCTTCAAAAGTACACTGAGTACAAGTTGCTATTATAACTAGGTAAAATGCTAAGGATTAAATTTAATAATTTTTTAATAATACTTGATTTTCCATCACACTGCAACTATAAGTCAAGAACTAAGTCATCAAGAAATAAGTCATATAAGTCATATCAAAAGGGGTGTTGTCGAGGGTTTTTTGTTTCCTACAACTTTTATAAACTTTTCCACAAATATTTTAAAAGAATATGTTGCCAAACAATGTACAAGAGTACAGATTGTAGTTAGAATATTTAAGGAGCACATTATGGGACTAACTGAGATACAAGGGTTTAGTAGTTGCTCTTTGGTTGATGTACTGGTTGTTTTGGAATTTTTTTATCACTATTCACACATCTGCAAATCACTCCTCTGATCTGAGGAAGATTGAGGCCATAAACTAGAGGGTTATTGATGGGAGGAATGATCAGAAACTCCAGAGACAAAACAACAAATACATTTGTATTTACTTCATCAACCTTATATCGACTAAGTGAAACCTCAATCAATACTGAGATGCAAAAGTTGACAAAAGTCACTATGTGGGGCAGGCAGGTTTGTAACGCCTTTCCTCTGAATTCAGATGAACTTCTCCTGCAAACAAGCAGAATACGTAGGTAGGTGTAGAGGACAAAGAACAGGGGGGTGAAGATCGAAATCAGAGCAAGAAACTGACCTGCAACACTGTTTACAGTTATCTCCACACAGGAGAGTTCAATCACAGACCAGTTGGTGCAAAAAATCCTTTGCAGTTTATTTCCACACAAAGACAAACTGATGGACAGATAGAAAAAGTAACCAAAAATACAAACAGGATAAAACACTGCAAAAATCAAAAGATACAGCACCTTCCTGAACGTCATTTTACTGTGATAGTGTAAAGGCTGACAGATAGCAACTAATCTGTCATAGGCCATGACAGTGAGAAGAGTCACATCATGTCCTACATAGGTGTTGATAACATACATCTGAGTGAAGCAGAACGAACGTGAGATGAAGTGAGTGTCAGACAGTATGTCCATCAGGAACCTGGGGAAGAAGCCGGCTGAGCCGTACAGAGAGTTTAAACACAGACAGCAGATGAAAATATACATGGGCTGATGCAGAGACTTGTCCAGGCAGACTGTCAGAATAATGACAACATTAGCAGAGATTATAGTCATGTAGATCAGCAGACACAGACTGAAGAAGACATATTTGAGGGAACCATAGTCTGAGAATAAGGTGAACTCAAAGTAGGAGGGAGTCACACTGTTGTTGTCCATGTCTGCACTAATGTGCAGAGCTGCAAGAAGAGTGATGGGGAGAGAAAATGTAAAAAAGGATCAAAGAAGCAAATCAATGCTTGTAGAGAATAAATAAATTATGACTTCGGCCCAAACCTGCATGTATATAAACTACAAATAACAGTACATTTCAGATCATTGACAATGATTTAACGTTTGTACAAATGGAAAAAGTTCACAAGTAAAAAATGCCCAATAAACAAATTTCACATTTCTATTAGCAAATAATCCCCCGTCTGGTTATAAATGCTTAAAGATGAGATTGAACTACCAGCTCCATTTTGAGAACTGATCACTTTCACTGTTAATCTCCAGTAGCATTATCAGTGTGACCCAAACTGAGGCAGCTGCTGGACTTTATCCTGTTCTGTTGTTACACTGAAATTAGCCACAAACACAGACTGGACCCAAAGGCAAATGATGTTATGTCCAACCCCTCACAGACTCACTGCATGTTTTCTTCAAATTATTTTCCTCTGCTTGTGGTCATAACAACACAAGAGACAACCTCCCGACCGGACATATACACAGACTAACAGGCAGAAGGGTAATGAAGTTGATTCTAGCATCACACACTGGGATTCAGAGGACGGCAGTAGATCAGCTGATTTTAGAAACTGTCCTTCTGTGAAATACGATGAAGATACATCTCACTGCTTGGTGACATATATTGGCACTAGTCAGTGTGACACCATGACAAACTACTTCAAGCCTTCTGTAAGGTGGCAGGCTTGGGAGGCGGATGGTTCACAAAATACAGGACCAGACACCAGATTTAGGTACATGCCTGATAGAACATTTACAGAAAGGTTCCAAATAAAAGGAGAAAATAATAATAGTTGAGCAAGAATCATATTGGCAAATGTAAAGAAAATGTTGCTATATCGAGATACCAGGATATGAAGCAACTTATATTAAAATATGATTCTGGTTATAATGTGCAGCCCTACATTTTTACAAAATACAACCATCAAGAAAACACATGTATCTGAGAATGTGCCAAGATGGAAAATCAAAAACAATTTGCAAGGCGAGTTTATCCAAAATGGCCTTGCTAATAAAATTGACTCAGCTGGCGCAGAGTGATGAGTTTTTAGTGTAACAAATCAGTATTGAAGCAGCTGCTTAGCTTTCATCTGGTTTTGCTATGACACTGAAAGTAAACATACAGGTTCAAAAGGATCAAACAATACTGCACATTCAGTCCCCTCCACTGCTCACTTACGTATCATTTCAACCATCCCTGATGTATAACCATTTTCTATCATCAAAAAGGCTTTTTATGCTCATCTGCAGGAAAAACATGGTGTCATCTGTAAACAAATCAAATGCCACAAATTGTTTACCATCATCATTAATCATTTTAGGTGCAGTTTTCTGCTTGTAACTTTCCTTTCGCCACAGTGAATCATGTGCCTCCATCTAACTCTGTCCTTTGCATCCTCTTCACTCAAACCAACTAACTTCATGTCCTCTCTCACTACATCCATAAATCTCGTCTTTGGTCTTCCTCTAGACCTCCTGCCTGGCAGCTCCAACCTCAGCATCCTTCTACCGATATATTCACAGTTTCTCCTCTGAACATGTCCAAACCCCCTCAATCTGGCCTCTCTGACTTTATCTCCAACACATCTAATATGAGTTGTCCCTCTAATGTCCTCATTCCTCATCCTGTCCATCCTCATCACTACCAAAGAGAACCTCAACATCTTAAGCTCTGCTACCTCCAGCTCTGCCTCCTGTCTTTTCTTCAGTGCCACTGTCTCTAAGCCGAACAACATCTCTGGTCTCACCACCGTCTTGAACATCTTTCCTTTCATTCTTGCTGATACTGTTTTATCACACAACACACCTGACACTTTTCTCCACCTGTTCCAACCTCTTCACCTCTTCTCCACACTCTCCGTTGCTCTGAACCGTTGACCCTAAGTACTTAAAGTCCTCCACCTTCTTCACCTCTGCTCCCTCTAACCTCACCGTTCCACCTGGGTCCCTCTCATTGACACACATGTATTCTGTCTTGCTGCAGCTAAGCTTCATTCCTCTGTTTTCCAGAGCAGACCTCCACCTCTCTAGATTTTCCTCCACCTGCTCCCTGCTCTCACTACAAATCACAATGTCATCTGCAAACATCATAGTCCATGGAGATTCCTGTCTAACCTCATCTGTCAGCCTGTCCATCACCAGAACAAACAAGAAGGGGCTCAGAGCTGATCCTTGATGCAGACCCACCTCCACCTTGAACTCCTCTGTCACACCTACAGCACCTCACCACGTTCTTACAGCTCTCATACATGTCCTGCACCACTCTAACATACTTCTCTGCCACTCCAGACTTCCTCATACAATACCACAGGTCCTCTCTCAGCACCCTGTCATACGCTTTCTCCGCTTGTAACTTTCCTTTATTCCTATTAGTCATCAACAATTTGTACATAATGTGCTAAACAAATCCTGCATAAAACCGACAAGATATGTTGTTTGTCCACGCCCTACAGATTCAAATAAGATCTTATTTGATTCAAATAAAGCACCCCAGCTGGCAAAATGCCTAAAGCTGGAGAGACAGTTTGTCTTCACTCACAGAACCATTGCTACATTGTAACCAATTGTTCTCTAACGTCGCTTTATCTCAACCAACTTAACTGTCCATAAAATTGCCTACCGGGATCATCAAAAAAACTACTCCAAAGCACTTGCCACTGCCAGATCACAATATTACTCAAATATAATCAATAACAGCCCCGGGAACTCAAAACAACTCTTTTCCATAATAAATCATCTACTCAAACCCCAATCCCACACTGGCAGCAACCACACAGAGGAACAGTGCAACAGTTTCATTGCACATTTTACCACTAAGGTTGAAACTATCCGCTCCTCACTGTCAGTCATAAACCCCAAACCCCCTGACCTCCCCACTTCAAGGCCAGAAGGCTGTCTGTCTAAGTTTTCGGCTACTACTGTGAAAGAAGTTGAAGTTATCATACAGAGGATGAAACCCTCACCGTGCACCCTGGACCCTCTCCCCACTCCCTTGGTAAAAACTAATGTCTCAAACATTAGCCAACTCATCACCAGCATCATTAATTACTCCGTCCAGAGTGGCACAGTCCCAACATTACTGAAAACCGCAATAATTACACCACGTCTAAAAAAACCCTCCCTGGATCCTGAAGTCATGGCAAACTATCGTCCAATCTCCAATCTTCCATTCCTATCAAAAGTCTAGGAAAAAGCGGTCTTAGCCCAGCTCCAGGATCACCTCAAAAGACACAATCTGTTTGAAACATTTCAATCCGGTTTCCGCCCCTCCCATAGCACAGAGACAGCCCTGGTCAGGGTCACTAACGACCTCCTAATGGCTGCTGACCAGGGCTTCCCAACACCTCTGCAAAATTGCATTTTTTCATCTGAGAAACATAGCCAAACTCCGCCCCTTTCTGTCCCTCTGTGACACTGAAAGCCTGGTCCACGCTTTTGTCTCCTCCAGGCTGGACTACTGCAATGCACTTCTCATTGGAATCCCTGGCAGGAGCCTTCAAAAGCTCAAATATGTTCAAAACAGCGCCGCCAGGATCCTTATGAGAGTGAGGAAACACCAACACATCACTCCTGTCCTCCGGACACTTCACTGGCTTCCCATCCACCTTCGCATTGATTATAAAGTCTGTCTACTCACCCACCAGTGCATCCATGAAAATGCCCCACAGTATCTAAAGGAACTCCTCACACTGCAATCTACAACTAGACACCTCCGTTCCAACAACACTTATCGCCTCTACCCCCCCAGACCCAAACTCCATACAATGGGGGACCGAGCCTTCTCAGCAGCTGCTCCACGGCTATGGAACGCTCTACCTGAGAACCTGAGGGCACCACAGACTGTGGACTGTTTCAAAAAACAGTTAAAGACTTTTTTGTTTAGAAAAGCATTTTAAAGTGATCATTTTAAAATGATCATTACTTTTTACTTTAATGCTGTGCTATTCTATGTTGTATATGTTTTTAGGCTTTACATGTTTTATGTTTTATTCCTGGTCTTAATCCGCTTGTGTAGCACTTTGAGATTTGTTAGCAAATGTAAAGTGCTTTATAAATAAAATGAATTATTATTATTATTATTATCTAATGTCAAGGCCATCTCCACAGTCTTTTACACATTTTATAAATCTATATGTCAGTAAGAGAAGCATGAAGATTGTGTTACAATGTTCAGAGATATTCAGCACTATATGGTAAATGGTAAATGATCTGCACTTATATAACGCTTTTCTACCTATTGGCATTCAAAGCACTTTACACTGCTTCTTATTCAACCATTCACACACACTCATACCGATAAGCCGGGAAGCAACTACGTTGGGGTTCAGTGTCATGCTCAGAGACATTTCAACATGTGACTGGAGGACCACATGAACCGACAACTGTGAGATTGGTGGTCAACTGCTTCCCTGCGCCTACCTTCCTGGGCCACAGTCGCCCCACCAAAAAGACAAAAAGAGGTCCCAATTGCAGACACTAAGGCCCAGTTTAGAAGAGACAAACTGACAGACAGTCCTGGCAGGGATCCGTAATAAATCAATAACCCAAAAATTAAGCCACAGAAGGCAGAGTCCAAACATATAACACTTAATTAAGTCTGAAATGCTGACACAGTAAAAACACTATAAACGGGTGCAAATGGAAGCTATATATAATGACAGGTAATGAAACAAAATGGCATCCAGTTGTGTGGGATTTGTGGTATAGAGTCAGGTTGTAAAACTGGGGAGAAAGTCTATAGACATCTGTAGGTGGAACTGGGGAACAGGTAGGGGGCAGAGGAACACACTTGAGACACATAAACTGAAATAAGTGAAATAAGATGGAAAAAGTGAATACTTTCTGGATGCACTGTACTTTAAATCTTCTCTTAAACCAAAGCACAGTCTTAAGACAATATTTGGTACCACTCTGGATGTTATTTCATGTCAGTCTCGTACCAAAAAGAAACACATACAATACATCCCCATGCATTGTTTTAAAGCAGATTGTTTTCAGTATGAAGACACATTACAAGGTGCTTAAATAGTTGTGAACAGTCTTGGCTGTCAGTGCTCCACAGCTGTGAAGCTTAGCACCTGATAACTGATTCTTAAACCACTTTTGTTGTTGTGACCCCTAGTTTTTCCATCTGGACCACCAACAGGTCAGAAATTTAAATATGTTGGTTGGATGAGCACAAATGTTAGACACCTGTTTATTGTTCCCAGAGGATGAATCCTATAATGTACGACTCTGGGAAAATGTAGAAACTCCCAATAGATTTCAGTTTTATTGCATTGTCAGTTGCTTCTTCAACCCTCCCACTAATGATGCAAAGATGGATACAAAGAAAGACGAGAGGAGAGGGGAGATGAAGAAACCCCTCCTTAGGCCTTGTTTCTCAAATAAGCAAGAGCTTTGGGATGTCCTTCAAGTTGGTCCAATGTGGATCAAGGAGTGAGTGGGAGGTGGAGGTGGTCACTAATAGCACAACTATACATTTACCTTCAGTTGCCCCATGACTGGTAAATCTGTCTCTTATTGCTGAGACTCTTTTTCTTTCATCACACACTTTGTCATGCTATTTTGACCACGCAGACAGAGAGGAAATATAATTTCACAGACTCTGAGACAGACGGCAGATCTGTTTTATGAGCTATGGATCTATTTATTTTTGTTCAATTTGTGCATATAAATGCTTAATGTGATGGTGATATTTTTCATTGAACAGTAATTTATGTTTGCACTATTTGAAAAAGTTGTCCTTATAAATAATTAATACATTATACATTATAAATGTAAACTGTATCAGCAAATCAGGAGTACAGATGTATTTCATATGTTTCAGCATATGAAATGAAAGACATCCAGGGATAAAATGCAAGGCCTCAACAGTTTCATTCTGTGCATGCTGGGCCTTTTGTTTTGCAGCACGGTGTTTTTAGGAAGATCTTCACAGATCTAACAATCACTCCTCTGATCTGAGGTAGATTCAGGCCATAAACTAGAGGGTTACTGATGGGCGGAATGATCAGAAACTCCAGAGATAGAACAACAAAGACAAATGGATTCACTTCATCCATCCTATAAAGACTCAGTGAAATCTCACAAAATATTGAGATGCAAAAGTTCCCAAAAGTCACTATGTGGGGCAGGCAGGTTTGTAACGCTTTTCCTCTGAATTCAGTGGAACTTCTCCTGCAAACAAGCAGAATACGCAGGTAGGTGTACAGGACAAAGGACAGGGGGATAAAGATCGATGTTACAGCAAGAAACTGACCTGTTTCGCTCACAGCTGTGTCCACACAGGAGAGCTGAATTATAGGCAAACTTGTGCAAAACATCCTGTGCAGTTTATATCCACACAAAGGTAAATGGATGGCCAGATAGAAAAAGTAGCTGACAGCACAAACAGGATACAACACAGCAAAAATCAACAGATATAAAACCTTCCTAAACGTCATTTTACTGTGATAGTGTAAAGGCTGACAAATAGCAACAAATCTGTCATAGGCCATGACAGTGAGAAGAGTCAACTCATGTGCAACATAGGTGTGAATAACGTAAACCTGAATGAAGCAGAACGAACGTGAGATGAAGTGAGTGTCAGACAGTATGTCCATCAGGAACCTGGGGAAGAACCCGGCTGAGCCGTACAGAGAGTTTAAACACAGACAGCAGATGAAAATATACATGGGCTGATGCAGAGACTTGTCCAGGCAGACTGTCAGAATAATGACAACATTAGCAGAGATTATAGTCATGTAGATCAGCAGACACAGACTGAAGAAAAGTGATCTGAGGGAACCATAGTCTGAGAATAAGGTGAACTCAAAGTAGGAGGGAGTCACACTGTTGTTGTTCATGTCTGCACTAATGTGCAGAGCTGCAAGAAGAGTGATGGGGAGAGAAAATGTAAAAAAGGATCAAAGAAGCAAATCAATGCTTGTAGAGAATAAATAAATTATGACTTCGGCCCAAACCTGCATGTATATAAACTACAAATAACAGTACATTTCAGATCATTGACAATGATTTAACGTTTGTACAAATGGAAAAAGTTCACAAGTAAAAAATGCCCAATAAACAAATTTCACATTTCTATTAGCAAATAATCTCCAGTCTGGTTATAAATGCTTAAAGATGAGATTGAACTACCAGCTCCATTTTGAGAACTGATCACTTTCACTGTTAATCTCCAGTAGCATTATCAGTGTGACCCAAACTGAGGCAGCTGCTGGACTTTATCCTGTTCTGTTGTTACACTGAAATTAGCCACAAACACAGACTGGACCCAAAGGCAAATGATGTTATGTCCAACCCCTCACAGACTCACTGCATGTTTTCTTCAAATTATTTTCCTCTGCTTGTGGTCATAACAACACAAGAGACAACCTCCCGACCGGACATATACACAGACTAACAGGCAGAAGGGTAATGAAGTTGATTCTAGCATCACACACTGGGATTCAGAGGACGGCAGTAGATCAGCTGATTTTAGAAACTGTCCTTCTGTGAAATACGATGAAGATACATCTCACTGCTTGGTGACATATATTGGCACTAGTCAGTGTGACACCATGACAAACTACTTCAAGCCTTCTGTAAGGTGGCAGGCTTGGGAGGCGGATGGTTCACAAAATACAGGACCAGACACCAGATTTAGGTACATGCCTGATAAAAGGAGATAAATAATGATAGTTGAGCAAGAATCATATTGTCAAGTAAGAAATGTTGCTATATCGAGATACCAGGATATGAAGCAACTTATATCAAGATCTGAATTTGGTCATGTAGGATTCCAGCACACACAGGAATCCCAAATCCCAAGAAGTTAGCACATGATTGGTAGTGCAGTCAAAGCAGATTTATTAAACTAACTTGCTCAGTAACAAAAACACAACGTACAAACTGAGGATAATAAAACAGAAAACGCTGCCTACAGAAAGTAGGAGGTAAATAACTTAACAAAAGACCTAGAAAACAAAAGTGCTCGGTACAAAAGGTAGGAGGGACACAAATTTACGGGACAATTTTGAATACAAATGATCACAACAAAGGTCGAGGAGATACCAACAAAAATTCCCTCGAGGTACTCACAAGACAAGGTTACAACAAATCTCTCAGCTGGATGTTTTCAGGAAAATGTTCCTCTGGTCTGAGGCAAATTCAGGGCATAAATTACAGGGTTACTGATGGGATAAAACAATATTGAGGAACGGATTTTACTTTATTATCCTTATAAAGACTCAGTGAAACCACAAAAATTACTCAGATGCAAAAGTTCCCAAAAGTCACCATGTGGGGCAGGTTTGTAACACCTTTCCTCTGATTTCAGACAAACTTCTCCTGCAAACAAGGAGAATACACAGGTGTATAGGACAAAGAACAGGGGGATAAAGATTAATGCTACAGCAAGAAACTGACTTGTTATACTCATCACAAATGAAAACACAAATAGACTGGATCCAAAGGAGAATCATGCATTTTCAACCATTTCCAAACTCATTTCATTTACACTTTCACTGCAGTGTATAAATGTCCTGTTTAAAAGGAGAAATGGCGAGAGAGAAACAATTGTTGTCAGAGAGGCCAATTCCATATTCAAACCCAATATTTAAATAAACTTTCCCACAACTGATTCAGATTCTGTCAAACTCAGCAACACTTGAGCTACAGGATGAATCATCAGCATCCCATTTCATAACATGATATGTGCTAGTTATAGAAAGCTGCACTCAAATCAAGCAGCCGCATCAGCAGCCACTGGTAGATCATCAGTGACCCAGTCCATTTCAGTGCTCTGTTAAGAATGAAACCCAGCTGAAATAACTCAGATTATTGGTTATTAAGATGAGCATAAACCTTTACTGCGACAATTTTTTCCAAGACTTTTTGAGATAAATGGCAAGAAATTGATAGCTATCATGGTTGTTGAGGTCAGCACCAGGTTTCTTAACAACTGCAATTATAGCAGCTGTTTTAAGGAGTGTCACAATGTGGCCACTAATCAAAGAAAAGTGGATACTTGGGTAATATAAAATGAAAGTAGAGGTACACACACTTTAACCAGGTGTGTTGGCAAAGGATTAAACAACCAAGTTGAACTCTTAGATTTTGAGATGACAATGAAATATTCAAATCTCTGATTCAGAAGGGAGCTTGAAAATAGCGGGGTGGAGGAATTTGTAAAGAAATTGCGAGACGAGCTAAGTGTTGAAATAGTTGAGGAAGCTACAAGCTTATGTATGTTAAAGTTTTGGTCATAAATGCCTCAGAGTAAACAGTACAATACAAGTCGGGTGGAAGTGAGTCAGGAGATTTCAAAATACTCTTGATATTAGAGAACAGAACTTTGGTGTTGCCTTCACTGGATTTATTAATTAATAATCGATCTGGCTGCAGCAGAGAGCGTCTTTATAGGACTGGATGCATTTGAGGTACATTTCCTTGTGCAGCATGAGTCCAGTTCTTTTGTAGAGATGTTTCAGGCGATGACCTCTAGATTTGAGCTGGAATAGTTCAAGAGTAAATCAAGGAGCAGAGTGAGTGATGGAAACAGTCTGAATTATGAGAGTTGCCACTGTCAGGATCGGCAACTTCACTTCCCCCTTCAAGACTTTCATATTTGCAGCCACTTCCTGTTCCTGGTCCTGTCACATTTTTCCCTGCCAGATCATCTGCTTTCTCACCGCAGCTTTCATCTAAATCATCTTTGCTATCTACAGTTCAGACCGCGCTACGTTTTTGACCTGACTCTGCTGCTACTTTGGTTATGTGACTAACTTCTCCCTACTGACTCTCTGTTGCCAACCTAATGAAAGACCAGGATTATGAGTACTGTTATCTGCCCATGAGGGATCAAGTTTTTCACAAGCTCTTGTAACCACATGATTATAAGGTGAAGATTTATCACGTCATGCCTACGTATTGATCATGAAATGTTACGTTTTTACCAAGTTATGTGATTATCTACTACTACTCTAATGCGGAACTCAGACGAGTATCCATCATGTGTTCAAGTTACCTGTATCAAGGACTTCACCAAGTGAATATCCACTGTAAGAATTCTCATACCAACGTTAAGAACCATGTTTGTGTCACGTAAGAGAATTATGGAACTCAAGAGCTATGAGGCTGTTGCACTGAGGCACTTAATCACGAAAGGGTTTTTGGAATTTGTATATTATATCACTAATGGGATTTTGGAGTTCTCTTCATTATCAGGGATTGGAGATTCACCACGGCTACGTTCAACACGCTCACTACCAGGCCTGCCACTGTGTTACGGATCCAGACCACTACATCTTCCCCAGCAGTCCTCCCACCATTTCCTTAACCTATCTTCACATTACTCAACCTCACTGCATTTCAAGATTTGGCTACTCTACCAGGAGCAGACTCCACTCTTCCCCATATGAACTTTGCTTCTCCTCTAGATTCCTCTCATCTTCCCACTGACACTAACTAGAGTTCAGCACCATCTAGCGAGTCAGAGGACCTACTACATCTCTATCCTGTTTTGCCAACTATTATATTTTATAATAAACCTTATTTAAACTGAGTAGTTGTGTGGTCAAGGAAGGGTTGACTTTTTTAATATTACAAAAGGACATGATGTATTGTTTAACACATTTACATAGTGTTAGATTAACGTTGAGGGATACTAACATACGGTCAGATATGGGACACTCAGTAGCAGTCCAATCAACAGAACAATCAGAGAATTCAGCTAAACAGACAGTACTACATTTTGGTGGCTGGTGGATAACAGCCAGTATTAGACCACCTCTCCTTCCAGAAGTTCAATTTAGTTTTTGAAAGTAATTTTACTGTTGACAAGTCTCCACCAAACAAAGAAAGTTGAGGTTGTGATCAGCCATGAGATAGTAGATCAGAGAGCTTTTGTTGGGGAGTGAGCAGACATTAAATAGCCCAAATCTGAGGATACTAGCATCCACTACTTGGAGTGGTGGTTCGATTCCTGGCTCTTGCTGTCAGTAAGTCGGGCAAATTGCAGGGCAGCTCCACAATCAGTGTGTTGGGTAAATGGGTAAATAAAAAGAAGTGTAGGGTTCACTGGGTACCAATACACTAAACAGAACTACAGTGCAGACCATTTACCCTAATTTACACAGTGACATTTTCTAAGATTTGCTTTTAGCCTGAAGAGTCATGAGTTAAATATGCTCCACCCTCTCAAAATACCAAAAACAGAATCTTTGGAGAAATACATTAAATTTATTCCAAACGTATATTCTTGTTAACATTCGATCCCTAAGGCAAACGCAATCCAGTGAACAATAACAGAAGCATATATTGCTAATAACAGAAGCTGAAGGCTTTATTGTTTGCTAACTGCACAACCCAAGTTTTTAATTTTAGCAGCAGCACTCATTTTGCAGATATTCAAAAATCTTTTACTTGCTCCTCTGATCTGGTGCAGGTTTAGTCCATAAACTAGAGGGTTGTTGATGGGAGGAATGACCAGATACTCAAAAGATAACACACCTGTGATGACAGGATTCAAGGTATCAGTCTCAAATCGAGTTAAAGACAACTCACAGAAAACAGAGAATGAATACATCACAAAAGTCACCATGTGGGGCAGGCAGGTTTGTAAGGCCTTTCCTCGGAATTCAGAGGAACTTTTCCTGCAAACAAGCAGAATACGCAGGTAGGTGTACAGGACAAAGAACAGGGGGATAAATAAGGTTGCTATTAGAACAAAGAGAGTTACAATGTTGTTCACAGTTGTGTCGACACAGGAGAGTCGAACCACAGGCCAGTTAGAGCAGAAAAGTCTGTGCAGCTTGTGTCCACAGAGAGGTAAACGAACAGTGAGATAGAGACCAAAACCACAGGCACATGCAGGGTACATCACTGCAAAAATCCACAGCTTAACCACCATCCTCAATGTCATTTTACTGTGATAGTGTAGAGGATGACAAATGGCAACAAATCTATCATAGGCCATGATGCTGAGAATAGTCAGTTCATACGATGTGTATGTGTATATAACATAGATCTGAATGAAGCAGAATGTACGTGAGATGAAGTGAGTGTCAGACATTATGTCCATCAGGAACCTGGGGAAGAAGCCGGCTGAGCCGTACAGAGAGTTTAAACACAGACAGCAGATGAAAATATACATGGGCTGATACAGAGACTTGTCCAGACAGACTGTCAGAATAATGACAACATTAGCAGAGATTATAGTCATGTAGATCAGCAGACACAGACTGAAGAAAAGTGATCTGAGGGAACCATAGTCTGAGAATAATGTTAGCTGAAAGTAGAAAGGACTCAGGCTGTTGTTGTTCATGTCTGCAGAGAATCCAAGCTGGAAAAAAAGAGCAATGGTTAAAGAGAGAAATGGTAAAAAATTGATGAAAAGGAAATGTGTCCATAACACAACTCACAATAACACTGTATGAGTAAAAGTAGCAGCAGATGCTTATTCTACATGTACTACATCCAACCTGATGTTTTAATAAACGTAACAGTATTTCAGTGTAAATAGTCTTAATCTTTCTTAAAAAAGATGAAGCTTTTAATTTAAATCTTAATACTCCAGAAAGAAATGAGTGTTCAGACTACAATAAAACACATAAAAAACTGTTACTGTATAGATGGTATAAAACCTGGACATGTATCAGCCAACCAGTCATAAAAATGAATTCTGTCTCCAAACAGCCTAAGTTGTTGACATCAGTCAGTTCATTAGATTGTACTGGGTGAGATCTGAGAAACATGCAGCTTCTCCCAGTCTATCCCACAGTGGGGCTGTGAACATATATCCTGTTCTGCTGTTTCACTCAGAATGGTCACGTGTACACAGGATCCAAAGGGACGTGAAGAGTGGGACTACATGTTGGTCACATTAAACACGTTACCCACCTGTGTGTTTTATAACTGTGAATAATCATATATGGAAATATATATCGCCAACATCCAAAGTTTAATCACCATCGTAAACATTATTTTTTGTAATAGTGGAAATGCTGACAAACAAATCTGTCATAGGCCGTGACACTGAGAATAGTCAGTTCAGAAGATATGTATGTGTCAATAACATATATCTGATTTGAATGACAAGAAGCTGTATGTCCATCAAGAATCTGGGGAAGAAGCCGGCTGAGCTGTGAAGAGAGCTTAGAGACACACAGCAGATGAAAATATACAGAGATTTTGCCTTGGAGTCTGTCAAAATAATGACAGTGTTAATAGTTATATATTTACAGAGAGGCAGAGTAAAGGTATCCATAATGTGTAGTCTGAGTGAAGTGAAAACAGAGAAGAATCAGGCCATCACCACATTTTTTCATGGGAGGTAGAAAACAAGAACAAAAGAAAACCAACATACATCAAAAAACAAAATGTCTGTTTCAAGTATTAGATGGGTATAATAAAAGCATACACCAAACAAACTGTTTTAATGAACTTTAATTTTGCCAGCTGGTGGTTATGGACAGCGTTGTAGACAGCACTCTGCATTTATGAATGTCAGTCCATGTGCCACTGCAAGTGTGTCAACACAGAGCACACACCCAACAGCTGTCTTATAGGGCGAGAAATTCACTGGTGGGTTGATCGCCCTACAAGACGGAAGCACCAGGATTTTCATCTCACTCTGATACTCTATCTGTTATCCTACTGCTGGATGCTGTTTTTTTCAAGGCCCAGTTAGGGTAGCCACAGGCCTTGAGATCCTCCCCCCAAACATTACAAATAGCTCATGTACAATGGTGCTAGAATCATCAATAAGGCCCCAATCCCTGTTAGACTGCTTTTTACCCATAGATCTCTCTGAGCTAACTTCAATTATTACCTCATCTAAACCAACAACCTGTCTGCTAGACCCTATTCCAACTAAGCTGCTCAAGGAAGCTTTACCCTTAATAGATACGTTCATATTAGATATCATCAATCTATCTTTAGAAACAGGTTATGTACCACAGGCCTATAAGGTAGCTGTAATTAAACCACTACTTAAAAAACCCTGTCTTGACCCAGGTGTTGTAGCCAATTACAGACCAATATCTAATCTCCCCTTTATTTCTAAAATCCTTGAAAAAGTAGTTGCAAAACAATTATGTGATCACCTTCATAGGAATAATTTGTATGAAGACTTTCAGTCAGGATTTAGAGTTCATCATAGTACAGAAACAGCACTGGTAAAAGTCACCAATGATCTTCTCATGGCCTCAGATAATGGGCTCATCTCTATACTTGTTCTGTTAGATCTTAGTGCCGCATTTGATACCATTGATCATAACATTTTATTACAGAGACTGGAACATGAAATTGGGATTAAAGGATCTGCACTAGGTTGGTTTAGCTCTTATCTGTCTGATAGATTTCAATTTGTTCATGTTAATGATGAATCCTCCATGCACACAAAGGTTAGCTATGGAGTTCCACAGGGCTCTGTGTTAGGACCAATACTTTTTCCTTTATATATGTCTCCTTTAGGCAACATTATTAGAGAACACTCCATAAATTTCCATTGCTATGCTGATGATACCCAGCTATATTTATCTATGGAACCAGATGAAAATAATCAGTTAATCAAGATTCAAGCCTACAAGACATAAAGGCCTGGATGTCCCACAATTTTTTACTTCTAAACTCAGACAAAACTGAAGTTCATGGTATTTGGGCCCAAAAATCTCAGAGATATGATGTCCAACCATATTGTTACTCTAGATGGCATAAGTCTGGCCTCCAGTACTACTGCAAGGAACCTTGGAGTTATTTTTGACCAGGATTTGTCCTTTGCCTCACATATAAAACAAATCTCTATTACAGCCTTCTTCCACCTATGAAACATTGCCAAAATTAGGAGCATCCTGTCTCGAAGTGATGCCGAAAAACTGGTCCATGCAGGTGTCCACTGGTGTGTTTTCCAGTGTGCAGCTACTGGTCCTACCAACCTGCCTGATGTTTTGTTGCTCTTTTCTTTTCTCTCTTCACTTTCCACTCACCCCAAACGGTCAAGGCAGATGGCCTCCCACCCTGAGCCTGGTTCTCCTGGAGGTTTCTTCGGTTAAAGGGAGTTTTCCTTCTCCACTGTTGCCTAGGGCTTGTTCAAGGGGGAATAGTTGGGTTCTCTCTTTACATCTTTATAGTCTTGACTTCATTCTGTAAAGTGCCTTGAGATGACTTTGTTGTGAAAATTGAATTGAATTGACCATCCAGAGTCTGTCTCAGCTCCTCCCTGAAAGCTATACAACATTCTTCCTTTTTGAACTTCCACCACTTTGTCCTATGCTTTGCCTTTGTCCTCTTCATCTTCCTCACCTCTGTTCCCTAAACCTACATGCCCATTGAAATCTGCACCAATCACCACTCTCTCACCTCTGGGGATGCTCTGCCTCACTTCATCTAACTCCAGAATTTCTCCTTCTCTTCTAACTCACATCCTACCTGGGGGGCATAACCACTAACAACATTGAACATCACGTCTTTAATTTCCAGCTTCAGACTCATCAACCTGGCTGATACTCTTTTCACCTCTAGAACATTCCTCACAAACTCCTCTTTCAGGATAACTCCTACTCCATTTCTCTTCCTATCTGACCAATGGTAGAACAACTTGAACCCTGCTCCTAAGCTTCTAGCCTTGCTACCTTTCCACCTGGTCTCCTGGACACACAGTATGTCCCTCTCTCTCTCTCTGCCTATGAACACACCTTCCTCCTCTCCTTCTTCGACCAACAGTAGCCCAATTTCCACCGGTACCCTGTCGGTCAACAGCATCATTGATAACCTGATCCAGTATGGAAGTCAGATTCGGTGTGGAAGGCATGATTCACATTTTAATTTGACATGTGTTTTACATCAGATGCCCATTATGACACAACTCTCTGCATTTATCCAGACTTGGGACTGACACAAGAAAACATTGGCTTGTGTCCCCTAGTGCTTCCATTGTTAAGTGGCTTGTTACAATTAAGGTAAATACACATTTACTTTTATTACTTTCTGTTATATGTAACTCTTCGGACTAAAAATAACAATTAAAAAAAGTCCTAATATCAGTTTACCCAATACCAATAAGCCAGTTAACATCCTAACATCCAGGGTTAACTAATGATATAATAATAACTGGCATTTCCACATTCATATATCCATATGTCCCTTCTGTGTCTCAAACCAGGCATACAGGCAGCATAGGACAATGGCTTGTTATCTACAACAGCCAACAATAGTGATTGCAAGCAGTAATGTTACTGTGTGTGCACTGGAAGTGTGAAATATGTTACAAAGGTGTTTCCATGATTTACTTGGGACTCTTCAGCAAACAAGGCCATTCATTTGGCTCTGATGATGTGTAGCTGTCCCATTTCATAGTGAGACATTTCAGCCACAACCCATTATGACTCTGTTTGAGCAGACACTCAAACTCAAACAGTTGAGGTATAAAATTTTAAGTCATTGCCATTGCTATTTTTTTCATTCTTTTTTTGGTCCTTCTGGGTTGTGTTTGCACGTGACTGCTCTCACTGTGACAAGGAAACAGGATAAGACCAGTTGCCTCCATTTGCTCAGGTCACTGGAAGATGCTGCTGCTCTTTCCTGCAACTGTTTTTTGTTGTTTACTGTATGTTTGGTTGATGTATATTTTTCTTCACAGCTGCTAAATTTCACACAAGTCTCTCAGAGTGGAGGAGAATTTTGCCATTTGTGGAAAATAGAAGGAAGAATTTGGCTGTTTAATGACACGTCTTTGCAGGTTATGATTTATAGCAGAATGCAGGCTCACTTTGTTGGAATCTATGTATAATTTTAATATTTTACTTATTATGTCACAAATTCTCCATCTCTCACTTTTCTTCTTCCAGCTGTGCTGCTGTACAGACATGAACAGCAACAACAGTCTGACTGACTATTTCGAGTTCACAGTGTTTTCAGACTATGGTTCCCTCAGATCACTTTTCTTCAGTCTGTGTCTGCTGATCTACATGACTATAATCTCTGCTAATGTTGTCATTATTCTGACAGTCTGCCTGGACAAGTCTCTGCATCAGCCCATGTATATTTTCATCTGCTGTCTGTCTTTAAACTCTCTGTACGGCTCAGCCGGCTTCTTCCCCAGGTTCCTGATGGACATACTGTCTGACACTCACTTCATCTCACGTCCGTTCTGCTTCACTCAGTTATACGTTATTCACACTTATAAAGCTCATGATATGAATATTCTCACTGTCATGGCCTATGACAGATTTATTGCTATTTGTCAGCCTTTACACTATCACAGTAAAGTGACGTTCAGGAAGGTGCTGTATCTTTTGATTTTTGTTTTGTTGTATCCTGTTTGTGTTTTTTCCTACTTCTTTGGCTTTTATCTATCCAGCTCTTTTCCTTTGTGTGGATATAAACTGCACAGGATTTTCTGCACCAACTGGTCCATAGTGCAGCTTTCCTGTTTGGACACAACTGTGATTAACACAGCAGGCCTGATTCTTGGTGTGTTCTCAACCTTCATCCCCTTGCTCTTTGTGCTGTACACTTACCTACGTATTCTTATAGTGTGTAGGAGAAGCTCCTCTGAATTCAGAGGAAAGGCGTTACAAACATGTTTGCCTCACATAGTTACATTCGTCAACTTTTGCATTTCAGCATTCATTGAAGCTTCACTGACGCAATATAAGATGGATGAAGCAAATACCTTTGTTATTGTTGCTGTATCTCTGGAGTTTTTGGTTATTCCCCCCATGACTAATCCTCTAGTTTATGGCCTGAATCTGCCTCAGATCAGAGGAGTAATTTCTGGGTTTTTACACATTCACAAAGTGGTGCCTCCTTCATAATCAGAAACACTAAATTTATATGAAATAAAAAAAAAAAACAATTGTTAAAAGTCCCTTTACACTGCTTTCATTAAATTGACGCCGCTGTTTAATATAAAGGACGACAAACTGACTAAAATGCATTTTACTTACTCATATCAAAATAATAATATGCTGCCAAACAAGCTTAAATTCCATTGTATATGATCTCTGCTTCTATGTGTCACCATCTTCTATGTGTAGTAATATATTGCAAAAATCTTCATGAGAAATAAAACGATTCTATTGCTGATAGTAACAGTGGAGCTGGATCTTTGTGTGCATTTTTCTGGAACGATTTAGGGTTTTGCCTAAATGTTTTTATTTGGTAGGAATTAAAAACATGTATTATGTGACTGATTATATTCCCAGCTGTGTGCAATCATTTAGAAAGCTTTCTGTTGGAGACTGCAATGGACCTTTTCATTGTACTGCATCTGGACAGTCAGCGTTGTCTGTGAAAGAAACAACTCAGTGGAACGAGACAACTTAAAGAGAAGACAGAATTCTGAGGACAGCTCTCAGCGTCTGCCACTATCAACATCTTTCCAAAGTCATCTCAGAGGTGTCTGTGGATGTGGAGATCCTCATCAGGGATGAAATGATTAAAGTAGTTAGTGAGCTTAAATGTGTTGGTACAGCTGGGTGCAAAAGGTCATAGTCCCTCACACTGAAATGGTATTGAAGAGGATGCAAACGTTGCCCTTTCCCCTGTATTTATTCCTCCATTATTTCATGCTTAAATAATAAAAATTACAAAAGTGCATTCTTGTTTATTTGCGTGTAGTGTAACCACCTTATAAACAAATTTCACGATTGCTTTGTTAAGTGGCCAATAAAAAACGTGGTTACTGTAACAGGTAGAATGCAGAAGTTTTGCTTCTATCGTAGTGTTCTATCTGTCAGACTTGATGGTGAGAGCAGTGTGTTGGTTTCTCAGCCCTTCTCTCCCCGTATTTCGCCTGAATTAAGGGAACAACATTACCCTAAAGGAATGTTGTTTCATGTGTTGTGTACATTTCCTGACAAAAAATAGAACATCAGCAACAGTGTAGGAGATGCTTGTTATCCAGGACTGCTAACATTAATGTACTGTGATTGCAAGCAGTAACATTAGCATCTTTTGTAGCATATGTATGATGATCTCCACATGACTTCTGGTCTCCTGCAACATCTTACAGATTGCTTTATTCTCTGTTGCTCACTACCTACATGTTCCTGTTACCCATAGATATCTGTCTCATTATCTGATATCTGTCAAGATGTTTGGCTCTGAGAGAGATTTTCTTAACTAATGGTAAATGTTCTGCACTTATACAGCACTTTTCTACCTATTGGCACTTAAATCACTTTACACTGCTTCTTATTCACAATCACACACACTCATACACCGATGGGGGAGCTGCTATGCAGCTGGTCACCAGGAGCAACTAAGTTGGGGTTCAGTGTCTTGCTCAAGGACACTTCGACATGTGACTGGAGGAGGTGGGGACTGAACCAACAACCAACAATCGTGATTGGTGGACAACCGCTCTACCTTCCTGCACCACAGTCGCCCCTTGCCAGAGGACTTAATGCACTTCCCGACATACTGATAGTTGGGTCAATCACGCGTTCCACTGAGGGCCAGAAGGAAATTCCACAACTGACCCTCAGGCCTCCAGTTAGTGATTCCTGCTCCAGAGTTGAGGTTAGCGTTAGGTTCTGAGCCATTCAGAGGATCCAATGACAAAACTGGTTTCACTGGGATTTACATCAGAATACAAATGAAAGCTTCCTGGTCCCAGACGATTTTGTGAGCAGTTTAGCGTCAGTGGCACAGTCACAGAGGATGTTAGGCCTTTTTGCTACTGCTGGGATCATGCTGTAAGTCCTGCTATACATCTTCATGCTACTGTTGGTTTGTATGTCAAACATTCTGCTTGCTGTCAGACAAGGTATAACTATTCCAGTCTGACCATTCTACCAGTTCTTCACCTTAAGGACAGCAGGCCAGGGCTACATTCTTGAAAGTGAGTTCTTTTAAGATCACAGGGATCCTGCACAGCAAGGGTGCCATATAAACCTCCGGAAGATGGTGGCAGTGAACCTGGCCCAGACAATCAGTGGGAACACCAGAGTGTATTGCAGCTGTTCTTATAGGCACCATCAGAATGTACAAGCAGATTTGCATCAATCAAAGATACCCAACCCACAGATAGTTAAGTAGATAGGACCCTGTGCCCTGTGCAAAGGCAGACGTTTGCCACTTATTGCCCCCTCTATTCATTGATGTATAACCCACTAGGTCCACTGGGGACAGATGCCTTGATAACTTCTTGGCATTGAATAAAGCTGGATGCCTTGTCATCCATTCCCTCTCTTATCGGGTCTCCTAAGGAAGGTGTTCGGGCCCTCTTGGTGGCATCAAATTGAAAGTATAAAACAGGACGAAGCTGGGGGTCAGTCTGTGGCATCTTCCAATCACACAGGACATGTTATTCCAGGTGCAGGGGAGTATTTGACACCTGAATCCCAAGGCTTTGATAGTTTGTATGTGGATGTAAAATGGCAGTGTTTGCACACAAATGACCTAGACAAGCATTCTTCAGTAGAGTAACAACTGAACTTGTCATATTGATTTAATTCTAACCTTCAGCCTCTCTTTTTCTTAGGCCATACAGATCAAGCCTTAGTCTTCCCTATTTTGAACTTGTGTCGACCTTTTGCTTTTCTGTTTTAGAGCAACCTTCCTGTTGGGTTTTGCTCAGGCCAGACAAGCAATCTGAGCATTTTTTCTGTGTATATAACAGAAAGGTTTTGGAATAAACCAGGGCATCAACTTTGTCCAGTTGCCTGTAGCGTCTTAATCCTCTGACTCATCATCTTTTCTTACAGTGGTAGCACACAATTAGGACCTTCTGTTTGTATGTTTTATTTCAGAGAGTTTGAGGTTTTTGACTTTGCTCCCAGATGATTTGCTTTTCTTAATAACCCAGAGCATTTTATTTTGTTCAGTAACTGACCAAAACATGACATGGTTCCAATCATAAAAGGGCCTGAACAAAGCATCTGTTTTGCCATTTATTATTGTAAACTGTGTGCATAGTTTGTGAAGGAGGGATAAGAATGGAACGGTTACATATGGAATTCTACAAGAGTAAGAATTTAGCGTTTTATATTGACACATACTGTGTCGAGCTCATCGGGAGTTTAATATTTGTTGAGACTGAACTTTTCTCTCGGTATAATTTAAATAAAGTATAAAAAAGTACTAACACTGAATTGGCTTCTGAGCTGGTTTGATGTAAATTAGTTGTCAGTCATTAGTGAGTTTGTAGGGGGCTGGACATCCAGACATCCAGTATCTTTTGTTGCTTGTGGACCTGTGTGTGCACGTGACTGCTCTCAGTGTAACAGCAAAATGGAATAAAATTTGAGCAGCTGCTTCAGTGTAGGTTGGATCAGGAGAGGATGCTGTATGTATTTTCTATATTTGTTTAGTCATATGCAGTTCTTACAGCTATCAGAGAGACAAATGATGCTGTTTAAACTCACTGACACTAGTTCAAGTGTTTAGTTGCTGTGTTGTAGCTTTAAAGTCTGCATTTATGTATTTGAGCCTTCATGTTATATATTAGCATAAGTTCTAATATACATTTACTAAACAATTCTAAACAGCACATAGAATAGTTATGTTAGAACATTTTGATTATGTATTTACTGTATTATTCTGATTTTGTTTCCCTTGTTTTGCCTTTTTTAATGCATGAATTCAGGCCCATCATCACATTTTTTACTTAACAATCTTTAGATCTTATCTTGTATCTCTCATCACTCTCACTTTTCGTCTTCCAGCTGTGCTGTTGTACAGACATGAACAACAACAGTGTGACTCCCTCCTACTTTGAGTTCACCTTATTCTCAGACTATGGTTCGCTCAGCTCACTTTTCTTCAGTCTGTGTCTGCTGATCTACATGACTATAATCTCTGCTAATGTTGTCATTATTCTGACAGTCTGCCTGGACAAGTCTCTGCATCAGCCCATGTATATTTTCATCTGCTGTCTGTGTTTAAACTCTCTGTATGGCTCAGCCGGCTTCTTCCCCAGGTTCCTGATGGACATACTGTCTGACACTCACTTCATCTCACGTCCATTCTGCTTCATTCAGATGTATGTTATTCACACTTACAAAACACATGAGGTAAATGTTCTCACTGTCATGGCCTATGACAGATTAGTTGCTATTTGTCAGCCTTTACACTATCACAGTAAAATGACACTCAGAACAGTTTTATTTCTCTTGATTTTATCTGTGCTGTATCCTCTTTGTATGTTAGCCTACTTTATGTATCAGTCAAGTAATTTACCCTTGTGTGGATATAAACTGCACAGGATTTTTTGCACCAGTTGGTCTGTAGTTCAGCTCTCCTGTGTGAACACAGCTGTGATCAATGTAGCAGGGCAGTTTCTTGCTGTGACAACAATCTTTATCCCCCTGTTCTTTGTCCTGTACACCTACCTGCGTATTCTGATTGTTTGTAGGAAAAGTTTGTCTGAATTCAGAGGAAAAGCTTTACAGACCTGTTTGCCCCACATGGTGACTTTTGTCAATTATTGCTTCTCAGTATTTATTGATGTTCTACTTAATCAATATAAAGTTGATGAAGTAAATCCACTTGTCATTGTTGTTCTATCTCTGGAGTTTCTGATCATTCCTCCCATCACTAACCCTCTAGTTTATGGCCTGAAGCTGCCTCAGATCAGAGGAGCGATTTCTGGGTTTCTAAGGACACACACAATACTTTGTCCCACTTAATTCAAAAACCCAAAGAACACATGAAATATTTAAGGAGCATTATTCTCTGTCAGTCATATAATGTCCTGGAATATCATAACTTATTTTGCTTGATCATATAGTTCACAAAGTATACTGTGTTACAATAAATTCTTCTACTCCACATTATATTATAATTAATATAATATAATATTAATAATTAACAGTGTAAGCATGGTCAAACTCATGGCTCATCAAGATGGAACAAATGTAACATACTTAAGTCATATTTGAATTGCAGAACTGTTGTGTGTAATAATGCACTGTAAATATTTTATGTGAAATAAATCTTACTATGAGCTGCTTTTCTGGTTGATTGGACTGAATTTAGCTGAATGTAGTTTGAGAATAGGATTTCTGTGTTTGTTATATTGTTCACATGATATCAAATCATATGACGTGATTTCATTTAATATCCCATAAAATTAAAATCCTAAATATCATATATACAGTATCTAATGGGCCCTTTTGGATGCTCTATTATCATATCCCTTAATTCCATTATACAGATTTTCCAAAATATTTTCTGTAAGTAACATGACATATGTCTTCAATCTTACAATGACGCACGCAACCTATTGAAAGTGGAGAGAGAAGTCACTGGTATCTTTGGCATTGTGTGCACCACATGAACAAGGAGCAGAGAAAGACATTTTTAGACAAGCATGGTAAAGGTAGAGGCTATAAGACCAACCCCAAACGTGATCTACCTGTGACTAAGGTTGCAAATATTTTTAAGAAGTGTGAGGTCTGTGGCACTTTAGCCAACCTCCCTGCCAGCATAGTGTGATGGTGTGAATGTTAAAAAATAGCCAAGGAAATTTTAGAAAGTGATACAAGGTAAATCAGTGTCTGATCACACCATTAGCCATATGTCTGATCCACTAAAAAATAATTAAAATTATTTTATTTAAACTTGCCAGAATTCTGAAGTGAAACATACAGTCTGGGTAGCACAGTGGTGGAGCGGTTGACACTGCCACCTAAAATCTAAAAGGTTGCCGACCCCAGCAAAGTGAGGCCTTATTCCCGCTGTGCTTGTGTGGGTTAATTGGTGACTTCAAAATTGTCTGTAGGTGTGAATGTTTGTGTCTCTCTGTGTTGATGATGGATGGATGGCACATACAGCCTATTGACAGAAAGCTTAGTCTCAGTCACAGATTAATGTTCTCTATCAGATTAATCACCAAAACACACAGCTTAAAGCATTAGGAAATAACTAAGAACTAAACATTAAACTTTTCTGAATGGGCCTACTGTCATCCTAGATCTGAATGGACAAACTATGGAAAGAGCTGGAACATACAGTCTGGAGAGCTGGGACATGGACACTGGTGCTGATGTAATTCTAACAAAAAAGGGACATGTATGAGTCTAGTGGCAAAATACGTGATAATAAGAACGTATGACAATAATTTGTGTGTCTTCAAGTACATGAGGGAAGCACAACAGTTGGAACATTCTCCTAAAACCCCGTCTTGTGTTTCACATGCTCAATGAAGACGATTTAGAAAAATAACTTCTTCTTAAACTCTAAAGTTTTCACACTGCAGTAACTCGTCTTGCTTTAAGTCACATTACAAGGCTGCTACATCTACTGGTGAGCAGACATGTAGCAGCTGCCTTCACACTTAATGACACAAACCAATGAAGGTTATAATGTTGGTGGTCGTAAGTCTTAAAAGTTTCCTCTCCATGTAGTTTTTAGCTGGCTGATCTATGCTGGTCAACTTTGGAATGCTAGTGTGTAGCTGAGTCAGTTACATGAACATTGTCACGTCCCCGTGTGGAAGAAGTGGAAAACTATAAATAAATAAAAGTACATGTGTTTAATGTGATTATACATTAAATATTAATATGCATTTGGACAGCCCTAACCATGAAATGGTTAAACTTTAGAAATGGCTGGATGTCACTGACCTGTTGCATTGTTGGTAGGGGGCTGAACACTCTCTGTAGTTTTGTGCCTTGTGGACCTGTGTGCACATGGAACTGCTCTCAGTGTAACAACTAAACAGGATAAAAGTTGAGCAGCTGTTTCAGTTTATTTTGTTCAGGGGAAGATGCTGCAAGTCTCCGTAATGTGTCATTTTCATGATCAGACACTGTGTCTACTTTCTAATTCTTTCTCTGTCTGTTCGTCTGATGTACAGTCTGTGGTTCTTTACAGCTGCCTCACAACACACAAGTGATGTTGGCTTTTAGTTTCTTCTTGGTTCAGTGATTCTGTGGGTGAAAACACGAAGAGTGTGTCAGTTGTGAAAAGAGTGTGTAGAGGTTGCAGTTCATACCTGCCATATACTTAATGTTTGGGAGTATTTATCATATTATTCAGATTTTTTACAATTGTGTGACGTCTTTTTTTAAAACATTACATTTTTAGCTTTTTATTCATGCGAGAAATTAATCTTATGTTGTTTTACTTGACTAAATGCAGGTTGGATTTTTGAATTTAACTCAACTTGTTTCACTCATCTTTCATTTCTCCATCACTCTCACTTTTCGTCTTCCAGCTGTGCTGTTGTACAGACATGAACAACAGTGTGACTCCCTCCTACTTTGAGTTCACCTTATTCTCAGACTATGGTTCCCTCAGATCACTTTTCTTCAGTCTGTGTCTGCTGATCTACATGACTATAATCTCTGCTAATGTTGTCATTATTCTGACAGTCTGCCTGGACAAGTCTCTGCATCAGCCCATGTATATTTTCATCTGCTGTCTGTCTTTAAACTCTCTGTACGGCTCAGCCGGCTTCTTCCCCAGGTTCTTGATGGACATACTGTCTGACACTCACTTCATCTCACATCCGTCTTGTTTCTTACAAATATATGTTATTTACACGTATGCAGGACATGAGTTGACTCTTCTCACTGTCATGGCCTATGACAGGTTTGTTGCCATTTGTCAACCTTTACACTATCACAGTAAAATGACATCTAAGATGGTTTTATTTCTTTTGATTTTTACTGTGCTGTATCCTGTTTGTATGTTAGGCTACTTCTTCTATCTGGTCAGTCATTTACCTTTGTGTGAAATAAACTAAACAGGACTTTTTGCACGAGTTGGACTATAATTCAACTCTCCTGTGTGGAGATAATGCTCAGTATGACAAGTCAGTTTATTGCTGTGACATTAATCTTTATCCCCCTGCTCTTTGTCCTGTACAGCTACCTGCGTATTCTGCTCGTGTGCAGAAGAAGTTCCTCTGAATTCAGAGGAAAGGCTTTACAAACCTGTCTGCCCCACATAGTGACTTTTGTGAATTATTGCATCTCATTGTTCTGTGAGGTTTCACTGAGTCTTTATAAGGAAGTGAACCCATTTGTCATTGTTGTTCTGTCTCTGGAGTTTCTGATCATCCCTCCCATCACTAACCCTCTAGTTTATGGCCTGAAGCTGCCTCAGATCAGAGGAGCGATTTCTGGGTTTCTAATACATAAAATTCTTCTCTCCATGTAATTCAGTGAACCACAAGCACAAACTGTAACAGTAGTTAAAAAGTTGTATTCACATTAAGTTCTTTTAGAATAGCTTAATTCATATCTGTCTGTACTTGTCAGATAATGTGTTTCCTCATATTATCCTCATATCTGATTCAGAATAAATGCAGGCTTAAAATCATTTCTCCTGCATGACAGTCATTTTACCAATATTCCACCTTTAGAGGATTTTTATATTTTGTCGTTCTGCAGGTGTTTTATTCCAAAGTGACTTGTAAGTGATGTCCAAAGAAAGCAAAAAGTCAGGTGGAAGACTTTAAAGCCCAGTGTTTCAATTTGATGAAATGCAAATTGTGCAAGATTAGACAGATAAGAAAAATAGTTTTGTGTGAGTGTATAGAAGGCTGTAGAAGAGCTCTGTAACATCTGGAGGGGTTTAATGGTGGGAGCCCTGTCAGCAGGACAGTGCTGTAGTCAAGCAGAGACCAATGCTTATGTGAGGAGTAGAGTTGCATATTCAGAAAAGTAAGGTCTAATATTTCTGATGTTGTGATGTTGTAGAGAGCAAATCTGGTTGTATGATCCAACTTATGGCTCAAACTAAAATTCAGTGGCAAAGATTCACAAAACCTCTTTCTGGAATGTCAGTGCTAATATTTTGCTTCAAGTCAGAGTGTACAAGAATTTTCACATGCTTTTTAAATAGATGTATGCTTATCTTTATCTAAACACGAACGTGGTGGCACAGAGTCAGTGAAGTGCAGAGTTATTAACTTCTAAAAGCATTTTGAACGAGGCTCATTCTACCAATCAGAGAACAGCAACAATTCCTTCTTGATTAGTACGTTTGGGTTTTCTGACATCAACACAGGCTCAAATTTCTCATAATTCAGTGGTTGCAAAAGTTCTGAAATATCTCTTTATTCTGTTGTGCTCGAGGCCTCTTAACTTCCCATTAGTCAATATGACTGATTATAGCTGGTGTCTTATGGTGGTGCCTTACAGATCTGACAAAGAAGATGGTAGCCATGTTTGTCTCTTGCAGCTATTTCTAAACTGTTTCAAATCATCAGTTCAAACAATTTTACATAAACTACTGTTACTGGGAAGGTGAAGCTGTTTTGCCAAGTTCTCACATAAGTTCCCAACTATTTCAGTCAGCAAACTGTTTGCATGGTCAGGAAAACATGACACAAGTCGACCATGAACTGGCTGCATCACCATGTTCTGGGAAAGTAGCCCAAAAGCCCTAAATCCACTTTTTAAAACTTGGTTAACATTTTAGCTGATCACATGGACAAAGAAAAAGCCTTTATATTATAACCAGAGGAGTAAAGGCGAGGCCTTCAAGCACATCAATAAATCTCTAGAACAGCCTTCTTCCACCTACGGAACATTGCCAAAATTAAGAGCATCCTGTCTCAAAGTGATGCCGAAAAACTGGTCCATGCATTTGTTACTTCTAGGTTGGACTACTGTAATTCCCTACTTTCAGGATGCCCCAGTAACTCCCTAAAGAACCTACAATTAATCCAAAATGCTGCAGTAAGAGTACTAACTGGAACTAGCAAGAGAGATCATATTTCACCTTCACTAGCTTCTCTCCATTGGCTTCCCATTAAATCTAGAATAGAATTTAAAACCCTGCTTCTTACATATAAAGCTCTGAATGGTCAGGCTCCATCATATATAGAAGATCTCATAGCACCATATCATCCCAGTAGACCACTTCGCTCTCAGAATGCAGGTCTACCTGTGGTTCCCAGAATTTTCAAAGGTAGAATGGGAGGTAGAGCCTTTAGCTATCAAGCTCCTCCAGCGGAACCAGCTCCCAGTTCAGATTCAGGAAGCAGACACCCTCTTTACTTTTAAGTCTAGGCTTAAAACCTTCCTCTTTGATAAAGCTTATAGTTAGTTATAGTTATGCTGCCATAGGCTTAGACTGCTGGGGGACCCACCCCCCAATGCACTGAGCTCCTTTCCTCCTCTTGTCCCTCTCTCCTCTCCTCTCACCCCACAATTATCACCACTGTATGTCATTAACTCTGTGTGTTTTCTCCCGTAGATGTTTTTGTCCTTCTCTGTCTCCCTCTCTCTGTCCCTTTCTGCAGGTGTCCTCAGCTTTGAAGCTGTGTGTCTTCCAGTGTGCAGCTACTGGTCCTACCAACCTGCCCAGTGTTTTGTTGTTGCTCTTTTCTTTTCTCTCTTCACTTTCCACTCACCCCAACCGGTCAAGGCAGATGGCCGCCCACCCTCAGCCTGGTTCTGCTGGAGGTTTCTTCCGTTAAAGGGAGTTTTGGCATTATTTATTATTTATATGACTTTGTTGTGAATTGGCCCAATATAAATAAAGCTGAATTGATTTGAATTGTATTGAATTGAATTGAATTGAATTGATGGGGTGTATGTTGGAATGAAAATGTCCAAGTGAGAAGCTGACGACATTATCCATACTTCATCCTTTGAGTCCTCTAGTGCAGTGTCTGTATTATGTGAGTAAAGCACGCTGCTGTGCCCCAAATCATCGGATGTGTTGATAACGTTTCTATCCGGAGACTTTTTTATATATGCATGACTCTGATGTGCTGTAAATAAAACACTGTTTCCCACAGCTTAAAACTTTTCTATAATGTGTGTCCTGTGTCCACTGATCACGCAAAGAAATCATGCAGATTGTCACACAAGTTCTTTCTTTGGCGATATTCTGAGTAACAACTTTACATAAATATCTGAAACACCACATGGCTATAGTGTGAAACTTCCAACATGAAATTGAAATTGTGTTATGTCTCTTTTCTCAGTGACATTTATTTATTAAGCAGGGTGGCTGCAGCAGTTAGTAAAGCAATCATCAACTTCCAGTCCCTCCTGGCTACGTGTTAAAGTGTCCTTGGGCAAGACATTAAATCCAAAGTTGGGTCTGTGTGTGAGAATGGATTAATGAGAAGCAACATTGCAAATTGCTTTGGATAAAGGCACAATATAAGCAAACCAATAGGTGATATGATTCAGTTGGATTTGCAAAGCACAACACAGCATGTTTAGGCAACTGAAGCACATGTTAGTGATTTGGGATAAATGTTAGTAAAATAAAGTTGCAGTGTTTTTTGCATCATGTCCAACATGATAGTTCAACTAATGTCACAATTTAGTGCTGTGAATCAATTTGATGATAAAAAGATGAAATCATGTTTTTGTAGCTGGACAATACAAAACAATTGAAGCACTTGTCAGTTTAAAGTTTTATGGTATAAGAGACATTCTTGTTTAGTTAATGATGACTAATCCCAGCAGCATTTGTTTTGTTGTTTCAATGATCATTTCTTGGCAGACAGGCTTGATCCCATGACACCTATTGTCTTACTTCATTCTTACTTCATCCTTTTTGGTCCCCATGGAACAAAGGCCACTATCCTCTGCTCATCAACATGGCACAACCCCCACCCCACCCCCACCCCACACACCTATGTCCACATTGGGCCAGGCTGTATGTAGTGTACTTTATTGTCAACCATGTAAAGGCTATGCTCCAGGGATGGCTCAACACCTACTGGATGCATTTTCCAAGGATTTCTCTACGGACATTCATGGTCCACAGAGGTGAACCCTAATGAGCTTGGTTCTCAGACCTCCCCTGACTTTTACTCTAGTGCCACTTTTGATGCCACTGTTATGGTTGTGCGTAAGTTGTCAAAAAAACATTTGGAGTTTGATTGTAGACTGTTCAGTTTCTAATATCTTATATCATTACAACATTAAAAATGGCAACTGGTTCAAAACAAACAACACATCCATTTAACACATTCAAAAGGAAAATGTGTTAATAGTCGAAGCTGAGTTTTAAATATATACGTCAATGCATTCAGGGGAAATCAGGGATTCTGGGGATAAAATAGAGGGTTATTGATGAGTGGGTGAGGGTAATCAAATACTCCAAAGACACGATGCCCTTCCAGAAGGAACAGTAGAAATTGCTACGGTTGAAAGGGCTGTTAGGGGTTCAGTGCCTTGCCCAGAGACACTTCAACATATAGCCGGGACTGGGGACCGAACAAAAGACCCTGTGGTCTGTGGACGACTGCCTTACCAATTGAGCTACAGCCGCCCCAATAGTACAGAACCCTGTGGAACTCCTGAACTGACGTTTGTGCTTGAAAGATTCATAGTTAACATGAAGAAACTTGGATTCTATTTGATAGATTTAAACCCGCCTAGTACGGTTCCTTTAATCTCATGGCATGTACCAGTCTATGCTTTGAAATGTTGTACTATAAATCGTGACTGGTAGTTTTCAAGCAAATTCCTAGGCAGGTGGTCACATAATTGCTTTTCAACTACTTTTTCAACAACTTTAGAAATAAAAGGGAGATTGGATATCAATCTAGAATTGGCTAAACCACTCTGGTCAAGATTTGTTAAGCTGGGGTTTGACTACAGCAACTTTATAAACTTGCTGTCCATAACCTGTTAACAAAGATAGAATGATCTAATCTAACATGTAAGTTTCAATTAAGGGATCATTTGCATTTTATAATAAAATAAATATTTTATACTGAATTAAATATAGTGTTGATGCATTTACTGTCAATATATACACTGTTTTATTGGATACACTGTTTTTAAGGATGCAGCCAATTCAGGAGCAGTAAGGCTTCTGTTTGTCAAGGACGGTAATTGTAAGTACTTGCCTTGATGTACTAATGTGAACTGGGGTCTTCCAGTGCATATTCTGTCCTTATTTGATCAGCATTTTTCTGGACATTTTAAAGAAATCTCCAATTTCTTGGCTGTATCTTGGAGAATAACCGTACTTTCTCAAGACAAGTACAGACTGAGTTACTAATGAAAGGTGTTTAAGGGCAGCTCTAATGTATCTAATGCACTGATCAGACCACCTTAAAGCAGCCAAACAGCAGACCAACACTGCAGTTTAATACATGTAGAAGGATCTGTCTGAATTCTCACTAGTGCCTGCGTTTTTGAATTAAAAAGTACCCTAAAGCAATACTACCACAAAACTTTCTTGTAGTGACAGTATTGGCCAGGTACCTGCTGTTTGCCAGCACAGTGTTAGGGTTGCTACTGAGAAAGAGAACATTTTCTGTGCTTTCAGAATACTTTAAGTGCTGTTAAAAAAGTGGGATCTCATATGCTTTTACTGTAAAAAGTACTGTATCATCTGTCTAACCAATCTATCATAAAGCTCTGAGGGTCTGACAGTTGCTGACATGACGGGGATGCAGGAATACCTCTTGGTTGCAGGGTGGAAGGGCGGAGATCAAATAATTCTTTTCTGCTGTGGGTCCAATGCTAATGCTAATAAATGGCAGGCTGTACCAGTGAGTTTCTGCTGGGTGTGTTACAGCTGTATAGAACACAGAGAGGAAGGGCTATGTCTACATGCTGGCAGTCAGAGGCAGTGATTTAACACAACCAGGGATAATAAGAAGGCGTGTGGGCAGACATACTGTACAGATAAAAGCGTCAAGGTGACAAGAACAAGATATCACAGCAAAACTGGCACAAACTGACCAGGACAGTATGGCAGGGAACTGGTACTGTAACTCTTGGAAGACAGGGATGGTCAGGGGATTGAGAAAGGTAGAAATGTCCACGGCATGTGGTGAGAGAATAGCAGGAGACAAGCTAGGAATTATGAGAAATGTTGGGCTTAAAAACTTTTTCAAAAATCTAAAACCAGATTATGGATATTGGTAATCCATAAAAATATGTGACTTGGAAGTTGTAACATCATGTTACAGTGAGTTACATGTTTCTCTCTCTGTGTACTGCAGTTTCATGCTGCGTGGAAACATTTGACTCCCTTTAATCTAATAATTAATT
This sequence comes from Channa maculata, assembly GCA_020496755.1. Lineage (NCBI taxonomy): Eukaryota > Metazoa > Chordata > Actinopteri > Anabantiformes > Channidae > Channa > Channa maculata. The sequence goes on along the minus strand of CM035609.1, from coordinate 26,098,994 downwards.
GATAGAAATAACCGTGCTTTACTTTAGATTTAATCTAAAATGAATACAAAATGCATTGTTTTCCATGAAGAGCTGCTTATTGATTTGGGACTATAAAAAACAAACAAAAATGTAACTATTGGCTTTTTAAAGTTTGTGTTTTAAAATGAGAAACAAAAACACAGTAAAAATCTTCAATGACCATTATAAGCCTAAAATGCACACTCCATGACAATAAATGGCATTACTTGTAATAAGGTTCTACTGTACCATGATTAATTTATTAATTTAGTTTGAACTACATTATTTGACATACAGCTTATAGGCACAGATACCTGAAAGTAAATAAAGTGCTATAACACATTCTGATTTCTGTCAGAAGAATAACTTCTTTAGGTGTTTAGAAATTTCTTTCATTTTTAATCCATACATTATAGGATTAAAGAGAGGATGATACATCACTATTTTCAATGTCATAATTAAACGTTCAATCTTTGTAAAATCAGATTCCAGTTGAACTGTGATAACATCATATGCACACAAACAGGAGAAGTTAATTAAAACGATCAGATGAGGTAAACAGGTCTGTGCAGCTTTTTTTCTCACATCTCTACAACTTCGATAGGATATTATAAGTATCCTGGTGTATGTAAAAAGTATGAAAAGCACAGGCACGAGTGCAACATTTACCAAAATAACCATATCATGAATGATTTGTGCTCTTGAGACAGAGCAGTGAAGTTTGTAAACTGTATTGTTACAAAAAATGGCTTTTAGTGTAAAACTACAGAGTTTTTGATTAGCACTCAGTAGAGTTGGTACTGCAACCTGTGAGGCAGGAACAAGCCAAGACAAAACTAAGAAAATAATGACAGTTGTTTGCCTCATAATAGTCTGATATTGCAGAGGTTTACATATAGACACATACCTGTCATAGGCCATGGCTGCCAACAGTAAGAACTCTGAACCACCTAAAGAGTAAAATATATGAAACTGAAAGAGACAAGCTGAATATGATATGATCTGTTTTTCAGATAAAAAGTCAACTAAAAGCTTTGGGTAGATAACGGTGCTGTAAAGAACAGAGTTGGTTAACAAAGCTGCAATGAAAATGTACATAGGCTCATGGAGGCTTTTGTGAGTGAAGATCAGATACACAATGGTTGAATTAGTGCAGATTATTAGAACATATACTGTAAATAAAACCACAAAATAAAGATACCCGTATTTGTCCACATCCACATGGCCACCAATAGTTATATATGTTACATTAAATTCATCATTCATTATTAACTATATGTATAAGAGAGGGAGATGATATTAAAAGAAAAGGTGAGACAAAGGTAACATCTACGCAGAGAACAGTCTGTTTTATTTACATGTCCCTGACCTTTACCCACAGGATGAGTGTGTTAAGAGTATGTTCATCTCGAGAATTGAGAAAGTGAACTATTCATTGCTGTGAAATGAATTTGTATCAGTTTCTTTGAACCTCCATGGAGCTCATTAGACTTTTCCAAGAATTACTAACATGCAAACAACTTCATGAAACTCTGCAGAGCTTTGAGGAGACGCAAAGCCCAGGCCTGATGAACACAACACCAAAGCCTTGCAGTAGGAAATCTTCCTTTTGTGGCCATGCATATCAATAACTTTGACAATTGACAACTATGGCACATGAAAGACATCATAGAGCCAGTAGCAAATTACTTTCAGCAGTTACATTTGGTAGTTGCTGTAATCTCTCATTGACTTCTCATTAGGGTTGCAATAGATCGCCAAAGTTTCTGCTATCAGGGGTGGGGAGGCCACTTTTCCATTAATGACTCACAAACTTAACCCTGAAGAGGTTCTTTAAAATCCTAATACATTTATCCCTAATACAAAAAAAGTCACCTTCCTAAAAACTCCTTCTAAGAGAAAACACTTATGAATTTGGACACACAAACTATCAATGCATCATCAGTAGTGACACACACGTAGCATTTCATTAGCCGTGCACCCTTGCAGAAAATCGTAAAAAGTGGGCATGAAACCATATTGCTGCTCACAAATATTCACCTCTGCCCTTAGCCGAGCTTCCACTACTCTTTCACACAACTTCATTGTTTGGCTCATCAGCTTTATTCCTCTGTAGTTGCCACAGCTCTGCACATCTCCCTTGTTCTTAAAAATGGGCCCCAGTACACTTCTCCTCCAGTCCTCAGCATCCTCTCACTCTCCAAGATCTTGTTAAACAAACTAGTCAGAAACTATACTGCCACCTCTCCTAGACACTTCCATACCTCCACAGGTATGTCATCAGGACCAACTGCCTTTCCACTCTTCATCCTGTTCAACGTCCTCCTCACTTCACTCTTACTAATCTTTGCTACTTCCTGCTCCACACCAGTCACCTCTTCTACTCTTCGTTCCCTTTCATTGTGTCCAACCTAACATACAAGTCCTCATATGCTCTTTGTTTGGCCTTTGACACCTCTACCTTCACCTTATGCTGCATCTCCCTGTACTCCTGTCTACTCTCTTCAGTCCTCTCAGTGTCCCACTTCTTCTTAGCTAACCTCTTTCTCTGTATACACTCCTGAACTGAATTTTGGAACGAGTCTGTTTTTGGAGAATTTTTGGGCAACAGATCTAGACCTGTTAACAACTACTGTTATTTGGCTAACTATTAACCTCTGTTTATCTACCTGAGCCTTCCTGTCTATCCATTCTGTTCCTGTTCTTTATCCTGGTTGCTAACATTTGATTTCCCCATTCCTCTATCTTGTCGCCTGGTCCCCCTTGACACTACCTGCCTACAGCTTAGTGCAGAGATTTTGAACTTCAAATCTACTCTCCAGTTTAAAGCCACAACTCAACTTCAAACAAGTAAGCTTATAAAGGAAATAATTTCAAAAGTAATTCTCTGATTGCATTGCTTACTTTGTTGACTCCCATTTCCCTTGCCTCAGTTCTGCAAGTGGCATCTACAGACTAGAAGTTCAGAGCAGAACAACACCTACCCTTTCTTGGGTAGTTCCAGATACTGTCCCCTCCAGTCTTCTAACCCATTTTCTCATTTTAATTAAAGCACAATTTATTCCATCTTTTATCTCAGTCTCTCCAAGGGTCCAGAATATTACCAAAATCCGTACGGTACAATTTAGCCAGGATTGACACAGAGGAAACAAATTTTAGAATTAACTACCTGTGACTTCCCAGACAACCAGAACAAATTGATTTGGCAGTGGATTGGAAGCATAGGGAGATACAGGTAGGACAATTCAATTCAATTCAATTCAACTTATAGTGTTAAATATAGTGTCACTGGTCAGATTTGGCAGGGGTCCAGAGAAAACTGCAGAGTCCAACATTGTTTTGGCAAAGTTACACACTGATTCAACATTCATTTTAGTGACCTCCAATTTGCGTAATCAGGCGTCATTAATTCCCGTGTGAATAATAATCTTACTATATTTACTTTTATCTTTAGCCAGGAGTTTCAAATATAATTCAATGTCGCCCGCTTTGGCCCCAGGAAGAGGTTTGACTATGGCCGCTGGAGTCTCTAACTTTTTGAATAACGTTTCCGACTATAGAGCTGCCAATTACCAGAGTTGGTTTCTCAGTGGGTGCAAAACTGAGTGGGGAAAATTGATTAGAAATGTGAACATCGGGCGTCTGTTTAGCATTAGATCTCTAACAAACCGTCACCCAGCCGGACTGGCTTCCTGGCTGCTCGGGAATTGTCGGGGGACAGCTAACAGGTCGGCCCACACCAGCTACCGGGGCCTAACTAGCTAGGTTATTTTCCGTGAGCCTCGCCTCCAAAGCTGCAAAAACCTTACACTTGTTACATATTCCATTATCACGAAAGGAGGCAGAGGAAAAACTGAACGTGAGACAGACCAAGCAAGTGAGAGAAGGAGAGACAGAGGGAGACGGAGAAGCCATTGCTAACGGATAACTGTTAAGCTAGCGGAGCTAAGATTGTTTAATACAATTGTATGTCACAACTCAAGTATTAATTCTTGTGTGGAGAAATCACTTATTTAAGTAAAATAAGAGCTGTAATTAATCAGTAAACAGTCCTTTGGCAGAAACCCAAGAGTTTGCAGAAACAGGAAGTGACACAATACGCTTACCACAGGAGGAGCCAATACCTAACAGGAATATTGGTGCCCCATTTGTAGCCATTCTCAATCATATCTCTACCAGACCCATCCCAGCATCCCAACATTCCTCCTTTTCTCCACAGTCTGATTGTAATGAGCCCATGCAGCTATATAAAACTCACCTTCTACATAAAGAGGGGGTTCCCTTCTGCCAAATAGACAGCTGAGATCCTTGTGCAACATATTTTCCAGTACCCTACTCATCTCAAAAATCATCAACTCCATTGCAATCAAACTGCAGCTCCCCAGACAGCTCAACATCCACCCAACCTTCCATGTGTCCCATCATCCTGAGCAGCTTCGGGAGAAGGATATATTTTGGATTTGGATTTGTCATTGAGGATTTTGGATTTTGGATTTGTTATTTTCTGACTGAGATTGAGAAGTGTGTATTGGACCTTGAAATGTGTGTTATGCAAGTGTGGATTGTGCAATCTACTGACCAGGAGATCAGAGCAGAATAAAACTTACCCTTCTCGGCCCAGTGCCACCTACTGTCCCCTCCAGTCTTTTCATCAATTTTATGAATTTAATTAAAGCACAATTAATTCCATCTTTTGTCTCAGTTTCTCCTTGGGTCCAGATTATTAACAAATCCTTCAGTTTGCTGCTCAGTCACTGTGCCAGCACTTTTATTGAGCCCAACAGACACACACACTGTTAAAGACTTCATCAGTCAGTCAGATCAGTCATTATATTGTTAATCCTGATGTCACTCTTTTCATTTGGTTTTATATTAAACATCATTCAAGCACCAGACAAATCACTTGTCGGCAATGAAAAGAGAAATTAGTGTTGATACTTGCTACATGGTCTCTTGAGAATCCTAAAAATTTCTTTCAAGTCTATATATAACTAAAACTAGGATCATCCATTATCCATCACCGCTTATCCTATGTGGATAACGGGGGACTGGAGCCTATAACATCTGTCATCAGGTGAGTGACGGGGTACACCCTGGACAGATCGTTAGATTCTGTCAGGTATTGGCTGCTCCTGTGGCACAGAGAGACATACAAAGACAGACAACCATTCACACTCACACCTACAGGCAATTTTAGATACAACAATTAACCTAACATACATGCTTTTGGACTGTGGGAGGAAACCGGAGTACCCAGAGGAAACCTGAACAAGCATAGGGAGAACACACAGGAAGACCATGGCCATGGCCGGCCAGAGTGCAAACCTGCAACCTTCTAGCTGTGAGCAGCTGCCCGAAAATAGGATCATCAATATCAACTTGCATTCTTAGGAAAATGTAATTCTAGTCCATCTACAATAAGATCATATGTGGACAAACATCAGCAACACATTCTGCTACAGTCAAAGCGCTTCGATAAAAAAAGGGAGAAATGTCAGAATTTCAGTTTAAGTGATAAAGCTAAAAAAAAAGTCCTCAGTGGACCAAAGCAGGTCGGTGAGCATCTTTGTTAAGCAATATCAACCGCGGTAAATTCCTGTACTTAACAGATGGTAGAACAAGTGTATACTCTAATGTTCTGAAAAAAACAAAACAAATACCAGCTCAGTTTTTTTATACCAACATCAAAAATGGCCTTTTTTGATTTGCTATCAAACTATTTAAATAAAGACAAAATTTAATTTATTATTTTGTCAACATTCTTTATAACTTTAATTTCTAGCCAAGTCATTAGTTTGTGAATGCATCTATCCAGATATAAGTATTTCTTTCTCCTAAAGATCACAGGATCTCAATAAAGGCCTTTGTATTTCCAAGTTGCAGAAGTTACAGGCAAAAAATGTTTAGCTAAAACTACTAAGGATTTTACATCAGTATCTCTGTGGTAGACGAGTTTTTGAAAGTAACAATGTTAAATTTGTCTATTGACCAACATAAAAGACACTGTTAAAGACTGGATTAATCAGTCAGTACATTGTTGAGACATGTTACTTTGGCACTAGTTCATTGTGGCTCTGCAGAACAATTTCTTCAGGTGTCTAGAAATTTCTTTCATTTTCAGTCCATATATGATTGGATTAAAAAGAGGATGATACAAAATGACTTGGAAAGTCATTATTAAACTCACAATTTTTGGAAAATGTGGTTCCAGTCCAACTATAACAACATCATATGTACCTAAACAGGAATAATTCATCAAAAGAATCAAGTGAGGTAAACAGGTCTGTGCAGCTTTCTTTCTGACCTCTCTACTGCTTCGATAGACTATAATAAGTATCCTAGTGTATGTAAAAACTATGAAAATCAGAGGGAGAAGTACAACATTAGTTAATATGATTATATCACGTACAATACGAGCTCCTGAGATCAAACAGTGAAGTTTGTAAACTACATTGTTGCAAAAAATTCCTTGTAAAATATGACTACAGAGTTTTTCATTGGCAATTAAAATAGTTGCTACACCAATCTGACAAGCAGGAACAAGCCAAGCTAAGACCAACATAATACTGATAGTTGATTTTCTCATGATAGTTGGATATTGCAGAGGTTTACATATAGACACATACCTGTCATAGGACATGACTGCCAACAGTAAGAACTCTGAAGCACCTAAAGTATAATAAAGAAAAAACTGGAGTAGACAGGCTGAATATGATATGATCTGTTTTTCAGATAGAAAATCAATTAGCAGCTTTGGGTAGATGTTTGTGCTGAAAAGAACAGAGTTCAGTAACAAAGCTGCAATGAAAATGTACATAGGCTCATGGAGGTTTTCATGAGTCCATATAAGGTACACAATAGTCAAATTACTGCAGATTATTAGTATATATATTATAAACATAGTTATAAAATAAACATATCTGTATTTGTCCACTTCTACATGCCCACTAAATGTTAAATATGTTAGATTTAATTCATCATCCATTAAAGAATAACTGTGGATAAAAGAACAATATTAAATCAAAGTACTCCAAGGTTTGAATGAGCAGGTAACCTGTGTTGAGTCTTCATTTACTTTTCAGAAAGTGAATCACAGGAGTCTGAGAAATGTCTTTTATCAAGTTGCTTCATCCTCCATGGAGCTTATTTAACTCAGCAAAACAACTAATGTGTAAACAACTTAATCAAACTGTAGAAGTCTGGAAAGTTTTGGTAGAAACTCTCTGAGATTTGCTGAAAAGTCAGAGCAAACTGGGATAGATGTTTTACTGCTGTGTGAGAAATCTTTTCTCCTGATATTACACCAGTTAAGTTATAACTAAAATCAAACAATTGCCATAATAAGGCCTTTTTAACAGAGACCTCAATAAGAATTTCTTAGGCATTGAGGAAGGTTGAGGGCCACAAATTAACAAGGCCCCTTGTTCAAAGCCCCTGTTTAGGATGTGGCTGCCTGGAGTTGTGGTCAATTGTCCATCTGTGACTTTTGTAAATGGTAAATGTTCTGCTTATGTATTGCTTTACAATGTTGTGAATGTTCTCATCACACACACACGCTGCAAAACCTGCTGAATATCACCGAGAACAGCTCGCATTCCCTCCGTGATCAGAAGGTCTAATAGCAGAGCACCTTCAGTGAGTTGCTTCTTTAGCTCTGCTTTGATTTTAGATGAAGTAGCCACCCGTGACCTCCCAGACAACCTGACTGACTTTTTAAACATGTGACAACAAAACCACACTTTTAAAGACTTGATCAATCATTATATTGTTTGTCTGGAAGTCATTCTTTACAGTTTTGTATATATTACACATCATTTAAGCAACAGACAAATCACTTGTCTGTAATATAAAGAGAAACTAGTGCGGATGCTTGATAGTCTCTTCAGATTCTTAGAAATGTGTTTCAAGTCCATATATACCCAAAATGAGGATGATACAAAATCACTAGTCTTTTCTAAACATGCATTCTTGGGAAAATGAAATTCTAGTCCAACTACACTAACATCATATGAGGACAAACACATTCTGCCACAATCAAAGTACTTCAGTAAAAACGGGAGAAAAGTTAGAATGCTGAAAAGATGAAGCAAAGAAAAGTCCCCTTCAATGCACCACAGCAGGTTGGTGACCATGTCTGCTGAGGAATATCAATCAAAAGTTCCTGGACTGAAGAGATTGTAAAACAAGTTGTTATAAAAATGAGTAAAACATAAAAAACATAAAATATCCAATATTAGGTTTACTTTTTTCATGCCAGCATCAAAAATGACCTGTTTGATTTGCTGTTAAATAAAGCTGAGCCATAGTTTCACAGATACAAAATCAAATTTATAATTTTCTCAACATTCTTCTGTCAATTTAATTTCTAGATGAGTCATTACTTTGTGAATGTGTCTATCCATATGTAAGTATTTCTTTCCCCTAAAAATCATGAAACATCTTAGAATCTCAGAAAAGTCCTTTGTATCTCGTTGCAGAAGTTAAGTGCAACAGATTTTGAGCTAAATATACTGAGTATACAGTATCTCTGTGGTAGCAGTGGCTGTTAGTATTTTATGTATGTGTAATATTAAGACAGTTTTTTGAAACTAACAATCTAAAGCCTGTATATTTAACATAATCAAAGACACTGTTAAAGACTGGATTAATCAGTCAGTACATTGTTGAGACATGTTACTTTGTTCTCCACAGACACAATGAATTGGTGCCAATTTCTTCAGGTGTCTAGAAATTTCTTTCATTTTCAGTCCATATATAATGGGATTAAAAAGAGGATGATACAAAATGACTTGGAAAGTCATTATTAAACTCACAGTTTTTGGAAAATGTGGTTCCACTCCAACTATAACAAAGTCATATGTACCTAAACAGGAATAATTCATCAAAAGAATCAAGTGAGGTAAACAGGTCTGTGCAGCTTTTTTTCTGACCTCTCTACTGCTTTGATAAACTATAATAAGTATCCTAATGTATGTAAAAACTATGAAAATCAGAGGGAGAAGTACAACATTAGTTAGTATGATTATGTCACGTACAATACGAGCTCCTGAGATCACACAGTGAAGTTTGTAAACTACATTGTTGCAAAAAATTCCTTGTAAAAGATGACTACAGAGTTTTTCATTGGCAATCATACCAGCTGGTACTGCAATATGACAAGCAGGCCAAAGCCAAGCTAAGACCAACATAATACTGATAGTTGATTTTCTCATAATAGTTGGATATAGCAGAGGTTTACATATAGACACATATCTGTCATAGGACATGACTGCTAACAGTAAGAACTCTGAACTTGCTAAAGAGTAAAATATATGAAACTGAAAGATACATGCTGAATATGATATGATCTGTTTTTCAGATAGAAAATCAATTAGCAGCTTTGGGTAGATATTTGTGCTGAAAAGAACAGAGTTCAGTAACAAAGCTGCAATGAAAATGTACATAGGCTCATGGAGGTTTTCATGAGTCCATATAAGGTACACAATAGTCAAATTACTGCAGAGTATTAGTATATATATTATAAACATAGTTATAAAATAAAGGTATCTATATTTGTCCACTTCTACATGCCCACTAAATGTTAAATACGTTGTATTTAATTCATCATCCATTAATCTTATGAAAGAATAATATAAAGAGAATAAAATAGGTAGGAAAAAAGCACAATTAAATCAAAGTACTCTGAGGTTTGAATGAGCAGGTAACCTGTGTTGAAAAGTCTTCATTTACTGTTCAGAAAGTGAATCAAAGGAGTCTGAGAAACTTCTTTTATCAGGTTCCTTCATCCTCCATGGAGCTTATTAAACTCAGCAAAACAACTAACGCGTAAACAACCTAATCAAACTGTTGAAGTCGGGAACATTTTGGCAGAGTTCATAGAAAGTCTCTGAGAACTGCTGAAAACTCAGAGCAGACCGGGATACAGTCTAACGTGTAAACAACCTAATCAAACTCTAGAGGTCTAAAATTATAGACAGATCTGTTCAGTGGATGGAGAAAGTTTCAGGACATTTACAAAGTTGTCCCTAAGCCACTCCAATGTCGTTATGTTGGAAGATGGACCTTTGGCCCAGTCTGAGGTACTGAGTGCTTTGGGACAGGTTTTCATTGAGAACAACTTTGTACTTTACTCTACTGAGCTTTCCCTCAACCCTGACCAATCTCCCAGTTTCTGCTGCTGAAAAAAACCCCAACAGCATGATCCCGCCACCACCATGCTTCACGGTAGGGATGGTATTGTGCAGGTGATGAGTGCTGGCCTGATTTTTCCAGACATACTATTTAGAATTGGCGCCAAACAGGTCAATCTTGGTTTCATTAGGCCAGAAAATCTTGTTCCTGACAGTCTCAGAGTCCTTCTTCAAAAAGGATTTTATGCATTTGGACTGAGGAGATGCTGCTGCCCAGCCATAAAGCCAAGATTGGTGGAGGTCTGCAGTGATAATTGTTCTTCTGGAGGTTTGTCCAATCTCCACACAGGATCTCTGGAGCTCAGTCAGTATCATCCGGTTCTTGGTCACCTGACTTACTAAGGCCCCTCTGTCCCAATTGCTCGGTCCCTCTACTCTTGAGAACCTGCAGTGCCACTCACTGTGTCTTGTTATTGTGTTATTTACAAACCTCACTACATTTGCCAACCCTTTGGGGTGACTGTGGCTCAGAAGGCAGGTCAATTTTCAATTCTAGTATTGTTGATTAGATTTCCGGCTTCTCCTGTCACATGTTAAGGTGTACCGGAGCAACACACTGAATCCCAAATTAGCTGCTGCAATTGAATGCAGGCCAGCTGTATAGCAGCTCCCCCATTAGTGTGTGAGTGTGTGCATTATTGTGAGTGTGAATCTGTGAATAAGAAACAGTGTAAATCGCTTTGCGTACCAATAATGTAGAAGAGTGCTATAGTCCAAGACCATTTACCTCTGTCATGTGTGGACAATCAAAAACTAAAACTTTTCTACTTCAATAACACAGAACATAGCAAGTCACCTCATGAATAGTTACCTACTGGTCTAACAGAAAGAACACCAGCCCCACATTTGTTTTGGGTCAATTTCTTTTAGCTTTCGACTACAAGTACAGGCCAATTCAGTATTTTTATTCTTGTTCAGTCTCTTGCTTTGTCACTCTTACAATAACAATTAGTCATTTAGCAGATGCTTTTATCCAAAGTGACTTACAACTAAGCAGTAGACACTAGGGACAACTTGGGGGTTCAGTGACTTGCCCAGGCATACTTTGAAATGTAGTAAGGAGTTCCAGGAGTCGAGCCCCTAACCCTGTGGTCTGTGGCTGTGAAGCTTTACACAGTTATTGCGAGAGGTGTCTCTATGACACTAAAGACTACAATACAGATTCAATGTGGCTCAATGTGGTGATAAGAGAGATGCCATTTGCCAAGTCAGTATACCATCAAAATGATTTGGAAGCATGTATTTTAATATAAAAATGTTATATATTGTGGCTTTTACATCACATGTCTCTTTGCTTTGGATACCAACTGAAACATTTTTAAGTATCTGCACAAATGTTGGAAAGACTTGAAAAACGATCAGCTATACTGTTCTTACTAATCTGATCTTACTTAGAACAATCTCTTGAGATGTTTAGAAATTTCTTTCATTTTCAGTCCATATATAATTGGATTAAAAAGAGGATGATACAAAATTATTTGTAAAGTCATTATTAAACTCACAAATTTTGGAAAATGTGGTTCCAGTCCAACTATAACAACATCATATGTACCTAAACATGAAAAATTTATCAAAAGTATCAAGTGAGGTAAACAGGTCTGTGCAGCTTTTTTTCTGACCTCTCTACTGCTTCGATAGACTATAATAAGTATCCTAGTGTATGTAAAAAGTATAAAAAGCACAGGGAGAAGTACAACATTAACCAATATGATCATATCACGTACAATACAAGCTCCTGAGATCACACAGTGAAGTTTGTAAACTACATTGTTGCAAAAAATTCCTTGTAAAAGATGACTACAGAGTTTTTCATTGGCGATCATACCAGCTGGTACTGCAATATGACAAGCAGGCCAAAGCCAAGCTAAGACCAACATAATACTGATAGTTGATTTTTTCATAATAGTTGGATATTGCAGAGGTTTACATATAGACACATACCTGTCATAGGACATGACTGCCAACAGTAAGAACTCTGAACCACCTAAAGTATAATATAGAAAAAACTGGAGTAGACAGGCTGAATATGATATGATCTGTTTTTCAGATAGAAAATCGATCAAAAGCTTTGGGTAGATGTTTGTGCTGAAAAGAACAGAGTTCAGTAACAAAGCTGCAATGAAAATATACATAGGCTCATGGAGGTTTTCATGAGTCCATATAAGGTACACAATAGTCAAATTACTGCAGAGTATTAGTATATATATTATAAACATAGTTATAAAATAAAGGTATCTATATTTGTCCACTTCTACATGCCCACTAAATGTTAAATACGTTGTATTTATTTCATCATCCATTAAGATAAAAATAACCTATAAACAGCTCGAATATGTAACGGCCCGAAGTGAATAATATTTGAAAAAACAAACAAAAAAAGTACTCTGAAGCATGAACCAGCAGAAAGTGAACAATGGGAGTCTGAGAAATGTCTTTTAAAAGGTCACTTCACTCTCCATGGAGCTTATTAATCTCTGCAGAACTACTAACATTTAAATAACTTAAACTCTAGAGGCCTGATGTTGTACACAGATTTCCTCAGTGATTGAGAAAAGTTTAAGACAGGGATGAGGATACTGAACCCACTATGTAGTTATAATGTAAACTATAACTACTACTTTAGCATATTACTAAAAGTATTACTCTAAAGATTATGGTGTAGTGTCTGTTTAAAGGAGAACTCATGAATAATAACCATTTATCTTCAAAAGACAGTTTTCAGCCCAGCTGCTGTTTCCTGTAGGTATGAACCAGCTAGCGGTGTAAGGTATTAGTTTTAGGATTGGACCCAATAAGGCACTTGACACAGTTTTTTTGCTCAGTTTAAATAAGGTTTATTATAAAATATAATAGTTGACAAAAACAGGATGTAGTAAGTCCTCCGACTCGCTAGATGGTGCTGAACTCTAGTGTATGAAAGAGGACACGAACATGAGATTCTTGACAGTGACTTGAGGGATATGGTGTCTGAACATGAAAACAAAAACTTACTAAAGTCTGTGGGAAGCGGAGCCTAGAGGAAAAGCAAAGCTCTCATGAGGAAGAGTACAGTATGGACCTGGTACAGTTCACAAATCTTGAGATGCAGTGAGGTTGAGTAACTTGAAGATAGGTTAAGGAAATGGTGGGAGGACCACTGGGGAAGATGTAGTGGTCTGGATCCATAACACAGAGGCAGGCCTGGTAGTGAGCGTGTTGAACGTAGCCGTGGTGAATCTCCAATCCCTGAAAGTGAAGAGAACTCCAAAATCTCATTAGTGAGTGAGTGCCCTAGTGCAACAGTCTCATAGTTCTGGATTCCATAATTCTCTTACGTGACACAAACATGGTTCTTAACATTGGTATGAGAAACCGGATATTTACTGGCGGAGTCCTTAATACCTGATAATATCTTGGTTAACAACGGTACACATAAAAAAACCTTAAGTAGATATTCATTTGGTGAAGTCCTTGATACAGGTAACTTGAACACATGGTGGATACTCATCTGAGTAGTAGTAGATCATCATAACTTGGTAAGAACGTAACATTTCATGATCAATACGTAGACATGATGTGATAAATCTTCACCTTATAATCATATGGTTACAAGAGCTTGTGAAAAACTTGATCCCTCATGGGCAGATAACAGTACTCATAATCCTGGTCATTCATTAGGTTGGCAACAGAGAGTCAGTAGGGAGCAGTTACAAACATAAACAAAGTAGCAGCAGAGTCAGGTCAAAAGCGTGGTCTGAACTGTAGATAGCAACGACGATTTAGATGAAAGCTGCGGAGAGAAAGCAGATGATCTGGTAGGTTGGTGAGGGAACTGAGGAGGTGAATAAACAGTGGTGAGACAAGGTGAAACTGATTACCGGTGATTAGTTAAGCAGGGAAAAATGTGACGGGACCAGGAACAGGAAAAGGCTGCAAAAATAAAAGTCTTGAAGGGGGGAGTGAAGTTGGCGATCCTGACAAGCAGTTTTTGAGCGTGTTAAAGATTCTGAATCATTCAAGTCTGGGTTTTCCTAGAATATGCTGCCCAGTGGCAACTGGACTTATTTTCAGAAAACTTTTCTTACAACATCACAAAACTTCTGGGAACAATATTACCCTCCTGGTGGGGAAAAAAAACCCTTAGTGTTACTTTTCACATGCATGAGGAAATAGCCACCAAGAAAAATAAAGGTTTTTACACTCACAAACACTCAGTCCCAAACTGTGGCTAATGGATGCAGTCTAACCTAATTAGCCCAGGTTTTCCCCAAAAGCTTTTCCTCTTTTCTTTGTAGCCCACATCCTTTGCTGGACCCCACCAACACAGGCAGCGGTTGAATGTTAGCAAGTCATAACTAACATTTATTTTCATGACCTATGAATTTGTGTAATCGGGCCTCATTAACTCCTGTGTGAGTAATAATAATAGTAAAACCTCATAATTATTATATTTAATTATGGCTGTTAAACAAATTCTCAATCATCAAGTGCACAACATCTCGCACTCGAGTCGTGTTTATTATCCAACAAAGTACAAGGAACATTAACAATAGTAAAAATGAATTAGATAACTAAATATTAACATTACTAATATTATTAGTAACAACTCGCTGCTTCACAATCAACAAAAACTCAAAAGTACCTTTTCTGTAAATACAACTCAATTACACTTAAAGAGACAGGAGTAACGTTACTGTTAACAACAGCAAGTATACACACATTCTATATATATACAAACAAAATACCTTTAAAAAGAATGAATTTAGTATTTTAAAAAGAATCACAATATTTTGAGTCTTTAACAAACTGCAGCAGAATGTTGAAGCTCCTCATTCCTTTTGGTTTGTAAAGACATCTTTCAATTATTATCTAAGAATCTGACACATGTCATTTCTGACAATTATCTGTGTTGACAGAGCAACATTTTGAAGTGTTTAGAAATTTCATTCATTTTTAGTCCATATATAATTGGATTAAAGAGAGGATGATATACTATCATTTGTAGAGACATTATTAAACGTGCCGTTTTTGAAAAATCGGATTCCAATTTAACTATTATCACATCATATGTAACCAGACAGGAAAAATTGATTAAAACCAGCAGGTGAGGTAAACAGGTCTGTGCAGCTTTTCTCCTGACTTCTCCACGGCTTCGGTAGGTTATTCTAAGTATCTTTGTGTAAGTGAACAGTATGAAGACCATTGGGGAAAATATGGTGTTTAGCAAAACAATTACACCATAGACAGACAGCACTCTTGAACTCACACAGTGAAGTTTGTAAGCTGAATTGTTGCAAAAGATGCCATTTAACACAAAGTTACACAATTCAGCGTTTGCACTATAAATAACTGGCACTGCCAGCTGACAACCGGGTACAATCCAGGCTAAAGCTAGAAATAAACTGACTGTTGTTTTCCTCATGATAGTTGGATATTGCAGAGGTTTACATATGGACACATATCTGTCATAGGACATAACTGCTAACAGTAACATTTCTGAGCCACTTAGAGAGTAATACAGAAAACACTGGAAAAGACAAGCTTGATACGTTATGATCTGTTTTGCAGATAAAAAATCAATCAGAAGCTTTGGGAAGATGTTTGTACTGTAGAGTATAGAGTTCAGTAACAAAGCTGCAATGAAAATGTACATAGGCTCATGGAGGTTGTGGTGAAGCAAAACAAGGCATATGATGGATACATTACTACAGATTATTAACATATATACTATAAACATGATCACAAAATAAAGAAATCTGTATTTGTGCACTTCAACATGCCCAGCTAGGGTTATAAATGTTGCATTTAATTCATCTTCCATTGAAAGTGTCAAAATGTAAACGTATAAAACAGACAGATTATTAACCACCATCAGCCTAAAGGGTTAAAACATATGTCTCTGTCTATTCATACACCCTGTTGGAAGTCCCCCTCCAGAATTTCACAAAGTGAACTGTTCTGCTCTGTTACCCGTTTTTAATAGATTTCTTCACCCTCCATGATTCTCATTAAGCCCCCCACCAACAACTACTAACATGTAAACAAGTTGTGCAATGATTCTGTGACACTGCATCACCCTCCGTAGGTCTAATTAAAGGCTTCATCAAACAGTATCATCAAACTCCAGAGGCCTGAACCCATTTTCAGGAGTAATAATAATGACACCTTCCTTTGGAGTCAAATCTGTATCCAGGCTCCTGGAAACCTGAGCAATCACTGCCTAAATGTTAATTTTTCTAAAACTCCAAACTTTAACTGCAGTATCTCTATATCCACTGTTAAACACTAGTGTTACTACATAGTATTACACAGTATAATTACTCGTTCAAATGTTGAAAAGAATGCTAGGCGAGTTTTTCACAAAAGAGGATCTATTTGTTTCAGCATTACAGAGAAGTGCAACGTACATATTGTAGTTATTGTACAATACGTACATACTGGGACGTGAACCCCCGACCTTCTAGCTGAGCGGCTGTAATAACCTAATTCATTTTAAATATGGTGGTGAAAACATTAGAACCATCTTATCTTATATTGCACTTCAGTAAAACTCCTATCAACTTTGACCTAAAAAAATAGGTAGAAATTTTCTGACATTTTCAACTTCAAACTGTAATTAATGTTGTGCCCAATCACTGTAAAAGGCACTGGGCTCAGATGTTGCAGTTTCATCGTTTTTGACATGGTTGTTCTATATAATCCTATATGCTATTCTCCCTTGGTGTCTACGTCATACAGCTTTCTTTCACCTCTAGCTGTTTGTTCTGGGTTGGGCTTTTATTTCAACTGTCCTCCACCTACTTTGGCAGTAGCAGGTACTAAATTCTGGCAGGGTAGTCACCAATCTTTAGTTAACGTGTCACTAATGATTGGTCAAACAACGCTTAGATGAGGGTGATAAATATGGTTAGATGTTAGATCAATAGATTGAAGACAAACCACAACATTTTAACATCTGTCACACAGCACAGATCATGTCACTTGTTATGACAAAGTAGCAAACAGTTTGCACTGGACTCAAACTTTAATCTCCTGCTTTACTGACACATCCACCACCCCAACAACTCTTTCTGTCTAATTTCCAGCTGACTAGGTTAAGTGTTTTGCCCCTGGAGCTCCTGCACAAACAATGTATCTAGTTGTATATCAGCATCATCTCGTTGAGCTTAATTCATACTTTTATACCCTGACATATGTTTTACCAGTTTTTAAAAGGTTCAGTTTAGGAGCCAGTAAATTTCATAGTGGAAAAGTGGTTGTAGTACAACTGTGTACCAAGTCAGAATAGCAGAAAACAGATGCCATCTCTCATCTTCTGCACACAATCCTAAGCCACTTGGACACTAAGAAGGGGAATTATGTGAAAATGGTTTTCATAGACTACAGTTCACCATTTAATACTATAGTTTGCTATAGTAGTTCCTGTGTTACAGACCACAGGTGGTACGCTTGGGCAATTTGTTTCATCCCCCCTCACCGAATCAGAATCATGCTTGAACTGTCAATATGCCATCCACAGAGTTCTTTACAGTAAAATCAATAAGTCTGTTACAGTTTATGTGTTTATTGAGCCTAAAACCTGTGGCCATCACAGGACAACACAGAGGAATAACTTACATTAATGCTTCTGTGTCATATATATCTTAATTAATTATTATATATTAATTATCTTAGTTTGAAGACTGGGTTTGCAATTTATTGTGATTGAATACTTTAATTGAGTTCCCCAAAGTTCAAATGCTGTGTATAAGCCCATATCACCTGTCATTAACAGTCAGTGTCTGCGTCTCATGGTTTGATCAAATCAAAGAAAACACAACTATCAAGCTGAGGAGACCTACAGGGAGGTAGAAAGAGAGGGAGACAAAGAGGCAGAAGCACAACTACAGGAAAAAACACACACAGAGTTAATGGCAACAGTCTATAGCAGAATAAGAGCTGGTTCAGAGTTGCTGGGCCAGTTCAAACTTTTAGTTTTATCAAAAAGGAAAATTTTAAGCCAAGTCTTAAAAGTAGAGAGGGTGTTTACCTGATGTCTGCTTTAAGCTGCTCGTTTGTGAATTGTACCATGGAGTCTACTCTGATTCGCTGCTTTCTTATTCAGTGGGGCAACATTATCGAGTATCATACTCAATGAGGCTGAAGCCTTATTAACATGATGGTCCATTACTGTAAATTCAAAAATTTTAAAAAATGATGTGACAAAAGAGGTAATGGGAAAATTCCATAAATCAGAACAACGTCGAGGGTGGGATTAATTTAGACATTGTCTTCCTGTTGCAGCCAAGTTTAGGTCTGTAAACTTAAAACTTTAAGAAAAAGTAAATCAATTTGATCATCGTTTATCATTCTGTGAAGATCCAAAGGCAAAAACCCACTGGACTTTCCCACAGGAGGCCGGGTTGACTCCAGTGCGAGATGATGTACACTTTAATGATTTTTGTTACACTATATCATGGTTATAGAAAGTATGTCTGTTGACACTGTTTGTATAATTTGTAAAGTCGTCCCCGTGGCATCAAATGTTGGGGCTTCATGAGCGTCCAAAACAGAAGCAGAGAGTTACCCGTGGCGTTGATATAATACACCAAAGGATGTAAAAAGCAGTGCAATGTCACACATGGGGAATCATCTTCATCTGATGCTATAGGATGACAGCGTGTAAAATCTGAAGATTCTGAATCAATGCTGCCCAGTGGCAACTGGACTTTTTAGTTTGAGAAACATTTCTTACTTCTTGGAACAATATTATAAAAAAAAACCTTAGTGTTGCTTTTCACATGCATGAGGAAATAGCTACTATAAGACAGCACAGTGTCTGATAGAACCGGCCTCCACCAAGAAAAATAAAGGTTTTTACACTCACAAACACAGCTGTGCCATCGGTTCAACTGCGTCCCAAACTGTGGCTAATGGATGCAGTCTAACCTAATTAGCCCAGGTTTTCCCCAAAAGCTTTTCCTCTGTTCTTTGTAGCCCACATCCTTTGCTGGACCCCACCAACACAGGCAGCGGTTGAATGTTAGCAAGTCATAACTAACATTTATTTTCATGACCTATGAATTTGTGTAATCGGGCCTCATTAACTCCTGTGTGAGTAATAATAATAGTAAAACCTCATAATTATTATATTTAATTATGGCTGTTAAACAAATTCTCAATCATCAATAAAGTGCACAACATCTCACACTCGAGTCGTGTTTATTATCCAACAAAGTACAAGGAACATTAACAATAGTAAAAATGAATTAGATAACTAAATATTAACATTACTAATATTATTAGTAACAACTCGCTGCTTCACAATCAACAAAAACTCAAAAGTACCTTTTCTGTAAATACAACTCAATTACACTTAAAGAGACAGGAGTAACGTTACTGTTAACAGCAGCAAGTATACACACATTCTATATATATACAAACAAAATACCTTTAAAAAGAATGAATTTAGTATTTTAAAAAGAATCACAATATTTTGAGTCTTTAACAAACTGCAGCAGAATGTTAAAGCTCCTCATTCTTTTTGGTTTGTAAAGACATCTTTTAATTATTGTCTAAGAATCTGACAAATGTCATTTCTGACAATTATCTGTGTTGACAGAGCAACATTTTGAAGTGTTTAGAAATTTCATTCATTTTTAGTCCATATATAATTGGATTAAAGAGAGGATGATATACTATCATTTGTAGAGACATTATTAAACGTGCCGTTTTTGAAAAATCGGATTCCAATTTAACTATTATCACATCATATGTAACCAGACAGGAAAAATTGATTAAAACCAGCAGGTGAGGTAAACAGGTCTGTGCAGCTTTTCTCCTGACTTCTCCACGGCTTCGGTAGGTTATTCTAAGTATCTTTGTGTAAGTGAACAGTATGAAGACCATTGGGGAAAATATGGTGTTTAGCAAAACAATTACACCATAGACAGACAGCACTCTTGAACTCACACAGTGAAGTTTGTAAGCTGAATTGTTGCAAAAGATGCCATTTAACACAAAGTTACACAATTCAGTGTTTGCACTATAAATAACTGGCACTGCCATCTGACAACCGGGTACAATCCAGGCTAAAGCTAGAAATAAACTGACTGTTGTTTTCCTCATGATAGTTGGATATTGCAGAGGTTTACATATGGACACATATCTGTCATAGGACATAGCTGCCAACAGTAAAATTTCTGAGCCACTTAGAGAGTAATACAGAAAACACTGGAAAAGACAAGCTTGATACGTTATGATCTGTTTTGCAGATAAAAAATCAATCAGAAGCTTTGGGAAGATGTTTGTACTGTAGAGTATAGAGTTCAGTAACAAAGCTGCAATGAAAATGTACATAGGCTCATGGAGGTTGTGGTGAAGCAAAACAAGGCATATGATGGATACATTACTACAGATTATTAACATATATACTATAAACATGATCACAAAATAAAGAAATCTGTATTTGTGCACTTCAACATGCCCAGCTAGGGTTATAAATGTTGCATTTAATTCATCTTCCATTGAAAGTGTCAAAATGTAAACGTATAAAACAGACAGATTATTAACCACCATCAGCCTAAAAGGTTAAAACATATGTCTCTGTCTATTCATACACCCTGTTGGAAGTCCCCCTTCAGAATTTCACAAAGTGAACTGTTCTGCTCTGTTACCCGTTTTTAATAGATTTCTTCACCCTCCATGATTCTCATTAAGCCCCCCACCAACAACTACTAACATGTAAACAAGTTGTGCAATGATTCTGTGACACTGCATCACCCTCCGTAGGTCTAATTAAAGGCTTCATCAAACAGTATCATCAAACTCCAGAGGCCTGAACCCATTTTCAGGAATAATAATAATGACACCTTCCTTTGGGGTCAAATCTGTATCCAGGCTCCTGGAAACCTGAGCAATCACTGCCTAAATGTTTATTTTTCTAAAACTCCAAACTTTAACTGCAGTATCTCTATATCCACTGTTAAACACTAGTGTTACTACATAGTATTACGCAGTATAATTACTAATGCAACCGCAAGGAGGTACAAGCCAGTGTCTTCTTGTGCCAGTCCCAAGTCTGGATAAATGCACAGGGTTGTGTCAGGAAGGGCATCCAACGTAAAACACATGCCAAATTAAAAATGTGAATCATGACTTTCACACCGAAAATGACTCTCATACCGGATCGGTCGGGGCCCGGGTTAACAACGACCACCACCAGTGCTGTTGACCTACAGGGTACCAGAGGAAATTGGACTACTGTTGGTCGAAGAAGGAGAGGAGGAAGGTGTGTTTGTAGGCAGAGAGAGAAGAGGAAAGCTAAAAATGTAGGACTGACAGTAGGGACATTGAATGTTGGGACTATGACAGGGAAGGCTAGAGAGTTGATTGACATGATGCAGTGAAGGAAGGTGGATATACTGTGTGTCCAGGAGACCAGGTGGAACGGTAGCAAGGCTAGAAGCTGAGGAGCAGGGTTCAAGTTGTTCTACCATGGGTCAGATAGGAGGAGAAATGGAGTAGGAGTTATCCTGAAAGAGGAGTTGGTGAGGAATGTTCTAGAGGTGATTAGAGTATCAGACAGGTTGATGAGTCTGAAGCTGGAAATTGAAGGGGTGATGTTCAATGTTGTGAGTGGTTATGTCCCACAGGTAGGATGTGAGTTAGGCAGGAACATAGGGTGACATATAAGAGCAGAGGTAGAAGCACTCAGGTGGACGACATCTTGTGTAGACGTTGTGATCTAAAAGAGATCAGTAACTGCAAAGTATTGGTAAGGAAGAGTGTAGCCAGACAACACAGGATGGTGGTGTGTAAATGACTCTGGTGGTGAGGAAGATGATGAGGACAAAGGCAGAGCAGAGGATGAACTGGTGGAAGTTGAAAAAGGAAGAATGTTCTGTAGTTTTCAGGGAGGAGCTGAGACAGACTCTGGATGGTCAGGAAGTGCTTCCAGATGACTGGACCACTACAGCTAATTTGATCAGGAAGACAGGTTGGAGGGTACTCGGTGTGTCATCTGGAAAGAGGAAAGTGGACAAGGAGACTTGGTGGTGGAACAAGGAAGTTCGTGAGTGTATACAGAGAAAGAGATTAGCTAAGAAGAAGTGGGACACTGAGAGGACTGAAGAGAGTCGACAGGAGTACAGGGAGATGCAGCATAAGGTGAAGGTAGAGGTGGCAAAGGCCAAACAAAGAGCATATGAGGACTTGTATGTTAGGTTGGACACTAAAGAGGGAGAGGTGGATTTGTACAGGTTGGCCAGACAAAGAGATAGAGATGGAAAGGATGTGCAGCAGGTTAGTGTGATTAAAGATAAGGATGGAAATGTATTGACAGGTGCCAGGAGTGTGATGGGAAGATGGAAGGAGAACTTTGAAGAGTTGATGAATGAGGAAAATGAAAGGGAACGAAGAGTAGAAGAGGTGACTGGTGTGGAGCACGAAGTAGCAAAGATTACTAAGAGTGAAGTGAGGAGGACGTTGAAGAGGATGAAGAGTGGAAAGGCAGTTGGTCCTGATGAGTAGAGTTTCTGACTAGTTTGTTTAACAAGATCTTGGAGAGTGAGAGGATGCAGAGGACTGGAGGAGAAGTGTACTGGTGCCCATTTTTAAGAACAAGGGAGATGAGCAGAGCTGTGGCAACTACAGAGGAATAAAGCTGATGAGCCAACAATGAAGTTGTGGTAAAGTAGTGGAAGCTCGGCTAAGGGCAGAGGTGAGCATTTGTGAGCAGCAATATGGTTTCATGCCTAGAAAGAGTCCAACAGATGCAGTATTTGCTTTGAGGATGCTGATGGAGAAGTACAGAGAAGGTCAGAGGGAGTTGCATTGTGTCTTCGTAGATTTAGAGAAAGTGTATGACGGTGCAGAGAGAGGAGCTGTGGTATTGTATGAGGACGTCTGGAGCGGCAGAGAAGTATGTTAGAGTGGTGCAGGACATGTATGAGAGCTGTAAGACCGTGGTGAGGTGCTGTAGGTGTGACAGAGGAGTTCAAGGTGGAGGTGGGTCTGCATCAAGGATCAGCTCTGAGCCCCTTCTTGTTTGCTCTGGTGATGGACAGGCTGACAGATGAGGTTAGACAGGAATCTCCATGGACTATGATGTTTGCAGATGACATTGTGATCTTTAGTGAGAGCAGGGAGCAGGTGGAGGAAAATCTAGAGAGGTGGAGGTCTGCTCTGGAAAACAGAGGAATGAAGCTTAGCCGCAGTAAGACAGAATACATGTGTGTCAATGAGAGGGACCCAGGTGGAACAGTGAGGTTACAGGGAGCAGAGGTGAAGAAGGTGCAGGACTTTAAGTACTTAGGGTCAACAGTTCAGAGCAATGGAGAGTGTGGAAAAGAGGTGAAGAGGTGAGTGCAGGCAGGTTGGAACGGGTGGAGAAAAGTGTCAGGTGTGTTGTGTGATAAAAGAGTATCAGCGAGAATGAAAGGAAAGATGTTCAAGACGGTGGTGAGACCAGAGATGTTGTTCGGCTTAGAGACAGTGGCACTGAAGAAAAGACAGGAGGCAGAGCTGGAGGTAGCAGAGCTTAAGATGTTGAGGTTCTCTTTGGGAGTGACGAGGATGGACAGGATCAGGAATGAGGACATCAGAGGGACAACTCATATTAGATGTGTTGGAGATAAAGTCAGAGAGGACAGATTGAGGTGGTTTGGACATGTTCAGAGGAGAAACTGTGAATATATCGGTAGAAGGATGCTGAGGTTGGAGCTGCCAGGCAGGAGGTCTAGAGGAAGACCAAAGAGGAGATTTATGGATGTAGTGAGAGAGGACATGAAGTTAGTTGGTGTGAGAGAAGAGGATGCAGAGGACAGGGTTAGATGGAGGCACATGATTCGCTGTGGCGACGCCTGAAAGGAAACAGCCCAAAGGAAAAGAAGAAGATTACGCAGTATTATTAGTCATTCAAATGTTGAAAAGAATGCTGGGTAAGTTTTTTCTTTCAGGATTACAGAAGACATTTTGTGTCTACTGAACTGAAGAGAAGTGTGATTGAAGACATAAACTATTATCTCTAGTGCTGCTTTTCTCCCTGTAACATTGAAGAAAAAATAACACTAGGAACAGCTGTGCAACAGCAACTAAACATACCTGAAACAACTGCAAAACAATGGACCATAAATGCCTCCAACACACAGAGACCTCTGTAGCTGTTGCTAAGAGGCTGCTGCCACTAAGTCTAAGTCTGTATTACATTAATAGAAGCTTCCAATATTATCCAGTCTTTATCCTTCAGTGCAATGTCAGGCTGTATGCAATAGCACAGGTGTGCTTCTGTCCCGAATTGTCGGGAGGATTAAGATCGAGAGAAAAGGCTTGTTGATGACATTTCTTCCTAACTTTCACTGTAGTTGAGACATAGGACCTTTATTTATTAGATACACGGCTCAAATGTGCTGTAAATAAAACACTGTTTCCCACAGCTTAACTTTTTTAACATGTTGTGCCCCCTCGATCAATTGAGCAAATGTTCACACGAGGATGATTCTTAGTTGGACGATCTTCCACTGTGTGTTACATGTTCATCATTTATTCTGAATTCTCCTTACATTGCCCAAGAGTTTATATATGAAACAGACATACACAGACAGACAACCATTCACACCTACAGGCAATTTGTAGTCTCCAGTTAACCTACCACGCATGTCTTTGGACTGTGGGAGGCAACCAGAGAACCACAGAGAAAAACTATGCAACATGTGAACCCCGACCTTCACCTTCTGTGAGGCTGTAATAACCTCTTTCAAGGTTGAAGCAGAGCTGATTTATTTTAAGTCTCATGCTTGTGCTACTGCCAACAACTGTGTAACGTTTGCTGCAGCATCAGCTCCTGCACAAACAATGTACCTAGTTGTATTTCAGGACCTTCTCACTGAGCTTAGCATGACATATGTTTGACCGTCTCACCAACCTGCTATTGTCAAGGCAGATTCTCTCTGGATGCCCACGTGCAAAAATTCGTGTTAGCACCATCTGTATGCATCCATTATTTATTTCAACTTCCTTGACACGATTTATGTGAAGCACTATTTCACATTATTCAAACACAACATACAAAACCGCTTCTTCTCATTGTTGCCACTCTCCAGATTTGACATCATGTTCTGCATTGAGCATAAGTGGAACATGTCTTAAGTTGTAGTACAAATATGAGTATGTCCATCCCTGTCACTTTCCATCTCCAGATAAGAGTATGTATAAAGTATAATTAAGCATTTATGTTGCACGCTTTTAATGTCATACATTCACCTCTTCAGGATGTGTAAACTAAAGCAAATACACAAAGCAAAATCAAACATTATTATCTTCATGTTTTTTAAAGATCAGTTTAGGAGCCAGTAAATTTCATAGTGGAAAAGCGGTTGTAGTACAACTGTGCACCATGTCATGTGGAATAGCAGAAAATATCTGTTAATTATGGTAAGACACTTAAAACTCCTCACCTACATCCAAGACCTGTTTTTAGTCTCTGAGCTGGACTTTTAAGCACAAAAAGTAATTTTTGTGAAAGTAATTTTTGTGCTTAAAAAAAAAGTTATTTTTGTGGGATGTACACAAACTCTGAGAAGAAGTGAGGTTAGCTTTCTTTTTACAAATGTACTTATCTCAGTTTATTAAACGCAAATACTTTCTAAATCCATATTGTGGAAAGAGGTAAAGCCCAAACTTCTTGTACACATTCACTATATGTCTGGACAAAAAGCCCACTCACACACAGCTTCTGTCTGTGGACAATTATTTTAGAAAAAAATACTTTTAGATACATTTAGAGCTAGTGCTCGCTGTTCTACTCAACCCATTTACATCTGAGATTTTTCTCATATCTGCTTTCTTATTACAATAAAAACGTGTTTAACTACAAAAATATATTACTTCAATTTGTGTTGATAGAACAACCGTTTAAGGCACAAGGAAATTTCTTTCATTTTCAGTCCATATATAACAAGATTAAAAAGAGGATTATACATTATGATTTGTACAGTCAATGCAAAACGGACAGTTTTTAGAAAATCTAATTCTAATCTAATTATAATGACATCATAAGTTACCAAAAGAGAATAGTGGATCAGAGCCAGCAGGTGAGGTAAACAAGTCTGTGTAGCTTTTCTCCTGATTTCTCCACAACTTTTGTATGATATTATAAGTATCTTAATGTATGTGAAAAGGATGAAAACAAAGTACAAAACAAAGTACGACAACTACACTATATATTGATAATGCTGCTGAAGCATTTAGTGCAATTGGCACAGCAGACTGACAAGCAGACAGAAACCAGCACACAACCAGCTAAATCTTAATAGTTGTTTTCCTCATGATAGTTGAATATTTAAGAGGTTTACATATACACACATATCTGTCATAGGACATGGCTGCCAACAGTAAGAACTCAGAACAGCCTAAAGAGTAATATGGGTTGAATATGATCTGATCTGTTTGGCAGATAAAACATCAGTCAGCTGATGGTGGATAATGGCAACCCACAGCACAGGACAGGGCTGGCAAACTAATAATTATATAATAGATCATATTATTTTTTATTCTAAAACAGAAGTGTTATTAGTATTAGTATTATTATAAAACATAAAGTTTGTTTCTATCAGTTCTAAGGTTGTATTAACTTTTGTTTGACATAACATTTGTTAATGTGTTTAGAAATTTGGATTATATGATTGGATTAAAGAGAGGATTAACCATTTTATTCTGTATTTAATCGGGAGTCAATGGAGTTGCTGTAGCATGGGGTGATGTAAGGAAATCAAGACCTTTTGGTGACTTTGCAAGCAGCTGAGTTTTGAACCAGTTGGAGCTTATGGAGGGATTTGTGAGGGAGGCCGAAGAGAAGAAAAGTTCAATAGTCGATACGGGAGGTGACGAGGCTGTGAACAAGAATTCAGGCAGTGTGGTGGTTGAGGAATATGATAACTGTTACGTAAGTGAAAATATGCAGACCTGGTGATGTTATTGATGTGGGATCGGAATGATAATGAGCTGTCGACGATGACATCCAGACTCTTAATCTGAGGAGAGGGGGAAACAGAACTCCTTCTTGTGGTACAAAATCCACATTGTCCAAAGTTGACAGTTTTTCCCTCACAATTGACAGCTGTTCTGTTTTATCGCTTTTTAATTTTAGAAAGTTTGAGGTGAACTAGGATTGTATTTCAGATACACAGTTGGTAAGGGAGGAGGGTGGGAGTGTGGAGTCAGATTTGCTGGATAGGGTTAGCTGGGTGTCATCAGCAAAGCAGTGGAAATGTATATTGAATTTGTGGAAAATATTGCCAAGGGGAAGGAGGTTGGTGATGATGAGGGAGGGCCCCAGATAAGTATAGTGATTTTTTAAAGAAACGGGTGCAGGGAGTGTGGATGGGCTTCACACAGGGAGAAAGCTCAACGGGAACTGTGGGAAGACGAGAGTCTGTGCCAGTAGAGGGAGAAGAGGAGAGGGGAAGTCCATGTGGGCATATGCGAAGGGTGTGGAAGTGAGATGAACTGTCCGGTAAAGGATGTAGCACTGGCATCAGCAGCATGGTATGACAGGCAGAACTACTGAGAGTGGGGAAAGAGGCAAACAACCAATAATCTCAATATCCAATCTCACAAACACAGCTCCTCCTAGTACTCACAATAGTGGGTCAGAGGATCCAAATCCAATCAGAGGTACAAATGAAGTCCAGATAGCCAAAGAGCACATAGTATAGGTGTTCAGATGGCGAGGCAGAGGCAGACCTGATAACCAGAGCCTGGGTTACCAATGGGGTCAGAGTGACCGTACAGGGGCAGAGGCAAGCAGGGCAGGTCCAAAAATAGATTCGGTTTCAAGAAATCAAGTCTGTATCAATAAAGAAAGGTAGGAGACTCTACACTGGGTGATCAGACAATCTGGCTGTGGTAACAGGGAGATGTGGTTGCCTAAATAGAGAAGGTAAAAGACAGGTGAAAGTACAAAACACTGAGAAGGGGTAAGGCAGGAAGTGCTGAAGTCAAAATAAGAGCCAAAACTGGAAGTAGAGCTGGAAATCCCCAGTGGGGATCTAAATTTGTTTTGAGGTGTAGGATGGGTCACAAAACGCAGGAGTAGAGATCAAATCTTTAGCATTATAGCTCATGTGTAAAATTATGCACCATTAACTGACTAATAATGATACTAACATGAAGAAAACAAGGTTCTGTTCAAAACACAAGTTAGTGATGGGTGATTGAGGACTTAGGGTTAGTAAGCAAACAGGAGGAAGGTCAAGAATGTTTACTGACAACCAGAATTTTAAACCGACAAAGGGAAATGTGTAGGTTGGTAAGCCAGCCTGAAAGTATTCTGAGTGGTCATGGAGGAGACTGGACATTGTAACTGGGGATAGCAGATGACAGAAAAGAAGACTAAGTTCAGTCGGAGGTACAGGGGAGTTGAGACAGACAAAATGGAGGAGCCAGGGGATAGGTAAGATGGCAGATGACCGGGTGAGTTGAAGAGGGCAGGGTGATAGGGTGACTGAGATGAATGGCAAGCTGCAGGTGAGTGCTTTGATACTTCTGAAGGAGAGCTCAGGATACAGAGTGATGGTGGTGACATGGTTGTGAGCAGTAGTGTAGTGGCTTCCTTAGAGTACACAAAGTGCACAAAGTACTGCAAGGCTACATTAAAGGACACTTGGGAAGAACTTTTATAACTAAACAACTTGCTAGCTCCTTTTCCCCTGAAACTTAGAACTGAGCTTGGTAGACTGCAGCTCCTAAGGACAGTGGCATGAAAAGCAGACTACACGGCTTCAGAGGCAGGAGGAGATAGTGCACAAGGAAGCAGAAAAGTCGCAAGAGAGCTGGCTTGCTAGCTAGGCTCAAGGCTAGTGCTACCAGGCCAACTGTTCCATCACTCCGTGTAACATTCGAACACTGGACAAGACTTATTATGACTAAGCCTGTGTGATTGGGAAATGCAAAACTGTAGTACCATCATACTGGTGGAAACAACTAAACAACAGCATGCTTGACTCTGGTTATCGACTCAACGGTTGGACTCTCTTTCGTTCGAACTGAAACCAGCTGTCGGGAAAACTAGAGGAAGAGGACTATGCATCTGCATAAAAGAGGTTGTGTACAAACTGTTACGTGGTAGGTAGTTACTGCTCCAACAGTACTACAGAAAATAAACCCACGCAAAGCTGCTGACCCCAGGTCCTGAATGTGCATGCCAGCCCAGAAGTCAGGAGTAACATATTGAAATCTCACTGTCTCAGTCCATTGTGGCAAAGGCCCAAACAGTCACTTGATTGACTGATGACAACTCACATACTTGGAGAACAAGGAGTCCTCTTTTTGGACTTCAGTTCTTCCTTTTATCAATTCATCCCACAGACGCTGGTGGATAAACTAGCAGTACTCAGACTAGTCCTACCTCTCTGTAATTGGATTTTGGATTTCTTGACAAGCAGAACCCCCGGGATCCTCAACAATGGGTCGCCCCAGGGCTGTGTCCTCAGCCCGCTGCTTTATACACCACTAACATCCAACTTTAGGGCTCACCATGGATGCAGCCTTGTACTGAAGTTTGCAGATGACAAAGCAGTGGTGGGGCTCATCACCAACACGGCTGAATCGGCTACAGGCAGGAGGTGGACAGGCTTTGAATGTTGAGAAAGCAGAACAATCTCATCCTAAACATCAACATAACCTGGGAGATCCTTGTGGGCCTCTGAATATTTGAATCCACTATTGTACCTTTGCTGCTGTTTTTATTTTATCGTACGCTTTTTAATTACCTATTCCGAGACCTGAGTAATGTATATTGTTCTCTTTACATGCGTGAATGACAATTAAGAATTCTTACATTTTTTTTGTTGCACCAAAGCACATGTAAGTAGTAGGGAGTAAGTATACAGATAATACACAGTTCCAAACGGCAACCTGGATCCAATATCCACAATACAAGGTCTAAATAAACTGTCCAAAGGTCCAATTTCTGACAAAGAACTTTAGACAGAGCTGGGTTAAAATAGGCAGGGGAACAGGTGAAACAAATTAGAGTTAATGATGAGTGCTGAAGCTGTCAGGAGGAACTAAGAGAACAGGAAATGGAGAAGAGTGGCTACAAAATAAAAGTCCGGGGCAGGAAGTGAAGGCCAATGGTTGTGACAGATATGAGTGCAAATTTCAGACAAATCAAGAAAAATCTTGGCACCTAAGTTTAGTTTAATAAGACACAAGTTGACCATCAGGCTGTCGTGGAGGTGTTTCCCTCAAAGTTGTAACGTTTTGGGATTTTGATTCATTTAACAAGTTGAACTGGCGTCAGGACAACGCTGAATGAGACAATTCTAATTAGCTGTTTAGCTTCATG
Organism: Channa maculata; assembly: GCA_020496755.1. Taxonomy (NCBI): domain Eukaryota; kingdom Metazoa; phylum Chordata; class Actinopteri; order Anabantiformes; family Channidae; genus Channa; species Channa maculata. The sequence goes on along the minus strand of CM035609.1, from coordinate 26,068,499 downwards.
CATTTGTGTATTCCAAGGGCAAAATGGATGAATCAGACAAATAGTGCTCTAATATCGAATTACATGTCAACATGTTTTCTGTATATACACATGGCTTCTACATCTGAAGTGTGATGTGTAATGTCAGTAACAGTAACAAATTTAGATACTGAAGTTTTTATAGCAGCAGATTAGGTGTTATCATATTGAAACAGTGTTAATATTAAAAATGTATTTTTTAATAATGTTAGACATGAAAAAACTGGATGGAGAAAAAAAATGTTTTTACATTATCAGTGCATTATCACTTTCTCCCTTAATGCAGTTTCAGTTGTTCCGACCAAACTAAACTTTGCTTGTGACATAATTAATCACATGATTATTAGTGGTAACATGGACTATGACAAACACATTTAACATCCAAATTTTTAGACACCACAGAGAATAACACACACAGCACAGTCCACATTGTAGATCATGGTATAATTCTTTATCCTAAAATGGAAGTGCAATTTTTATTCTTATTATGATTATAATAATATATAATATTCTTATCAAATTAGTTCCCATCAGTTTTAAGTTTGTATTAATTTTGCTTTGGCACAAAATTTCTTGATGTGTTTAGAAATTTCTTTCAATTTTAGTCCATATATGATTGGATTGAAGAGAGGATTATACAGAACTATTTGTAATGTCATTATTAACCGTGCAGTTTTGGGAAAATCAGTTTCCACTCTAAGTATAACTACATCATAAACACTTAAACAGGAAAAGCCGATTAAAACCAGCAGATGGGGAGTACAGGTCTCTGCAGCTTTTTTCCTCATGTCTCTACTGCTGCGATAGCATATTACAAAAATCTTTATGTACGTGACAACGATGAAGAGCATAGGAAAAAGTGCAATATTAAACAAAACAATCACACCATACACAGACAAAGGTCTTGAGCTCACACAGTGAAGTTCATAAACGGAATTGTTGCAAAAAATGCCTTTTAAATTAAACCCACACAGTTTTTTATCAGCACTCCAAGCCACTGTCACTGCAACATGGCAGCCAGGCACAAGCCAAGAGAAAAGCAATAATAGGTTGATGGTTGTTCTTCTCATAATAGTTGGATATTGCAGAGGTTTACATATTGACACATATCTGTCATAGGACATGACTGCCAACAGTAAGAACTCTGAACCTCCTAAAGAATAATATGCAAACCACTGAAAGAGACAGGCTGAATATGATATGATCTGTTTGTCAGATAAAACATCAGTCAGAAGCTTTGGGTAAATGTTAGTGCTGTAAAGAACAGAGTTGATCAACAAAGCTGCAATGAAAATGTACATAGGCTCATGGAGGTTTTTGTGACTCCAGATCAGGTACACAATAGTAGAATTACTGCAGATTATTAGAACATACACTGTAAATAAAATCAGAAAATAAACATATCTGTATTTATGAACTTCTACATACCCATTGAAAGTTATATACGTTATGTTTAATTGATCATCCATTATTATCAATAAAAGTTACACATTACTAAACACATAAAATGAGTAAATACATATACAGGATTATGAAGCTCTTCATCCTCAAAATAAAAAAAAAGCATACAGCTTGAGCAATTGGAATGTTTTATGAGAGCTCCTTACCATCCGTGAGTCTCGTTAAAATCTCCACCAAGACTTGCTTTACTGGGAACAACTTCTTTACAGTCTGGAGACCTGAGACTTTAAAGTAGGCGTTGTTTGGGGTAAACTATCAATCAGGAAACAGTGTCTAGTGGAAATAATGACATGGATGCAGGCAAACAACTTTTAGATAGATTGAATCCCATAGGTTGCATTAGGACGTGTGGAACTGTGTTCATGTGCAGGCCTACTGAAAATTGCAACTGTGAATTGAAATTGTAGATGGCTACAAAAAATCTTTAAATAAGAGCAGAGATCTGGAAATTTTGTGAATAGAAATTGTAAATGTGCAGACAAGCATGTACAGCAAATGTAAATTAAATGTTTTTAAAAATCATTATTGTAGATTAAAGATGTAAATGTGTCTAGAAGATTTCTTTCAACTTTACTGTCTTTGCACAAAAGTAGAACGAAAATTCTGCTGTGCAGTACCTGAATAATAACTTCACACACATCCATCAATTATCCTTTGAATAAAAATTAAAATTAAACCAACACTTACATATAGTAGAAATAACATATACAAATATAAATATTAAAAAAATCTTGCAATGTCCAATTGTGCTTATGGGGTGGTATTTCCTGTTATATGGCAGCAGGAAGGAAGTGTTTGTTTATTACAGTTATCTCTGGGATAAAAACTGTCTCTGAATCTGGAGGTATGAGCCTTCCATAGGGTAAAAGGGCAAACAGATGGTGAGGGATCCAGCAGAGACAGGTCCTAATGTCCTCCAGGGCAGTCAGTGGAGGTCCAATAAATTCCTGTGCTGTGTCCCTTGACCCTTTGAAGAAGTTTCCAGTCCGTCTCTGTGCAGGTCACATACCAGGCTGTTATGGAGTATGTGGGCAGCTCTAAATGGAGCAGTGGGAAAAGGCTCACAGTAGCTCTGTACATAGATGAATATTTTACAAGGTTTGTAAGAAGTACAGCTGCTGCTGAGCCTCTTTGACCAGGGAAGAGTAATTGGAACTCCATGTGAGTTCCTCAGTGATGTAACTGCCCAGGAATTTGAAACAGGACACCCTCTCCACTTCCTCTCCCCTGATGATTAGAGGAGCAGGGTCCTCACTATGTGTCCTAAAATCCATTATGAGTTTCTTGGTCTTTTTTATGTTCGGTGTAAGCTTATTGTCATTGCACCAATGTGTCAATTTGTTCACCTCCTGTGTGTATTGTGTTTCATTGTTTGATATTGTCATTTGTGTCGGGTGAATAGAGAAGAGGACTCAGCAATAAACCCTGTGGCACTCCTGTACTGAGCGTAAGGCTGGTGGAGATGTGTTTGAGCCTCACAGTCTGTGGATAGGTAGTGAGGAAGTCTTGTATCTACATACACAGAGTGCTGTTTAGGCCCAAGCCAAGGTGTTTGGTGATCAGCGTAGTGGGGACAATGATATTATGTGTGATGATATTAAATGTGAGAATGCTATTTATTGTCAATAAATAGCATTCTCACATAGTACGTCCCTTCCAGGTCAATGTGTGAGTGGAGTATGGAGAGAGGGGTCAATGGCGTCTTCTGTGGATCTGTGGGCTCTATAGGTGTATTGGTGTGGGTCCAGGTGAGTGAGTATTGTGGGTTTTATGTATTTTAGGAGTAGTTTTTCAAAACATTTTGCAAAGAAAGGGGTTAGTGCTACCGATCTATAATCATTTAAACAGGTGATGTCACTTTGTTTGGGGACAGGTAAAATAGTAGCTGACTTCAGGCAGATGGGTACAGTTGCTTGGGACAGTAAGAGATAAAAAACGTCTGTTAGTACCTGTCAGACTTGATCTGCACAGTCTCTTATGACTCTCCCAGGGATCCCATCTGGGTCCACTGCTTTCCTCGCATTCACAGAGCTGAAGACTCTCCCCACCTCATGTGTCTAAAGGATCAGTGGAGGGTGCGTAGCATCCAGTAAAAAAATGTAACAATATACAAAATAATTTTGTGGAAATTGCTTAATTTGCACAAATCTGTGACTGCAAAAACAAAGATTTCTGTAAATGTTATTGCAGAAGTCTTGAAATGTGTATTAAAATTTGTAAAAGTGTAACATCTCTAAATGTTCACGCAAGTCACTGTGAATTAAATTAAAAGTTTACAAAACTACATGTAAATATGATTTGCACACAGACATTTTCAAATCCACAAAAAGGTTTATATTTCGAGAGCAACAATTTTTATTTTTACTACAGATTTCACACTTTTTAAATGATGACATTCTTTAAATCCTGCAGTGTCTGAAAGTGCTTTTTAGCATTTGTCTCTTGATCAGGACTGTTTTTTTCTCACTACTTGTAAAGTGCTTCATTTGACCAAATTAGCAACAATCTCAAACTTAACCAAATGAATAACAACCTCACCTCAATGCAAACTCCCTAAACATGCAAACATATGAGGTAAAAATCAAGTTCATTTTCACTGTTAGAGGAACAAAAGACCAAATTCCTTTTCTTTCAAGGATTTCCTTTTTTAGGGAGGGTGGTAAATATCTTGTCTGTATTAGAGTTGTGACCTCTATATGAGTGGTAATATATGCTGTCCAATACATAATGGACAACATATATTACATGTTACTGTGCCTGTTCCTTTGAACCCTTTATTCATTATTGTGCTTGATTTTCATTTGCTTTTAGTATGAATCACACACACGCAGGCCTCAATGATCAAAATATCTCTGTATTAATCTGTTTTGATAAACTCAAAAACAACAGTGGCATAAATGACATAAAACATGGGAGAAAACTTGGTGAAACTGATTCAAACACTGATACTCGCCCTTATTTTTGACAGCTAATGGAACCATGATGAACAGAGCTTCAGTTAACATTAACCCAACTCAGACTGTTTCCTTCAGGGTTTGGTGTGTGTGTGTGCATGTGTGTGTCTTTCACTGCATGTTCTGCAGGTGTAGACAAACTCTTGCCACTTTGACAGGTACAAGTGATTTAGAAAGAACCTTTTACAGAAAGTTAAAATCACACATGCTCCAGGAGAGACCCCACAAATCGTAAGAATAAAAAACTCAAAATTCACTTAATAATGATTTTGGTTTGACAGAACAACTGTTTAAGGTGTTTATAAATGTCTTTCATTTTGAGCCCATATATGAGTGGATTAAGCAAAGGATGGTACAAAATCACTTGTAATGTCATTAGTAACCGTGCAGTTTTTGATAAATTTGATTCTACCCGAGCTACACTGATGTCATACACACTCAAACAGGAGAAACTGATTAAAACAAGCAGGTGAGGTAAACAGGTCTCTGCAACTTTTTTCCTGACTTCGCCACAATTTTTATAAGCTATCATGAGTATTTTTACATATGTGTAAATTATGAAAAGGACAGGGAGGACTGCCAGATCTAACAAAGCAACCACTCCATATATAGTAATGACTCTGGAGTGTACACATAAAAGTTCATAAATTGCATTGTTACAAAAGATTCCTTTCATAGTAAAGTTACACAATTTAGATTCAGCACACAGTATTGCTGGGACTGCAATATGACAAGCAGATACAAACCAAGTTAAAACCAGTAAAATACTCACCCTGGTTTTAGTCATAATAGTTGGATATTGCAGAGGTTTACATATAGACACATACCTGTCATAGGACATGAGTGCTAATAGAACGAATTCTGCACTGCCTACAGAGTAAAACATAAAAAATTGCAGTAGACAGGCTGAATATGATATGATCTGTTTTTCAGATAAAACATCATTCAGAAGTTTGGGGTAGATAGTGGTGCTTAAAAGAACAGAATTGAATAGCAAAGCTGCAATGAAAATGTACATAGGCTCATGGAGGCTTTTGTGGATACATATAAGACACACAACAGTAGAATTACTGCAGAGTATTAGAATATATACTGTAAACAAGATAAAGAAATACACATATTTGTATTTGTTGTCCTCCACATACCCGTCAAGAGTTATGTATGTATAATTTGACTCATTATCCATTAATGCTGTCTTACACTAAATGTTTAACAATGAAACAGGCAAAGTAAAATGAATTTTAAAATCACATCTCGTTAACAGACTAACATCCGACCTATATACTGAACTGTCCGTTTTATTGTACATTACGTTATGTTGATCAAATGAAATTCAGAAAGTGAAGCGTCAGATGCTGTGGAAAGTTTTTATGAGGTTGCTTCAGCCTCCATGGATCTCATTAAATTCTGCATTAAAATTAGTGTCAAATAAGTAAAGAACTTAATCAAACCCTGGAGGCCTGATGATACATTACCATGTGCATTGCACAATTTTTGTAACTCAAAATATGGGCTGTGCTAGTTATCTTTGTTGCATGTAGTCTGCTGTGGCCTGTTTGGTGTCTAACAATAAGTTGGATATATGCATGTTTATGCATGTTGGTCGCAGCATCTGGAGCAAGGTTCTACTTTGGTCTACAAATCTTTGTCTCTACAAGACCTTTAAATGAATTCCTCACCTGTCCTCTTTAATTTGAATAAGTGAGTATTATTAGAATTTTTCTCTGAAGTCAGATGTTTATGGTTTAAGAATGTGAACGGTCTGGTTTAAAGCACTGGTAACCTGACAAACAGGTCATTGCTAAGTGGTCTACGCATCTCTTCAGTGCTGAGTAGAAGTGCAATAAAATGAGTTGAGACCCAGCTCAGTTATTTCATGATCGGTAGGGAACTAGTTGGTGTCTGTGTGTGTAGTAATGTGTCACATTAAATTTCAAAACATGTAGCACATTTATACATTTCTCCACAATTAAAGATTTGTCTACAAATTTCTGAGAAATCTGCACATATAAATTACAGATTAGATTTGTGTTATGTTAATACATTGTAGCTTTTTGTACACATTTATAAACTGCAGCACACTTTCTGTACAATTTTAAAAGTTTGTGTGTACTGACATTTTTAAATAAGTACACAAATCATTAAAAGTGTGCTGTTTATAAATCTTTGCACTGACCTTTAAAGTTAAATTAAAATTTGTAAATGCGTGCAAAGATAAATGCGTAGCACAATTCCAAATCATGTAGACACATCTTTAATTGTGAATTTAAACTGTAAATATCTGGTAAAATCCTTTTGTAAATTACAGTTGTATATGTGAACATTGGGTTTAAACAAATCTTTAAATGTGTACATAAATGTGCACGTGTACTGGAAATTGGTACACCATTCTGTAATAAAATGAATATCTCACATTTTTAGGTTTACAGAAATCTTGTAATGTGACTTGAAATGTGCAAATGTGGGCAAAAGTGAAAATGTGTACTGACATTAAATGTGTAACATTTGTAAATGTTCGCGCAAGTCACTCAGCATGTGTGAATAATGTTTCCAAGTTTATAAATGAATTCAAAAATATATCCATGAAAAATATTTCTGAAGAAAGTGAATCCTAAACGGCTGAGAAAAAAAATCTTAATTTATGCCTGTCAATTAACGTATAAACTCATATACAAATATGAGTTTCTCTATATTTCATCAATGTTTGTGAGGGATTTTCTGTACATAGTTTCTCTTTCACTCTTTGATCAAATTAGCATCTATTTCCAACTCAAACAACATTACCTAACTACACCAGGAACAATGGTTTAAAAACCAAAGGAAAGTAAAAAGCCAGGTCATTTCTTTTCTTGGAGCAGCAGATCTAACCCTTTATATTACATTTTTCAGAGAAGGTTTGGTGGCAAAAGAGTAATTAACGTGTCCATATCTGTTGCTCACATTATGAATTACACACATGGTCCTGTGTGATCAAAACAGGGAAGAAACCTTAGGAAAGCCAATTCATCCTGCTTCTAAAATGTACATATAACACTAGATACTACATGTTTATATAAAGGTATGACTTTCCATCCAAAAATTTCCATCTTTGCACTATTTCTTCATAAGAAAATGTCTGTACATTGTTTAGTGTTAATACATCAGACGATTTGAGCTGCACAAAAAAGCCTTTTCAAATGTTTAGAAATGTGTTTCATTTTGAGCCCATATATCAGTGGATTAAACAAAGGATGATACAAAATTGTTTGTAATGTCATTAATAAACGAACAGTTTTTGATAAATTAGACTCTACTCGAGCTATACTGATATCATATGCACACAAACAGGAAAAACTAAATAAAACCAGCAGGTGAGGTAAACAGGTCTCTGCAGCTTTTTTCCTGACTTCTCTACTACTTTGATAAACTATAAGAAGTATCTTTGCATATGTGTAAATTATAAAGAGCACAGGAAGTAGTGCCAGATCTAACAAAGCAACCACTCCATATATAGTAATGACTCTGGAGTGTACACATAAAAGTTCATAAATTGCATTGTTACAAAAGATTCCTTTCATAGTAAAGTTACACAATTTCGATTGAGCACTCAGTATTCCTGGGACTGCAATATGACAAGCAGATACAAACCAAGTTAAAACCAGTAAAATACTCACCCTGGTTTTTGTCATAATAGTTGGATATAGCAGAGGTTTACATATAGACACATACCTGTCATAGGACATGGCTGCTAACAGTAAGAACTCTGAACTGGCTGAAAAGTAAAATATAAAAAACTGTAGTAGACAGGCTGAATATGAAATGATCTGCTTTTCAGATAAAATGTCTTTTAGAAGCTTTGGGTAGATGTTAGTGCTGAACAGAACAGAGTTCAGTAACAAAGCTGCAATGAAAATGTACATTGGCTCATGGAGGCTTTTGTGAATCCAGATCAGACACACAATGGTAGAGTTACTGCAGATTATCAAAATATATACCGTTACCAAGATCACAAAATACACATATCTGTATTTATCATCTTCCACATACCCATCAAGAATTATATATGTAAAATTTGACTCATTATCCATTAAGATTGTAAAAAATTAAACCTTTAGGGATAAAACAAGCAGATTACATAACCAGTAAAGATAAGTTGCAAAGAAAACCCTCATTGTAACACTTCCATCAGCATCACATTTCTACCGAATGGTCACAATTATTCTTAGCTGACACAGGAACACAACATCTATGCAAATGATCACTGATTAAACAAAGATCACAAAGTAAAGTATTTGACAACACAGATAGTCTATATTAGTTTGCTTCATCCTCCATGGATCTAATTAAACCTGACATCAAAAAGGATTTAAATATGTGAATGAGTTCATGAAACCCAGGAGGCCTGAACTTACAGTTGGTCTGGCACCTGATGAGATGTACAATTTTAGGCGTGGTTGTTGGAGCCAAACAGCCAAATGCATGAGGATTTCAGCATTTTCATGTAACACAGTCCCTCTTGCTATTACATTAAATTTTTTTTTTTACTTGGAGTCTTCTCAAAAGGAATCTTAAATAATAAACGAATTGCAGCGTGATACTACGATATTACAACTCAGACAAGCACTACCTGCACACAGTGTTTGTGAAGCCTATGATCGTGCTAAACTGTGAACAACCCAGTCATTTTCCACAGCAGAATTATTTATTTTTATTCGGACGGGTCCCGCTATCAGCCAGGTGTCTGTCACTTTTCTATCCCTCTCTGCTCTGAGCAGATTAGTGAATGTGTTGTGTAATGTTATGAAATGTAAAGTTATAAACCTTTGTCATAGGTTATATCAAAAGGAGCCATTTTCCACAATTCTCTGACTCATCATTGTCAGTGTTACAAACTGACGCTTCATTGCTGAATTGCTGACTATAACTCTTTGCTGCTGATTGCTTCTAACTCTATCCTACAATAGTTTTTTACCTGCTGTGGTTAAACAGCTGCTTATGAAACTACATCTTAATCCTAAGTCTCCTAATAACTTTTAACCAGCTTTATATAACTTGAAAGAAATGTACTCATATTACTATCCATACAGGTGGTGGCAGTAGCATTGGGTTTTACTCTTAAAAGCAGTCTGAGTTTTTTGTCTAGACAAAGACGTTTGATTTGCTTATTACTCAGTACTGGTCTTTGCTTGCTCTGTCACAAAGTCATAACTGTAAAATTCTTGTAGTTTGCTCGAAATGAAAAATGTCTTTAACTAAAATTGTAAAGTGTTTCTTCTTTCATCATTTTTTGAGGATTGATTGCCTCTCAGTTTTCCGTGCATTCTCTGTGGGAGGGGAATTAGCCATTTTCCTATATATTAGCATTTTAACATAAACAGAGGTGAATGCAGAAACAATCTAACCTAACAACAGGCAGCGTGAATGAATGTTGCTTGTGCTTTTAGAACTTGCTCACCATAAAGTAGCTCTACTGTAAGGCCACAACGTGAATACTGAAAGCCTTACTTGAAGTGGCCATAGGCGTTAAGAACTGACCTGAAATGCCTGTCTTCCTTCTACTTGGTCTAGAATGAAGCAGGGATGTTTACTCAACACTCTTTCTATTTCTATGAGCCAACCAAGGGTTTACTCAGTTTTAGGTTTAGTTTTATGTAATAAGTGTTGTGTATTGTGAACTGTACTGTATTATGTGATGTGTTATGTTTCTGTGTATTGATGATGTCAGTAGTGACATCATATAGCTTTGTAGTTCACCTTCTAAGTTTGTTGTACAGTTGTCAAGGAACAATGCAATGCAAAGGGTTTGTGGCAAGAGAGACAGTTCAGCTCAGGTACTGATGGGTGACGACGTGAAACGATAGCTGGAGCAGAGGAACTCTCTAAGGTTCAGTTCAGTTAGTTCAGCCATACTTTGAAAAACTTGTTTGATGAAGCTGTTTGTGAACGTGCTAGTGATATTACTGCACTTAAACTTGTATGTACAATTGACCCGTCATCGGCTAAGTGGAGAAGCAAGTACAATAAATGTTCAATGTTAGTCAAACAACGATCTTGGGATCTTGTCCTGACTACACTGCTTAAAGATGTTTTACTTGTGATCAACACATGCATATTAGATGTGATCAGTCAGGCTTGATGTATTGCATGTAACCATCTTTGTCCTCCATTTCTCTGGACATTTCTGCAGGTATCCCTGACTTAAGACTTCACTCTGTTTCCAGATTGCATTTACTGGCTCACCACAACCAGTCAACATAGATGGCTGCCCACCCTGAGCCTCATTCTGTTGGAGGTCTCTTTTGTTAAAAAGGAGCCTTTCTTCCCCGTCGTCATCAAGTGCTTGCTAGGGGGGATTTGTTGGGTTCTTCTTTTTAATGTAAGGTCTTGGCCCTACTATGAGATTAGCTTGTTGCAGGTTTGCACAATACACTGCAAATAAAACTGAACTGAATCCATGCTGTTTTAACTCCATCCATAACTGTGATGACAATGTATAATGGTGGAAATCCAGAGGCTTCCAACAGTCAAATTATTCTTTGGTCCTACAGACTTCTCTTTAACCTTAGTCAATACTCCTGGGCTCTTCATCCCTTATTCTTTATGTCAGTCTCCATTCTATGCAGAATCAAATTGATAAAACATTTCCCATTGTTGGCAAACCATTATGTAAATTGAGGCCAATTATTCCCTTCATTAATATTTGATAAAAATGTTTTAGTTCTTCTTTGGGACTATGCTTTTATTTATGTTCAATGTTCTCTTATTTTCTTAATTCTTATTTTTATTGTTCTATAAATACCTTAAATCCGATTGATTTGTTCAAAATTCAATATACATTAAGCTCCAAAGGTCCCATGGACAGAGTTTAATTTAGAGTTCTCCAACAGTTTATGCCTCTTTTTTGCACACTGGGAAGTGAACACACTCACTTTTTCATGTGAGAGTCCAAATGTCTGTTGTACACGTGCAGACAAAATCATAATAACGTCGTCTGTGCAAAAGAAAAATAAAAACCTGATAAAAATAATTTAAGATAATTAACGTTTTGTTCTTTGTGTTTGTTGCAAACAAACTTTTTTCAGTTTTACCATAGAAAAAGGACACTACTGATCTGAGAATCATCACAAGCACCCTGACACTATCCAACAAATTCACAGTCATGGAACTTAATCCGTTGATTAAATGACATTCAAAAACGTACATCTGTGCATGATTATTTTATAACACCTGTGCTTTATTAATACATCAGACGATTTGGGCTGGATAGAACAGCCTTTTCAAATGTTTAGAAATTTCTTTCATTTTGAGCCCATATATGAGTGGATTAAACAAAGGATGATACAAAATTGTTTGTAATGTCATTAATAAACGCACAGTTTTTGATAAATTAGATTCCACTCGAGCTATACTGATATCATATGCACACAAACAGCAAAAACTGATTAAAACTATGAGGTGAGGTAAACAGGTCTCTGCTGCTTTTTTCCTGACTTCTCTACTACTTCGATAAGCTATAAGAAGTATCTTTGTATATGTGAAAACTATGAAGAGGACAGGGAGGACTGCAAGATCTAACAAAGCAACCACTCCATATATACTAATGACTCTGGAGTGTACACATAAAAGTTCATAAATTGCATTGTTACAAAAGATTCCTTTCATAGTAAAGTTACACAGGTCAGTTTCAGCACTCAGTATTGCTGGGACTGCGCTATGACAAGCAGATACACACCAAGTCAAAAACAGTAAAATACTCACCCTGGTTTTCCTCATGATAGTTGGATATTGCAGAGGTTTACATATAGACACATATCTGTCATAGGACATGGCTGCTAACAGTAAGAATTCCGAACTTGCTAAAAAGTAAATTATAAAAAATTGAAGTAGACAGGCTGAATATGATATGATCTGTTTTTCAGATAAAACATCATTCAGAAGTTTGGGGTAGATAGTGGTGCTGAAAAGAACAGAATTGATCAGTAAAGCTGCAATGAAAATGTACATAGGCTCATGGAGGTTTTTGTGGATACATATAAGATACACAATAGTAGAATTACAGCAGATTATAAGAATATATACTGTAAACAAGATCACAAAATAAACATATTTGTACTTGTCATCCTCCACATACCCATCAAGAACTATATAGGTTACATTTGGCTCATTATCCATTAAGGTTGTTCAGAAATATGCCCTAACCCTAAAAAAAACAAGGTGACTGCATAACCAGTAAAAATGAATAAAAACAAAATAGTCTCATTACAACTACAGTATTACAACAGCATCCAACTTGAACTGAATTCTCTGATTCATTCATACACAGCTGGCAGGAAAATGCAGTGTATGCACAAGTATATAGATCAAACAGTATTCATAAAGTGAACTGTGATGCTATAGAAGTCTTTATTAGTTTGCTTCAGCCTCCATGGATCTCATTAAGCTCTTCAAAACACATTCTAACTTGTAAAGAACTTATCAAACCCTGGAGGCCTGAAGCTACAACATTCCTATTAAATGTATTTTTTCACGCGTAAATATGGGCTGTAATAGTGAATATTCTTTGGTACCTAGCAAATACAAGTTTAGAGACACTCACAGGTCATAGAGCACTTTTTCATACTTGTGTTAATATCTTTACCCAACGAGACCTTTAACAAAAGTAAACAATCCCCAACAACATTCAGTTGGTAATGAAAGAAAACAACTAATTTCCACAAGATCATCATCATCACAAGATTTAAATTTGATAGTGAGAGGGGTTTTATTATGTTTATTTTGTGATATTTTAACTAGCTAAAATCCTTTAGTGTTATTTACAGTAAACTTTTTGAAACTTTTCAATTTACACTTATCATATGTAGAGTTACAGTGCTATCATAGGGCAGTGGCATGGTACACCCAGCACATACACAGACATATACATTCACATGTACGGGCCATTTGGAGTAATCAGTTAACCTAATGTATATCTTTGGACTGTGGGAGAAAACCAGAGTAGCCGTAAAGAGGACAGTGAAGACTGCAAAGTTAAATAAACCAACTACACCATATATAGTAATGACTCTTGATTGTACACACTGAAGTCCATAAATAGCATCATTACAAAATATTTCATGTACAGTAAATGTACATAGGTTCGTATAAGCACTCAAAATAACCGGTACTATATTTTGAAAAGCAGATAACGACCAAGCTAAAACCAGGAAAGTAATCACCCTGGTTTTCCTCATGATCGTTGGATATTGCAGAGGTTTACATATAGACACATATCTGTCATAGAACATGGCTGCCAACAGTAAGAGCTCTGAACACCCTATAAAGTAAATAGTAAAGAACTGAAGTAAACAGGCTGAGTGTGATATGATCTGTTTTTCAGATAAAACATCATTCAGAAGTTTGGGGTAGATTTTAGTGCTGAAAAGAACAGAACTGAAAAATAAAGCTGTGTCCTTAGAAGAGGCCTGCACACGTCAAAGGACCTCAGTCTCTTCTGAAAGTAGAGGCAGCTTTGGTCCCTCTTGTGCAGGGCATCGGTGGCCTATTGGTGAGGTAGTTGATGCAGCTATATTGAGTTGAAAACAGCTAAGACGTCAAAAAACATGACTCTCACAGCAATTCCGGCTATCTCCAGGTGAGTCAGGGCCTGGTGCAGCAGGTAGATGACAGTATTATTTACCCCAATGTTTGGCCTGTAGGCAAACTGCAATGGGTTCATCGCTTTGCTTAGCAGAGGGCAAAGATGGCTGAGGATTAGCCTGTCAATGGTCTTCATCAGGTGGGAGGTCAAGGTGACGGACCTGTAGTGGTTTGGCTCAGTAGCATATGCAGTCTTAGGAACCAAACCACACAGGAGACCTTCCACAGGACAGGACCCTCTCCAGACTCAAGCTCAGGTTTAAAAGGAACGTGACGTGTGGAGTGAGGGGGGCAGAGACAAACAGTGGGGGGCTTTGAGGTTGGTTGTGGAGGGAGGTGGTGTGGAGACGGGGGGTGGAGGCAGGTGAAGGTGAAAAAGATCGGGGAATGGTGGTAGTGTCTACTGGACTGGAAATGTGTGAAGAGGGAGGAAGAGAGATGCAAGGGTGAGTGGGGTTGGAATCAAATCTAAAAAACAGAGATTAAATTCATTGAAAAAGTGCTGGTCTCCTTCAGCTGTCACTGACTCTGTTTTGTCCATGACCAGAGATGGTCTTCAGGCCTCTCCAAACATCCCGAGCAGTGTTCTGCTCCAACTACTCTTCCAGATTCTTCTTGGAGTTTTCCTTTCTCCTGATTTAATATTTGATTTTATGATAAACTCTCCTCTGCTCCTATCTGTCCATTGAAGTGAAAGGCCTTTTCTTTTTGTCCAGTTGGGTTTTCAGCTCGGGGGTCACACAGGGCTTCTTGTTGGAGAAAAGCGTAATCAGCGGTTGGTTAATATAATCTGTGATGCAGTGGATCAGGCTGTCGATGTCATCTCCATGTGAGCTGCACAGTGTCTCTCAGTCTCTGGTCTGGAAACAGTCTTTAAGTCTCTCACTGGCAACATCAATCTACACTTTCCGAGATTTCTTTCCGAGTAGGGAGAGTGGTAGAGAGCGAGGTGTGTATTGTCCCTGTAAAAAGTAATAAAAAATCAATACATGCTGACAAAGTGTACTAATACATATGTATTGTTTCTTTAAAATTTTAATTTAATAAGTCAACCAAGAATTTCATACATTAATCCCACTTAAAGTCAAGTTAGAACAACAAAGGTTTTATAGTTAATTACTAAAAGGTTTTAAATATTATAGTTACTTATTAATGTAATTTAAATGAAAAATACAAATGTATGAGGTCTTAGAAAGTACGTTCCATTGATTAAGAGCAGCTCATAATAACTGATCATCTATGCAAGCAAGTTAAAATAATTTTAGGTTCATTTAACTTGTTGGAAAAAAACTTGGCAATATAACGCCGTCAAAAATCCACTTGTGACATGTGAATCAACAAACATGCTTTAGGAGAACAGACTCAGATAAATTGAATGACTTTCAGGAATGTTCACCAATATATCAGATGATTTCGACAGGACAGAACATATATATATTTATATAGCATTGACATTGTATCAACATCTGCACCGTGAGAAGTCAACGACTCAAATCAAACAAAGAAAGATATAATTCAATGCCATTTCAACATTTTATAAAAGTAAAAGCAAAGTAAATTTTGCATTCAACTGAGAATTATAAAGTTTTTCTAGTAAAAATAATATTAATTATGCGTTTTATATTTTCAAGTGAAAATTTTGTGTGTAATTGTTTTCTAATGTATCAGTTCCTCTGGCTAATCTTCACTCTCTGCCCAATAAAACAGATGAGCTGCTACTTCCTAAGAGAACAAATATGGACTTTGCACGTTCCGCTGTTCTCTGCTTCACTGAAACCTTACTCTGAAACAGAGCTATCGGGGAAAATGAGGAGGTGGAATCTGCTTTTATATCAATGAAGGTTGGTGTACTTTCCCGGTGTTAAGTAGATCCTGTAAAACCTGAACTTACTAACCGTATTTGTAAACTGTAAAGCATTTTATTCTTTGTGAGAGTTTTCCCTCATTTGTACTGGTTGGTGTTTACATCCCATTGCAGGCTAAAATAATCAGTTTGGAGACAAAACTCTCAGACTCTATTTTCATTGAACTTGGGGATTTTAACAAACCAAAACTGAACCATGAACTGCCTCAATATAAACAGCACATAAACTGCCCCACCAGAGACAATAATACCCCGGATCACAGCTACACTGTACTGAAAGAGGCATATCACT
Source organism: Channa maculata (assembly GCA_020496755.1). Classification (NCBI taxonomy): domain Eukaryota; kingdom Metazoa; phylum Chordata; class Actinopteri; order Anabantiformes; family Channidae; genus Channa; species Channa maculata. Next base: position 26,052,295 of record CM035609.1, on the reverse strand, counting down.
CTGTTCCCACAGCAGCTCTGGGTCACTCAGATGGGTCAGTGCATGTTTCAAACAGATTTTCTGCCATTGATGCCACAGCAGGGTGGAGAGCCTTACAGGACATTACAAATTGCAGGAAGCCTTCCCCACCTGCTGAGGAGAACAAAAACTGGAAGAGTCTGAATGGGATTTATTGCAGGTTTGAAAGATGCAGCCCAACACCCCCCACCTGCATTAGCTGAGAGATCAGTACCGCCTCACCTGTATCCACCCCCACATCCACCTCCAGACACCAGGACTGCATACACACCCTTTTACCCTCCTCCAGACATCCAGACTGTATTCACTCCACCAGCTCCCCCCAGACATCCTGGATACCCTCAGGACATCTGAGGAGGAGGTGAGCACACACTTTCACAGATAGAAAACCAGGAGGTCTGCAGGTCCAGATTGGGTCAGCCCCTCCTGTCTGAAGGCCTGTGCTGACCAACTGGCCCCAGTCTTCACCTGAACCTTCACCAAATCACTGGAGCTGTGTGAAGTGCCATCAACCATATTTCCACCCCCTAAGAAAGATACTATCATAGGACTAAATGATTACATAAACCTTTGTCACAGAGTTTTTTAGGCTCATCTCTGTACTTTTGGTTAATTCCAGCCTGGCCTTCCTATTCTTCTTGTTAATGATAGGTTTGCGTCTCCTGTTGTAGCCTCTGTACTTTTGTTCATGAAGTCTTCTGTGAACAGCAGATTGTGATACCTTCACTCCTGCCCTCTGGAGGTTGTTGCTGATGTCACTAACAGCTGTTTTAGGGTCTTTTTTTTCAGCTGTCACAATGTTTCTATGATCAACTGCTGTTGTTTTTAGTAAACCAGTGGTTAGTTTCTTTTTCAGGACATTCCAAATGGTTGCACTGGCTATGGCCAATGTTTGTGCAACCGCTGTGATTCATTTTCCATCTTCTCTCAGCTTCACAATTGCCTGTTTTTCACCCATACACAGCTCTCTGGTTTTGATGTTGGTTAATACTCTTAAATATAAATGCAGTCTGAGCAGAAAAAACAAATCTGAAATTTAGAGTAGAAATTTAGTGCTATTTATTGTTTGAATAATCTTTGTCTCATCATCATCTTTTGATGTCAAACCCAAATGTTTTTAGTCTACAACAAAAATAAAGGTATTGGCCTCACTGTTCCAATAATTTTGGATGGGAGTGTATATGCCCTAATTAAATACATAGTAATAATAAATCAAGACATGCTGATAAAGTGTACTGATACACACGTATTGTTTCTTTAAAACTTGAATTTATTAGTGAACTAAGAATTTCATGTATTCATCTCAATTAAGCAAGGTCAAATCAGAATGACTAAAGGTTTAACAGTTAAATACTAAAACTCTTAGATTTTAAATATTGAAGTTACTTATTTATGTAATGTCAATGAAAAAGCAAATGTATGAGGTCTTAGAAAGCATGTTCTGTAGATTAACTGATCATCTATGCCAGCAAGTTAAAATTTTTTTAGGTTTATTTAACTTCTTAAAAAAAAAAACTTGCTAATATAACGCCGTCAAAAATCCACTTGTGACATGTTAATCAACAAACATGCTTTAGGAGAACAGACTCAGATAAATTGAATGACTTTCAGGAATGTTCACAATCAGTGTAAATATATCAAATGTTTTTTGCTGGACAGAACAATCTTTTGAGGTGTTTAGAGATTTCTTTCATTTTGAGCCCATATATAAGTGGATTAAACAAAGGATGGTACAGGATCATTTGTAAAGTCATTACTAAACGCAGAGTTTTTGATAAACTGGCTTCAACTCGAGCTACAATGATGTCATATACACTCAAACAGAAAAAACTAATTAAAACTATGAGGTGAGGTAAACAGGTCTCTGCTGCTTTTTTCCTGATGTCTCTACTACTTTGATAAACTAAGATAAGTATCTTAGTGTATGTGAAAATTATGAAAAGTAGAGGGAGGACTGCAAAGTTTATGAAAGAAACCACTCCATATATACTAAGAACTCTAGATTGGACACATCGAAGTCCATAAATAGCATTGTTACAAAATATTCCTTTTATAGTAAAAGTACAGAGTTTAGTTTCAGCACTCAGAATAACTGGAACTGTAATCTGGCAAGCAGATAATGTCAAAGCAAAAACCATTAAAATACTTACCCGGGTTTTTGTCATGATAGTTGCATATTGCAGAGGTTTACATATAGAAACATATCTGTCATAGGACATGACTGATAACAATGATATTTCTGAACCATTTAAAGTGTAAAAGAGAAAAAACTGAAGTAGACAGGCTGAATATGATATGATTTGCCTTTCAGATAAAAAGTCCTCTAACAGTTTTGGGTAGATATTAGTGCCGTAAAGAACAGAATTGATCAATAAAGCTGCAATGAAAATGTACATAGGCTCATGGAGATTTTTGTGAATAACAATAAGACACACAATAGTAGAATTACTGCAGATTACTACAATATATGCTGTAAACACTATCACAAAATAAACATATCTGTATTTGGACAATTCAACATGTCCATCAACAGTTATATATGTCACATTTGATTCAGCATCCATTAAAATGATCACAAACCGTAACCAGTGTTACAGTTCCTCCAGGAATTCACAGTGTTGTGTTCAGAACAGTTAATTCAACTAATCTTGGAGAATTCTGTGCAACCTTCTCATTTAAAACATGAAAAGACTATAACATACATCACAATGTTTTAGAAAAGCTGTCACAAAATCAGGCATTTGGGGCCACAACAATCATAAAATAACGGCCACAAAGTCCCAGAAGGACAAATCTTAGCAACTTTACCAAAAAGATGACACGTCAGACCAACATGTTGACAAAGTGTGAAAGGAGGTTTCATACAATATATATAACTTATATTAGATTGTCACTCACATGCAGTTAGCTTACATTGACCTGTTGTGTGTTTGTCTGCAGAATTAATGTGATGAACTGATGGTCTGTGCAGTGATTTTATCAGGCTCCATCATCCTCCATGGATCTCATTAAAGCATCTACTATCATGTCATCAGCAAAACTGAACTTTGCCAGTGTGCAGTGTGGGCCAGTGGGCCAGGATGACTGCAGTTTGGGGAAAGCTATGGGCATGTTCTGCTATTGCTCAATGTGCAATAGAACCCCCAAAATGCCTTCTTGAGAAAACAGACAGCTGACAGTTGAAGAGATGTGCCAGCATTGATCTTAGAGTTGGTAGTGTGGAAGAAAGCTCAACAAATCCCCCTAGAGAAAGCACTAAGCAATAATGGAAGAAACTTGTTGCAGATCCAGTCTCATGGTAGGCAGCTATCTGCCTTGATCAGTTGGAGTTAAGGTAATAGGTGAAGGAGGAGGTCATTTCAGAACACATTTGAAAATAAGGATGCCATGCTTGGTCTTGAGTATGGTAAAGCTAGACTTGTTGAGGCTAGACTGAGTTCTTTTTAAGGTGGGTGACTGTTTAGCTCAGCTTCACTATTAAACCTGCTACCCCCAAAAGTGACCTCACGTAGATATTTTGGCTCTAAGGCTGATAACCCAAGACTGGAATAAAATGCTGTTCGCAGACTGAAGTAAGGTTGACTAAGAATATATAAGCCTGGCATATTGGTGCCTGGGAGCAATTGCATTAGTTGGGAATCTAATAAATATTAGGAACCTGGTATCCTGGTGCGTGAGAGAGGTAGAAGTAGTGCAGGTAAACTAGGAATATACAAACCTGGCATCCCAGTTCCTGAGAAGTAGTAGTTAAGATGAACCAGATACAGTGCATATTAAGAGCTTAAGATACAGAATTGTAAAGTTTACCTTCAAAAGTCCCCTAATTATTAACTAGAGTCCACCTGTGTTTAATTTAATCTCAGTATAAATACAGCTGTTCTGTGAAGCCCTCAGAGGTTTCTTAGAGAACATTAGTGAACAAACAGCATCATGAAGTCCAAGGAACAAACCAGGCAGGTCAGGGATGAAGTTGTGGAGAAGTTTAAAACAGGGTTAGATTATAAAAAAATATTCTAAGTCTTGAATATCTCACAGAGCACTGTACAATCTATCATCTGAAAATGGAAAGAGTGTGGTACAACTGCAACCTACAAAGACATGGACATCCACCTAAACTGACAGGCCGGACAAGGACAGCATTAATCAGAGAAGCAGCCAAGAGGCCCATGGTAACTCTGGAGGAGCTGTAGAGAACCACAGCTCAGGTGGGAGAATTTGTCCACAGGACAACTATTAGTCGTGCACCTCGCAAATCTGGTCTTTATAGAAGAGTAACAAGAACAAAGCCATTGTTGAAAGAAAGACTTAAAAAGTCCCCACAAGCCATGTGGAGGACACAGCAAACATGTGGAAGAAGGTTCTCTGGTCAGATAAGACCAAAATTGAACTTTTTGGCCTAAATGCAAAATGCTGTGTGTGTGGCTGAAACCTAACACTGTACATCACACTGAACACACCATCCCCACCATGAAACATGGTGGTGGCAGCATCATGTTATGGGGATTCTTTTCTTCAGCAGGGACAGGGAAGCTGGTCAGAGTTGATGAGAAGATGGATGGAGCCAAATACAGGACAATCTTACAAGAAAACCTGTTAGAGTCTAGAGCAAAAGACTTGAGACTGGGGGGGAGGTTCACCTTCCAGCAGGACAACAACCCTAAACATACAGCCAGAGATACAATGGTACAGTTTAGATCAAAGCATATTCATGTGTTAGAATGACCCAGTCAAAGTCCAGACCTAAATCCAGTAATTTAAATTGCTGCTCACATACACTCTCCATCCAACCTGACTGAGCTTGAGCTATTTTTCAAAGAAGAATGGGCAAAAGTTTCATTCGCTAGAGCTGGAAAGCTGGTAGAGACCTGGTAAAAAAAAAAAACCCATAAGGGTTTGTCTGAATGCAAATGCACATAGATATTTATTTGTAAAAAAAAATTGAAAACCCTTTATTATTTTCCTTTCACTTCACAATTATGTACCACTTTGTGTCTATCACATAACATCCCAATAAAATACATTTATATTTGTGGTTGTAACATGACAAAATGTGGGTAATTTCATAGGATATTGATACTTTTGCAAGGCACTGTATATTACCTGGCATTCCAGTGCCTAAGAGAGTGTGTGTGATTTGGGAGTATTGCGAATTTGGCAAATTTGCCTGTGACAAAGCTATTTGATAACCTGGCAACCTAGTGCCTGGGAAATTCAAGGGAAATCGGTGTAGAATAACTACAGGCCTTTGTATGGCACTTAATGTTTGTAGGTCTTATGGGATGGATTGTAGGTCCTGCTCCTGAACCTGAGTTATCCATCTCTTTGTAAAACAGTTGTGATGAGCCCAGTTTTTTTTAAGTCTGGTACACATGATGAGGTATTTAATAACAGACCTATTTCTATTGTACCAGTAATTTTTAAAGGTTCTTAAATAGTTAGTAGATGAACAATTAATGAATTATGTGGTGAAAAATAAATTTCAAGGTATTTGGATTTCGACCAAAATGTTCAACAGAAAAGGCCACATGCCTTTTTATAGAAACCATAAAAAATGTGTTTTGATCATGGTAAAGTAATGCAAACAGCATTTCAAGACATTAAAAAGCCATTAGAAAGTATAATGAGAAGGTACTAATAAATAAAAACAATCTACCATTTCTCTGCATGTTCTAAGCTGGTTTAAATCATAATTGGATTGTTGACAGCAATGTCATAAAATTAATTGAGAGAAATCACCACTTCAAAAATGTAAACTGGGTATAGCGCAAGGTTCAATATTGGGTCCTTTGCTTTTCTGCTTATATATTAATATGTAAAAATTGTAAGAAGGTTGGCTTCCAAATGTATGCAGATGACACGATCATTTATGTAACAGCAGAAACCCCTCATCAGGCTGCAGAGCTGGTAACCAGGCAGCTGGTCAGTGTTTCCCACTAGCTGCACGATAACTGATTAAATGATACTAGAATAGTCTCAATGTGTTTTCATCAAAGAAAAAAGTGCTGCTTATGTTTAAAATCAATATTAATTAAAAGGAAATCAAGGAAGTAAATGCATCTTACACTCTAAGACTCAGGTTTGATGCCCATGTTAAGGGATTCACGCATTCTAATTTTTTTTGTACAGTAAGACCATGGTTATCCTTTAAAACAGATCAAATTACATGCATGCTATGGTTTTATTACAAATGTGTTTGGCCTCTCAATCAGTTATCAAGTTTATAATGTCTTTATCCCAACAAAATTTAAAGGTGATGAATCTGAAACAAATGAAATGTCATCAGATTTTTAAAAAGCATAGTTTACATTTTGATAACTTCTTAAAGTTTTTTTTATTCATAAAAACAATATTTGACTGTATAAATGGTCTTGCCCCTGATGTCATCTGTCAACTGATGCAAAAATAGGGAAGTGAAGGTGTGAAGACCAGAGGGAAAGGAAGTGAGAATTGTAGAGCTTGAAGGTGCAGAACTAATTTGGCTCAGTTATCTTTGTCAGAAAAAGATTCACAATTAAAAAACACAATACTTTTAGATTTGAAATCACAATCAGAATTCACACTTTTCATTATGAAGCTGAACTGGCTGAAACAACAATGATGTGAACACTCAACAACTTTGGCCGGTTTTCTGGCATCATGCAGGACAAGTTTAGACTTTTTATTTTGTGCACTTAAATCTGAAGGTTGAGTCATATCTACTGGACTTCTTTGTTGGAAATGTTTCACTACTCACCTAATCAACTTTATAGGTTATCTCTTCCAAAGTAGGCCTGGTTTTTCACTTGGCCCGAATAGGCTCATTAGGTGGACACCTAGGTGAGAGCAGGGTGGAGTAATGAATGATTCTAAATGCCCTCAGGATGTGGTCATTACATTGGCCTCTTTGGTGGATGTGTGACTCCTCCACACAGTGCAACACAAAGTAGGAGTCTCTGCACCACAGGGCAGAAAACAACCCTTACCTCCACGGAAGCCAAAAAGAAGAAGACATGTCTGAGGAGACCTCTCAAGGCCTGTGGTTATTTTAAGTGGGCCTTAAACAAGATTGCATCCAGATCCAGCACAAGGACGACAGACAGAAGAGACTCAAAGTTAAAGACAAAAGCATGATTTCTTTGATGGCTGGAGTGTCAGAGAAGCTGAAAGTGAGCAGGTATGTGGTATTTTCTGAAAATCATCAGAAAATACCACATACCTGCTCACTTCCAACCCACTAATACATTAAGACAACCACAGGACTTTGACCATTTCTGATTTCTCTGAGTCTCACAGCCAGGATTCGTAGTGCAAAGTAAATTAAATCCGAGGCTGTGAAAATTCAGGTGCAGGTCATCATTTGCCCAAAGGTGCTGTTCAGTGGAAAATAAACTTGCTTGTTCTTCTTGAAGATCTTTCACCTTTCATCTGAAAGGCGTCATCAGAGAGACAGGCCCAAAACTCTGTGGAGTCTTTAATAAGTTGACAGTTTTATGGTCACCTGGAGGTTGTTGTTCCACCCAGCTTTTAAATGTTAATAAAAGAAAACTGCTCAGTGTCATAGTCAACCTCTACTCTTGGGAGGGTTGTTCCAGTGGCACAAAGATGGCTTGTTTAATTTCTCTTTCAAACCACAGGTCTTCTATAGATCCAAACATTTCTGTTTTCAAAAACGTGGCCTTGTCTTTCAAATGTAGATGTGCTGCTGAGTGTGGTCGTGAGGAGCTGGCTCTCATGTGTTGTGCCACGTGCTTGGCACACCCACATTAGCATTCATTTACACATCACATAAATAACTCAGGGCGGTTGTAGTTCAGTTGGTCGAGCAGCTGTCTGTGAACCGCAGGGTCAGTGGTTGGACTCCTTGCCTTCCCGACAGAGTTGTCCCTAAAGTGTCTGCCACTTACTTGTTTACCCCTTTGGATAAAAGCATCTGCTTAATTATTCATTGTAATGGTAACTTTGCCTAAATGAGAAATGTATTTATTACTGTAATGCTCTTTCTCTTATGTCTCATATAAACGTTAATCATAAAAACAATAAAATAAAATAACAGACACTAATTTCTTTTAACCACTTTAGTTTGTACAAAGATGAAAGTAAATCAGCTAAGTTGTATAAACATAAAGCCTTAGGTAGACACAGTAGACATGTTAACACTATTTTCTTTACTCATAATCAGCAGATTTATTTTCCTTTGACATTTCAGAGCCGCTTTTTCATTCTACATGAACAACTGAGCTTTTGGGCCTTGTCTGTACCAACATCAGTAAAAAATTTAAATGACTGTAATATTGTGAAAAGCAACAATGTGTCTCTTTTATAAAACGTTCAAATATCAGACAATCCATGCATCCATACTAATATACTAGTATTGTTTCTTTAAAAATATAAATTTTATTAGTGAACTTAGTGAATATAAAAGTTAGATATTAACGTAATGTTAATTAATAGAAAACACCATGTCTGATGGTTTAGAGTGTGTGTTCTATAGATGAAGACTAGCTCACAATAACTAATCATCTTTGATTAATAGGACAATTACCTGACAACTAAAAATTGATTTTAGCGTTATCGAATTTGTTGCAAATGTCACTGTAATGCTGACAAAAATCCACCTTTGACATGTGAGTCAACAAATAAGCTTTAGCAGAACAGACAGACACAGATACACTGTCTGAATGCCTTCAGGAATGTTCAGAAATCAGTTAATACATCAGATGATTTTGGCTGGACAGAACAATCTTTTGAGGTGTTTAGAGATTTCTTTCATTTTGAGCCCATATATAAGTGGATTAAACAAAGGATGGTACAGGATCATTTGTAAAGTCATTACTAAACGCAGAGTTTTTGATAAACTGGCTTCAACTCGAGCTACTATGATATCATATACACTCAAACAGAAAAAACTAATTAAAACTATGAGGTGAGGTAAACAGGTCTCTGCAGCTTTTTTCCTGACGTCTCTACTACTTTGATAAACTAAGATAAGTATCTTAGTGTATGTGAAAATTATAAAAAGTAAAGGGAGGACTGCAAAGTTTATGTAAGCAAATATACCATATATTATAAGAACTCTTGATTGGACACATTGAAGTCCATAAATAGCATTGTTACAAAATATTCCTTTTATAGTAAAAGTACACAGTTCACTTTCAGCACTCAGAATAACTGGAACTGAAATCTGGCAAGCAGATGCAAACCAAGATGAAACCAGTAAAATACTCACCCTGGTTTTTGTCATAATATTTGGATATTGCAGAGGTTTACATATAGACACATATCTGTCATAGGACATGGCTGCTAACAGTAAAAACTCTGAACTCCCTAAAAAGTAATAAGTAAAAAACTGAAGTAGACAGGCTGAATATGATATGATTTGCCTTTCAGATAAAAAGTCCTCTAACAGTTTTGGGTAGATATTAGTGCTGTAAAGAACAGAATTAATCAATAAAGCTGCAATGAAAATGTACATAGGCTCATGGAGATTTTTGTGAATAACAATAAGACACACAATAGTAGAATTACTGCAGATTACTACAATATATGCTGTAAACACTATCACAAAATAAACATATCTGTATTTCGACAATTCAACATGTCCATCAACAGTTATATATGTCACATTTGATTCAGTATCCATTAAAATGATAACAAACCGTAACCAGTGTCAGAAAAACTAATGCTGACTAATCAGTTCCTCCATTAATTCACAATGTTGTGTTCAGAACAGTTAATTTAACTAATCTTAGAGAATTATGTGCAACCTTCTCATTTAAAACATGAAAAGACTATAACAAACATCAACAATGTTTTAGAAAAGCTGTCACAAAATCAGGTATTTGAGGCCACAACAATCATAAAACCGAGCTTGAAATCCTGGGTGGACTGATTAATGTTATCAAATTCAACAAAAGGATGACACATCAAGCCAACTTGTTGACAAAGTGTTAAAGGAGGTTTGATGCAGAACATTTCTATAAATAACAGCTTATATTGAATTATCATTGACATAAAATTAGCTGACACTGACCTGTTGTGTGTTGTGTTGTCTACAGAATTTATGTGATGAACTGTTTTGGCCTGTGCAATGATTTTATCAGGCTCCATCATCCTCCATGGATCTCATTAAAGCCTTTACTTACATTTCATCAGAATCGGACGTCTTAAAGTTTGGCTTAAGTTGGACACAACAATCTTTTTATTGGCTTTGCTGCAGCTGGTTTATGCATTACCCTTAACTTTCAGATCAGTGGAGTAGCATAAAGCTGAACTAATGATGTCACTGTGTAAGAAAATGAACATAAAATCAATTACAGAACTTGTTTTTTGGACCCAGAGTCAGCAAACAGGATTTACCAAGCAGAAATGCCCTATGTTAAAAATGAGTTGAAAAGCATAAATTGGGAGAATGTATTAAAAATGAATTATTTAAATTACTTTGGTTATGAACAGCAGAGCTAATTGGCCATATGTTATCCTGATGACGGAATCTAGAGTGCGATGTTATCCATCGTACTCTAGATTCCGTTGAGAAGAGGAGGAGAACTTCTTTACTTGTCAGTTACATTAACAATAACTGATGTACCAACCACGCTGCAGTTGAGAGCTGTTGTTCACCAGATCTGAAGTATCTCGGGTAAAATGTACAATGTTTTATCTACACTGGGAGTTCTTTGTTGTCATCATTGTAGCTGTAAAAATTCCACCACAAGCTAATGCGAAGTTAGCACTTGCAAAGGTACACATAGCTATTAGCAAGCAGCAGGACGGAGCATTCATAATACTGACAGACTTAAATCAGGTAGATCTGCAAACAGTGCTCTATAAATTGCATCAGCATGTGCTCTGCCAGAGGCTCTAGGACTTTGGACCATGTACACACTAACATTAAAGGCTCACTATAAGCCTTACCTAGCCTCCCTCTTAGACAGTCTGAACACCTTTACCTGTTTCTGATGCTAGCACACAGGCCCCTTATCTACAAGTTAAGACCCACTATCCAAACTGTCAAGATTTGGCCAAAAGATACCATGATGCAACTCCAGGACCACTTCTATTACACAAACTGGAAGCTGTTTATGGAAGCAGCAAGCCACAAAATAATGCCAGACCTTAGTAATACACAGCAACTGCACAAATGTGTAGGAGATGTTACAGTGGAAAAGACGTGAAAGTGCGTTAATCAGAAACAATGGATGAACAATGAAGCTCTAAATCTGGTAAGCCAGTAATGTACATTATTGCCAGATATAACCTCAATAAGGGCATAAAAAAGGCAGAAATCAGCTACAGACAATGTATCAAAGATCACTTTAACAGCTTTGACACCAGGAGTGTGTGGCAAGAGTCATGTGTGGGACTGACTTTGGGCACTGAGCACAAGCGATGTTAGACGCATGGTGCAGAAAGTCCATCCATACAAGGCTGCGGGCCGAAAGCTTTTCCAGCCCAGGTACTCAGGGACAGTGCTAAACAACTTGCTGGAGTAATTATTGATATTTTAAATCTTACTCCAATCTCCTATGAGTCCCCAAGTCCCTAAAATCGGCCATCATTGTGTACCAAAAAACTCTGACTTTATCTCCAAAACATCTAACATGATCTGTCCCTCTGATGTCCTCGTTCCTGATCCTGTCCATCCTCGTCACTCCCAAAGAGAACCTCAACATCTTAAGCTCTGCTACCTCCAGCTCTGCCTCCTGTCTTTTCTTTAGTGCCACTGTCTCTAGGCTGTACAACATCGCCACCATCTTAAACACCTTCCTTCATCTTATACTCTTATGTCTATTATATTTATTTCATCACAGTAATTATCGAGTCTTTTCAGTGATTTCTGTAGCACATGTGCAGTAAGCTACTTTACTTTATTATCTTATTTTTAGTCTCTGTCCTCTGACACTACCTCGTGAGGAAATGCATCTAAATCTCGTTCACATGCGTACTTGTACTTGGCATGAATGAATAACAAGTTTTGAATCTTAAAATCTTCAATCTTGAATCTTGAAGGTGTGAAGGCCAGAGGGGCAGGAATTGAAAACTGTAGAGCTCCAAGGTGCAGAACTACTTTGGCTCAGTCACCTTTTTCAGAAAAGGTTTACAATTAAAGAACACAATACTTTTAGATTTAAATCACAATCAGAACTCAGTTTTCACTACAAAGCTGAAACAACAACAGACACACTAACCAGCTTTGGCTGGTTTGATGGATTCACACTGCGTACTTTGTTTAATTACTGTCTGTCAGTGTGGAGTTGCATATGCACATGGACAGAAATATTTGTAAATGTTGATTGTTGCTTTTTACTTTTTTGTTTGTTACAAGGTAATCTAAAAGCCAAACTATATGTCCTATAAACACAACATTAGTTGTTTAGTTATAATAATGTGTAGTTGTATTTTCCCTGTAAAGACGAATAAAAAGTTAAATCAAACTATACATGCTGACAAAGTGTACTACTACACTGCCATGGTTTCTGAACATTTTTATTTAATTGGTGAACAAATATTTTCAATCAACTCAAGTTCAGCAACTTCAACTCCGACCAAGTGAAGTGACCATTCTTACTGTAAAAAATAAAACTCTAGGATTTTATGGTTTAGAGTCTGTGTTCTATAGATGAAGACTAGCTTATAACAACTGATGAATAATAAGAAAATGACCCAACTAGTTAAAAGTGATTTTAGGTTTATCTAACTTGTTGCAAACAATTGTTAATTTAATTCTGTCAAAAATCCACCTCTGACATGTGAATCAACAAACAGGCTTTAAAAGAACAGACAGACACAGATACACTGTCTGAATGACTTTCAGGAATGTTCACCAATCAGTGTGAATATATCAGATGATTTTGGGTGGACAGAACAATCTTTTGAGGTGTTTAGAGATTTCTTTCATTTTGAGCCCATATATAAGTGGATTAATCAAAGGATGGTACAGAACATTTTGTAAAGTCATTACTAAACGCACAGTTTGTGATAAACTGGCTTCAACTCGAGCTACAGTGATGTCATATACACTCAAACTGAAAAAACAAATTAAAACTATGAGGTGAGGTAAACAGGTCTCTGCAGCTTTTTTCCTGATGTCTCTACTACTTCGATAAACTATGATAAGTATCTTAGTGTATGTGAAAATTATAAAGAGGACAGGGAGGACTGCAAAGTTGAATAAACCAACCACACCATATATACTGAGTACTCTTGACTGTACACAGTAAAGTCCATTAATTGCATTGTTACAAAATATCCCTTTTACAGTAAAAGTACACAATTTAGTTTGAGCACTCAGAATAACTGGGACAACATTATGACAAGCAGATGAAAACCAAGCTAAAAACAGAAAAATACTCACCCTGGATTTCGTCATAATAGTTGAATATTGCAGAGGTTTACATATAGACACATATCTGTCATAGGACATGGCTGCTAACAGTAAGAACTCTGAACACCCTAAAAAGTAAATAGTAAAAAACTGAAGTAGACAGGCTGAATATGATATGATTTGCCTTTCAGATAAAAAGTCAACTAACAGCTTTGGGTAGATGTTAGTGCTGAAAAGAACAGAATTCAGTAACAAAGCTGCAATGAAAATGTACATAGGCTCATGGAGGTTTTTGTGAATAACAATAAGAAACACAATAGTAGAATTACTGCAGATTACTACAATATATGCTGTAAACACTATCACAAAATAAACATATCTATATTTGGACAATTCAACATGTCCATCAACAGTTATATATGTCAGATTTGATTCAGCATCCATTAAAATGATCACAAACCGTAACCAGCGTCAGAAAAACTAATGCTGACTAATCAGTTCCTCCAGGAATTCACAATGTTGTGTTCAGAACAGTTAATTCAACCAGTCTTGGAGAATTCTGTGCAAACTGTGAATTTGAAAATACTGCAACATGCAACGCAATGTTTTAGAAAAACTGTTACAAAATCAGGCATTGGAGGCCACAACAATCACAAAGGCGGAGCTACTGACTAACGTTAGCAAATGCAACAAAAAGATGACATGGTAACAAAGTATGAAAGAAGTTTTCATGCTGAACATTTCTATAAATTACAGCTTATATTAGATTTTCATTCCCATGCAGTGACACTTATCTGTTGTGCTTTTTTTTCTGCAGAATTGTTTTCTGAAGAACTGTTTGTGTCTCTGCAGTGATTTTATCAGGCTCCAGCATCCTCCATGGATCTCATTAAAGCCTCTACTATCATATCATCAGCATCACTGAACTTTGCCAGGAGAATCAGACATCCTAAAATTTGGCTTAAGTTGGACACAACAATCTTTTTATTGGCTTTGCTGCAGCACATTTCTTACCACCACCTTCATATCTGATAAATATAGTAGTTTGATGCTGAACTAATTTTGTCACTTTGTTTTCTGCCTCTTTGTTCATTTCCTTCTGTCACTGTTATTATAAATTAGTTTCCCACCTTTCTACAACCCCAATTCAAAAAACGTTGGGACTATGCATAAAGCAGAAATAAACAGAATGCAATGATTTGCAAATTTCATCAAACCCTAAGTTATTCACAATAGAACATAAACAACATATCAGATTTTTAAAATGAGACACTTTACCATTTCATGCAAAATAAGCTAATTTTGAATTTGCTGGAAGTTGGAACAGGGCGATGTTTACCATGGTGTAACATCCCATCTTCTTTTAAGATGTCATAAACATCTGGGGAGTGAGAAGACCAGTTGCTGGAGGTTAGGACGGGAATGTTGTGCCAATTTTGTTTGATGCAGGATTCTAGCTGCTCAGCAGTCCTGGGCCTTTTTTCACTGATTTTTTGTTTTATGATGCAGCAAATGTTTTCAATTGGTGAAAGGTCTGGACTGCAGGCAGGCAAGTTCAGCACATGGACTCTTCTCCTGCAAAGCCATGCTGTTGTGATTCAAGATTCAAGTTTTAAACAACTTTATTGATCCCATGGGGAAATTTTGTTGCCTTGTTACAGCTGCTTTCACGTGAAAAGTAGAAAAGAAAAGAAAAATCTTCCACCAACAAGTACAACTACTGATCAATAAGTAAGAAAAAACCCACTGGGAGAAAGGTTCTCCTGTTGTTCTGTGGAACTTTTGATCAGTCTCTGGCTGAAAGTGTTCATCTGTGCAGTCAGCACACAGTGGAGTGACTCTTTTGATGATATTATATACTGTATAAAGTCTTTTTTTACATTGAGAAACATTTTCTAAAATAGTTTCTCAATTTCTACATACAGTTTGTCACAGATTGGTGAACCTCTGCCCGTCTTCATATCTGAGAGGCTCTGCCTTTTATACTTAGTCATGTTACTGACCTGCTGCAATTAACCTAATAAATTGTCAAATGCTCCTCCATTAGTTTTTGATTTGCAGCAACTACTTTTCCAGCCTACTTCTAACTTTTGTGTTGCTGCCATCAAATTCAAAATGAGCTAGTATTTTCCATGAAACACTAAAATGTCTCAGTTTCAACATCTGTTATGTTCTATTATAAATGAAATATATGCAAATCATTGCATGTTGTTTTTATTTATGTTCCAACTTTTTTGACATTGGGGTTGTAAAACAACATGATAAAAACTGCTTTCAACAGGTAATTGTTGGACAGTTATATGTTAGTCCTTTTTTGTGCTGGTGTGACAGAGGAAGACGCAGAGGACAGAGTGAGATGGAAATGGATGATCCTCTGTGGGGACACCTAAAGGGAGCGAAAAAGAAGAAGAAGACGACTGCTGCAGATGCTGCAGATGTCTGACCTGATAAAGACGGTCCAGGGTGAACACCATATCTCACCCAGTGACAGTTGGGATAGACTCCACTCAAAACTACATATGAGCTTTGCCAACATCTGTACCAGATGGTTTAGAGCTTGAACACATTTTAGAAACAAAAAATAGGACACTAGGTTGAATGCATCCAACTTCATAAAGCATAAATTATCCAGGACCTTACAGGTTGAAGAGGTGTGAATTATTCTGCAGCTTTGCTGTCTTGTCACAAAAATGTAAAATTATCAGGCACAGAGGACCAAAATGCAGATAGAAAACATTTTAAATGTTAAACCTGCAAAGGGTTACTTAGTGCATAGTCCATGCAGAAAGTTCAAGAGGAAATGGCAAGAGGCAAAATTTTTGCCGAAACACAGATTGGCAACAAGCAAAAACCTGAAATCTAACAAAACATCCAAAAAATGAAAGGCCAAAGTCCAAATAAGTCAATGCAAAGTTAAAAAACAGGCAAAAAAAAATTTAAATCGGGATGCATTCAGATAACAAGAAATTGCTAAGACACTGTGGCAGGAGCCCTCAAAAAACAAATTAGAACTGCATAGGAGAAAATGGTACGTTTTTAGGTTTTACCGACAGCTGATGAAAAAAAATGGAAACCTAGTGCTTGAAACTGGTCGAGCAGAGTCACGGTGGTGAAAACTGAGAAGAAAGAGCAGGAGGTGGTGGTAGATGGGAAGGGAACAGAGCAAAAAAGTGGACAGAAATGAGCAGTAAGCAGACCGTAATCATGAAACCTCCTTGACTGCAGGAGTAGTAGCCATGAACTTGTGGTGACATCACTCCTATTTGGAGCTAGAGCTCAGTTGGTAGAGCAGCTTTCCTCCTGGTTACATGGCCAAGTTGACCAGGATGCTGAGTCGATCCCAATTTCCTTATTAGATCATTCCTAGATCCTCAACCTTCCATTTTGAGGATCGTCCCAAAGACATTTGTTTCATTATGAGATTAAGAACTGATGTTTGAAGACAGATAACTGAGGATACACGAGTGCATGCTTCATTGCAGTCTTTAACAGGCCGGCACATCCCTTTACTGGAACCCTATTGGTGAATATTTGCTGCAGATGATCACACATATATGAAAACCATAGAACAACACCAGCCCAGATTTGTACCCAAATATTCAAACAGACATTAAAATGCAATTTTTAAATTTTGTTTTCAGATAAACCATTGATTTGAATTAATGGACCAATGCTGTGTGAAATGCAGATCTCAGTGACAGACAGCCATTAACATATTTAGATAAAAATACGTTTTTTTAATTTGTTATGTACAACTTGTCATTGAGACAAGAGTCAATTAGCAAAAAACTGTTTTGGTTGTTTATCATCTTTTCCATGAGACTGAACATTCCTGTGTCTTGGCTGTATATACAGGGCTGCAATATTATTACATCATTTACAGTTGTCTCAACAATTTGAGCTAAAGATACATTTCAATAATCTGCAAATGCTTTTTTTTTTTTGGTCCTTTCAACTTATCCTGTAAGGATCCGTCAGGGAATCATTTCTCCGCATGTTGTTTGGCACATTTTTTTATTTTATTTTTGTTAAACCGGATGTCCTTCATATATATATATATATATATATATATATATATATATATATATATATATATATATATATATATATATATATATATATATATATATGGTAAATGCACTTATATGGCGCTTTTCTACCTATTGGCACTCAGAGCGCTTTACACTGCTTCTTCACCCATTAAGACTTACAATCACATACACACACTCATACACCGACGGGGGAGCTGAAGGAAGAACTGCAGTAAATCAAATTATTACAGGCATCAAGTAAATATACACTTTACTTTTTCCATGAACAGAACAAATTTTGTATTGTAAAACTTTGTATTAAAGTGACCGTCAGGAATTCAAATCAGTGTTTTCAAGTCAAATGGATTAGGCTGGACAGAGCAACTTTTTAAACATGTGTTTATTTACTCAATTATGTTGAGTAAAAAATTATTGAATAACAGATAAATGATAAGTTATTACAGTGTTTTATTGCAACGTTTAGGCCCAAAGTACGCTTTACCATTTTCATTACCATTCAAATGTATTGTCTACTCGAAACAAATTCAACATAATTCACCTGTCTACAAGTTTTTTATTTGCTGGACAGAACAACTGTTTGAGGTGTTTAAAAATTTCCTTCATTTTGAGCCCATATATGAGCGGATTAAACAAAGGGTGGTACACAACCATTTGCAATGTCATTATTAAACGTGTAAGTGTTGATAAATTGGCCTCCATTCGAGCTATAATAATATCATAAACACTCAAACTGAAAAAACTAGTTAAAACTATCAGGTGAGGCAAACAGGTCTCTGCAGCCTTTTTCCTGACTTCTCCACTACTTTGATAAACTATAACAAGTATCTTTGTGTATGTAAAAATTATGAAGAGTATGGGGACTATTACATGATCTAATAAAGGAATAACACCATATATAGTAATTACCCTTGATTGTACACATTGAAGTCCATAAATAGCATTATTACAAAATATCCCTTTAATCGTAAAATTACACAATTTACTCTGAGTAACCAGTATAACTGTGACTGCAATGTGAGAGGCAGGTACAGACCAAGCTGAAACCAGTAAAATACTCACCCTGGTTTTTCTCATGATAGTTGGATATTGCAGAGGTTTACATATAGACACATATCTGTCATAGGACATGATTGACAACAGTAGAGATTCAGAACCACTTAAAGTGTAAAACAAAAAACATTGAAAGAGACAGGCTGAATATGATATGATCTGTTTTTCAGATAAAAAGTCAATCAAAAGCTTTGGGTAGATGTTAGTGCTGAGAAGAACAGAGTTCAGTAACAAAGCAGCAATGAAAATGTACATAGGCTCGTGGAGGTTTTTGTGTTTCCAGATAAGACAAACAATAGAGACATTAAAGCAGATTATAAGGACATATACCGTTAACATGATGAAAAAATATAGAAATCTGTATTTGTTCAGTTCAACATATCCATGAAGTGTAATATAAGTGACATTAAGTTCATTATCCATTAACATTTTCTAAACTAAATGTTCAGAAATAAATCTGAAACATAACCAGCATGAATAAAACCTTTACAGTACTATTAAAGTCCACCCTGTACTAGAGTTTCTTAGTAGTTCAAAGACTTTGAAGGTGATCGGTTTATGCTCACACACAAAAATTTAGAAAGTGAACGGTTTGAGTCTGAGGAAGGGTTTTATTAGATCGCTTCGCCCTCTATGGATCTCATTAAACTCTATTCTAAAATAGAGAATATGCTGATAATGTCATCAAACCCTGGAGACCAGCAGTTTAAACTGCATAATCTTTCCTATGCAGGCCTATGCAGAAGAGCAGCAGGGACACAGCATCTCCTTGGTAAATACTGCACTTGAAGTTGATTTCTTCTTTTGGCTTGAAATTGGCCTCTAAGGTAGTTTTCCACATCCTCATTGATTTCCTGATGAAGACTAGTCCTGTTGATGTTGTATAGTTCCAAGCATGAAGACTCGAATCATAGGCTTTCTTGTAGCCAATCCAGGCAGTACAGTGGTTGGTATGTCTGGTGTTGCCCTACAAGAGCTTCCATGTTGAGCAGAGGCGGGTTATTAGGTGGTAGTTGGATGGAACTGGTCCCTTCAGTTTAGTCAGTTCAGGATCAGAACCGTCTGTCTTGGTTTGTTTAACCAGTAGGTGTGGGTGCACTGGTGCTCTCCACCTCGTCATACTTGAGACCCTCTCTTGGATACATATCATTGTGATGGTACCTGGATTTTTTTCAAAAAGGTTTCTGTGGTTTGTACACAAATACATATTATAAATACACACTGACATGTTTACTAAAATATATTATCTCTATCTTTTAATGTGTAAATAAATAAATAAAAACTAATCTGGGTTGACAGTTTGATCCCCACCTTGTCCTGTACAGATGTCAACATCTCCCGTGCTGTGTGTGCGTGTGTGAATGAGGAGCAGATGTGAATGGTTTGTGGTATTTAACTTTTAATATTTGCTTTTTTTTTTTTTGGTCTATATTTTCTTGAGGAGGCAAACATGAAAAGCCAAACACACACTGAGAGACAGTTGGCTGTCAGATATGTTTCGAGTTCCAAATGAAGATATGTATCAGAAGCAAAGATAAAAGGGAAGAAAAGACGTATGACAGAGTGAGGATCAATGTGCCATGTGCTACTTTCATTAATTGTTTAAACTTTCTTCAGTAGACTTATTAGCCTATTAATCTGTCTTTTTGCACCTCAGACATGAAGCTGTTACACTTATTACAATGTGTGAAATCAGTGAAATCAGAGTCCAGCTTCTTTAAAACTTCTACGACAATTTTATTTTCAGTAAATATTACAATATTTTTTCTGTTGTCAAGTTTATTATTACAGAGAGTTTATACATTCAACAATATTTGCAGTGAGGGCATTAAAAGGAAGATTTAACTCACCTAAAAATTGTTAAAAGTCAATTAAAAAATAAAGCAGCAAATAGTAGCAGGCAGTTCTAGATGGCAAGGGTAGGTTTAATCCAAATGATCAATAAATGAAATAGTGTGAAAATCCTCACGTGTTTTCCTCATTGTGTGTGGTTATTAATATGGATTTAATCTAAGTTATCTGTATGAAATGTCATTATAATCACAATGCAGTGAAAATGAACGGAATGTATGTTGTTAGCAGCATTGTTGTACTGTTGATAACTACATTGGACGATAACATAGTGCAGAATTTATTCACACAGCAAATACAATGGCAGTAATCTGGATAAAGGCCCTCAGCAAAACTCTTGACCCTTAAAGGCTGCGGTCAGTCCTGTTTTTTTCTTTGGACACAACAGTGCCTTCAAATGCTTTGAAATTTCTTTTAGTTTGAGGCCGTATATGAGCGGATTAAACAAAGGGTGGTACAAAACCTTTTGTAATGTAATTATTAAATGTGTAAGCGCTGATAAATTGGCCTCCACCCGAGAAACAGTGATATCATAAACACACAAACAGAAGAAACTAGTTAAAACTATCAGGTGAGGTAAACAGGTCTCTGCAGCTTTCTTTCGCACTTCTCTACTACTTTGATAAACTATAATAAGTATCTTTGTGTATGTGAAAATAATGAAGAGCAGGGGGACTATTATGTGATCTAATAAAGGAACTATACCATATATAGTCAGTGCTCTTGATTGTACACACTGAAGTCCATAAACTGCATAATTACAAAATATTCCTTGAATAGTAAAGTTACATGTTTTACTCTGAGTAACCAGTATAACTGTGACTGCAACGTGACAGGCAGGTACAGACCAAGCTGAAACCAGTAAAATACTCACCCTGGTTTTTCTCATGATAGTTGGATATTGCAGAGGTTTACATATAGACACATATCTGTCATAGGCCATGACTGACAACAGTAGAGATTCAGAACCACTTAGAGTGTAAAACACAAAAAACTGAAATAGACAGGCTGAATATGATATGATCTGTTTGTCAGACAGAAAATCAATCAAAAGCTTTGGGTAGATGTTAGTGCTGTAAAGAATAGCGTTAATTAACAAAGCTGCAATAAAAATGTACATAGGCTCATGGAGGTTTTTGTGAATCCAGATCAGACACACAATAGACACATTAAAGAAGAGTATTAGAACATAAACTGTAAACATGATGAAAAAGTACAGAAATCTGTATTTGTTTAAATCAACATGTCCATGAAATGTGAAATAAGTGACATTAACTTCATCATCCATTAATGTTGTTTAAAATAATTGTTCAGCAATAACTCAGACTAAAAAGCAACACGTTTAATCATCTGCAGCATTTAGAAAGTGAACTGTTTGGCAGTGTCGGGAGTTTTTATTGGTTGCTTCACCCTCCATGGATCTCATTAATTTCTCTGTCGAAACAGATTATAAAATGTAAAGAAATTCATCAACACCCTGAAGGCCACAAGTTACAAAATGTTGCACGAGTCCTCCCTGTTTTGTTGGCTAGATGGTGTGTGTCTTTAGAGCCTACTGTTCATGTAGCTTGTTTTTCTCTCGTTTTATTGAACAATGCAGCCAATTCAGGGGCAGTGAAATATCTGTTTAGTAGAAAGAGCTTTTAGAGATACAAGTCAGAATATGCTGACATGCTATAGTGTTCTCTATGCCAGCATGTATTCAATTAATTCTATGCATGCACTGCCTGCTAGCATCCTGCACACCCCTGTTAGGTGTTGGAGTGTCTTAGGATCATCTTTTACAGCCTGTAACTGTAGTCCTGGTTGGTATGGCAGACCCTGGTCTCTACTGATCTTGTACTTAGAGCCTGCTCTTGTGCTGCCAGGATTGGAACCTCTGTGCTGTCTTTCATTCCAGCTTAGTCCAGGGACTGGTAGGATTTTTAAATATCACATGTTGTACAGTATTATTGGATTGTACACGTCCTAAAGTTTTTACCAAAATATGTAAATATTTGCATATATCTCTAAATTGGAAATATCCCCACTGTGGGACGAATAAAAGTTTGTCTTATCTTAAAGTTGGAATGAAAATCACAATATCTGCAAGGGATAAAATGAAATATAAATAATTAAACATATTGTACCTTTTCATTAGAAGTGATAAAATACACTTTTTTTGTCACACCACTGGTGGAAAGCCTTGAAATGCAATTTATAGAGATTCTCACTACCTGGTCAGGTAATGGAACATAGCTACTTGAAAACCAAAATATAGTTTGTTAAGTAAACACACAAAATTTCCATCACACAGGTTTAGGCCACAGTTTAAAGTGAAAAATAAGAGTGTGAGCTTTTGCTCCAGTGAATGACAGGCAACACAAAACATTCTGGCAGAAACAATCAAGAAACTTGACTTTAAGTCCACTGCTGAAGAATTATAATCTGTAAAGTACAATAAAATGAAAAAGAAACATTTCAGGGAAACACAGATGTTTAGGCCTTCACCATAATGTGTGTTGCTGAAATATTTAATAATATATAAATGTTGACATCTTTACCTCAGAGCTCCAAAATGATTGATGATGTTACAAATATGAACTTCAGCTTCAAACTCCTTTTTAACCATTTGTCCTTTTTTAATAACAGATCAGTTAATTTTTGGCTGGACAGAACAAGTGTTTGATTTGTTTAGAGATTTCTTTCATTTTGAGCCCATATATGAGTGGATTAAACAAAGGATGGTACAAAACTACTTGTAACGTCATTATGAAGCGTGCAGTTGCTGATAAATTGGATTCCACACGGGCTATAGTGACATCATATACATTCAAACAGTAGAAACTGAATAAAACCAGCAGGTGAGGTAAACAGGTCTCTGCAGCTTTTTTCCTGACTTCTGTACTACTTCGATAAGCTATAAGAAGTATCTTAGTGTATGTGAAAACTATGAAGAAGACTGGGAGGACTACAAGATCTATTAAAGCAATCACACCATATACAGTTGGTACTTTTGATTGTTCACATTGAAGTTCATATATTGCATTGTTACAAAATATTCCTTTTATACTATAGTTACATAGTTTACTTTGAGTAACCATTATAACTGTGACTGTAACATGACAGGCAGGTAAAGACCAAGCTAAAACCAGAAAGATACCAACAATTCTGTTCTTCATGATAGTTGGATATTGCAGAGGTTTACATATAGACACATATCTGTCATAGGCCATGGCTGCTAACAATAGGAATTCTGAACTACTTAAAGTGTAATATAGAAACAATTGGAAGAGACAGGCTGAATATGATATGATCTGTTTTTCTGATAAAAAGTCAATTAACAGCTTTGGGTACATTGAGGTGCTAAAAAGAACCGAGTTCAGTAACAAAGCTGCAATGAAAATGTACATTGGCTCATGGAGGTTTTTGTGAATCCAGATCAGAGATATGATGGTGACATTTAAGCAGATTATTAGAATATATACTGTAAATGTAATAAGAAAATAAAGATACTTATATTTGTGCAGATCCACGTATCCTCGCATTGTTATATATGTTACATTAAGTTCATGATCCATTACTGTTGGTTAAAGTAAATGCTAAGTAGAAAAACATTGACATTACCAAAACAGCAGACAAGTACACTGTACTGGCCTTTCTTACTTATTGTACCTGATGTATGTGCAAAGTTCAGAAAGTGAACTGCTGGAAGGTTTGAAAGTTTTTATCATAATGCTTCATCCTCCATGGAGCTCATTAACCTCGCTATCAAAATAGATCCAGAAATGTTTATAATATTCCTTAGAGGCTGGATGCTACAGCATTGTTTGATGTGTGTCCCATTTTGTCCTTTCTATAACTTATCATCTTTATGCTGAATGTGTTTGATATGTCACTAAAAACAAGATCTTCTCCAGATCCCCCTGCTTAATTTTAAAATGTATGTATTTGGTTCATGAACCCCTGAGGTTAGCAGTCCTATCCAAGCTGTAAAAGAGTATGTAAGTAATACGTAACACACGTTATTTGTAACTTCTTGTACTTCCTCTGTTTCTTTACTGTGTTTCAATTCAATTCAATTCAATTCAACTTTATTTATATAGCGCCAATTTACAACAAAGTCATCTCTAGGCACTTTACAGAAAAAGTCCAGACTACACAAGTATGTAGAAGCAACCCAACAAATCCCCCTTGAGGAAGTCCTAGGCAACAGTGTAGAGGAAAAACTCCCTTTAATGGGAGAAACCTCCAGCAGAACCAGGCTCAGGGTGGGCGGCCATCTGCTTTGACCGGTTGGGGTGAGTGGAAAGTGAAGAGAGAAAAGAAAAGAGCAACAAAAGCAACAACAAAACAACAACAAACAGCAACAACAAAACGACAACAAAAGCAACAACAAAACAACAAAAAAGCAACAACAAAGCATTGTACAGGTTGGTAGGACACAAAATAATAGCATACAGTGGTGACAAATAAATGTATGGAGAAAAAGAGGAGGGGAGCTCATTGCATTTGCAGGAGTCCCCCAACACTCTAAACCTATAGCATCTTAAGTAGGAGCTAGTTCAGGTTGAGTGAGCAGTTTTAACTATAAGCTTTATCAAAAAGGAAGGTTTTAAGCCTAGTCTTAAAAGTAGAGAGGGTATCTGCCCCCCGAATCTGGACTGGAAGCTGGTTCCACAGGAGAGGAGCTTGATAGCTAAAGGCTCTGCCTCCCATTCTACTTTTGCAAACTCTGGGAACCACAAGTAGGCCTGTATTTTGGGTATTTGGGATATTTTGGGAAGTGGTCTAATCGGGCGATACAGAACTATGAGATCTTTTAAATATGATGGAGCTTGACCATTGAGAGCTTTTTATGTAAGGAGGAGGGTTTTGAACTCTATTCTGCAATACAGATAGTCTCTGCCCCATTTTTTCTAGACCTGGTCATCCCTCAGCTTCTGATCCGTAGCTCACGGACCTGATCCGTGAGCTACGGATCTACGGATACCAAGACTTCATCTGCTCTTGCTCTTGCTGCTGTTTCTTATATTATTCAAGCAGGCCCAGATTACCCCACTGCTTGAGAAGTATACTCTCCACCCCTACAGACCCATCTCTCTTCTTCCACTTCAAGACCATGGAAAGATCAGTCTTCAGTCAACTCCACAGAAAAGGCACTGCTGATGTGGAATCTCTGTGGGCTATAAAAGCCGCAGGTCAGTCTTCTGTCTTAATCCTACTTGATCTATCTGCAGCCTTAGAGAGTGTGGACAAGAAGATCTGAAAGTTCACAATCTCTGACTTAGGCATCTCTGGATCAGCTCTGTCCTGGCTTCCATCTTACCTATTGGGATGAACCTTCAAGGTATCCTGGCGGGGGCATATTTCTCACTCTCATAGCCTCTCTACCGGTGTGCCGCAGGGCTCAGTTCTTGGTCCTCTTCTTTTTTTCTGTCAATACTACATCCCTGAGTTCTATCATACGCTCACATGGTCTTACCTATCACTGCTATGCTAATGAGACACAGCTCTTCCTGTCCTTTCCACCGGAGGACTCCACTGTCTCATCACGCATTTCTGCCTGTCTCTCAAACATCTCTGCCTGGATGAGAGAGAGACAGGCAGAAATGTGTCAACTCAACCTCTCCAAGACTGAAGTCCTTGTCTTCCCAGCCAGAACTTCGATGCAACACAACATCAGCATAAAGATTGTATCTACAGTTATTGTCCCCACTAAGTCGGCCAGAAATCTGTGGGTCATCATCGGCGACCAAATGAGCTTTAAGGATCACATCTCCTCAGCAGATGGAGCAGCAGATTTGCCCTCTGCAACATCACGAAGATCAGACCCTAGATCACGGAATATACAACCCAACTCATTGTACAGGCGCTGGTCATATCTCGTCTTTTTACTGCAACGCTTTGTTAATGGGGTTACTGGTATCCACAATCAAACCCTTGCAGATGATCCAAAACGCAGCAGCTCGCCTCATTTTTAATCAGCCAAAAGGACCCATGTCACACCACTCTTCAGATCTCTACACTCGCTTCCTGATAGGACTTTGCTTTGATGTTTTCTCCTTGACTTAGATTTTGCTGCCTTGTACCTCACGTGTAAGTCGCTTTGGATAAAAGCATCTGCTAAATGACTAAATGTAAATGTAACGATACAGTCCTGTATTACAAAGTAATTTAGTTTATATGGCACCTATCAAGAACAGATTTCAAAATGTGCTTTACAATAAAATAACTTAGAAAAGACAAACAATATACACTACAACAGAAACAATAATGAGATAAAAAAAAAACAAATTAAATAATTTAGGAGCAAATGTTAGTTTCCTTTACTACTGGTATACACCAGCAGGTCTTCAGGTTGCTGCCTAGACAGGCACCAACAACCTTCTAGCCAAAGCTCAAAGCAGTTGATTCCAGAATGGAAGATTTGAACATGGTTTATTCAGGTTCTTTGTCCTAAGCCTCTTTGGTTTTTAAAACAACACAATCCTTATTGTCAATTTATGAAGTTAGCCTCATGATACCTCAGACGGCTTTTGGCTAGTCCCTTCAGGGGTCGCCACAGTGGAACACATTCCTCACGTTGATTAGGCCCCCACAGCCTCATGATACATAAATACATATTTTGTTTATTATTTGTCCTTTCGGCTTATCCCGTGAGTTCAGGGTCGCCACAGCAGATCATTGTCCGCATGTTGATTTGGCACAGTTTTTACGCCGGATGCCCTTCCTGACGTCCCCAATTTCTACCGCGCTTGGACCAGCACTTCACAGCTGGGGAGGGGAATGGTCTGTTAGTGGCTCAGTGTCCTGCCCAGAGACATATACTTGGGACCAGGGATCCTGTGGTCTGTGGACAACTGCCCCATGATACATAAATACATAAATTGTTCAAAATTAGGTCCACATTTAAGTAGCAAATGTGACTCTCATCACTAGTGTTTTGTCACTTAAAAGGGGCGAGAGTTTCCTCAAAGTAGTTTGTATTTTAGCACTCATGCACCGTATTATGTCACTCTGCTGCTTTACAATATTGTGAATATATTGGCCACTGTGGTCTGATTGCTAGAAGGTGGCTTGTTATGGCAACATACAGAGACTAGAGCATAGAGACAAGTAACACATTTGCAAAATATTAGTTTCGATAACGGTATCGATTTATTTTTCCAGATTTTAATTATTCCTGCAATTTTCCTTCATGCAGCTACATACATTTTTAAACATTTATACATTCTTCTTTATACTTTTACCATGTTTTTGTATTGATATAAAAAATACCTAACAAAAGTAAAAATACTATCTAATCAAAATCACAAAATTAAATATTAAGGGATAAAATATTAGTAAATAAAACATATTGCACATTTTCTTTAGAAGTGATAAAATACGGAACTTTATTTTATAATTTTATTCACTTTTCTTATTAATGTAATGGTGCCTATTTCCCAACTAATACTAGTATCGATTACATACATGACCCTCTGTGGTCAATTCTTCTGTCAAGTAATAATAATCACATATTTTACCTTTTCATTAGAAGTGATAAAATACAGTATTTTTTGTCACACCACTGGCAGAAAATCTTTTAAATGCAATTTAGAGAGATCCTCCCTACCTGCACAGGTAAGGTAAGCTAGCTACTTGACAACAATAATATGGTTTGTTAAGTAAACACACAAAAAACTTTCTTAATTTTCAATCACAAAGGTTTTGGCCACAGTTTGAAAATTAAAAATTAAAAATGGTAATTTAGAGTGAATGAAAAAAGTCAGGCAACACATTTTTTTTTTTTTTTTTTGGCAGAAACACAATCAAGCAACTTGATTTCACGTAAACTTATTTGCCTTTATAAAAGTTACAAAAATAAAAGTCTATTTTGTTATTCAAAATTGCTTTTACTCAACATTATCCAAGATCAGTTATTTCAAAGTCTAAGCTCAACATTAATATGCAAAAGTCTTTATTGTTTACTAGAAATAAATGCAGCACCTGTCTGCAAGTTAATTTTTGGCTGGACAGAACAAGTGTTTGAGGTGTTTAGAGATTTCTTTCATTTTGAGACCATATATGAGTGGATTAAACAAAGGATGGTACAAAACTAATTGTAATGTCATTATTAAAAGTGCAGTTGCTGATAAATTGGATTCCACTCGAGCTATACTGATATCATATACACTCAAACAGGAGAAACTGAATAAAACCAGCAGGTGAGGTAAACAGGTCTCTGCAGCTTTTTTCCTGAATTCTCTACTACTTCGATAAGCTATAAGAAGTATCTTAGTGTATGTGAAAACTATGAAGAGGACTGGGAGGACTACAAGATCTATTAAAGCAATCACACCATATACAGTTAGTACTCTTGATTGTTCACATTGAAGTTCATATATTGCATTGTTACAAAATATTCCTTTTATACTATAGTTACACAGTTTACTTTGAGTAACCATTATAACTGTGACTGCAACATGACAGGCAGGTAAAGACCAAGCTAAAACCAGTAAAATACCAACAATTCTGTTCTTCATGATAGTTGGATATTGCAGAGGTTTACATATAGACACATATCTGTCATAGGCCATGGCTGCTAACAATAGGAATTCTGAACTACTTAAAGTGTAATATAGAAACAACTGGAAGAGACAGGCTGAATATGATATGATCTGTTTTTCAGATAAAAAGTCAATTAACAGCTTTGGGTACATTGAGGTGCTAAAAAGAACCGAGTTCAGTAACAAAGCTGCAATGAAAATGTACATTGGCTCATGGAGGTTTTTGTGAATCCAGATCAGAGATATGATGGTGACATTTAAGCAGATTATTAGAATATATACTGTAAATGTAATAAGAAAATAAAGATACTTATATTTGTGCAGATCCACGTATCCTCGCATTGTTATATATGTTACATTAAGTTCATGATCCATTACTGTTGGTTAAAGTAAATGCTAAGTAGAAAAACATTCACATTACCAAAACAGCAGACAAGTACACTGTACTGGCCTTTCTTACTTATTGTACCTGATGTATGTTCATCTGCAAAATTCAGAAAGTGAACTGCTGGAAGGTTTGAAAGTTTTTATCATAATGCTTCATCCTCCATGGAGCTCATTAACCTCGCTATCAAAATAGATCCAGAAATGTTTATAATATCCCTTAGAGGCTGGATACTATAGCATTGTTTGATGTGTGTCCCATTTTGTCCTTTCTGTAACTTATCTTTATGCTGATGATGTTTAATATGCCAGGAAAAACAAGATCTTCCCCAGATCCCCCTGCTTAATTTAAACAACATGTTTAAATTAAGCAGGGGGAGTTTAAAAGAGTTTCCCAAGAAGAAAGCCATTGTTGAAAGACAACCATAAGAAGTTCCCACAAGACATTTGGGGGACCTAAATTTGCATTAGGCCAAAGAGTTCAATTTTGGTCTCACCCACACGCTATGTGAAACATGGTGGTGGCAGCATCATGTTATGGGGATTCTTTTCTTCAGCAGGGACAGGAAAGCTGGTTAGAGTTGATGGAAAGATGGATGGAGTCAAATACAGGACAATCTTAGAAGAAAACCTGTTAGAGTCTGCAAAAGACTTGAGACTGGGGAGGAGGTTCACCTTCCAGCAGGACAACAACCCTAAACATACAGCCAGAGCTACAATGGAACAGTTTAGATCAAAGCATCTTCATGTGTTAGAATGAGCCATTCAAAGTCCAGACCTAAATCCAATTATGTAATTTGCTGTTCACAGACACTCTCCATCCAATCTGACTGAGCTTGAGCTACTTTGCAAAGAACAATGGGCAAAAGTTTCATTCTGTAGATGTGCAAATCTGGTAGAAACAAACCCCATTAGACTTGTAGCTGCAATTGCAGCAAAAGGTAGTTTTACAAAGTATTAACTCAGGGGGGCTGAATACATATGACCACCACACTTCAGTTATTTGTTTGTAAAACATTTTGAAAACCGTTTATCATTTTCTTTTCACTTCACAAGTATGTACCACTTTGTGTGGGTCTATTAACAAAAGTCCCAATGAAATGTACTTATGTTTGTGGTTGCAAAGTGACAAAATGTGAAAAAATTTCAAGGGAATAAATGTTGTAAAGCGGTTAGGATAAAAGCGCTATAAGCGACTATTTACTAAAAAAGAGACTAGTCTAAACAAGTCTGCCGTTAGCTGTTTTTTTAACGGGGACTAGGCTGACAGACAGTAGACTCAGAACACAAACATAATACTTGAGCTAAGGAACTAAACAAAACTAGGACTGAGGGAAGAAAGTATCAGAAAATATACACAGGAGCTGGGATCAGTGAAAAAGCAACCTGAACACTACATATGACAGTGGACCAGGGCTAGTAAGAACAGGCTACAAAATCAGGATACAAGTGTGGTCACAATACAAAAACTAAGAAATGGTGAAGACAAGGCTGGCAAACAAAAGAAAAGGGGGCCAGATATTAAAACTAAGTTATTACAGATCATGGGACATCAAAAGAGGTAAACAAAAAATCCCTCCATCAAGGAGGACAAACGCTGTTTTGGACCTAAAGGTTAAATTAGAAATGACAAAGAAACACAAACCAGGAGAGAACTAAATACAAGACAGAACCAAAATAACTGGGGCGGCTAACTAGGGAATAATATAGAAAAGGGAGGCAGAACAAAAACAGACGTGAACAAAAAAAAAAAAAAAATAACTTGGGGACTGACCGAGAAGACATAGCACAACAAATAATCTAAAAGGTGTCACAAGACAGACTAGAAACTGTAACAAGCAGGTATGTAATCGACATGAAAAATAAACAAGGTGACATCCAGCTAACAGATTAAACAGTGCGACAGAGCTAAAATAAAAACAACACAGCGACCAAACCTCAGACCAAGACATACAGATAACAGAGCCCAAATACCATGGGACAGGCAAACCAGAGGGCAGGGTGTTGCACTGGAAAGGAAAGATGATGATCTGACAGGAAATTGAGGGATGAAGCCTTCAGGATCAGATTAGTCAGGTCAATCCTGTCAAACATGCCTCTTTCAGTTTCTCTGTCAGCAGTATTGTATTAAGAACAAATAAAAAGGATAAAGGATATAGTGTGATTTGCATTTATTTGATAGCTTCAATTTGCAGAGATTTATTTTTAAAACAAAACATTTAACTCATTGCGGTTTAATTATGGAGCCCCATGATTGGTTAAAAACATCCACTTTCATCAGCTGGGATATTAGTAATGCATTACATATTGATTCCAATTGAACTACTACAATACATCAACCTACATTGGCCTACATATAAAATGTTAACAGCTTAAACTGTGGGCATTCATGCACAGTATTGTCACCATGTGCTGCTTTACATTATTGACAACATAGTGGCATCTGTGGTCTGATTGCTAAAGTGACAATTAAATTCAACTTTATTTATGTAGCCCCTATTCACAAGAAAGTCATCTCAAGGCACTTTACAAAATAAAGTCAAGACCATAAAGATGTATAGAGAAAACCCAACAATTCCCCCTTGAACAAGCACTAGGCAACAGTGGAGAGGAAAAACTCCTTTAACGTAAGAAACCTCCAGCAGAACCAGGCTCAGGGTGGGCAGCCATCTGCCTTGACCGGTTGGGGTGAGTGGAAAGTGAAGGGAGAAAAGAATATAAGAACAAAACATCAGGCAGGTTGGTAGGACCAGTAGTAAAATACAGGGTTAATGTCATACAGTGGTGACAATTGTGGGGTGAGAGGAAGGAAAGGAGCTCAGTGCATCGGGGGGTGGGTCCACCAGCAGTCTAAGCCTATAGCAGCATAACTATAACTAACTATAAGCTTTATTAAAGAGGAAGGTTTTAAGCCTAGACTTAAAAGTAGAGAGGGTGTCTGCTTCCCGAATCTTAACTGGGAGCCACAGGAGAGGAGCTTGATAGCTAAAGGCTCTGCCTCCCATTCTGCTTTTGCAAACTCTGGGAACCACAAGTAGGCCTGTATTCTGGGATTGAAGTGGTCTACTGGGATGATATGGTTATTCTGTCCTCACTAGTGTGGAGAGTTGCTTCTAGCTTGACAGATAGCTAACAGGTCCCTACAGTAAACACTCAGCACGTAGTTTTTGAGTTTAGAACTTTACTGAAGAAAGCACTGTGAAACTGCAATACAAAATAAATGTGTTCATTGTTTCATTTTTACATACACGCAAAGTCATTACAAGAAACAAATTATGCTGGTTACAAATCAAAACGTATAACAGAAATGCACTTAACATGATTAGCAGTTAACGCTAACTCGAAATTAGCCCGATGCTAACATACATGGTAAATCCCATAGACATGCTACTGCAATTAGCATTGTAACGTTTTTATAGTAATTACAGATAAATCACAAGCTAAACCATCTTAAGACGAGCATATGGTACGATTGTTAAACCTAACACACTTCGTACTTACAGACATATGTTCTTTAGGGACTGATGGAAAAGTTTGAAAGAAAAATTGTCTACTGACTGCTGAACTAATCTTTAGAACTTCCGGTTACGAATTCAACTACGGTAAGTCAGATAAGACAAAAACAAGCAACCCGTTCCCTTCTTATGAGTAGCAGCACAATGGTGCTATGAGGTCTTCTATATATGATGGAGCCTGACCGTTCAGAGCTTTATATGTAAGAAGCAGGGTTTTAAATTCTATTCTAAATTTAATGGGAAGCCAATGGAGAGAAGCTAGTGAAGGTGAAATATGATCTCTCTTGCTAGTTCCAGTCAGCACTCTTGCTGCAGCATTTTGGATTAATTGCAGGCTCTTTAGGGAGTTACTGGGGCATCCTGAAAGTAGGGAATTACAGTAGTCCAACCTAGAAGTAACAAATGCATGGACCAGTTTTTCGGCATCACTTTGAGACAGGATGCTCCTAATTTTGGCAATGTTCCGTAGGTGGAAGAAGTTCTAAAGATTAAAACAAAAAACACTAAAACAAAATCTCTGTTCTCCGCTTGTCCAGTCAACGAGTGTTTAGTGGAAAATGAAACAAAGAGTTTATGTGGTGTCATTATGTGCAGCAGGGAAAAAACAGTCAAATATTTTATATTTATAATATATATTTTATTGTTATATTTTAGTTTTTTTTTACTCACTCCCTTTAAAGTAGTCATTGGACTATTGTGAATAGGTGTTGCTGAATTATAATTTTTAACTGTTTGAAAACCTGCAGTCTTGAATTGCTCCTTGAGAGATTTGAATTGAGTTTATTATTGTGCTTTATAAATACTTACAAAATTACCACCTATAGTACAATATCAAATTAAAAATTAAAGCATTTACTGTATCGAACATAGGCATCTATGTTGCTTATTTTACTTTGTGACAAAATGAAGTACACTCAAATACAATAGTACACTCAATACACTCACATTATACCAGAGAATAGAAAGAGTTTCATCCATTTTATTTCAAAATTGTAAATCAATAACAATGAACAATTCTGGATGAAAGTCGTGATATTAAAACAAGCAATAACGAGATCTACATTCACATCATAACATCTTATACAACTAATTTTTAATTCAAATCACTTGCAATAATTCACATTAGTTTATCATATTTCTTCATACTTTAGACTGAACAGAAAAACCTTCTGAGGTGTTTAGAAATTTCTTTCATTTTCAGTCCGTATATGAGTGGATTAAACAAAGGATGGTACACCAGTTTTTGTAACGTCATTATTGTACTCGTAGTTGTTGATAAATGAGATTCCACTCGAGCTATGACAATATCATAAACACACAAACCAGAGAAACTAACTAAAACTATCAGGTGAGGTAAACAGGTCTCTGCAGCCTTTTTCCTGACTTCCCCACGACTTTGATAAGCTATGAGAATTATCTTTGTGTATGTGAAAATGACAAAGACCATAGGGAGTATTACATGATCTAATAAAGGAATCACTCCATATATAGTCAGTGCTCTTGATTGTACACACTGAAGTCCATAAATTGCACCATCACAAAATATTCCATATATAGTAAAGTTACACATTTTACTCTGAGTAACCAGTATAACTGTGACTGCAACGTGACAGGCAGGTACAGACCAAGCTGAAACCAGTAAAATACTCACCCTGGTTTTTCTCATGATAGTTGGATATTGCAGAGGTTTACATATAGACACATATCTGTCATAGGCCATGACTGACAACAGTAGAGATTCTGAACCAGTTAAAGTGTAATACAGGAAAAACTGAAGGAGACAGGCTGAATATGATATGATCTGTTTGTCAGACAGAAAATCAATTAACAGCTTTGGGTAGATGTTAGTGCTGTAAAGAACAGCGTTCAGTAACAAAGCTGCAATGAAAATGTACATAGGCTCATGGAGGTTTTTGTGAATTAAAACAAGACACACAATAGTTAGATTAAAGCAGATTACTAGGATATATACTATAAACATGATGACAAAACAAATATATCTGTATCTGTTCAATTCTACATGTCCATAAAGAGTTATATAAGTTTCATTAAGTTTATCATCCATTAAAGTTGTATAAAAAATAAAGGTTAATTAAACAGATTACAGGATATAACCAGCATTTGTTAATAGACAATTTAAAATAGCAATACAACTAATACAACCTGAACAGCGTCGTCTTTATTCACAAATGTGTGTTTATCTGACAGTTCAGAAATTGAAGTGTTTGAAGCTGTGGTCAGTTTTTATTAGATGGCTTCACCCTCTGGATCTCATTATTCTCTCCATCAAAACCATCCATCGAAAAAGATGCTGATGTCATCCAACCCTGGAGGCCTGTAGTCATAGTGCCCTATTCTGCATTTTTTTCGCTTCTTCTTTGTGTAGGTCTCTGTGTTTGACCTGAATATTGGGTTATGATGAGATTTGGACATGTAGACATGTTTACATAATGTAGAGCAGTTCTCCTGCTTCTTCCTTTTCTTCCTTCACTCTTAATGTCCATGGATATGTGGGTGTGTTCTAGTTTGGATGGTAGTATGACTTTCTTTTTTGATTTTAAAATTTCCATTCCACTGTGTCATTTCATCTAACCTGACCTTTGATTAGTTCATGATGTTGAAGGAGCTGAGTTGCAGCCTCCCCTGTGGTTCCTGTCTTTGTGTCATCAAGCAAAAGTAGCAGGACCCTCTATCATGAGTCTATGATCAATAAATGAAAGTGAACATGCTTTATATTAAAATGCATACTTTTTTATATATTTTGTAAGTTTTGCATGATTCTTGTTTATTGTACGCTGACAACTATGACTATGTGAAGGACTGTGCACAGCGTGGTGGGGTGTAATGAGTGAGGTACCATATCAGAGCAGCAAGGAATGATTGACTGTGCTTTGGACACTGTATCTTTAAGTTGTTTTTTTATTTATTTATTTATTTATTTATTTTTACCTAAATCCCTGTTTTTATATTAATTTATATTGATGCCTACTACTTATATATTTTTTGAAATTGTTATGCATTCTACTGTGTGACTGATCTCAGCGGTAGGAAGGTGGAGATAAAGAAAGACAGAATGTTTATCTTCTGCATCTGTATCTCATTGATGTTTTCAAAGAAAAAAAAGACTGATCAAAAAAAGTGGCTATTTACATTTATTTGAAAGCTTCACTTTGCACATTTGAATCGCTAAAGGAAAATGCAATAAACATGTTGTAAAATGTAAATGTTTTATTATACAATAAACCACATGGAAATAAATTCCAGCTGCATTTGTAGTGATGTTCATTATTTAATAACAATGATATAATAAAATAAATAGTTCTACAAAGAAAGTGGTAATGGGTACATTAAATTAATACTTGTAGTACAATTTGGTGGTAATAATTTGGATTTAAATGTAGGAGCTTCCTCTATGATTGTGTTTGTCAGTGTCAGTGTAATGTTTCTTTTATGAAGTAGCAGATGTGCGTACATCCCCCACCAGTGGTGTTTTAACAAATAAAATGGATTATGGTTTCCTCAATAGCACTGAACAAATGTCCAAAGATGAAGTTCTTAGCCACGTGAACTGTTTGTGCACAGTGCTGTGCCACTGAGATGCTGCTGCCTAATCCTCAGTGCAGTGGCCTCTGACATTTTTGCCTTGAGGGAGAGTTTGCTAGAAGTCAATCATGCAATTACATGTGTGCACACACAGAAAAGAGATTTACACATGAGAGGCAGAAGCATTAGCAGAAGTAACATCAGTCTGTAGAGGCTGTCTGAATTTAGCTTTATACTCCTACAATGTATGCACACTGACAAAATAACTACCTCACAACAATGTTGCTTGTTTGGTGCAAAGACAAACTAATGAACCTGATGGTATCATTAATGTCATCAGGTGCCCTGGTAGAACAGCAGGATGAGCTGCAGAAATCTGCAGGATCAAATCCCAGCCTTCCCAAATGTGCCCCCTTCACTGCCCACTGCTCCCCCCAGGGGGATGGGTTAAATACAAAGAAAGAATTTCTTTGTAAATGTATACGTGCTCAATGATGACAATAAATAAAGATTCTTACATCGAATGTGCCCCAGAACCAACCACCACACACAGTAGTCTCACGTGTAAAGTGAAGTTTGATATATTGACTGAAATTTAACTGTACAATAGTAGATATTCTATCTCGTCTAAACAGGGTTTCACTTGGCAAAGTAAAGTCATAACAGAAGATTAATATCAGTGAACAGTTCGGCATGGAAGTTTTGAAAAGTAATAGTGCAGAATTTAAACAACAAAAAACTGTTATGATTTCAGTCCTAAGAATTTTTTAAGCTTAAATGTTTTTAACTGCTTCTTCAATAGCATCTTCTACTATTTGTCAAAGAAATAAAAATCAGTTGCAATAATTTCCATCTCTTCGTGCATATTTTAGACTGAACAGAAAACCTTTTTGAGGTGTTTGGAAATTTCTTTCATTTTCAGCCCGTATATGAGTGGATTAAACAAAGGGTGGTAAACCAGTTTTTGTAACGTCATGATCAAATGAGTAGTTGGTGATAAGTTGGATTCCACTCGAGCTATGATGATATCATATATACACAAACCAGAGAAGCTAATTAAAATGATCAGATGTGGTGAACAGGTCTCTGCAGCTTTATGTCTGACTTCTCTACTACTTTGAGAAGCTATAACAAGTATTTTTGTGTATGTGAAAATTATAAAGAGCATAGGTAGCACTACGAGATCTAATAAAGGAACCATTCCATATATACTGAGCGCTCGGGACTGTACACACTGAAGTCCATAAACTGTATTATTACAAAATATTCCTTGAATAGTAAAGTTACACGTTTTACTCTGAGTAACCAGTATAACTGTGACTGCAACGTGACAGGCAGGTACAGACCAAGCTGAAACCAGTAAAATACTCACCCTGGTTTTTCTCATGATAGTTGGATATTGCAGAGGTTTACATATAGACACATATCTGTCATAGGCCATGACTGACAACAGTAGAGATTCTGAACCAGTTAAAGTGTAATACAGGAAAAACTGAAGGAGACAGGCTGAATATGATATGATCTGTTTGTCAGACAGAAAATCAATTAACAGCTTTGGGTAGATGTTAGTGCTGTAAAGAACAGCGTTCAGTAACAAAGCTGCAATGAAAATGTACATTGGCTCATGGAGGTTTTTGTGAATCCAGATCAAACACACAATGGTAAAATTAAAGCAGATTACTAGGATATATACTATAAACATGATAACAAAACAAATATATCTGTATTTGTTCAACTCCACATGTCCATAAAGAGTTATATAAGTTTCGTTAAGTTTATCATCCATTAAAGTTGAGTAACAAATCAATCTTCAATAAAAAAATCAGATTTATTTTCTAAACAGCATAGATTAATAAAAATGTTGAAATAATTTTACAATAATATTAATATAACCTGTACTGCAGTGTCTTCTTTGTTCATAGACATTGAAATGTACCTGATGTGTCAGTGGTCAGTTTTTATTATATGGCTTCACCCTCTGGATGTCATTATTCTCTCCATGGAAACAGATACTAATATGTAAAAAAACGTCATCAAACCCTGGAGGCCTGTAGTCATAGCGCCTCAATATGCAATATTGTTTTCTCCGGTCTTTCTGTACTTCTCTGTGTTTCGTCTGAATAGTGATGATCGGAATGTTGGTTATGATGAGATGGGTTAATTCAAATATGTTCATATCATGTGGAGCAGGTTTCCACAGTCAAGCTGAGGTCTTTAACCATGTGTCTTATGTAGATCTTATTTGACAGTACTGTGATAGTCATTATCATTTTATTATTTTCCACTACACTACAGTGGTCCATCAAGGAGCAGGATCTCCTGTGGTTGAGTTTTTTATCTCATCATCTGTCAGTGAGTGATAACATCATTCTGTGAGGAATCCACAGATATGCAGTCTGACCAGAGAAGAGGTAATCAGCCCTCAGTGTCCACTGCCCTGCTTGTTTTCTAGCTTACGCACTGCTGACAATCAGAAGCTGGTCTTCCCCCACTCCACACTCATCTAATCTTCTCATTGTTTTTGTGAATCCAAATGAAACAAATATTAGTGACATTAAGGCAGATTATTATAACATTTATTGTTAACATGATAAAAACATACTAAAATCTGTATTTGTTCATGAAATGTAATATATTTGACATTAAGTTCATCATCCATTAATGTACTGCAGTTTATTTGTTCACAGATGTTGAAATGCATCGGATTCATGTTTCAGGCTGTGGAAAGTTACCCTGTTCATTAAAACAGATTCTGATATGCTAAGAACTTTATCAAACCCTGGAGGCCAACAGTCACAGTCTCACTCCGTGTTTAGGACACTTTGTCTAGCACATGAAGCACCTTTTGATTGCACTGATTAGTATTCATATCTGTAACAATGCCGGGCAAAAAAAAGACAATTCTTTTTTATGTTGCCACATTTTTAACACATGACACCATATGCATATGAGATATCATTTGAACATCACACCATCAGGGTCACTGCTCCCATTACAATTCACATGATTGTGATCTAACAGCCACCGGGCACAGCTGCGTAACTTCTGTGATGAGCTTGACATGCCTGTCCAGGTTGGACGCTGGTTCTCTCCCAATGAGAGCTGGGATCCAATAAGTGGTTAAAGATGATAGATGAACACCTCTGTTGTAGACATTCTGGAAAGACTTTGGCAGTATTTCAAATCTGGTATCCCTCTCCAAGGACTCAACCAAAGAAACTTTTCTTTTTCATGACAAAAACACGTGGCTTTGGTGTAGAGGGCTAAATGCATTCTTATACTAAAATTATACTTTTGCCTTTAATATTAATACCAATAAATTGAACTAATCACAGTTGCGTCCACTTTATGTAATTTTGTTCTTCATTAAAAGGATTAAGCTTAGACCAGGACCTGTGCACTTATTTCTTATTGTTCCTGAATATTAGTTTCCCTTTGCTTTTACTCTAATTGTACACATGGGCCTCTGTAACCAGTCCATTTCTATATATGCTTCTATGTTAAATTCACTAAGACAAAAAAAAAAATCATATAGAAGTGAGAGAAACTCACTTAATTTGGTTTTACTTAACAGTGCTGTAAAGTGAGCTACTATTTTAACATGACATGGAAATCTTTACACACACACACACACACACACACACACTTCCTCCCTTCTGTGTGAATAGATT
The DNA here is from genome assembly GCA_020496755.1 of Channa maculata. NCBI lineage: Eukaryota > Metazoa > Chordata > Actinopteri > Anabantiformes > Channidae > Channa > Channa maculata. The sequence continues at coordinate 26,012,380 of CM035609.1, read as the reverse complement.
TTATTTGGTGCAGCAGTTAAAAAACTACAATATTTTAACTAGCTTAGTGGTAGAGTAATGAAAAATAGCCTGGTTTTAGGTGCACGTTGGGAAATTACTTTTACACATAAAAGTACTTTTATACTGTTGTACAGGAAAGTCTGTGCATAGTAAATGTTACCTCTAATGGCTGATTCTGACTGAAGAGAACAACATTTTGAGGTGTTTAGAAATTTCTTTCATTTTGAGCCCATATATGAGTGGATTAAACAAAGGATGGTACATAACTTTTTGTAACGTCATAATCAAACGTGCAGTCATTGATAAATTGGAATCTACTCGAGCTATGCTGATATCATATACACTAAAACAGAAGGAACTGATTAAAACTATCAGGTGAGGTAAACATGTCTCTGCAGCTTTTTTCCTGACTTCTCTACTACTTCGATAAACTATAACAAGGATCTTAGTGTATGTGAAAACTATGAAGATCACAGGGAGGACTGCAAGATCTAATAAAGCAACCACTCCGTATATGGTAAGTACCTTTGATTGTGCACAGTGAAGTCCATAAATAGCACTATTACAAAATATTCCTTTTATAGTAGAAGTGCACATTTTTGTTTTAACAGTGAGTATAACTGTGAGTGCAAGATGACAGGCAGGTACAGACCAGGCTAAAACCAGAAAAATACTCACCCTGGTTTTCCTCATGATCATTGGATATTGCAGAGGTTTACATATAGACACATATCTGTCATAGGACATAGCTGCTAACAGTAAGAACTCTGAACCACTTAACATGCAAAACACAAAAAACTGAAATAGACAGGCTGAATATGATATGATCTGTTTCTCAGATAAAAAATCTATTAACAGCTTAGGGTAGATGTTAGTGCTGTACACAAGAGCATTCACCAACAAAGCTGAAATGAAAATGTACATAGGCTCATGGAGGTTTTTGTGAATCCAGATCAGACACACAATAGAGACATTAAAGAAGAGTATTAGAACATAAACTGTAAACATGATGAAAAAGTACAAAAATCTGTATTTGTTCAAATCAACATGTCCATGAAATGTGAAATAAGTGACGTTAAGTTCATCATCCATTAATATTGTTTTAAACAAAAAATAAAATCAGACTGACTGTCTAACCAGCTTGCATGAACAAAACGTTCACAGTAACACAAACAGCCAACCTGTACTGGAGTTTCTTATTCATTCAAAGATCTTGATTTGCACTGGTGTAAGTTTGTTTCCAAAATTCAGAAAGTGAACGGTTTGCGGCTGTGGAAAGGTCTTATTGGACTGCTTCAGCCTCTGTGGGTCTCCTGAGTCTTCAGAGGACGCCATCAAAGCCTTGAGGCCAGACGTGATAGCACACAGTTACGTAATCTTTTCTCTCTGTTTTCTCTGAACCCTATGAACAGAAGCTATGGGCCATATGGTTTGTTTTTGGCACATTTTGTCCTACTATATACAGTGTCCTGAAAAAGTATTTATACCCCTTGAAAAAATGTTGAAAAACATTTATCATTTTCCTTAGCTTTCACAATTATGTGCCACTTTGTGTTGGGCTATCACATACAATCCCAATAAAATACATTTACGTTTGTGGTTGTAACATGAGAAAGTGTGGAAAAGTTCAAGGGGTATGAATACTTTTACAAGGGACTCTAGAACACGCTTGTGCCAAAAATGATATTCCTCACCCTTTCTTTGCTTTTCTAACATCAATTTCCCCATTGTGATGCAATATTATTTTTCATATCTAGTAGTTCACAACCTACTCCGACCTTCATTTTACCACAGTAACTGTGACTAAAGCATATAGAAATTATTTTAAAAAATGTTATCTTGTCTGATGGATGAAACAAGTTTATTGGCTGGAAATTTTGTAATATCTATTTAAAGCAGATGGACCCAGAACACAAGAATAAACTTTTAAAAACACTTAAATGAAAAAATAATTTGTACAAAAATGAGTTACATTAGCAAGTTCATGGTTGCCACTGTCATAGTTACCTTTAGCAGATTCTAGACTCCACACTGTCTCATCAAGTATTTCAGCTTGACTCTGCCATTTCTGTTTATATGAGAAAAAAAGATCTTCAGTGAAGTCAGCCAGAAATATGGAGGGTCATCGTGCATAACCAATTTATCTTTACTGAATATGTTCCCCAACTCCTAGAGTTCAGTACTGCAGTGCCCTGCCGACAGGGCTACCAGCTGCACCATCAAACCCCTCCAGATGATCCCAAATGCAGCAGCACATCTCTTTTTTTTAGCCACTGGCTTCCAGTAGGTGCCTGTATCAGCTTCAAACCTCTGAACCTTTGCTTATAGAGTGGTAACTTCATTAGCACTTTCCTGCCTAAACACTATCAGGTGTACAATCTCTCAGTCCAACAGCACTCATCCAATAAAAAACATCTTGTGGGCTCTGCACCACACACCAAAAGGTGGTCAACAGATCAATGACTTTCAACTTGTCCTTTAAGGGGTCGCCAGCGTTGAATGTGTTGATTTGGCATGTTTTTTTTTTTAATGCCGGATGCCCTTTCTGCCACAGTCTTCCCATTTTATCCGAGCTCAGGCCCGGCATCAAGATGGGACCACACCTTGTGGCGTGGGATTCAATCCTGCAGCCTTCTGCATCACAACCCAATGCTCTACCTATTGAGCCACCAGGCCCCCCACTCCACAGAAAAGGTGTTAATATTTATTTATTTATTTTTGCCAAATCTGGCCACAAATCCAGCTGACCTGAGTATCCTACTAGTTTCTGTGGACACAGTTTCTTTTGTTTAAGAGCAGTAAGGTATCTGAAGGAGGACACTCATTAGTGATAGTCTTCTTGGGCAGATATGCTACAACCGGATCCAGCACGGACAGAGGAGGCAGTGGAAGACCCAAGTGCACGTCTCCGGAGACTATATCGTACTTTTTTTTATAAATCTTGAATTTCTTGGCTTTATTGTATAGTTCTAATTTTTAGTTCTAATTTAAATGGTAAATGGCCACTTATGTCAGGCTTTTATCCAAAGTGCTCTACAATGTTGATTCTCATTCACCCATTCACACACAACACACACAACACACACACCAGTGGCGGTGGCTGCCATGCAAGGTGCTCATGTCACCCACCGGGAGCAACTTAGGGTTCAGTGTCTTGCCCAAGGACACTTCGACACGGCCTGGTAATCGACAATTACAGCTCATTCTTACTATACAGGAAAAGCCAAATAAAAACTCAGAATGTTGGCTTCCTGGACATGAATTTGTTTTTAGATGTTTTAACACCTGGGAGGGCATGCATTATCAATTTACGAGCATTCACACTTGAATTCCTGTAATAAACAACAGATATTAATAGCTTTATTTATAAAGCACTTTTTAAACAAACTACAAAGTGCTGTACAGTACAAAAGCAATGAGTAGAATGTGAGCATTAGTTTAATTTTATTTAGTTATTCTCTGCTGATATCTGTGTGTTTTGTCATTTTACAAACATTTTATTGAATAAAACCAACAAAAAAAATTATTAATATAAACATGTAAAGGTGTTTCCAACCATTTTTTGCCAGTGTACGTACTTTATTGTCTTCTCTTTGAATTTCATTATTTTGCTTTGACCCTCAATTGAACAGTAAGTGAACATCTGCCCAACAAATAAATGCACACATAAAATGTGTAAATTAAAAAGTATGCATCATGAGGAAATAATGGCAAAACATGGCTTGTTCTAGATTTACTTTTTCTTATTCTAAAGAAATGACAGACCTGTCATTTCAGGCTTGTCAAAATGCCGTCTCTGAAGATTATTAATTTATCAGCTGCGTGTGCAGCAGTGAAAGAAAAGACATGGGGCATCCCTAAATACAATAAAATAAAAAACGTTTTTCAGGAAAACATGTTTATACTATTCAGTTAAACCTACATTAATGTTAATATTTCAGTTTTACATCATATATAAATTGTTATAATATAAAGTTGACATATTTGTATAAGCAATATGAAATGTACCTATACAAAAAATAAACAATATCAAATATGAATTTTATCACTTCTAAACTGGGTTAAATTTGACGATAAAACAAGGAAAATGCATAAAAATATATTAATAATGAACGAAAACATTTTTAAAAAATGACAAATTGATCAGTTAAGCTCATATGTTTTACTTTTTTTTTTAAACATTCAGGTTTTCACTGTCTGTACTAGAAACAAATGCAAAATTTAAATCAGCTTCAATTACTTACCTGTCTACATGTTAGTTTTCCAAAGAATTCTCTACAAATTTAACAGCTGTTCATGCATCAGATGATTTTGGCTGGACAGAACAACCTTTTGAGATGTTTAGAAATTTCTTTCATTTTTATACCATATATAAGTGGATTAAACAAAGCATGGTAGGAAAACATTTGTAATGTCATGATTAAACGTGCAGTTTCTGACAAATTGGCCTCCACTCGAGCTATACTGACAAGTACACTCAAACAGAAGAAACTAAATAAAACCAGCAAGTGAGGTAAACAGGTCTCTGCAGCTTTTTTCCTGACTTCTTTACCACTTCGATACGCTATAATAAATATCTTTGTGTATGTGAAAACTATGAAGACCATGGGAAGTACTACAAGATCTAGTAAAGAGATCAAACCATATAAATTAAGTGCATCTGATTGTACACATTGAAGTTCATATATTGCATTGTTACAAAATATTCCTTTTATAGTAAAGTTACAAAGTTTGGTCTCAGCACTTAGTAACACTGGGACAGTAACATGACAAGCAGGTACAGACCAAGAAAAAAACAGTAAAATACTCATCCTGGTTTTCTTCATGATGGTTGGATAGTGCAGAGGTTTACATATAGACACATATCTGTCATAGGCCATGGCTGCTAACAGTAAGAACTCAGAACTATTTAAAGTGTAATAGAGAAAAAATTGGAAAAGACAGCCTGAATATGATATGATTTGTTTTTCAGATAAAAAGTCAACTAACAGCTTTGGGTACATTGTAGTGCTGTAAAAGACAGAGTTCACTAACAAAGCTGCAATGAAAATGTACATAGGCTCATGGAGGTTTTTGTGAATCCAGATAAGGCACACGATGGTGACATTAAAGGATATTATCAGAATAAATAATATAAACATGATACAAAAATAGAGATATCTGTATTTCTGCACATCCACATACCCGTTAAGTGTTATATATGTTACATTAGATTTGTCATCCATTACTGTTACTGAAGTAAAACGGGCACATTATCTAATCAGCAGAAATTAATGCATTTTTAAGAGACTGTGTAAGTCGTGCTGGACATTGTTATTGACAGACCTTGAAATGCACTTGATGTATATTCCTCTGCAAATTTCAGAAAATGACCTGTTAGAGGCTGTGGAAAGTTTTTTATTAAGTTGCTTCACCCTCCGTGGAACTCATTAGCCTAACAAAATACATTCCATTATGGAAATAATAAACCTCGGAGGTTTGATGCTACTGCATTGTTTGAGCACGTGCCACATTACACCACTTCTGCAACTTTCAATACATGTATGTTCTCAATTGCATGTCGACATTAGTGTTTGTTGATATTGAGCAACTTTCTGTGGTGTTGTTATATTTAGCAATGCTTTTGCAGGGAAGTACATTATTTTACTTGTTTTAAATGCTTGTGTATCCTTTGTCGATGTACTGTATTTAGACAGAATAACGATTTTCTCTGTTAGAGGGTGGCAGTGGCTCAGTTGGTGAAGTGGCCTATCAACCATAGGGTCGGAGGTTTGCGCCCCGCTCCATGTCAAAGTGTCCCTGGGCAAGACACTGAACACAACAGCCCATCTCCATCCCAGTGCAGTGCCCGTCCCAAGCCTGGTAGACCGGAGGGTTCCGTCAGCAAGGGCATCCGGTGTAAAAACTGTTCTAAATAACATGTGGATAAATGATCCGCTGTGGTGACCCTGAACTCACAGGATAAGCTGAAAGGTCAAAAACATTTAAATAAAGATTTTCTCTATTAATGGGTGACTGTGTTTCAGCAGGTAGGGCAGTCGTTCATTTCTGCCTGTCTGTTGGGGATGTACCAGTAAAAAATATCAGTAAAAAAATGAAACTAAAACACTTATAAAACATAGGCATGTATACTATTTATTGTTTTCACCTTATGAGAAATTAAGTTCAGTGCACACAAATCTAATGATGGTGATACATGGAACGTGAATAATATTATTGGATTTGTAAAGTAAAAACATACATTAATTGAATTCCACTCTTCTGTAAATGTAATAAGTGTAATACAAACATTAATGATAGTATATGAACAGTTTGGAATGAAAGTTGATCATGAATAACTACAAAGAAATGAGTTATTACAGCATTTAAAACTTTTCAGTCTTGTTAATGTTTGCCACTGAAATAAATGCACACTTCTTTTAGGAATTCACATCAATGTTTGTCTCTACAGTAAAAACCCTAATATGTCAGATGATTGCTCAACAGAACAATTTTTTGAGGACTTTAGAAATTTCTTTCATTTTGAGGCCGTATATGAGTGGATTAAACAAAGGATGGTACAAAACCTTTTGTAATGTAATTATCAAACGTACAGTGGTTGATAAATTTGATTCTACTCGAGCTATAATGATATCAAATACACTAAAAGAGGAGGAACTGATTAAAACCAGCAGATGAGGTAAACAGGTCTCTGCAGCTTTGTTCCTGACTTCTCTACTACTTCCATAAGCTATAATAAGTATCTTTGTATATGTGAAAACTATGAAGAGTACGGGAAGTATTATGAGATCTATTAAAGGCAGCAAACCATATATAGTTAGTGCTGTTAATTGTACACAATAGAGGTCATAAATTGTACTATTACAAAATATTCCTTTTAGAGTAACATAACATATTTTATTTTGAGCACTCAGTATAACTGTGACTGCAATGTGACAGGCAGGTACACACCAAGCTGAAACCAGTAAAATACTCACCCTGGTTTTTCTCATGATAGTTGGATATTGCAGAGGTTTACATATAGACACATATCTGTCATAGGCCATGACTGATAATAGCATAAATTCTGAAGAACTTGAAGTGCAATAAAGAAAGAATTGCAAGAGACAAGCTGAATACGATATGATCTGTTTTTCAGATAAGAAGTCGATCAAAACCTTTGGGTAGATGTTGGTGCTGAAAAGAACAGAGTTCAGTAACAAAGCAGCAATGAAAATGTACATAGGCTCATGGAGGTTTTGGTGTTTCCAGATCAAGAACATAATAGTGACATTAAAGCAGATTATCAGAACATATGTGGTAAACATTGTGAAAAAATACAAAAATCTGTATTTGTTCAATTCCACATATCCATGAAGTGTAACACATGTGACATTAACTTCATGATCCATTAATGTTGTTAAAAAGTAAATGTTTGGTAAGAAATGAAACATTGCATAACCAGCTTACATGAATAATACAAACACCCAACCTGTACTGGAGTTTATTAATGCACAGATCTTGAAATGCACTTGCTCACTTTCAGACAGTGAACTGTATGAGGTTGTGGAAAGCTTTTTATTAGATTGCTCCACCCTATATTAATCCCATTATTCTCCCCATAAAAACAAACTCTGATATGCAAAGAGCATCATGAAGCCTAGGAGGCCAACAGCCAAAATCTCATTTGTACCATATAAGCAGTTGTGATGGTGTAAATGGAACGTTTTTGCATACTGCTTTTAGCAAATGAAGCACTTTTTCAGTTGTTCCTCTTATCTGTGCTTATGCTGGGCCAATAGAGGATCATTCTCCTTTTTATGTTTCACTTGGCAATTTTGACATATAACACCATATGATAGCATGGACCTAAGTGAGAAGTCCTGTGGTGCCCCGGGGCGATTTTTCATTTTCTTTTCATTCCTAGTTGCTGGGTATCATTCACAAACATCTATATCCATTACATTGCGGCAAAATATCGTAATGTCAAATTTCTTGCCTTGTAACAGTAGCAATATTAACTTCAGAGCCATCTAAAATTTTCTTGCACACAAGAATTTATGGCGTAATATTAGAGAGAAGTAGGAAAAGTACGTTATTCCGCCATTTCTTAAAGAGTATGAATCTATGACCATAAGTAGCTATTGACCAATAACAAACCTTCAATGGGTCAGCAAAATTCTGAAAAAGGTTGTTTATATGATATTGAGTTCTATTTCACTAAATAATATCTATTTTGTGTCAAGCTTTAGAAATAGTCATGACATTTAAATAGTCCCTATTAGGGTGAGTTCTGTTTTTAAAAGTTTTTATTCTTCTACAGAGAATATAAAGTTGACATCATGCCTGCCTTTCTATTGGTGAGTTGAAGTCTCTGTTTTGATTTCCTCTCATGATTCTGAAAGGTGTCACAACAGTAGGTCAGTGCTGCTGCCATAGTCAGTAACCAGAGGAGTGTTGCCTTAAATTTTTGCAAGATCAGCTAATTTGAGTACAAATGACCTTGATATTGTGATTTGATTTGTCCAGCTAGTATCACATTTGTCCCCGTTTATCTTCTTCAATCTTGATCAAATTTGAATTATTTTAACAACATTTCAGCCAAACAAAAGATATGCAGGTAACTCACTCTAATCACTGTAGCAGGCACAGGTAAACCGATGGCATAGATCACAACATGATGCATTACGAACAGTTAACATGATGTGACACTACCAAATCCTCTATTGTCTGTTGTCCATTCTATGGCGCAACTGTGGCTTAAGATGGCTTCACTTCTGAGGAACTATCATGTCATCTGTCATTAAAATCTGCATTTTACAGATTTCTTTCATGGTTATTACACAGAAAAGCCCATGTGTGTTTGCAGGTAATTACTTCAGCTCATACCAAGCTATTACCTGTCATTTCTTTAATAAATATCCAATGTTACTTTATCTTTAGAGTTAGGTTTTCACCCCTTACAGCCACACAGACTTTCCAATACTGTCAGTAGCTGCTGACAGTAACTCTTACAGTCATACTATGTGTGCATAATAAGGGATTACTACCAAAAAGACAGAGGCTTTCTGGTTAGTAGTTTTGCCTACAGGAATGTCTTCCATAGAAAAGCACTGGATCTTTATCAATAATTGCTGTTGTTCTTCTACAACTGCAGCAGCAATCTCAGTCAGGTCTGGTTATCCAAAGGTTAAATCATGTCAACTGGACTTCTTACTTTATGGATGGAAATGTTTCACTGCTTATCCAAGCAGGAGAATTGGCTATGGGACCCAATCCTATTCTCCAGAGTATATAGACTTCGTTTCTCACCTGGCCTGAAAAGTCTTGTTAGGATAATAGGGGTGAGAAGAGGGCAGAGGGATGTAATGTTTAGAACTCTAGACACCCTTTATCCCCTAGGAGGGGGTCATTAGGTGTGGCCCTCTTGGTGGATGTGTGAAGTGCTCTTGATCTTCCTGGGGATGGATGAAGGGGCAGCATGAAAAAATGGCTTCAGGTTGTGCCTGAAGCCTCCTCCTCTGTTGAGAGAAGGATTCTCCATGTGAACATAAATGGCTTCACATACTCCTCTCTCATACCATCGTCTTCTCTGTCCAAAATGTGAACATTGTCATCATCAAACCAGTGTCCTTTGTCCTTCAGGTGTAGGTACACTGCTGATTCTGGTCTGGAGGGGTTGCTTCTCCTTGTCCTGGGCCATGCTCTTGTGTAGAGCTCTGAGCACTGTTCACTGCACTGGACTGCATACGCTATGTAGTTCGTATTATGTTTAGTTTTCGGGCTATTGGGTCGACGGGTCTCTATCTCATCAGCAATTTGTGGTTTGTGGACTTGCTCAACACTTATCTGGGAAATACTACTAGGGTCATAGTCTTTCCTGTGTTGTCAGAGTGGAATTTAATGTGATTTATGCCACAAACAGTAACACAACTCTCGTCTTAAAGGCAACACGTGACAGACCAAAACCATACATGACTTTGGATTGACATGGCTGTCAGTGACCTAGAGGTTGGTTTGAGTATAGGTTTACATAGGCACCACGTTATGACAACCGGGGCGGCTGTGGTTCAGTTTGATGAGCAACTGTCTTGGCTTTTCTGCCATAAGGCTAGTAGGAAGCAGGAACCAGCAGAAAAGCTAATATTAGACTAAAGTGCGGTAGTTGCATCATCTGTGTGCAGCTGTTGAAAAACAATTTCGCGTCATGTAGATGTCTGTCTACCAGTCCACACCCACCATCATTCCACCATAAGTGTGGCTAAATTATGAGGAATGTATAACTCAAATGTTCATACTAGCAATCGTTTCAAAATCAGCTTTCTAAAAAGCCAAAACCTTGAAAAAACTATTTTAATTGTGTCAACATGCTGCCACATGAAATGACAAGGATTGACTAAAGAAACCTGAATCTGACATCAACACAAACATATTTTTGAATAATGACCACATATTAATTTATCAGAACATTGTCCAAACCTGCCATTTCCTTCACTTTTTTCATGAATATGTGTCTCTTTAAAGGATCACAACATTCCCAGCATTATTATTACGTAAGTAATGAAAATGCTGCTGCATCACTTTTAAACCATTACATCAAGTCACTTTGATCTGACAGAACAGCATCTGCAGGTGTTTAGAGATTTCTTTCATTTTAAGTCCATATATGATAGGATTGAAGAGAGGATGATACAAAATTGTTTGCAAAGTCATTATGAAACAGACAATTTTTGGAAAATCAGATCCTACGCGAACTATAATAATATCAAAAGCACACAAACAGGAAAAGCTGATTAAAACCAACAGATGAGGTAAACAAGTCTGTGCAGCTTTTTTCTTTACATTTTTACAGCTTCGATATGACACAATAAGTATCCTGGTGTATGTGAAAACTATGAAGAGCAAAGGCAAAAGTGCAGTGATTATCAGAGCAACAACACCAAATATCGATCGTGCCTTTGAAGTCACACAGTGAAGACTGTAAATTGAGTTATTACAAAAAAATCCATTTAGAGTTAAATTACACAGTTTCATTTCAGCACTCAATATTGTTGGCACTGCAATAAGACAAGCAGGTACAAGCCAAGCTAAAACCAGGTAAAGATGGACAGTACTTTTTGTCATTATGGTTGGATACTGCAGAGGTTTACATATAGACACATATCGGTCATAGGACATGGCTGCCAACAATAAGAACTCTGAACCACCTACAGAATAATTAACAAAAAATTGAAGGAGGCAGGCTGAATATGATATGATCTGTTTTTCAGATAAAAAGTCAACTAACAGCTTTGGGTAGATGTTGGTGCTGAAGAGAACAGAATTCAGTAACAAAGCTGCAATGAAAATGTACATAGGCTCATGAAGGTTTTTGTGAATCCAGATAAGGGAAACAATAGTTGAATTAAAGAAGATGATTAGAATATAAGCTGTAAACATGATGAAAAAATAAACATTTTTGTAGTTGTGCATGTCTACATGTCCACCAAGAGTTATGTATGTAACATTAAGTTCTTCATCCATAAAAGTCTAAAATAAATTTTCAATAATAAATTACTCGTCCAGCCTATACAAACAAAAATCTGTATGACAACAATAATAACGTCCAACTCTTAGTCAAATGCACTGGATGTATGTTTATCTGCAAAATTCAAAAAGTAAACAGTTTGAAGCTGTGGGAACTTTTTGTAGGATTGCTCACCCTCCGTGGACCTCATTATTCTTTCCAAAGAAGTCCAGCAGACTCTGGAGGCCAGGCTCTCTCTACACCATGCAAACAGTAGTGATTAATTCACTTTTACCGACTTAAACTTGTTTTTTAAGAAAGATCTTCAGAAAAGTCAGCGTCAGAATCTTGGTATGTTCTTAACTTATATACAGATTTGTTTTTACCTTTGTTCTTATAATGATAATTCTCTTTAAATATAAGGACTTGAGACTGCAATCAATATCAAACCGTAATGGAAAAGAAAAGATGAAAAAGTCAAGAATGGCAAAAGTATGTTGTGCACCATGTTTCATGGAAATGTGTGATGTTATTTGTGGAGTTAACAGATTATAGAAGAAGAACATTACCTAAGAGGGTCCTAAGCACTTCAGAAATAAGGTAATATGGGGGTGACATTTTGGTAATAACATTGGGTTTTATTATTTCTGTAAAAACAATGTAACAGATTATGTCATAGTAATTAGTAAAATAATAACCATGTAATAGTTTTGTAGAAGCAATGGATTTGTCTAGGTAATTGGAGGTCAAAACTATATATATATATATATATATATATATATAAAACTATATAATATGATGTAGTGTTTGGCATGAATACTGTGATCTCTTTATGTATTTATATGAATTCATTATGTTATAATAATTGAATCTATGAATGTATTGTCTCATTTTTACTGACATCAGAATGATCAAAATATAACTCAATTTCCCGTAACATATTCCTCCTTTAACTTATCTTGTAACGGTATTTACACAACACATGACCACATTAGTCTTGTTTGTTCAGAAGATTCATATTGAATTATCATAAATCATATGTTGGAAACAATCATCTTTTTGTGGACATTGGCATCCAGACACAAGGCAGCTAAAATTGTCATGATTTAAGTGTTTCTGATGCAATGAATTGCAACAAAATAAGAAAAACACATAATCGAATTTGACTACACACATAACATAACTGATAACATAACAATTACCTATGAACTACCTTGATAGGCTTGAGTATAATTTTACACGGTTTTGTGTTTAGACCTGTGAGTAGTCCTGGAAACATCAATAGCACAATTCTCAATAAAAAAACATAATGTACTTCTTGAATTCTTGATTGTAAAGAGCACTTGGTGAGTTCCTATGAATTTCTTCTTGTTCCAGTTCTTCCTTTGTGATCTCGATGAGTTTCTGACTTGAGTTCTCGTGAAATTCAATGTCAAAGGAAGAGCTTGAATCCAATTAAGTTTCCATTAAATTGTCAACGTTTCTTTTTCCACTCTGTGGCAGATAAGCAAAATGATACTCAACATCAAAGCCCAAATACTGAGTAATTGTTTGGCTTACAAACCTAGGCCCATTATCACGAGACGATCCTTGTGGGAGACCCCAACAAACCACAATGACACTTATTAGCATAGTCACTGTGGGTGCTTCCTGATGTCCTGTTGGAAACCCATCCATCCATCATCTGTAATCATGTATTCTGTTCAGGGTTGCGGGTGGTGGGAGCCTGTCCAAGCCTGTCCCTTTCTGCAGGTGTCCCCGGCTTTGGAGCTGTGTGTTTTCCAGTGTCCAGCTACTGGTCCTACCAACCTGCCCGATGTTTTGTTGCTCTTTTTCTTTTCTCTCTTCACTTACCACTCACCCCCACCGGTCAAGGGGGAATTGTTGGGTTTTCTCTATACATCTTTATAATCTTTATAGACTTTATTCTGTAAAGTGCCTTGAGATGACTTTGTTGTGAATTGACGCAATATAAATAAAGTAGAATTGAAATTGAATTGAGACGGCAGCTTTCCACTGACGAGAGTTTTGCGTGCTCCTATTACAGGAAAGTCTACATTGTTTTTTCTGTGTTTGGACAAAATAAAATGCACTTGACAAATTAATGAAATGACTTCAACCTGGAAGCACCTGGGAAAGTGTGTGAGAACTTGCAGTCTTAGGTTTCCCAGAGTACACCACAGCATTCACTGCTAGCAGGTCAAATCTACATCCACCCCAGAGCTTCCAAGTTTCAGTTATTCCAGGCCTACTCTGGAGGATATAACTGGGTTCTCTAGCCACTTTATTCAGACTGAAGAAGCTGCTTGCATAAGTAATTTCAATTCAATTCAATTCAACTTTATTTATATAGCGCCAATTCACAACAAAGTCATCTCAGGGCACTTTACAGAATAAAGTCAAGATTATAAAGATGTATAGAAAAAACCCAACAATTCCCCCTGGAGCAAGCCATAGGCAACAGTGGAGAGGAAAAACTCCCTTTAACGGAAGAAATCTCCAGCAGAACCAGGCTCAGGGTGGACAGCCATCTGCCTCGACCGGTTGGGGTGAGTGGAAAGGGGAGAGAGAAAAGAACAGAGCAACAAAAAGCAACAACAAAACATTGGGCAGATTGGTAGGACCAGTAGCTGCACGCTGGAAGACACACAGCTTCAAAGCCGGGGGACACCTGCAGAAAGGGACAGAGAGAGGGGGACAGAGAAGGACAAAGACAACTACGGGAGAGAACACACAGAGTTAATGACATACAGTGGTGACAATTGCGGGGTGAGAGGAGAGAAGAGAGGGTCAAGAGGAGGAAAGGAGCTCAGTGCATCGGGGGGTTGGATCCCCCAGCAGTCTAAGCCTATGGCAGCATAACTATAACTAACTATATGGTTTATTAAAGAGGAAGGTTTTAAGCCTAGACTTAAAAGTAGAGAGGGTGTCTGTTTCCCGAATCTGAACTGGGAGCTGGTTCCACAAGAGAGGAGCTTGATAGCTAAAGGCTCTACCTCCCATTCTACCTTTGGAAATTCTGGGAACCACAAGTAGGCCTGCATTCTGAGAGCGAAGTGGTCTACTGGGATGATATGGTGCTATGAGATCTTCTATATATGATGGAGCCTGACCGTTCAGAGCTTTAGATATAAGAAGCAGGGTTTTAAATTCTATTCTAAATTTAATGGGAAGCCAATGGAGAGAAGCTAGTGAAGGTGAAATATGATCTCTCTTGCTAGTTCCAGTCAGCACTCTTGCTGCAGCATTTTGGATTAATTGCAGGCTCTTTAGGGAGTTACTGGGGCATCCTGAAAGTAGGGAATTACAGTAGTCCAACCTAGAGGTAACAAATGCATGGACCAGTTTTTCGGCACTTTGAGACAGGATGCTCCTAATTTTGGCAATGTTCCGTAGGTGGAAGAAGGCTGTTCTAGAGATTTGTTTTATATGTGAGTTAAAGGACAAATCCTAATCAAAAATAACTCCAAGGTTCCTTGCAGTAGTACTGGAGGCCAGACTTATGCCATCTAGGGTAACAATATGGTTGGACATCATATCTCTGAGATTTTTGGGCCCAAATACTATGACTTCAGTTTTGTCTGAGTTTAAAAGTAAAAAATTGTGGGACATCCAGGCCTTTATGTCTTGTAGGCTTGAAGCTTTATTAACTGATTATTTTCATCTGGTTCCATAGATAAATAAAGCTGGGTATCATCAGCATAACAGTGGAAATTTATGGAGTGTTTTCTAATAATGTTGCCTAAAGGAGACATATATAAAGTAAAAAGTATTGGTCCTAACACAGAGCCTTGTGGAACTCCATAGCTAACCTTTGTGTGCATGGAGGATTCATCATTAACATGAACAAATTGAAATCTATCAGACAGATAAGAGTTAAACCAACATAATGCAGTTTTTTTAATCCCAATTTCATCTTCCAGTCTCTGTAATAAAATGTTATGATCAATGGTATCAAATGCAGCACTAAGATCTAACAGAACAAGTATAGAGATGAGTCCATTATCTGAGAAGATCGTTGGTGACTTTTACCAGTGCTGTTTCTGTACTATGATGAACTCTAAATCCTGACTGAAAGTCTTCATACAAATTATTCCTATGAAGGTGATCACATAATTGTTTTGCGACTACTTTTTCAATTATTTTAGAAATAAAGGGGAGATTAGATATTGGTCTGTAATTGGCTAAAACACCTGGGTCAAGACAGGGTTTTTTAAGTAGTGGTTTAATTACAGCTAACTTATAGGCCTGTGGTACATAGCCTGTTTCTAAAGATAGATTGATGATATCTAATATGAACGTATCTATTAAGGGTAAAGCTTCCTTGAGCAGCTTAGTTGGAATAGGGTCTAGCAGACAGGTTGTTGGTTTAGATGAGGTAATAATTGAAGTTAGCTCAGAGAGATCTATGGGTAAAAAGCAGTCTAAGAGGGATTTGGGCCTTATGATGATTCTAGCACTGCTGTACATGAAGATCTATCTGTAATATTTGGGGGGAGGATCTGGTGAATTCTTTCTCTAATAGCTACAATTTTATTCATAAAGAAGGTCATGAAGTCATTGCTGCTCAAAGTTAAGGGAATAAGGCTCAACAGAACTATGGCTCTTAGTCAGCCTGGCTACAGTGCTGAACAGAAACCGGGGATTGTTCTTGTTTTCTTCTGTTAATGATGAATAATATGCTGTTCTGGCATCACAGAGCTTTCTTGTACGTTTTTAAACTATTTTTCCAGGATAAATGAGATTCTTCTAAATTTCTGGATCGCCACTTCCTTTCCAACTTTCGTGTTGCCTGTTTTAAGTTGCGTGTTTGTGAACTATACCATGGAGATCACCTCTTCTGGTTTACTGCCTTCTTTTTCAGAGGGGCAACACTATCGAGTATTGTACGTAGTGAGGCTGCAGAATTGTCAACAAGATAATCTACTTGTGCAGGATTAACATTAAGGAGACTACTTTCCATTGTATTAACATATGGTGAAGCAAATGATGAAGAAATAATTTCTTTAAATTTGTTGACAGCTTTTTCACTTAAGCATCTGCTATAGTGGAATTTTTCCCTAACTGCTATATAGTCCGTTATTGTAAATTCAAATGTTATTAAAAAAATGGTCAGACAGAAGAGAGTTGTGAGGAAATATTGTTGAATTATCCGCTTCAATTCCATACGTAAGGACAAGGTCTAAGCTGTGACTAAAACAGTGAGTGGGTTTATTTACATTTTGGGAAAAACCAATTGAATCTAATAATAATTTAAACGCAGTGCTCAGGCAGTTACTGTCAGCATCTACATGAATGTTAAAGTCACCCACTATAATGACTTTATCTGTACTAAGCACTAAATCAGATAGAAAATCAGAAAATTCAATCAAAAACTCTGAGTAAGGGACTGGAGGACGGTACACAATAACAAATAATAGTGGTTTTTGAGTTTTCCAGTTTGGGTGTGAAAGGCTAAGAGTAAGACTCTCAAATGAGTTATAACTATGTTTAGGTCTAGGGTTTATTGATAAGCTACAATGGAAGATTGCTGCAACTCCTCCACCTCGGCCTGTGCTTCTAGGAACATGATAATTCATATGACTCATTTAAACTGACATATTCTTCCTGCTGCAACCAAGTTTCAGTGAGACAAAATAAATCGAATTGATGATCATTTATTAAGTCATTTACTAACAGAGATTTAGAAGAGAGAGATCTGATATTTAATAATCCACATTTAATAGTTTTGGGGTTTTGTTCTGTAAGAGGAGTAGTCTTAACTTTTATTAGGTTATTATGATTAACTCCTCTTGTTGTCATATTTATTTTATGTAATTTAGGTCGGGGAACAGACACAGTCTCTATAGGTATGTTGGAGTTGTGGGGGGTGACGGTTGTAAGGACACTGCAGAGAGGCGTGTAGGACTGGATCTCTGCATCCTAGGCTCAACTCTGGATTGTCATACTTTTGGTTGTCTAATAAAACCAGCCATATTTCTGGATAAGAAAGCTGCACCATCTAAAGTAGGATGGATGCCATCTCTCCTAATCAGCCTAGGTTTTCCCCAAAAACGTTTCCAATTGTCTATGTAGCCCACATCGTTTGCTGGACACCACCTGGACAGCCAGCGGTTGAATGACGACATGCGGGTGTACATGTCGTCACTGGTCAGATTTGGGACCAGAGAAAACTACAGAGTCCGACATTGTTTTTGCAAAGTTACACACCGATTCAACATTCATTTTAGTGACCTCCGATTTGCGTAATCGGGCGTCATTAACTCCCACGTGAATAATAATATTACTGTATTTACGTTTATCTTTAGCCAGGAGTTTCAAATATGATTCAACCTCGCCCGCTCTGGCCCCAGGAAGACATTTGACTATGGCCGCTGGAGTCTCTAACTTCATGTTTCTGACTATGGAGCTGCCAATTACCAGAGTTGGTTTCTCAGTGGGTGTGTTGCTGAGTGGGGAAAATTGATTAGAAACATGAACCGACTGGTGGTGAACCTCGGGCGTCTGTTTAAGCATTAGATCTCTTACGCACCGTCACCCAGCCGGACTGGCTTCCCGGCTGCTCGGGAACTGCCGGGGGACAGCTACCAGGGGCTACGCTAGGTCGGCCCGCACCAGCTACCGGGGCCTGACTAGCTGAGTTGTTTTCCATGGTGCGGAGCCGTGCTTCCAATTCCATGAGCCTCACCTCCAAAGCTGCAAAAACCTTACACTTATTACATAAACCATTATCACTAAAGGAGGCAGAGGAAAAACTGAACATGAGACACACCGAGCAAGTGAGAGAAGGAGAAACAGGAGACAGAGAAGCCATTGCTAATGGATAACTGCTAAGCTAACGCAGCTAATATAAGTGAAATCTGGAATTTGTAAACTGTAGCTGGTTATGTTTTACAAGAGCAGGTGCTGGTGTAATACAAGCGTATGTTACGACTAAGTATTAATTCTTGTGTGAAGAAATCACTTATTTAAGTAAAAATAACAGCTACAATTAATCAGTAAACAGTCTTTCGGTAGAAACCCAAGAGTGTGCAGAAACAGGAAGGACATAAAGATGCAAAATAGTGAAACATTTCTAAACAAGAAAAAACATTAACATGATTCAATACTTGGACTCCTTTGTTATCTTGGCTCTGTGCTTAGGGTCGTTATCCTGTTGAAAGATGAACCGTCGCCCCAGTCTGATATATATATGTATATATACTTATGTACATGTGATTTTTTTTGTTTTTTGTGTTTAATAAATGTGCAAAGATTTCAAACAAACTTATTTCATGTTGTCATTATGCTGTAAGTTTAAAGAAATATATGAATTTGATCCATTTAGAAATAAGGCTGTAACATAATAAAAAGTTAAGCATTAAAAGTTAAGTGAATACTTCCTGGATGCACTGTATAAGAACAGAGATCTGGTTTCTCTCCTTATTACTACTTAGCTTACAATACTTTACCTCAGTGTTGCCCTGGCCCATATTGTATAAAGTCTCTTTTGCCGGAACTAAAGTACAATACACAACACAGCACAACACTTATACTAAAAAAGTCAACCTTATATATAATGACATTCTTCCTAGTGATTATTTTCCTCTGCCTCTTTTATCAGAATAAGGTCTGTGGGTGGTCTCCTTTTGAGGTCAGCTTTTCAACCTGTTATTTGCACTTCTTCTCATTACCAAGTTTCTGTTATGGAAATGAACAGAATTCAACGAGATTATCTATGGACCACTTTATCCAGGGACAACTGAAATATTAAAATAAATAACATTTAGAATAAGTCATCTTAACTTGCATAAAAACTAACACATTGAAACTCTTGTCATGTATCCGAGTGCCATTCAAAGACCTCGAACTTGACTTAATGTATATTTACCTACAAGGTTTAGAAAGAGAAATGATTGAGGCTATGGGATGCTTTTATTAGACTGCTTTATCCTCCATGGATCAAAACAGGCTTTAATATTTGAGGAGTGTCATTAAACTTTTGAGCCAAAAAGTTACACCACCATACAATTTAGTTTTTGTGTGTGTGAGTGTCCTATAATATAAAATTGTACTGTAACATTTAGGTTACATTCAAGTTCTTTGGAAGGGATATGATGTCATATCTGGTTTAAGATATATAAACAATGTGTGCAAAAACATAAAATATGCCTTTCTGTACTTATTTCTAGAAGGTAGATTATCTGTTCTTAGTTTGAGGTCAAGAATGTACATATTTGGTTTGGTTACACCTAAGTCTTACTAAAGCATTCTATGGATATGATGCATTTGTGCTGCTGTATGGTACATATTTTGGTACTTGTTGGCGTAAGTGAAGCTCAGGGTAAAGCTGCCCTTTTAAACAGGGTTGTCACAATATCATATTCTCAATATATAATTATAAAGGCCAAAAAAAATTATGATAATGATAACTGCAATATTTATAAAAATTGCAAATATAAATATTTCTATGAAGCAACTGTTCAAACACCCAATGACATAAAAATACTGATTTGCCGATAAACAAAATTTTTGCTTACATTTATTATCATCATGAAAAATTCAATTTCATCACTATTACTGTTAAATCACTCTCAATACAAGGTTTCTGTGGGTCTAAAATTTAAAAATTCAAATAGTCTTAGCTGTGCAGGTTGTGGAAAAAGTGTATTCAGTGGATCTACACTAATATTAAAAGATATTATGAGTATGATTTTACTGTATATAAATTATATTAAACATTGAAACTGAACTTTAATTTTATTTTATATCCTTCCTATTTATGTTCCACCTAAAAAAGCCTAAAACTTGTATTAAATTTGACTTTGTCTGCTGAAATATATTAAATAAGTCTGGCTTGACAGAACAGCCTTTTCAGGTGTTTAGAGATTTCTTTCATCTTTAGTCCATATATGATTGGATTAAAAAGAGGATTATACAAAATCACTTGTAAAGTCATTATTAAATGAACAGTTTTTGAAAAATGTGATCCAAGTCGAACTACACTGACATCAAATGCACACAAAGAGGAGAAGCTGATTAAAACCAACAGATGAGGTAAACAGGTCTGTGCAGCTTTTTTCCTGACTTTTTTACAACTTTGATATGATACAATAAGTATCCTAGTGTATGTAAAAAGTATGAAGAGCAGAGGGAAAAGTGCAGCAATCATCAGATCAACAACACCAAATAATGACCGTGCTTTTGAACTCACGCAGTGGAGACTGTAAATGGAATTATTACAAAAGATTCCATTCAAAGTTAAATTACAGAGTTTCATATCGGCACTCAGTAATGCGGGTACTGCAACACTACATGCAGGCAGAAGCCAAGCTAAAACCAGAACAATACTGACAGTTCTTCTTGTCATGATAGTTGTATATTGCAGCGGTTTACATATAGACACATACCTGTCATAGGACATGGCTGTCAACAACAGGAATTCTGAGCCACCTAAAGAGTAAAATACATGAAACTGAAACAGACAGGCTGAATATGATATGATCTGTTTTTCAGATAAGAAGTCGATCAGAAGCTTTGGGTAAATGTTAGTGCTGAAAAGTAGAGAGTTCAGTAACAAAGCTGCAATGAAAATGTACATAGGTTCATGGAGGTTTTTGTGAATCCAGATAAGGCATATGATGGTGCAGGTACACCAGATTATTAGAATATATACTGTAAACATGATGAAGAAATAAAGATACTTGTATTTGTTCAGTTCCACATGCCCCCCAAGTGTTATATGTGTCTCATTTAATTCATCATCCATTAATGTCTAAAATAAATATTTACTAATCACGCTGATAACATATCCAGTATAAATGAATACTAGTAACCTGCACTGAACTTTCTTATTCATTCATAGACAATTTAATGTCCTGGTACATGTATGTTCATCTGCAGTACAGAAAGAACTGTTTGAATCTGTGCTCAATTTTTATTACATCGCTTCACCCTCTATGGATCTCATTAATCTCTTTATCAAACTGATTAAAAAAATGTAAAGAATTTTGTCAAACCCAGGAGGCCTGAAGTTAGAGCACAGTTTGATGTTTGTTACTCACATATTGGCCCCAATATACAGCATTACACATGAATGCTTACATGGAATTAATGTTTGTGGTTTTTGGAAAGGGATGGATGTTTGATCTGGCAAATATCTGCTTCCGTTACTTTAGACGTGCAAATCCATATTTGAGATTTGCAGCACACGGATGCCCTCTTTCTCCCTATCTGTAGATGTTACCCTGATTTCTAAGTTGGTAAACGTTCTTAGTCATTGTCTGGTTTTCTGGAAGGTGATTTACAGCTTACTGGTTATAATAAAACTGAACTAAACCTCAATTAAATTCAAGATGTGTAGCCTACGTTTGGTTAGACTGCAGATGTGGGTGTCAAAGTTTGCCATATCTGCCTTTTGAGAAAATGGTTGGTTTGGGAATTTTGCAAAGACTCTCTACAGTATTTAATTAGTCCAAAGCAGTTTGATGTCACCTGAACTGGGGCTTCACATTCTGCCCCCTCTTCAGTGCCGAATTAGTGACAAGAAAAAACTTGTTTAAACTATATCACAGCCAGAGGTCACTTCAGATCCTGTACAGGTGTGTTCCATCAGCCCACCCACCCCTCCTCTAATATTCCTATGTCTGAATCATGCAAACTGTGTAAACAATTTTCATGGACATCACAGAATAACAAGACAAAGCAAATTGACCAAAAACATTAACCAAAGAAAACTGAAAGAAACCTTGCTCGATTCTTTGGCCTGCTCGCACTTCATCTGGGTATATTCCAAATGATTCACTAACAAAGTGGCAAATGACACCAAAAGAAATACATTTGGAATAGCTTAAGCTAATTGTTTAATCTTGACCATTTTATAATATTAATATTATAATATAATATTTAAGACGATCTTTAGAGTTTGTAACAAAGTCTGTAAAACGAATGGCTTTGCAAGCATTATAACATGCTCTGCATATCATATGAAGCACAATATACATTAACATCACTAATACAAATTTAACTTTAGAATCACTTTTAATAGATTAGAGCATGTAGCATTGACAGAACAGCCTCTTCAGGTGTTTAAAGATTTCTTTCATCTTTAGTCCATATATGATTGGATTAAAAATAGGATTATACAAAATCACTTGTAAAGTCATTATTAAATGTACAGTTTTTGGAACATGAGATCCCAGTCTAACTACACTAACATCAAAAACAGACAAACAGGAGAAGCTGATTAACACCAAAAGGTGAGGTAAACAAGTCTGTGCAGCTTTTTTCTTTACGTTTCTGCAACTTTGATAGGATATAATAAGTATCCTTGTGTATGTGAAAAGAATGAAGAGCAGAGGAAGGAGTGCCGTGATTATCAGACCAACTACACCATATACAGATCGTGCTTTCGAACTCTCACAGTGAAGACTGTAAATAGCATTATTGCAAAAAACTCCGTTTAAAGTAAAATTGCAGAGTTTCATATCAGCACTCAGTATCACCAGGGATGCAACACTACATGCAGGCATAAGCCAAGAGAAAACCAGGAAAATGATGACAGTAGTTTTTCTTATTATAGTTGGATATTGCAGAGGTTTACATATAGACACATATCTGTCATAAGCCATGGCTGACAACAGTAAGAACTCTGAACCTGCTGAAGAGTAAAATATCTGAAACTGAAACAGACAGGCTGAATAAGATATGATCTGTTTTTCAGATAAAAAGTCAGTTAACAGCTTTGGGTAGATGTTCGTGCTGAAAAGAACAGAATTCAGTAACAAAGCTGCAATGAAAATGTACATAGGCTCATGGAGGTTTTTGTGAATCCAGATCAGACACACAATGGTGACATTAAAGCTGATTATTAAAATATATGCTATAAACATGATAGAAAAACAAAGGTACTTGTATTTGTGCACTTCTACATGCCAACCAAGTGTTATATATGTTGAATTAAGTGTGTTATCCATAAATGCTAAAATATGTGTCAATAAAACAACATACATTCATAAATACATACAAAAGCAATGGACACTTATTTTCATGATAAATTGAACATCCAACCTGTATGGGATTGTCTTAATTCATTCCTAGACCTTTCAATACACTGGATGTATGTTCACCTGCAAAAATTAGAAAGTCAACTGTTTGAAGCTGTGGGAAGGTTTTGTTAGATTGCCTTACCCTCCATGGATCTCATTAATCTTTTCATCCTATTTGATCATAATATGCAAAACACATTAGCAAACCCCAGTGGACCTTTGTTACAGCATTGTTTGATGTCTTTCATTGAGGGAATGTCATTTTCTTTCTTTCTTTGTTTGTTTGTTTCTTTCTTTCTCTCTTTCTTTCTTTCTTTCTTAGGACTTAACCCAAATCAGCCCACCTGGTTCAGAGAACAGGTCAGAGATGTAACATGATTAACCATAGGAAAGGAGTCCCAGACACAGTCAAGACAGCAAACAATGCAATTCGCAATTTAACAGTCAGTCAAGTCAGTGAGCATAATGCACAGGACTGTCAAGCCAACGACCCCAGTTCGATTCCTGTGTCTGGTAAAGGTTAGACTTTGGGGTTAGATTCTGTAAGTGTTTAAAAGCAATGAAACATGTTTCGTGTAAAACGACTGTTAGATTTTCCTCTATTACACCAGCCCTCGGTCTTCCTCTGAACCTTCACCAGCTCCTGTACCTGCCTAATCACAACCATAACCTATTCAAACAAACTGAGCATTGCACTGTAGGATCGTGTATCACA
The DNA here is from genome assembly GCA_020496755.1 of Channa maculata. Lineage (NCBI taxonomy): Eukaryota > Metazoa > Chordata > Actinopteri > Anabantiformes > Channidae > Channa > Channa maculata. The sequence continues at coordinate 25,988,154 of CM035609.1, read as the reverse complement.
GCAGAAAATGAAACAGGATATTTTGCTGCAAGATTCCATATTTTAATGGACAAAAAATCTAGCATTCTCTGCATTTCATTGATATGTTCAGTATCAATGCATTTTCAACTCCCTTTACATCACATGACAACGTATTGTCATCATGTTCATGATAAACATAATGTGGTTGAAATTACGTTTTCCAGGAAAACTTAATTGCATTTACAGATTAGTTGGATAGGAACGTTTTTTTGTTTGTTTGTTTTTGTTTTTGATCAACCTGTTAAAAATGCTCTGAACTTGAGTTGTGAATGAGCAAATGAAACAAGTTCTCTCCTGGTTTAAAAACTTGATGTGTCATCTTTGACTCAGAGTTGAATTTAACAGTTTATGTGGAATCACATGAGCCTTTATGTAAGTTGCCTCATAAAAGAGGTTTGATTGATTGAATTGACTTTGTGTCCATTTAATCCTTCTCAGGATCTACATAAGGTCTTTTCAGTTGGCTTTGAACCAGTTGATAACAAGTCACTACCTGAACCCCATTTGACTAGATGTTGACCTTCCTCTCTGTAGTGTGTCTTGCCATTTTCCGATTTTAGTACCACTATAGCAGTGTCGTCAGCAAACTTCACTCTAGTGTTAAGAGGAGTGGAGGGGTGTGCAGTCATGTGTAAATAGGGTAAAAAGGTCTGTACTGTGGACACAACCCTGTGGTCTCTTTAGGTTGGGAGTAGATGATGTTCGGTTGCCCATCCTTACATTTGTGGTCCATCTGTGAGGAAGTCCAGAATCCATGAGCAGAGTTGGTGGTTCAACACAGGTTGGGGAGCTTATTTACCAGTTAATAGGGCACAATTGTATTAAATGCAGATCTAAAGTTAATAACATCCTGGTTGTTTCAGCAGGAACAACAGGAAAAGACCATGACAACTACAACATTTTAATTTATTATGTCAGCAGGAAATCCCATTTTCTGTTTGTCACGTTTATGGCAACTGATTTTCTTTTTGCTTTGCAACTCAAAAGTTTGTAATTGTGTTGAAAATACGTTTTCCTACATGGGAGAATCATGTGTATGCACTTGTGGTTCAATGGGCAAAGAAAAGTTTAACAGAATTACAAGCCTCTGTGAAACCGGTCTATCAACAATGGTGGATTCAGGGTTTTTAAAGTTGTTTCCGTATGAAGACATTCATTGTTTAATTAGATCCACAGAGGGACAAGCAGTGGGATAAATGCATTTCACAGGTTCAAACTGTTCTCTTTGTAAGACTGGAGATGAGCACAGACTAAGTGCATTCCAAGTTCAGGTAACTGTGAATAAACAAGACTCTTTTCACAATCTTGTGTTTTATTATCTACGCATTGTAATAATCAGTAATACTTTTAATGGAGGGCGAATTAAATATCACATATGTAATTCTTGATGGACATGTGGAAGTTCACAAATACAGATACCTTTATTTTATGATTATTTTTATAGTTTATCTTCTAATAATCTGCAGTAATTGTACTATTGTGTACTTGATCTGGAAACACCAAAGCCTCCATGAGCCTATGTACATTTTCATTGCTGCTTTGTTACTGAACTCTCTTCTTTTCAGCACTAACATCTACCCAAAGCTTTTGATCGACTTGTTGTCAGAAAAACAGATCATATCTTATCAAGGCTGCATTTTTCAGTTTTATATGCTGTATACTTTGGCTGATGCTGAGTTTTTATTGTTAGCAGTCATGGCCTATGACAGATATGTGTCTATATGTAAACCTCTGCAATATCCAACTATTATGAGAAGTAAAACTGTACGTATATTTCTGACTTTATCTTGGGCTGTGCCTGCATGTCATCATTTGGTATTAGCAGCACTGTGTGCTAATCAGAAGCTTTGTAGTTCCACTCTGAAGGTAATTTTCTGCAATAACACAATTTACAAACTTTTCTGTGTAACTTCAATGGCAATAACTTTTTATGGTCTGTTTGTTGTGGTGAATATTGTCGTATGTTCTGTGGTTTTCATACTTTTTACATATGCAGTGATATTTAAAACTTGTTACCAAAGTTGTGGAGAAGTCAGGAGAAAAGCTGCACAGACGTGTTTACCTCACCTGCTGGTTTTAATGAACCTTTTTGTATTGGTAACATATGATGTTATCACAGTTCGGCTGGAGTCAGATTTTCCAAAAATTGCACGTTTGATCATGACTCTACAGTTGGTTTTGTATAATCCTCTATTCAATCCAATCATATATGGACTAAAAATGAAAGAAATTTCTAAACACCTCAAGAGGTTGTTCTGTCAAGATAAAATGAACTAATTTTTTCAGTGCCTCAACTACTCTAGGTTATTTTTGTTTTACATTTAAAATATAAATGATACAAAATTGTCTATAATCATTTTGACTTGTATTTGTTATGTTTAATAAACAAAAATTAAGAGATTGTTTTACCATTTTGTGTTTTCAATATTATAATGCAACTTCACACATGATCTGATTTTCTCTGTGTAACGAATTGAACACATGGCCAAGTCATTAGTTTTTGCTGTACACTGAGGACATTTGGGTTTAAGATCAAAAGATGAGCTTAACACAAACGTTCAGGATTTCAGGTTTTATTTTGTTTGTATTTGCTTCTGAATATTTTAAACAAAACCCAACAGAACACAGAACCCAATATGACAATGTTCCACAACACCTGCTTGATTTGATCATCAGGTGACACATTAAGATGTTTGTCAGGCTGAAGAAAATCAAAGTTCATCCCCGCGTATTGTCAATCTGTTGCTGCCTACAGAACATCATAGAATCCTTTTCAAACACCACAATCATTTCAATTCATTTCTTTTCTTATTAATCTACGCTCAATATCTCATAATGACAAATTAAAAACAGAAATTTAGAATTGTCTAGGTGGTGTCCAGCAAACAATGTGGGCTACATAGTATTGAAGGGATGGAAAAATGTTCATGCTCTTGTTCTATGAACAATGATTGAAACATTGCATGCACTCAAGTTGACCTGATCTAACCGAAATAAACCAGCTAAAAAAAAAATCAGCACTTGATGTGCATAGCTCGCTCAAGTAAACATTGAAGACCGCAATGGTAAGAGGAAGATACGCTTTAGTTAACAAGCATCTGCAGAAGGAGCAGAAAGCCACATTCTGTGGACAGCTGCAAGGTGAGACACAGAAAACCATGTGAGTGGAAACTTAGATGCAGAAATATAAAAGCATAGCAATGACATATTAACTGTACAAAAACCACATGAGTGGGTGAAAGATAAAAAAACAGGGTGGACAGTGTGGTAAAAAGTGTATAAAAAGTGAAGAGAATTTGGGAGTGAGGACAAGCCAGTAGAAGAGAGTAGAGAGAGAATTAGGTAGTTAGAGTTTTGAGTTTGCTTTCTTAGTAGTTTTTTTTGTTCAAGACTGAGAATTAGAGAACAATTCTTCTGAAGACTGTACTGTTGACTGCAACTGCTGAGACCTTTTGACTGCTGATATTCTTCGATAAACTTTTGAAAGACTCAGACTCAGGAAGGGAAAAGGTGAAATAGCACTTAAATGTGTGCTTTCCTGAGTGATATTAACCAGAGGTAAAATTGAAGAGTCTAAAAGACAGAGTGTTTACGCAGTTAATATATAAGAGAGAGTTTTCTCCAATAAAAGACACACAAAGGGTCATAACCGGTCAATTCTTACCAGAGAAGCACTTGGGTTAATTGCAGGTGCTTCCACAATAGACAATTGGAAAGGTTTTGGGAAAACCTAGGCTGATTAGGAGAGATGGCATCCATCCTACTTTAGATGGTGCAGCTTTCTTATCAAGAAATATGGCTGGTTTTATTAGACAACCAAACGTCTGAAAATCCAGAGTTGAGCCAAGGATGCAGAGATCCAGTCCTACACACATCTAAACCAACAACCTGTCTGCTAGACCCTATTCCAACTAGACTGCTCAAGTAAGCTTTCCCCTAATAGATACGTTCATATTAGATATCATCAATCTATCTTTAGAAACAGGCTATGTACCACAGGCCTATAAGGTAGCTGTAATTAAACCACTACTTAAAAAACCCTGTCTTGACCCAGGTGTTTTAGCCAATTACAGACCAATATCTAATCTCCCCTTTATTAATATTTTTGATCACAACATTTTATTACAGAGACTGGAATATGAAATTGGGATTAAAGGAACTGCACTAGGTTGGTTTAAATCTTATCTATCTGATAGATTTCAATTTGTTCATGTTAATGATGAATCCTCCATGCACACAAAGGTTAGCTATGGAGTTCCACAAGGCTCTGTGTTAGCACCAATATTTTTACTTTATATATGTCTCCTTTAGAAAACATTATTAGAAAACACTCCATAAATTTCCACTGAAAAAGGTCTATCAACAATGGTGGATTCAGGGTTTTAAAGTTGTTTCCGTATGAAGACATTCATTGTTTAATTAGATCCACAGAGGGACAAGCAGTGGATAAATGCATTTCACAGGTTCAAACTGTTCTCTTTGTAAGACTGGAGATGAGCACAGACTAAGTGCATTCCAAGTTCAGGTAACTGTGAATAAACAAGACTCTTTTCACAATCTTGTGTTTTATTATCTACGCATTGTAATAATCAGTAATACTTTTAATGGAGGGCGAATTAAATATCACATATGTAATTCTTGATGGACATGTGGAAGTTCACAAATACAGATACCTTTATTTTATGATTATTTTTATAGTTTATCTTCTAATAATCTGCAGTAATTGTACTATTGTGTACTTGATCTGAAACACCAAAGCCTCCATGAGCCTATGTACATTTTCATTGCTGCTTTGTTACTGAAGTCTCTTCTTTTCAGCACTAACATCTACCCAAAGCTTTTGATCGACTTGTTGTCAGAAAAACAGATCATATCTTATCAAGGCTGCATTTTTCAGTTTTATATGCTGTATACTTTGGCTGATGCTGAGTTTTTATTGTTAGCAGTCATGGCCTATGACAGATATGTGTCTATATGTAAACCTCTGCAATATCCAACTATTATGAGAAGTAAAACTGTACGTATATTTCTGACTTTATCTTGGGCTGTGCCTGCATGTCATCATTTGGTATTAGCAGCACTGTGTGCTAATCAGAAGCTTTGTAGTTCCACTCTGAAGGTAATTTTCTGCAATAACACAATTTACAAACTTTTCTGTGTAACTTCAATGGCAATAACTTTTATGGTCTGTTTGTTGTGGTGAATATTGTCGTATGTTCTGTGGTTTTCATACTTTTACATATGCAGTGATATTTAAAACTTGTTACCAAAGTTGTGGAGAAGTCAGGAGAAAAGCTGCACAGACGTGTTTACCTCACCTGCTGGTTTTAATGAACCTTTTTGTATTGGTAACATATGATGTTATCACAGTTCGGCTGGAGTCAGATTTTCCAAAAATTGCACGTTTGATCATGACTCTACAGTTGGTTTTGTATAATCCTCTATTCAATCCAATCATATATGGACTAAAAATGAAAGAAATTTCTAAACACCTCAAGAGGTTGTTCTGTCAAGATAAAATGAACTAATTTTTTCAGTGCCTCAACTACTCTAGGTTATTTTTGTTTTACATTTAAAATATAAATGATACAAAATTGTCTATAATCATTTTGACTTGTATTTGTTATGTTTAATAAACAAAAATTAAGAGATTGTTTTACCATTTTGTGTTTTCAATATTATAATGCAACTTCACACATGATCTGATTTTCTCTGTGTAACGAATTGAACACATGGCCAAGTCATTAGTTTTGCTGTACACTGAGGACATTTGGGTTTAAGATCAAAAGATGAGCTTAACACAAACGTTCAGGATTTCAGGTTTTATTTTGTTTGTATTTGCTTCTGAATATTTTAAACAAAACCCAACAGAACACAGAACCCAATATGACAATGTTCCACAACACCTGCTTGATTTGATCATCAGGTGACACATTAAGATGTTTGTCAGGCTGAAGAAAATCAAAGTTCATCCTCACGTATTGTCAATCTGTTGCTGCCTACAGAACATCATAGAATCCTTTTCAAACACCACAATCATTTCAATTCATTTCTTTTCTTATTAATCTACGCTCAATATCTCATAATGACAAATTAAAAACAGAAATTTAGAATTGTCTAGGTGGTGTCCAGCAAACAATGTGGGCTACATAGTATTGAAGGGATGGAAAAATGTTCATGCTCTTGTTCTATGAACAATGATTGAAACATTGCATGCACTCAAGTTGACCTGATCTAACCGAAATAAACCAGCTAAAAAAAAAATCAGCACTTGATGTGCATAGCTCGCTCAAGTAAACATTGAAGACCGCAATGGTAAGAGGAAGATACGCTTTAGTTAACAAGCATCTGCAGAAGGAGCAGAAAGCCACATTCTGTGGACAGCTGCAAGGTGAGACACAGAAAACCATGTGAGTGGAAACTTAGATGCAGAAATATAAAAGCATAGCAATGACATATTAACTGTACAAAAACCACATGAGTGGGTGAAAGATAAAAAAACAGGGTGGACAGTGTGGTAAAAAGTGTATAAAAAGTGAAGAGAATTTGGGAGTGAGGACAAGCCAGTAGAAGAGAGTAGAGAGAGAATTAGGTAGTTAGAGTTTTGAGTTTGCTTTCTTAGTAGTTTTTTTTGTTCAAGACTGAGAATTAGAGAACAATTCTTCTGAAGACTGTACTGTTGACTGCAACTGCTGAGACCTTTTGACTGCTGATATTCTTCGATAAACTTTTGAAAGACTCAGACTCAGGAAGGGAAAAAGGTGAAATAGCACTTAAATGTGTGCTTTCCTGAGTGATATTAACCAGAGGTAAAATTGAAGAGTCTAAAAGACAGAGTGTTTACGCAGTTAATATATAAGAGAGAGGTTTTCTCCAATAAAAGACACACAAAGGGTCATAACCGGTCAATTCTTACCAGAGAAGCACTTGGGTTAATTGCAGGTGCTTCCACAATAGACAATTGGAAAGGTTTTTGGGGAAAACCTAGGCTGATTAGGAGAGATGGCATCCATCCTACTTTAGATGGTGCAGCTTTCTTATCAAGAAATATGGCTGGTTTTATTAGACAACCAAACGTCTGAAAATCCAGAGTTGAGCCAAGGATGCAGAGATCCAGTCCTACACACATCTAAACCAACAACCTGTCTGCTAGACCCTATTCCAACTAGACTGCTCAAGTAAGCTTTCCCCTAATAGATACGTTCATATTAGATATCATCAATCTATCTTTAGAAACAGGCTATGTACCACAGGCCTATAAGGTAGCTGTAATTAAACCACTACTTAAAAAACCCTGTCTTGACCCAGGTGTTTTAGCCAATTACAGACCAATATCTAATCTCCCCTTTATTAATATTTTTGATCACAACATTTTATTACAGAGACTGGAATATGAAATTGGGATTAAAGGAACTGCACTAGGTTGGTTTAAATCTTATCTATCTGATAGATTTCAATTTGTTCATGTTAATGATGAATCCTCCATGCACACAAAGGTTAGCTATGGAGTTCCACAAGGCTCTGTGTTAGCACCAATATTTTTTACTTTATATATGTCTCCTTTAGAAAACATTATTAGAAAACACTCCATAAATTTCCACTGCTATGCTGAAGATACCCAGCTATATTTATCTATGGAACCAAATGAAAAAAAAATCAGCTAATCAAGCTTCAAGCCTACGAGACATAAAGGCCTGGATGTGCCATAATTTTTAAATTCTAAACACAGACAAAACTGAAGTGATAGTATTTGGGCCCGAAAATCTAAGAAATATGAGTTATTTTTGACCAGGATTTGACCTCACATATAAAACAAATCTCTAGAACAGCCTTCTTCCACCTACGGAACATTGCCAAAATTAGGAGCATCCTGTCTCAAAGTGATGCCGAAAAACTAGTCCATGCATTTGTTACCTCTAGGTTGGACTACTGTAATTCCCTACTTTCAGGATGCCCCAGTAACTCCCTAAAGAGCCTGCAATTAATCCAAAATGCTGCAGCAAGAGTGCTGACTGGAACTAGCAAGAGAGATCATATTTCACCTTCACTAGCTTCTCTCCATTGGCTTCCCATTAAATTTAGAATAGAATTTAAAACCCTGCTTCTTACATATAAAGCTCTGAACGGTCAGGCTCCATCATATATAGAAGGCCTCATAGCACCATATCATCCCAGTAGACCACTTCGCTCTCAGAATGCAGGTCTACCTGTGGTTCCCAGAATTTTCAAAGGTAGAATGGGAGGCAGAGCCTTTAGCTATCAAACTCCTCTCCTGTGGAACCAGCTCCCAGTTCAGATTCAGGAAGCAGACACCCTCTCTATTTTTAAGTCCAGGCTTAAAACCTTCCTCTTTGATAAAGCTTATATTCCTCCTCTTGACCCTCTCTCCTCTCCTCGCAAGCCAGATTTATTTGTCACCACTGTATGACATTAATTCTATGTGTTTTCTCCCGTAGTTGTCTTTGTCCTTCTCTCTCTCTGTCCCTTTCTGCAGGTGTCCCCGGCTTTGAAGCTGTGTGTTTTCCAGTGTGCAGCTACTGGTCCTACCAACCTGGCTGATGTTTTGTTGTTGCTTTTGTTGCTCTGTTCTTTTCTCTCTTCACTTTTCACTCACCCCAATCGGTCAAGGCAGATGGTCGTCCACCCTGAGCCTGGTTCTGCTGGAGGTTTCTTCCGTTAAAGGGAGTTTTGCCTCTCCACTGTTGCCTATGGCTTGTTCAAGGAGGATTTGTTGGGTTTCCTCTATACATCTTTATAGTCTTGGCTTTATTCTGTAAAGTGCCTTGAGATGACTTTGTTGTAAATTGGTGCTATATAAGTTGAAAAGAAAATGTCTATATAAAACAACTGGACTATCACATGTACATTAGTATTCAGACCCTTTACTCAGTACTTAAAGCACCTTTGGTAACAATTGCAGCCTTGCGTCTTTTTGGGTATGACGCAACAAGCTAGGGGGCTTGGATGGGGACTGTTGGTGAACAGTCATTTTCAGGTCTTTCTAGAGGTGATTGATAGGGTTCAAATCAGAGCTCTGGGTGGCCCAATCCTGTCCTTAAGCCACTCCTGTGTTCTCTTGACTGTGTGCTTAAGATGGTTGTCATGTTGGCAGTTGAACCTGTGGCCCAGTCTGAGGTCCTGAGCCCGGTGGAACAGGTTTTCTTTGTACTTTACTCCATTCCCCTTTATCTCAACCCTGACCAGTCTCCTACTCTCGGAAAAACACCCCACAGCATTGGGCAGGCAATGAGCGGTGCCTAGTTTCCTTCAAACATAATGGTAAGAATTTAGGCCAAACATTTCAATCTTGGTTTTATCAGAGCAGAAAGTCTTGTCCTCCAGGTGGCTTTTAATCACTTCCACTTTTAATCACTGAGGGGAGGCTTCCATATAGCCACTCTGCCATAAAGCCCTGTCCTTCTAGAACTGAATGCACTGAATGCACTGTATAGCTACTGCCTCAAAAACCTCTAAGTGGAGCTCCTCTGGCTAATAAGGTGTTTTGATGTCTCTTGTTGCACACAGATTGATGTCAGAAGGTAGTGTTGGTATAAGGCATGTCTTATCCAAAGTATCTTGGATTGTGGGCAAGCCAACAGGCCAGAAGCCTTGGTGTCATCTTTGGGTGAGAACTGAATGTTAAGGCTCATGTGGGGTCTTTCACCGAATCTGCTTTTTATCAACTTCAAAATATTGCTAAAGTATGGCCATTTCTCTCTCTGAGCGACACACTTTTATTTCCAGCAGACTGGACCAATGTAATGCTTTCCTCTACGGTCGACCCAAATACCATATAAACCATTCACAGTTAATTCACAACTCCTGAAGTATTGACTTTGTGGTCTTTCACCAGCAGACCTGTCTGACATCCTTCCAGTCTGTGAACTAGTCCATGCTCTCAGATCCTCTGGCTCGAGTCTTTTAGTTCAATTCAAAGTGTAGGACAAAAACGTTTGGTAAAGCAGCTATTAGTATTTGTGTGCATAAGTCCCATTGTCTTATTGTATCATTCTTTTATGTCCTATTGTCCTTTCGTGTCCTATTGCTCTCCTTTGCATCTCTAGTTTTTTTCTCTTAAATTAGTTTTCTCTTGTTTTTTTAATTATCATCATTTTTGAACTGTGTTAATCTTTAATTGTCTTGGTTTGTTACGCCTTTCTTCAACTTTTTAATCATCTGTAAAGCATGCTGTATAAATAAAGATTTGGTTGATCAATTAAAAATACCAGCTTTTTCTTTGGTCTTGTACAAGTTTCATGTGAATGCTATAAATGTTTTTTTTTTACATATTTAAGCAGACTCAGGATTCATAAAAATGACTCAGAACACAGTATAAAATGTTTAAAATTATTAATATTATAGTTTTTTATTGAGGTTGGCCACAGGTAATCCATAAACACAGGTAAACAGAGCAGAAAGGACAAGTCAAAAGGGGCCACACTGAGGTCAGGCAAAGGTTCCATTATCAGGGAAACAAGACGCAGTTTTGAAGACTGGAAAATTACAGCACCAAACTTTTACAGCAACATACTGTGAACATTTATTTTATTCTACAAACGTGTGTTAGTACCTGTATAGTAATGTGCATATTATATTATTATTTTATTCTAGGGTTAAAGCAAAATTACAATAAAAATTGAGCTTGTAGTTTATTGGATAGAAATGCTGGGTTTTTGTGTGATGTCAGAAAATTGATAAATCATCGCATAGTTGAAGCTGACAATGCCGTTGATGTGTGTTAGAAATCAAGACAAATCCTGAAAACAATCACTTCTCTGCATTTTTATATCGAAACAACAACCTCTTGAGGTGTTTAGAAATGTCTTTCATTTTAAGCCCATATATAAGAGGATTAAAAAGAGGATTGTAAACAACTAATTGTAAAGTCATGATCAAACGTGGAATTTTTGGAATATCAGATTCCAGTCGAACTGTAATAACATCATAAGTGTTCAAGAAAAAATAGTTAATCAAAACCAGCAGGTGAGGTAAACAGGTCTGTGCAGCTTTTTTCCTGACTTCTGCACAACTGTGATAACATATTATAAGTATCCTGGTGTAAGTAAAAACTATGAAGATCACAGGAAGAACACTGGCATTGATCAAAATGAACACACCGTAAAAAGACAGTACTTTTGAAGTCACACAAAAAAGACTGTAAATCGAATTGTTACAAAAAATGACTTTCAGAGTGAAGCTACAGAGCTTTTGATTGGCCCTCATTGCTCCTAATCCAGCAAACTGACAAGCAGGAAGAAGCCAAGATAAAGCCAGAAAGATATTCACAGTTTGTTTCCTCATGATAGTTGGATATTGTAGAGGTTTACATATAGAAACATATCTGTCATAGGACATGGCTGCTAACAACAAGAACTCTGAATCAACTAAAGAATATAATGTGACAAACTGAAAGAGACAGGCTGATTTTGATATGATCTGTTTTTCAGATAGAAAGTCGATCAAAAGTTTTGGGTAGATGTTAGTGCTAAAAAGAACAGAGTTAAATAACAGAGCACCGATGAAAATGTACATAGGCTCATGGAGGTCTTGGTGTTTCCAGATCAAGTAAACAATAGTAGAATTAAAGCAGATTATGAGGATATAAACTACAAAAACAATTATAAAATAAAGATATCTGTATTTGTGAAGTTCGACGTGTCCATCAAGAATTAAATATGTTTCATTTAATTCTTCCTCCATTAAGAATTTATAATATAAAATATTGATTAATAATACAGGTAACAGGAAAATGTGAATAAAAACTGAAAGATCTTTCACCTTGATGAATAATAACATTTCTCATACACTTGATTCTATCTTCATTCAGTTACCTGAGCACAGAATGTCCTTAGATCTGTAAGTGTTCATCTCCAAATGTTATAAAGAAAACAGTTTGATACTGTGAACTGTTTTTATCAGACTGATTCTCTCTCCATGGATCTCATTAAAATTTCCATCAAGTGACTAACATGGAAAAAAACTTTATTAAGCACTGGAGGCCTGAAAGCATTGACATAGAACTTTTTTTCTCGGTTTGTAACTTCCTTTACTTTTTTGTACCACAAGACAAAAGCAGTTTGTTTGTATGGAAATTGGAATATATTAAAAATGCTGTAAACAGGTTTTCCACGATTAATCCAATTTAAATTCCTTACAATGAGGGGGGCTATTGTGATTTCTGCACCAATTTGAACTGGATCAAGCAGTGGACTCAGGGGTTTGCAGGGTATAACACTAATGGACAGAGCACATGTGATTTGTGGTGTGGGGGTGTTGAACTCACTACCACTAATTCTTTCACTGATGAGGATAATGCTGTAAAATTGTAAAAATAAAATCAGTGTTATCCCAGTTAAAGTTGGTGCCTTGTTACAAAAGAATGTATGGGACAGTTGATTTTTTTTTTTTCATGCCACGAGACACTCTCATGGGACTGGCCATGTTCAGTGTCTAATGCCAGTACCAGTAGATGACCTCTCTATCCCCTGAGCTACACGTGGAAACCTTTCTCCTGACCCTGCCTTAAAAGTGCACTAAATGGCTGCAGTCCTTCACCACAGTAATTCAGGCTGTGAATGTTAGGTCATTGAAGCTGTAGGAACAGTTGATGATGATTACAAGTTCAGTTTAGATATGGTGCAAGTCTTTCTTATGTGCTTTTACTCCCAACCTGGTTACTTCACTGATAATGCTTGAGCATTGTGTCCTGTGAGAGTGGCCCATTTGGCTGTCGAACCCTGTGATGCCAGACAGACCACCAGACAAACACAACTTAAATAGGCTGGTGTAGGTTTGCTTCCACTCTGGAGAAGATATGCTATTTCAGCACGATTCCAACAGCTAAACTCCAAATTCTTCTAAAATCCACTGAGGAAAGTATAACCATAGTAACACGTATGCAGGTAACCACAGGTTTTTTCCCTGATTAATAGGTCAAAAACACTGTTTAAACAGCTACGTTTTTTTATGAAGGAACTGCAATCCACTAAGAAAGTCCATGATAGCAAATGGGAAACCGTTACTATGGAGAGACTCAGTTTATGGGAGAGGCTTTCCAAGTAACTGCCAATGTTGCTGGACTGGCAGTGAACTGTGCTGGTGTGGTACATGTGAGTCTGCATTAAGATCAGGCCACTTGAAAGAAGTCTGCTATCACATTTTACGAAAGTTTTGAGTTGGACCCAGAAAGCAGCAGATCACTGAGGGTTTGAAAGGCAGTAACAGTTTTATTAAAAGGAGTATGAATGAGGGTAACTAAAAGAAAAAGTAACAACAAAGGGATGTTACCACGGAAAGATGCAGGGGAGAAGGCAAAACCCAGACCCTGATTAACAGACTAGCATAAAAAGTCCTCTTCATAAATAATACATTTATCAAGCTCATAATCTGCATGCAGAGAGTTCTAAAATCCCTTGTCAAATGAGTAAGAGTAGGTGGACGTCCTCTGGGATGCTACCACCAGGCAGGGAGGTAACAAAATATCATTGGCATAGATCATCATTTACTGTTACAGAAATTAGAAAGTAATTGGCAAACATGGTGTTGCACAATCATAGCTACAGATCACTGATAGTAAATAAATAACATTGTTTAAGAATTGGCAATGGTGAATTGTGGAGAACTACAGGGATCATTTTAATGGCCAAAGTTATTTAATATGTACACAGATGTTTAAAAAGTTTAAAAAGGGTTTCAGTGTATATTATTCCAGAACATTACAGATAAATATGTGGCAGCAGCTCAGTTTGTAGAGTAGCTGCCTATTGACTGTACAGTTGGTTGTTCACACCCTTTCAGGGATTTATTACACCATGACTTTTTGTGTTGAGGCAACAAGTTGTTTAGTAAAAAGGTGTTTTCCAGTTTGTTTGTGGCTTAGAGAATTTTATTTATTGACTTTTACTATTACCTTCCATTTCATATACGCGTAGCTGATTTAAAAAAGAGTAGGGTTATTGATAAGCTTTGGCTTCAGTCTGCTCCCTTTCAGTCTTACTTGAAAGTCATCAATCATTATATATTAGCGCATTGACTGTAACCTTTCTCAATATATTATCTGGCCCTGTGTTAACTAGGCCTACAGATGAAATAATATGATAATAATAGGCTAAAGTAGAATTACATTACTGTGTAAAACCTATTGTGCTTATATTTATGTACTACACATTTCTGTAATTCATATAAAAATATTGCAAAGTCAAAAATAAAGACTGCACATATTTTTACTAAATAATTTTTAATACACTGTAGCTAGTGGCTAAAGTGAGGGACAGTAAGTGAAAACAGACATCAGACAGAAAGAATGTAATGTTGAAGGCAGATAAACAAGAGGAGTTGAGTGAGAGGATGCAGGTCATCCATGAATTATTCATTGCAACTTTTGTGCTGATTCTGATGAACTGCTGATGGACATTTTTTCCCCCGAAACACGGTAAAACATGAAAAATATGTACATCGGGGAGATATATATTTTCACAAGCTTCTTAAAATCTCTGCATTTCTAAAGCCTGGTTAAGCATTGTCTTCATCTATTCTAGGAAATTAAAGGGAGTTTTTAACTCACACACAACAGACAACACAAGTAAAAAATGTGTCTGTGCGTAGGAGTTCAGCCAAATTCATACATGTAATGTATATGATGAGTTGTTAATATGTTGATACTGAAGTTGACAATAAAATGTTTTCTGTCCTCAAAAATATCCAATCTAGCAGTTAAATATCCTGTTTGGTTCTTTTGTTAAAATAAGTGATCTCACCGTACAACACATCGTTTGTTTAGGCAGTTAGAGCAGCTGGTTGGGGTAAGAGGAAGATCGAAGTCCGGTTTAACAGAGGAAAATGAAATAGTCGCTTCACACAAAATGTGTTTAATTACTTTTTCATAAATCCACAAACTTTTTCTTTATCCCTAAGAAGTAGATTGGTTGCCTGAACCCAACCAGACACAGGACTCTGGAATCAATCCCAGGTCTGCGGTTTGACGGTCGTGCCATTTGTACTTGTCACCAACTCCAACCACCATCTTGTAACTGCCTTACATGAACGAAAATAGAAATTCATTTTATATACCAGTATGTTTGCATTCTACATAGCTGGAATCCCATTTTACCTGTTGACTTAATGTGTTAAAGGTTGAGGTCTGATAAGATTTGTGCCTTCATCAATGAGGGACTATGAATTAGTTCATTTTATTTTGACAGATCAAACTTTTAAGATGTTTAAAAATTTGCTTCATTTTAAGTCCATATACAAGTGGATTTAAAAGAGGATTATATAGAACTAACTGTAAAGTCATAATTAAATGTGCAATTTTTGAAAAATCATATTGCAGTCTAACTGTAATAATGTCATATGCAAGCAAACAAAAATAGTTGATTAAAACCAGCAGGTGAGGTACACAGGTTTGTGTGGCTTTTTTTCTGACTTCTCCACTACTGTGGTAACATATTACAAGTATTCTGATGTATGTAAAAATGATGAAGATCACAGGAAAAACAACAGCATTTAACAAAATGAACAAACCATAAACAGTTATCGCTCTAGAAGTTACACAGAAAAGTTTGAAAATTGTGTTTTTGCAAAAAATGACTTTCAGAGTGAAGCTACAGAGCTTTTGACTGGCAGACATTGTTGCTAATGCCACAATCTGACATGCAGGCAGAAGCCAAGCTAAAGCCAGAAGGATACCGACCGTTCTTTTTGTCATGATCACTGGATATTGCAGAGGTTTAGATATAGACACATATCTGTCATAAGCCATGACTGCCAACAGTAAAAACTCTGAATAGCCCAAAAAATAAAAGAATGAAAATTGAACCAGACAGGCCTGATATGATATGATCTGTTTTTCAGATAAAAAGTCAATCAAAAGCTTTGGGTAGATGTTGGTGCTGAGAAGAACAGAGTTCAGTAACAAAGCTGCAATGAAAATGTACATAGGCTCATGGAGGTCTTGGTTTTTCCAGATCAAGTACACAATAGTACAATTACTGCAGATTATGAGAATATAAACTATAAGAAAAGTCATAAAATAAATGTATCTGTATTTGTCGATTTCCAAGTGCCCATCAAGAATTAAATATGTTACGTTTAACTCTTCTTCCATTTAATCAAACAGGCAGATAATAAAACAGCAAAACTTGATTTTGAGGTTTCAGTTTGAAGATTTCAGTAACATCTGTGAGTCTAATTTACTCACAGTTACATGAATTTAAAGTCACATATTCAGCATGTACTTCTGATCTGTAAATCTTGCAGATTACCTGGCCTTGAAATTCACGTCTTCTGCTCATTTCCAAATCTTGCAAAGAGAACTGTTTCAGCCTGCAAAATGCTTTTATTAAAGTGCTTGACCCTCCATGGATGTCATTAGTGACTAACATGTAAACAACCTTATCAAACTCTGGAGGCTTGAATTCACATGTGTTGTTAGACCTGCTTTGGGCATGTATCTGCTCCAATAAATGTATTTATTTCTATAGTAGCAAAAAGTAAAAAAACAACAAAATAATATTATTATTATAAATTGTTGCTGTACAGGCAATTTAATTTAATTACTTAAAGAGGTAAGAAAACGTGTTGGACAGCTATGAAAGTATCCAAATCAATCCATGACAGATCATCTTTAGGTACACCCAGGAACCTAAAGTCCGAAACCCTCTCCATGCAGTTCCCATGGATGTAATATATTTATATCATCTAAAGTGAAAGGTCAGTTGTTTGGCCTTGTTAATAAATGACCCACAGTTTTTGGACCTTAGCCCCGTACACACTCTCATCTCCTCCTGAGATGAATCCCACTATGGTTGTATCATCTGCAAATTTGAATGATGGCATTGCTCAGGCAGGTGGGGATGAAGTCATGGGTGTAAAGACTGTAGAGTGGGGGGCTCAATGTACATCCCTGCAGTGAGCCTGTGCTTAGACCGAGGCCTAAGAAGACATAAGGGCTTACTCTAACTGTATGGGAGGGATCAGATAAGAAGTCTTTTATCTTTAAACAGACTGATCACAGTTTGGTTACCAGTCTGCAGAAGAGGAGAGCAGACCAAAAGTCAATGTTAAAGTAGCCTTGTGTAGCTCCCCTGTACGTGGGTCAGAGTCTTACGGTGTCTCTGTAGATCTATGCAAACTGATGAGTGTTATGTGGATGTGGTCCAAACCAGCTTCTCAAAACACTTCATAATAACTAAATGAAAGCCAGTGGAAGGTAGTTGTCAAGCCTGCTGATTGTGTTTTTTTTTTGGGAGTAGGCTGATTGTAGATGACTTTAGACTGAGAGGAATAGTAGAAAGAAGTAGGGACACATTAAAGATCCCAGTGAGGTGAGTTTAAGTCTAGCAAAGCCTAAATATTTAGGCCTCCAGAATTTCATTGAGTTGCTGATATGTTTGCATTTAAATTTAATGAGATTCATGACATAGAAGGAGTCTTCTAAAAAACACTCCAAAGGATCAAACAGTTCTCATTGTAAACTTGGAATTTTACGGTCTGCTAACTGTGATAAATAAGCAATGGTGGCACAGCGTAACACCTTTTGTGTCCCTGTCAAAACTGACCCATGTGGTTTTATTAATAAAGGCAATAGGCTGTAAAATTACCACATTACAAAATAATCTATACATCAACGAATACATAAAACATTACAAAACAATTATAAATTAATTAATACATGAAAATTTACAAATTAATCTTTACATGAATAAATACATTACAGAACAACTGTAAAAATAACAGTATTACTAAGAGTAGCAAAAGCATATTTCCTCATGCACATGTTAAACAGTTAGTCACAACTGCTGCTTGTGCTTTAGAAGCATTAGAAGATGAGGCATATGATCAGGAGAAGGAAACCAGTCAAATGTGAAAGAATTGAGAAAAGTGCCAACTGATAGCCACTGATACTGGCAGTGACAAATATGATCTCCCTAAATGTACTAAAGAATACACAGCCACCGCCTCAAAAACCTCCTATACCT
This sequence comes from Channa maculata, assembly GCA_020496755.1. NCBI lineage: Eukaryota > Metazoa > Chordata > Actinopteri > Anabantiformes > Channidae > Channa > Channa maculata. The sequence goes on along the minus strand of CM035609.1, from coordinate 25,970,155 downwards.
AATATACAGTACTTTTTCTCACTAATCAGATGTCTTCATGGGCTGATTTGCCTGGGACCCCCAAGTTCTAGGATTACAATTGTCTACATAGTTCAGATTGATTATACAGGATTAAATAGAAAAGTATTACCAAGCCCAGAGTTCATAAAAATGACTCACAATTTCAGGCAGAAAGTGGTGACACTAAATATAATTTCTGAAAAATGAATGTAATTTATGTTGTTCGACAAAATAATCTGTATTTAGTCGGAGGTTTTTCAATAGCTGTTTTCTTTATCCTATATGCAGACATTAGAGTTTCCATTTGGTGGTATCATTTTTTCTTTTGGTTACTAATTTCACAGAGCAGCACTCAAAGGCACAACAACAGACAGTCAGGCTGATACAGTAACTAAAGGACCTTAGTGTTGTGATACTTGTACAACAATATACCGTGAACAGATACATTAAGCCACAGAAACCGGTTAGTACCAAAGCTGACCAGACATGTTTAACACAGACCATATACAGAGTTCATGTCTAATTTGGTAAAGAATAGTTGATGAAAATGTTCTTCAGGTGACAAAACAGAAGTGTGCAAACGTTATAATATTTTGTTTTCATTTCAAATTGTTCAGTGAAATTGTTGCAGCAACAGCAAAGACAACTCTTCCTGAACCAGTTCTGTTTTACATTAGTTGACTACATACACATTTCAGACTGTGTATATGAGACATTATCATCCACAGTGAGGCCTTCGTCATAAATACATTTTTTCACAGGGTTATCTTATAAACATACAGATTCAAGACACAAAGCTCCAAAGGGTTTAGACAAAACACCTCTCTGCATAGCTATATCAAAAAAACAACCTCTTGAGGTGTTTGGAAATTTCTTTCATTTTAAGTCCATATAAAATCGGATTAAAAAGAGGATTATACACAGCAAATTGTAAAGTCATTATTAAACGTGGAATTTTTGGAATATCAGATTCCAGTCGAACTGCAATAACATCATATGTAATCAAGAAAAAATAGTTCATCAAAACCACCAGGTGAGGTAAACACGTCTGTGCAGCTTTTTTCCTGACTTCTCCACATCTCTGATAACATATTATAAGTATCCTGGTGTAAGTAAAAACTATGAAGATCACAGGAAGAACACTGAGATTGATCAAAATGAACACACCATATAGAGACAGTGCTTTTGAAGTCACACAGAAGAGATTGTAAATCGAGTTATTACAAAAAATGACTTTCAGAGTGAAGCTACAGAGCTTTTGATTGGCCCTCATTGCTCCTAATCCAGCAAACTGACAAGCAGGAAGAAGCCAAGATAAAGCCAGAAAGATATTCACAGTTTGTTTCCTCATGATAGTTGGATATTGCAGAGGTTTACATATAGACACATATCTGTCATAGGACATGGCTGCTAACAACAAGAATTCTGAATCAACTAAAGAATATAATGTGACAAACTGAAAGAGACAAGCTGATTTTGATATGATCTGTTTTTCAGATAAGAAGTCGATCAAAAGCTTTGGGTAGATGTTAGTGCAGAGGAGAATAGAGTTCAGTAACAAAGCAGCAATGAAAATGTACATAGGCTCATGGAGGTTTTGGTGTTTCCAGATCAAGTAAATTATAGTAGAATTACTGCAGATTATGAGAATATATACCATAAAAACAATTACTAAGTAAAGGTATCTGTATTTGTGAACGTCCACATGTCCATCGAGAATTAAATATGTTTCATTTAAATCTTCCTCCATTAAGAAATTTTGGTATAAATATAACAGACAACAGGAATATCTAAAAAGAAAAATGACAGAAGTTTCCCTTCAAGATTGTAAAATCATTTGTCATGCACTGGATTAGGATATTTATTTGCAGTTACCTGAGCATGAAATGTCCTTAGTACCGTGTTTGTTCACCTCAAGAGGACAGTTTGAGCCTATGAACTGTTTCCAGACTTTTTCCCCCTCCATGGATCTCATTAAACTTTCCATCCAGTGACCAACATGGAAACAGTTTATTAAACTCTGGAGGCCTGAAGGCACTGACATAGGAAGACCTTTATTTCTGGGTTTGTAACTTTACTTTACTTTTCAGGGCCTCTGTGTACTTGAACTCACACTCGTAAAACTTCTCAGAAGATGCTGCCGATACCAAAAACTGTGGCCAGCATGGGCAACAAAGAGGGTTATATATAGTAACTATTAGCTGATGCTCACTTTTACTTTCCTTTTCTTTTTCTTCTTTTTGCCACTCACAACATATTTCTTTTGGCAGCAGATGAAACTAATGAGATTCTCAATAACTATAATAGTTATAGTTTTTTTTTACGCTTAGATCATAAACTCTTTAATTTGAAAACTATTCACTGACAAAATGATTCAGTTGACAAATGTAAACATAATAGTGTAAACATTTATCCTGCATTTACTTGTATTTTTCTACAGGCCAGTCATGACCTCCCCACTATGACAGTGACTTTCACGTACGCATCAGCAGTCAATGCAGAATCTTACTATAACGTGCGTTGAAAAAGTATTAACACCCTTTGAAATTTTCCACATTTTGTCACATTACAACCACAAACATAAATATATTTTATTGGGATTTTATTTGATAGACCAACACAAAATAGTACATAATTGTGAAATGAAAGGAAAATGATAAACGGTTTTCAACTTTTTTTTAACAAATAAATATCTAAAAAGTGTTGTGTGCATTTGTATTCAGCCGCCCTGCGTCAATACTTTGTAAAACCACCTTGTGCTGCAATTATAGCTGCAAGTTTTTTGGGGTTTGTCTCTACAAGCTTTGCACATTTAGAGAATTAAACCTTTGCCCATTTGTCTTTGTAAAATAGCTCAAGTTCAATCAGATTAGATGAAGAGCATTTGTGAACAGCAATTTTCAGGTTCAAAGACTAATAATAATTTTTTAAGTCACTGTATCTATGGTCAGCTTGGCTACACTGAGCAGTCTGCTACTACACAACCCCACACACAGGAAAATGTGATACACTGTGCACGGAGGTGGTAGAAGTACACAAACTCAAAACTCAAGAAAACTTTGCAAAATTTGCACAATAAGTACCACTTCCAATCTTTTACTTAAATACAAGTACTAAGATTATCAACATTTTACCTCAAGTACATAAGTAAAAGTTTTAATAGTACTGAATATGGTAATAGTGGCAAAATGTACAGTAATTATAAAAGCTATGTGTCAAACATCAGTGTTGGGAAAGGTGGCGCTGATTTGAACCACTTTATTTGATGCCAGGTGGTTAACCCACAATGATACATTAGCTATCAAATGCCAAACATGATAATATTAGTTAGGGTCCTGGATTTAGGCAGTAAAACTAAAGCATAATTCAATAATCATTAATAATAATAATTAATGGTAATTTAATCACAAATGTCAGCAATGTGATGATTTTTTACTACATTGTCTCCAAAGTCTGAGTCTGACAAAGAATTGTACTGCATGTTTACAGTCTTTGTGTCATTAGTGACGTTTACAAAAATGAAACAAATCACATCTCTGCATTCTAATTAACAAACAAACTACTATATGGATATTATTATTGATAACACTTTTTTTTTTCATTTTTCATGGCAGAACAACCTCTTCAGGTGTTTGGAGATTTCTTTCATTTTAAGTCCATATATAAGTGGATTAAAAAGAGGATTATACAAAATGAATTGTAAAGTCATAATAAAATGTGCAGTTCTTGGAAAATCATATTCCAGTCGAACTGTAATGACATCATACATAAACAAACAAAAATAGTTGATTAAAACCAGCAGGTGAGGTAAACAGGTCTGTGCAGCTTTTTTCTTGACTTCTCCACAGCTGTGGTAACAGATTATAAATATTCTACAGTAAGTAAAAATTATGAAGATGACAGGAAATACACCAGAACTTAACAAAATGAACAAACCATAAACAGTTATTGGTCTTGAGGCCACACAGAAAAGTTTGTAAATTGAGTTATTACAATAAACGACTTTGAGAGTGAAGCTACAGAGTTTCTGATTAGCACTCATTGCTGCTAATCCCACAAGCTGACATGCAGGAAAAAGCCAAGCAAAAGCCAAAAGGAGACTGACAGTTCTTTTCCTCATGATAGTTGAATATTGCAGAGGTTTACATATAGACACATATCTGTCATAGGACATGGCTGCTAAGAGTAAAAACTCTGAACCGCCCAAAGCATAAAACATCAAATATTGAACAATGCAGGCTTGATGAGATATGATCTGTTTTTCAGATAAAAAGTCGATCAAAAGCTTTGGGTAGATGTTAGTGCTGTGAAGAACAGAGTTCAGTAACAAAGCAGCAATGAAAATGTACATAGGCTCATGGAGGTTTTGGTGTTTCCAGATCAAATACACAATAGTACAATTACTGCAGATTATGAGAAGATAAACTATTAGAAAAATCATAAAATAAAGGTATCTGTATTCGTGGACTTCCACATGTCCACCAAGAGTCAAATATGTTACATTCAATTTTTCCTCCATTAAAAAAGTCAAATATCATTGATTATTTAGGCAGGCAAACAATTTCTCACAGTTATTTGAATATGAATTTATAGAAGAGCTTTTACTGTAAATACTGCAGTAATATGTCTCCTGTATTAGATTCTCTAATTCATTCACAGCTACCTGAGCTTGAAATATGCGTAGTTTGCAATCATCTCCAAATCTGAATGAGAACGGTTCTGGCATGTAAGACATGTTTATCAGACTGGTAGACCCTCCATGGATGTCATTAAACGTCCATCATGAGTATGCAATTAGCTTGTTAAACTCTGGAGGCCTGCATGCAAATGTATTACATACTGGTCTCAGACCTGTAATATGTACTAGTCTTTTGAGTTTGTTATATAAGGGCAATTCACCAACAACAAGCCCCTGTCCCCGGCTCACTGGATTTCCTCCCTTGGTCCACCTGTGGTAGGTCCTGACCATTTACATTTAGTCATTTGTCACTTTTATCCTAAAGAAAAAAAATCTAAGTCAAGGAGAAAACATTAAAGCAAGGTGCTATGAGATGCAAATACAAGAAAGAAGAAATAAGAATTTTTTCTTTTTTAAATCAAATCTAAGTGTATAGTAATTTGGAAAAAGTTTGGGTTGCTGAGTGTACAAAGTTCGGTGGCTTGTTCCACCATCGTGGGATAATTGAGCTGAAGAGTTTTTTTTTTTTGGTGATTAGAAACGAGACATGTTGCTGTATTTTGGATGTAGAGGTGTTTGTTTATGCTGGTAGCCCCGTCAACAGGGCATTGCAGTAATTAAGACGACACATAACCAGCACATGCACAATGAGTTGGGATGTATATTCAGAAAGGCAGGGTCTGATCTTTCAGATACTGTAGAAGGGAAATCTGCTGCCCTAGAGACAGAGGACATGTGGTCAGTAAAGCTCAGTTGATTGTTGGTGATGACCCCCAGATTTCTGGCAGACTTAGTATGGACAACTACTGAAGACCCGCTGAAGCATCTGATGATGCTGATGTTGTGTTGTATTGAAGATCTAGCTGTGAAGACAAGAACTTCAGTCTTGGAGATGTTGAAGGAGAGTAGAAATAAAAAAAACACAAAACACCTCATAACTTTGGTGGTAAAATGCCATAACATGGTGTAAATGTTTCCGTTCTTATAAAACTGTAGTGTAAATCAGAATCTAAAACTAAAGTAAAGATGCTGAAAAACATTTTCCTTACCTTAAAACAAGTCTTGACTCAATAGCAACCCCAAGTGCTAAAAACTAGTAAATTAATTATGCTTCATTGCATTTTTGGGAAAAATCTGTGTTGACATATATGATATGAATGCACTCTTTAAAGTGACTGTTAACATCTTCCACACAGAGAACGTCCAAACCAGCTTCACCACAGACCTCAATTTGTCCAGGAGTTTCTGAGCACTTGTAGCACCAGAAGTTGTAGTTTATAAAGTATACAGAGGGTTCTGTCCACATCCATGATGGCACTATTCCTAGGTAGAGATATATACAAGAAAACAATGCCATTATGGTGACCACTCAATCTGGCTCTGAACTTTAGCAGCAGAATAATAGAACTCATATAATAATATGAAGGCACACAAATAAGCAGCATAACATTAACTACCAGTTCAAAAGTTGAACCCCAACATACATTAACTCTTTCATTTGGGGTAGTGACTGATAAATGGTCCACTTTTTTAAAAATGGGGAAAACCACCCAAGTTTCCCAGTCCACATTCCATGTGACACTGTTCAGATGTGTTAACCAAGACAATGTTCAGAGCCATCAGCATTTTAGGGTGAATCTCATCCACACCCAGTGACTTGCTGTGTCTTAACTACCTTGGACCTCAACCGTTAATATGGATGAAGCTTCTCCCAAGTTTTCTGACTCTGCCTCTTCATGGAGCATGTTGGCTAGATTCACAAGTTCCTCAAGGTGTTCCTTCCACTATCCAACAATATTCTCTATCCGGGTCAGCAGTTCTCTCCCACTGAGTACAACAAGGGACAAGCTCTGCTTTCCCTTTCTGAGGTGTTTGATGGTTTGCCAAAATTTCCTTGAGGTCAGCTGAAAGTCCCTTTCCATAGACTCTCCAAATTCCTTCCACACCCAAGTTTTTGAATCCACAACCAGTCCAACCACAGCCCTTCTGAAGTGCAAGTACCTGTCTGCCAAACTCCTAGAGAGGTGTTGGCCTCTTTTCTTTTCTAGAGTTGCCTAGAGTGAGAGGTGTAGAGCGGGTGTGGGGATAGTCCCTGGGTGAGTGCTGCTGTGTTGGAATGGTGAATGAAAGAGTCCTTGAGGGAGAATGAGGGAGACCTTGGGCAGAATACTTAGGAGGGTATCACCTGGGGACTTCATAGTTCTGTTGCAAGACCACAATGACCACATGGGCAATGATGGAGAAACCTGGAGGAGTCATTTGGAGGAATGTCCTGCCTGATTTGAACAAGTGTGGTGCTTTGTTATTGGACTTCTGTGCTAGTCATGGGTCGGCCATGATCGGGCATAGGGTTGTTCACAAGCATACTTTGTACCAGAACACCTTAGGCTTCAGTTAAATGATTGACTTTGTAGTTGTACGGACACTTGTTATGTTGCTCTGACACAGTTTTCTAGTCATCACAGTTTGGTCCTTATTGAAGTTGGTCACATTCTTGTAAACGCAGCTGCAGCTCAGTTGGTAAGTCAGTCATCCATGGTCCATGGTTCGATCCCTGCTCCCAGCTACATTTCGAAGTGTCCTTGGGCAGGACACTGAACCCCAAGTTGCTCCCAGTGGGTCAGGTGAGCACCTTGCATGGCAGCCACCGCCATCGGTGTGTGAGTGTGTTTGTGAATGGGTGAATGGGAATAAACATTGTAAAGCGCTTTGGATAAAATCGCTATGTAAGCAACTTTTTACCATTTACATTCTATGTTTTCTGCATCAATTTCTGGGCTAAACTGTTCACTTTCTGCCTTGTATATCCCACCCACTGCTAGGTGCCATTGTAGGGAAACAATCAGTGTTATTTGTTTCACCTTTCCGTGGTCACAGAGCAATAGCTGATTGGTGTATATTAAGTTAAACTAGTGCCAGGATATTCTTAAAAAAACTTTGGTTCATGAGTTGTGCTGTAGCCTACAGCTGTTCTGACAAATCATAGTGACCAGAGAAATAAAAAGTAAATGAACAGATTTCAAAGCCACAATTTAGAGCCTTTAGCACGTATCTACTACTATAGTGCTGTAGTTTTAAGCAGGTTGGAAAGCTAGTGTAGGCTAATCTAGGCATCTTAGACAAACACCTTGTGCTTTTTAATCACTTACTTGTTGCTTGTCTAAACATTGCTGAAACTGTAAGCACCCTTTCAAAGTAAAATCCAGACCTAATAAAGGCAGTACTGTAAATAAAAAAAAAATTGACACTTGATGGCCCCTTTAAATCAGTGGTGGAAGAAGTTTTTTAGATCATTTAATTCATTAAAATATTACCACACCACAACAAGTAAAAGTCCTGCATTCAAAATATTGCTTTAGAAAAGTATTAGAATATTACCTCAAAAAAACAACAGACCAAAACTAAAAGTACTCCTTCTTTTCACATCAATAAATATGATATTACTGGAATAAATTTTGATGAATTAATGTGTTTATCCCTTTATTGTAGTAGCTGGTAAGAATAGAGATGATTTTACCAATTATGTTATTATATTGTATTTTGTTTTATTAACCAAAATTTGAAACTTCAATAACTTAAGTTATCAAATAAAAGTACTGAAGTGGAAAATGGAAATACTCATGAATACAATACAAATACTTCCAATTTAAAATATTTAACTACATTACTTCTCACTACTGCTTTAGATATGTTGATGTTGATCCAGCCTCAGTCACTTCATGCAGGTGTCTGCCAGTTTACACATTAAATTCATGTCTGATCAAAAAGTCCAAACATACAAAAAGACTGATAAAATTGGAAATCTTTAGAGACAAGAAGAACAAAGAGCCCTGAAATATTGGGTGTGGCCCCCACAATGCACTGATCTCAACATCATGGAGTGTAGTTCATGTAAACTGACCAAACTTTATATGGTTTTGTAATTTTTGTATTTAAAGCAAAATGAAACAGTAAAATTAATTAGGAGGAAAATTGTTCAGTGAACCTGTGTCATTACTGACATTACATACAAAAGATCAGGCAAATCCGATAAAAATTTGCTTTGTTATACATTAAATATATATATATTAATCACCCTGGCTCAGTTTTTCTTGACAGAACAACCTCTTTAGGTGCTTATAAATTTCTTTCATTTTAAGTCCATATATAAGTGGATTAAAAAGAGGATTATACAAAACTAACTGTAAACTCATGATTAAACGAGCTGTTTTTGAAAAATCATATTCAAGTCGAACTGTAACAACGTCACATACAAACAAACAAAAAGAGCTGATTAAAACCAACAGGTGAGGTAAACAGGTCTGTGCAGCTTTTTTCCTGACTTCGCCACGGCTGTGGTAACAGATTATAAGAATCCTGATGTATGTAAAAATAATGAAGAACACAGGAAAAACAACAACATTTAACAAAATGAACAAACCATAAACAGTAACTGCTCTTGAAGTCACACAGAAAAGTTTGTAAATTGTGTTATTACAAAAAATTACTTTCAGAGTGAAGCCACAGAGCTTTTGATTAGCACACATCATTGATAATCCCACTTGCTGACATGGAGAAAGAAGCCAAGTTAAAGCCAGAAGGATACTGACGTTTTTTTTTGTCATGATAGTTGGATATTGCAGAGGTTTACATATAGACACATATCTGTCATAGGACATGGCTGCTAACAGTAAAAACTCGGATCCACCCAAAGCGTAAAACAGTGAATATTGAACAATGCAGGCTTGATAAGATATGATTTGTTTTTCAGATAAAAAGTCGATCAAAAGCTTTGGGTAGATGTTGGTGCTGAGAAGAACAGAGTTCAGTAACAAAGCAGCAATGAAAATGTACATAGGCTCATGGAGGTTTTGGTGTTTCCAGATCAAGTACACAATAGTACAATTACTGCAGATTATGAGAAGATATACTAGAAAAAACATTGTAAAATAAAGGTATCTGTATTTGTAAACTTCTACATGTCCATCAAGAATTAAATATGTAACATTCAATTGCTCCTCCATTAAATTTGTCAAAAACAACTGATTACTTAAACAGGCAGATAATTTAACAGCAAAATGTGAATATAAATTTAGAGGTTTCAAGTGTGTAGATTACCTGGCCTTGAATTTTACTTAGTATGTGCTCATTTGCAAATGCTACAAAGAAAACAGTTTCTGTAAAATGCTTTTTATTATACTGCTTAAACCTCCATGGATCTCATTAAACTTTCCACTATGACTGAGCAACATGTAAACAACTTTGCATCATATGTGAACTGTAGAGTGGCAGTGGTCGGACAGGTGGGGATGCAGTCATGGGTGTAAGAACTGTAGAGTGGGGGGCTCAACATACATCATGTACATACATGTAGTGAGCCTAAATACAGATACCTTTATTGTATGATTGTTTTTTATCTATAATCTCATAATCTGCAGTAATTGTACTATTCTGTACTTGATCTTGACGACCTTCATGAACCTATGTAAATTTTTATTGCAACTTTTTAACAATAATAATAATAATACACATTTTTGGATAGCAAGATAATTGGATTTAAAAGAGTTATTTGTCTATTTGACTGTCTTTCACATTATTGTTTAATTTTTATTCGGTGAATAAAAATGACATTTCATGACAATATAAAAGTTTATTTAGTTTTTATCTTGTTGTGAAAAACTAGTCATCAACAAAAAAATTTCGTCATAGTTTTCATTGACAAAAGTAAGACTGGTCCTTTCTACTGCAGACTGAGAAAACCCCACCAAGCTGTGCTTTTGAAGTTGTTTTGACCCAATTCAACTTTATTTATATAGCGTCAATTCACAACAAAGTCATCTCAAGGCACTTTATAGAATAAAGTCAAGACTATAAAGATGTCTAGAGAGAACCCAACAATCCTCACTTGAACAAGCCCTAGGCAACAGTGGAGAGGAAAAACTCCAGCAGAACCAGGCTCAGAGTGCTACCAGGCTTGCTAGTTCCAGTCAGCACTCTTGCATTTTGGATTAATTGCAGGCTCTTTAGGGAGTTACTGGGGCATCCTGAAAGTAGGGAATTACAGTAGTCCAACCTAGAAGTAACAAATACATGGACTAGTTTTTCGGCATCACTTTGAGACAGGATGCTCCTAATTTTAGAAATGTTCCGTAGGTGGAAGAAGGCTGTTCTAGAGATTTGTTTTATATGTGAGGTAAAGGACAAATCCTAGTCAAAAATAACTCCAAGGTTCCTTGCAGTAGTACTGGAGGCCAGACTTATGCCATCTAGAGTAACAATATGGTTGGACATCATATCTCTGAGATTTTTGGGCCCATATACTATGACTTCAGTTTTTTCTGAGTTTCGAAGTAAAAAATTGTGGGACATCCAGGCCTTTATGTCTTGTAGACTTCAAGCTTGATTAACTGATTATTTCCATCTGGTTCCATAGATAAATATAGCTGGGTATCATCAGCATAGCAATGGAAATTTATGGAGTGTTTTCTAATAATGTTGCCTAAAGGAGACATATATAAAGTAAAAATTACTGGTCCTAACACAGAGCTAACTTCTCTATAGCTTTGTGTGCATGGGTGGCTGTAGTTCAGTTGGTAAGGCAATTGACCATGGACCACAGGGTCAGTGGTTTGATCCCCACTTGATCACTGTAATAAAATGTTGTGTTGAAGTGTCCTTGGCAAGTGTCCTTGGGCAAGACACCAAGTTGCTCCTGGTGGGTCAGGTGAGCACTTTGCATGGCAGCCACTGCCATTGGTGTGTGAGTATGGGCAAATGGGAATCCTCCAAAGCACAGTGCTTTGGATAAAAGCGCTATATAAGCGACTATTTACCATGGAGGATGACGTTAACATGAACAAATTGAAATCTATCAGATAAGATTTAAACCAACCTAGTGCAGTTCCTTTAATCCCAATTTCATGTAATTTCTTTGTAATAAAATGTTGTGATCAATGGTATTAAATGCAGCACTAAGATCTAACAGAATAAGTATAGAGATGAGTCTATTATCTGAGGCCATGAGAAGATCGTTGGTGACTTTTACCAGTGCTGTTTCTGTACTATGATGAACTCTAAATCCTGACTGAAAGTCTTCATACAAATTATTCCTATGAAGGTGATCACATAATTGTTTTGCAACTACTTTTTCAAGGATTTTAGAAATAAAGGGGAGATTAGATATTGGTCTGTAATTGGCTAAAACACCTGGGTCAAGACAGGGTTTTTTAAGTAGTGGTTTAATTACAGCTACCTTATAGGCCTGTGGTACATAGCCTGTTTCTAAAGATAGATTGATGATATCTAATATGAACGTATCTATTAAGGGTAAAGCTTCCTTGAGCAGCTTAGTTGGAATAGGGTCTAGCAGACAGGTTGTTGGTTTAGATGAGGTAATAACTGAAGTTAGCTCAGAGAGATCTATGGGTAAAAAGCAGTCTAACAGGGATTGGGGCCTTATTGATGATTCTAGCACTGTTGTACATGAAGATCTATCTGTAATATTTGGGGGGAGGATCTGGTGAATTCTTTCTCTAAAAGCTACAATTTTATTCCTAAAGAAAGTCATGAAGTTAGTGCTGCTCAGAGTTAAGGGAAAACTAGGCTCAACAGAGCTATGGCTCTTAGGCTACAGTGCTGGACAGAAACCGGGGGTTGTTCTTGTTTTCTTCTATTAATGATGAATAACGTGCTGTTCTGGCATCACAGAGCTTTTTTGTACATTTTTAAATTGTTTTTCCAGGCTAAATCAAATTCTTCTAAATTTCTGGAACGCCACTTCCTTTCTAACTTTCGTGTTGCCTGTTTTAAGTTGCGTGTTTGTGAACTACACCATGGAGATCACCTCTTCTGGTTTACTGCCTTCTTTTTCAGGGGGCAACATTATCAAGTTTTTTTTGTAGTGAGGTGGCAGAATTATCAACAAGATAATCTACTTGTGCAGGAGTAACATTAAGGTGGCTACTTTCCATTGTATTAACATATGGTGAAGCAAATGATGAAAGAATCATTTCTTTAAATTTGTTTACAGCTTTTTCACTTACTGCACTTAACTGCTAAGGCAGTAAGACAAAATTAATCGGATTGATGATCGCTTATGCTTGCCTATGTTTGCTGATTCCAACACATAAACTTAAGGGACAAAATGTTTATTTGCTCCTTTGTATATTCCAGGTACGTTTGAGTGCCATTTAAATGAGTTAATCAGTGTGATTTGCTTTAACTGTCCTTGGTCATAATGCAATGGTCGATCAGTGTGTATAAAATGCTGTAGTCAACAGCTGTTCTGACAAACCACAGTGCAGGATCTGAAACATTCAAGAAGTCCCTTTATTTAAGTAAGGACTGGTTCTCCTAAAGGTGGTGTTAATTGATTTGAACTCTTTTTTTTTTGTATGGTGATACTACATGCAAGGTGGTGACTTTACCCCAAATACTTGCAATTACTCTCATGGCAATAAGGCTTTTAAAGACAAGTTTCAATCAGAAAGTACAAATAGTCATGACAAATAATTTTTTTAAATTTAATTTACCAAAGTTTTTATTGTAGTACTCGACCAGTTTTGTTACTTCCTGTAATTAATAAAGATCCAAATTAATGCTAAACATAACATAACAATGCACATTCAGCTGGTAAAATGGCCAAGAAAAAAAAATAATACATTAAAAAACTTTTAGATCAAAGAACATTTGTACTAGCTACACAGTCCCATACTCAGCAAAATCTGATACACTGTGTACAGGGATGGCAGAAGTACACAGTCAATACTCAAGTAAATGTGCAAGTATTGGAAAAAAAAAAACTCAAGTACTTACATTTTTTTTACTTAAAGTAAAGTATTAAGCAGATTATCTACATTTTATTTTAAGTACAAAAGTAAAAGTGCTCCACTAAAAATGGATTTTATATAGTACTGAATATGGTAATTATGGCCAAACATGTACAGTACCTAATAAAAACTGTGCCAAATCAACATGCGGACTAATGATCCCCTGTGGTAACAATGAACTTACAGGATAAGCCAAAAGAACAAAAAAAAAAAGTGTATATATTACACCACATCACAAAAAGCATAAAATGGCCTATATATTTTCATCGAACATTAGTCCAGGCAGAGAGGAATCACGTAGTACACAGCCAGAGTCATAAAATTATCTTTGGAGATAAGAAGAACAATGTGGCCTGCAGCAGCTGGTACAACTTCCACAGAGCACTGTTCATAACATTGTGGATGCCAATTATATCATTATTATTTATGGTTCTGGAATTTTAGCAAAATGGAATATTCGTAGTGAAACACAGACCTTGGAAGGAATGAAGAAAAATTCATAGTTATGACATGTGTGAATCTGACAAAGGTTTTTACTGTATGTTAGCAATTTGTTTTTCTTGATGTTGAACACTTTACACAGATCAAATAAAACACATCTTTGGATTCTAATTAAAGAAAAAACTACACTAATACTAATATTGATAATAGTTCATTTTTCTTGGTGGAACAACCTCTTTAGGTGTTTGGAAATTTCTTTCATTTTAAGTCCATATATAAGTGGATTAAAAAGAGGATTATACAAAACTAACTGTAAAGTCATAATCAAACGAGCAGTTTTTGGAAAATCATATTCCAGTCGAACTGTAATAATGTCATACATGAACAAACAAAAGTAATTGATTAAAACCAGCATGTGAGGTAAACAGGTCTGTGCAGCTTTTTTCCTGACTTCTCCACTGCTGTGGTAACAGATTATAAATATTCTGCTATATGTAAAAATTATGAAGATGACAGGAAATACAACAGAATTTAACAAAGTGAACAAACCATAAACAGTTATTGCTTTTGAAGTCACACAGAAAAGTTTGTAAATTGAGTTATTACAGTAAATTACCTTTAGAGTGAAGCTACAGAGTTTCTGATTAGCACTCATTGCTGCTAATCCCACAAGCTGACATGCAGGAAAAAGCCAAGCAAAAGCCAAAAGAAGACTGACAGTTCTTTTCCTCATGATAGTTGGATATTGCAGAGGTTTACATATGGACACATATCTGTCATAGGACATGGCTGCTAACAGTAAGAACTCTGAACCGCCCAAAAAATAAAACATAAAATATTGAAAAATGCAGGCCTGATAAGATATGATCTGTTTTTCAGATAGAAAATCAATCAAAAGCTTTGGGTAGATGTTAGTGCTGTGCAGAACAGAGTTCATTAACAAAGCTGCAATAAAAATGTACATAGGCTCATGGAGGTTTTGGTGTTTCCAGATCAAATACACAATAGTAGAATTACTGCAGATTATGAGAAGATAAACTATTAGAAAAATCATAAAATAAAGGTATCTGTATTCCTGGACTTCCACATGTCCACCAAGAATTACATAAGTTACATTCAATTCCTCCTCCATTAAAAAAAAATATATAAAATTGATTATTTAAGCAGGCAAATTACCAGGATTATGTGAATATAAAGTTATAGAAGAGGTTTTTACTGTTAATATTACAGGAAGATGTCTCATGTATTAGATTCTATAATTCACTTAGTTACCTGGGCTTAAAATGTATGTAGCTTGTGCTCATCCCCAAATCTTGCAATGAGAACTTTTCAAGCCTGTAAAAGATCTTTATCAGACTGCTAGACCCTCCATGGATCTCATTAAATCTTCCACCAGGAGTGACTAACATGCACACAACTTTTTCAAACTCTGGAGGCCTAAAGTTCATGTATGTTGTAGAACGTTTTGCACATATTCAGAAAAAGCATCATATGTATGTCTGTAAAGCAGGCAAGGCCACCCAAATCAGAATATATGGGCTTTCCCAGGATTTGGACAAGATTTGTGTTATCGATGACCCAAACGTTTATGCCAAACCTGCACCCCTTTCCCAGATGGGTTGACACAAACACACACATATATATATTTTTGTTTTGTTTTGTTTTTTGATTTTTGTCACACTCATACAGTAGTACCATTACATCTGGTGTGGTTGAGTTTGATAACAAACACAAGTGATGGTTTTGACTAGTTCCATAAAGTCTGGTTCTTTTTTCCCTTATCTCCTGCAACCCGACTTTCAAAGGTTATTAGTAATTTGAGTTTGTTAAATAATATAATGGCATTTTATTAACAACAAATTACTCAGAGTAAAGTGATAACAGCACACATCATGTGGAACTCTGTGACCACAGTGGATCAGTGGACCATGGCGGCCCGTGACCTTGCCACCACTTCATGAGTTTTCCGTCTTTGGACCACTTTTAGCTGCTCCTGACAACAGCTCTACAGGAGTATGCAGACAACAGACAACATCAAGCAGGCAGGCAGTTTTGAGAGGCAGACAGGTCTTAAATGGAGGTCAGGCTTGTGACAGGCAGACAGGCAGGCAGGTAGGCAGAAAAAGATATTGGGAGAGAAAAAACAAAAGTATAACTTGCTGGAAGGCTCATTGTCAGAAAACAGACTTTATATCAGTCCACTGCCATTGACAGTGGACTGATATAACAGCAGTGGGAGTGAGTTCCAGAGTTTGGGAGCAAAGCAGCTGAAGCTCTGCTCCCGATTGTGCTGAGGTGGATGAGGAAGATCTGAGTAAGCTTCATTGGGACAGGATAGGCCTGAATAGTAGTTTGATTTGGTTTGAGCAATTGAGTCCATATAGTGTAATGAGTGTTGTGCATTTCCTTGTGAATGGTAAGACCAGTATTCCTCTAAAGTCACTCAAGTTGTCCACCTTTGGTTTTCATTGCCCAGGTGCAAGAGAATTGAGAATGTTGCGTAAACCATTATTATACTGAGCTACTAGTTCATCAGGGGTGGATAAATAGTCTGGACTAAGAATATTGTCAATGCTAGAGGAGAGGGTATCAATACAGAGTTAAACTGAATGAGAGGAGGAAATGGTCAGTTACAGAGTGCATCAGCTGTGTAGTGTAAATTGTAGCATTGATAGTGCATTGGTGGGATATATTCCAATGAGTTGTAGGCTGGCACAGACACTGGCAGGACTTTCCATTTCTCATGAAGAATTATAGTGAGACCTCCTGTGCGAGAGCCACGGGGTTGTTAATTAAGCTACAAAGCTGTTGCCATGTTTCAGTCAAAAACAGAGAAAAGTCAAACTTACGGTCAGTGAGGAGATCATGGATGAGGAAGCAGACAGCAGTGCTGTCACGTTTGACAGTGTGTTTAGCCGACCTAGCTAGGCTGGCTACTGCACTGTGATCAACAGCCCAGCCACTGTTTCTGGGAGGGTGAGGAGTGGTGGACCAAAAGGACTTAATAACTTTAGAGTTGTTGTGATGGAAATTCCTGCAGGTCCCATGATGGATGTATCTCCGTGCGATGTCCAGGTGGAGGTGCAGCGCTGCCAGAGGAGGTTCAGACAGGTGACAGCAGAGGTAGAGGAGCTCAGCAGCTGTATACTGGAGTAGATCTATTGTAGGTTGCTGAAAGAATGACAGGAGAATCCAGGTGAGTGCAGACCAGATATAAATCTTGCTGCTATAGTCAGATGGGGTCCCGAAGCCAGATGGTGTGACAAACAAGAAGTGTTAACCCATTCACGCACAGAAACTCAGGAGTGACATTTGAATCGTTAATAGTCGAAGGAGAGTTGATTGATTTGAGTTTCACATAAGTTCAAATACATAGTTCATATAGGCCATAAAACCATTGAACCTCTAAAAGTTCCGGTATCTCAACGGCAGCTGCAGTTTTGTAGAGTTCCGACAGTTATGCCATCATTTTCTTGGAGACCCCTGCATGTGTGTTGGCTTTGCTAAACAACAGACAGGAGTACTGGTGGGCACAGCAGGTAAAACCAATGACCAGTTTTAGCCTCCTGTTAGCAGTGTGCCGCTGCAATGTTGGGGCATTCAGGGATGATCCAGAGTGACCTCACCTGTGTTTCAGAGACATTTAGAGTCCAGTATGGTATTACTATGGGTAGGCCTTACATGTTACTGTTGCACAGCTGCTCCTAGTGTTACTCTTTAAAAAACCTTCTTTGAAAAGCAGCCTTGCTAGTGATGTTAGCATATAGTTTTAAGCTGTTTTAAATCTGGTTTTTGAATCGTGTTTTGTCTTGAGTTTATGCAGACAGAAAAAATAACTAAAAGTGCCAATCGACCAGAACATTGAAAACATTTTTTTACGAGATTTAATTTTTTTGGCCATATCTTTCAACCCTACTGTGAAATGATCTCATGAGAGCCGCTCACACCAGCTGTCGTATGAATAAGCCTGAGCTAAAGCAGTTCTGAAAGATAAAAGTTCTTCTGAATGTTGTGGAGGTCTAATGTCAACTACAGGAAACGCTCGCTTAAGGTCACTGGTGCAAAAAGATGTTCAATCAGGTTTTCCCATCGTCACTTTGTATGTTTAGAAGGTGTGTCCAATAAACACATGCCAGATCCTAACTGATTTGGTTTTATCAGCTTAGAAATATTGTTTGTTGAATCTGATGATGCCATGAATAATTTATGCAGAATACCTGCATTATCTCAGTTTCCTCACATCCCGTCTGACTCACCCCTTGTGTTTTTCCACTTCTTGGAGATTTTCCTCTCATCCGTACTCCACTCTTTGGCTAATCACCATAATTTAGTTCACCTGTCTGCCTATCTTTACTTACCCTGGTCTCCCCGACTACTCCAATGTTCAAGATTGTGTTTCTGCTACTTGCAGGTTGATCTAGTGTGTAGCATCTACTTTACCGTATTTTTTATTTTTAATAAATTTGATTTCAAACAAACAAACAAAGATTTTTTTTTCACATTGTCATTATAGAGTATTGTTTGTAGAATTCTGAGGAAAATAATGAATTTGATCAATTCATTCAAGTAAAAGACCTCCATTCCAAATGTTACTTCTGTACAAGTATTACCTCAAATACTCAGTATGTACTATTAGAGAATGAAAATATTAAAGTACAAATACCTCCAGGGTATTACTACTGCTGTGTAGATATTGATCCACCATCAGTCTCTTCATGCAAGTTCCAGTTCTGTGTTCTCGTTCTGTAGGTCAACGTAAAATGATCTAAAAGGATGATTATTCTGTTGCCAAATTGAATGTAACCAAGGATTTTATTTCAAGTTATAGATCTCACTATGTGTTTTAATAGTACCTGTATCATTATTGTCATCAAATACTTTACAAATATTTTAAAAAGATCAGACAATCATTGTTATTAATTTAATAAAAACTATATTATTTATCCTAGTTCAGTTTTTCTTGACGGAACAACCTCTTTAAGTGTTTAGAAATGTCTTTCATTTTAAGTCCATATATAAGTGGATTAAAAAGAGGATTATACAAAACTAACTGTAAACTCATGATTAAACGTGCAGTTTTTGGAAAATCATATTCAAGTCGAACTGTTATAACATCACATAAAAACAAACAAAAATAGTTGATTAAAACCAGCAGGTGAGGTAAACAGGTCTGTGCAGCTTTTCTCCTGACTTTTCCACAGCTGTGGTAACAGATTATAAGTATCCTGGTGTAAGTAAAAATGATGAAAATCGCAGGACATACAACAACATTAAACAGAATAAACAGACCATAAACAGTTATTGCTCTTGAGGTCACACAGAAAAGTTTGTAAATTGAGTTGTTACAAAAAATTACCTTCACACTAAAGCTACAGAGCTTTTGATTAGCACACATCATTGATAATCCCACTTGCTGGAATGCAGGGAGAAGCCAAGCTGAAGCCAGAAAGAGACTGACAGTTCTTTTTCTCATAATAGTTGGATATTGCAGAGGTTTGCATATAGACACATATCTGTCATAGGACATAGCTGCCAACAGCAAGAACTCTGATGCACCCAAAGCATAAAACAGTGAATATTGAACAATGCAGGCTTGATGAGATATGATCTGTTTTTCAGATAGAAAATCAATCAAAAGCTTTGGGTAGATGTTAGTGCTGAGAAGAACACAGTTTAGTAACAAAGCTGCAATAAAAATGTACATAGGCTCATGGAGGTTTTGGTGTTTCCAGATCAAGTACACAATAGTACAATTACTGCAGATTATGAGAAGATATACTAGAAAAAACATTGTAAAATAAAGGTATCTGTATTTGTAAACTTCTACATGTCCATCAAGAATTAAATATGTTACATTCAATTGCTCCTCCATTAAATTTCTCCAAAAATAATTATTTAAACAGGCAGATATTTTAACAGCTCAATGTAAATGTAAATGAAGTAGAGAGGTTTCACTGTGAAGATTACTTGGCCTTGAAACTGACTTAGTATATGCTTATTTCTAAATCCTACAAAGAAAACACTTTCAACCTGTGAAATGTTTTTATCCGACTGCCTGACCCTCAATGGAGCTAATTAAAATTTACCCCATGAGTAACTAACATGTAAACAACTTTATCAAACTGTAAAGGCCTGAATCCGTATGAGTTGTCAGACCTGTTTGGGGCTTTTCGCTTTCTGTATTTTTTCGTGTTATTGCTATGGAAAGCATAATGGTTACATTTTTAAAAAAATATGAAGACTGTTCCCAGTAAGTTTATGAATTGTATCACTTGCTACTCTGTGTCATGGCGAGTGACTGTGCCGCAGGAAGGTAGAGCAGTCATCCACCAATCTAGCAGTTGTTGGTTCAATCCCTCCAGTCACATGTTGGTGTTCAGCAAGACACTAAACCCCAACATAGTTGCTCCTGGTGAGTGTTATCCACCTGCATATCGTGGTTGAATTGTGAATGTGAGAAGCAGTGTAAAGCTCTATATGTACCAATAGGTAGAAAAGTGCTATATAATTGCAGATCATTTACCATTATGCTATAAAACATCAATATAGCTATCTTAATCAGAACCACCATGTCCAGAGGGTCATGAGGTTGCCCCCTTTCACAAATTACTACTCAGTGGTATTGCATTATTTTAGCACCATCTCCCTGTAACCCCCAGAGAGCCATTACTGGTGATGTCATTGAGTGTTAGAAGAGCGGTGAGTCAAAAATGTAGTCCACTCCATTCAGCGTCATTCACAGGTGAGCTGGGAACAGTGTGCCAAAACATATTCCCCTTGTTCCGGCTTGGGTCCAAGGCTTAATTGAGAAAGTCCAGTTCTGGTGAGCCAGGCAGACAGTTGCCCAGAACTATAACAAGTAACTGTGATAAATTGTCTTTGGTTTTTGCACTCAATTCCTTCTGGAGGTCCAATTATGCATATATTTTGACATTTGGACCAAGAAACCAAATCCTCAATGTCAGCTAGGCGTACACCTTTGTAGAGTATCCACAACTCCCTCCAGTTAATGCTGACATTGTGCTCTGTAAAAGTTAACTTCATGGCAGAGATAGTAGAGGTAGGTCTAGTAACAGTTGCTCTTAGTGTTGTAAGTCAATCCTTGATTACCTGACCTGCTGTTTTCTATGTCTTTGGGGTTTTGGATTCTGGAAATTTGAAGAATCATTTTATATTTGGATTTCTGATGTTGGATATTAGATTTATGAAGAGGATTTGGAGTGTGAATTTTGGATAGTGGATATCGCACACCGGACTTAAGCAGAGCATTGATTGCCTATTTATTTAGGTAATTTTTTTATCCTATTATTACTTGTCTATACTCCTTATCTGTCCATTTTGTTTGAGGCCCAACTCTATCATCTTGTCACTATCTACCTGGAGCCTCACCCTTTGCTATCTACTCACTTGGAACCCTGCAATATTTGCTGTCTTTTGTCACCGGTTGCTGGTGACATTCACGTCTATGTTCTCCGTGAGGCAGTAAATAGAATTCTGTCTGTCTCTTCTTGAAATCGGTGTTCCTATGTGCTGGGACACTGCAAGACATCAAACACTGTCTGGTCTATCATTTTGCTACATTTGTTTGGCCAGACTTGATGTCCCATCCAACATGCATTTCACTGTGTTTTGCTGTTTTCTAGAGTGAAGCCACACTTTTGAGAGTTTACTACAGTCACACCCTGTTGTAATTTGGAACATAACCTTAATTCATTCCCAACCCTAGTCATAATGTACTTAGGCAAGTTTCTACAGCAATTAGGGTAGAAATACTTCAATTTATGTTGTTGGTAGTAATTTTGGCAAAATATTAAAGACAATTAGACAGGAGAAGGTAAAACTTTTGACAGTGTCAGAGATTTGAGAGCAGCATTACAGCTACTTACTGAAGTCTAGTTAATGTCGGTATACTACTCTGAGTTTTTGGACCTCATCCGTGTAAATAGTCTCATCCTCCCCCTTGGATGAGCCTCACTATGCTAGATGACAGTTGAGGATGCGGTCATGGGTGTAAAGACTGTAGAGTGTGGGGCTCAACATACACCCCTACTGTGAGCCTGTGCTTAGACTGAGGCCTAAGAAGATAACTTTCTCAGGGAGATAAGACAAAAAGTCTGTCCATCTTTATCCATAAACAGATGGACTGTAAATTGGAGCCCTAAATGTAACAGTTTGTTGACCAGTCTGTAAGGGAGGATTCAAAGGAGAGCTAAAATCTAAGAAGAGCAGCCTATTCTAGATCGATTTGCTCTGTATGCAAACTGATGAGTCAAATGTGGATGACAGGCTTGGTATGATGTGGCTCCAGACCAGTTTCTCAAAACACTTCATAATAAGTGGGTGGTGCCTAAGGAAGATAGTTGTTAAGCTTGCTGATGGTGGTCTTTTTTGCCACTGGGACGATAGTAGAGGGACTACAGGTAGGGTGGAATGGCAGACTGGAATAGTAGGGACAGGTTAGAGATTTCAGTGATGACCCCAGCAAGCTAGTCTGCATGGACCTTCGGCACAACAGTTTGTTGGGGAGCTTTCCTCAACTTCACTGGTAACCTCCCATAATGTTTCAGCACTTTGAAGATGCTACCATGGGCCCATGAGTGTGATGTGGCTGCCTCTGCTGTCTCCACGTCAAAGAAGGCAAAGAATTGCTTTAAATTCTCAGCCAGCGAGACATCACTGCCAGCAACAATGAGATTGCAGAATTTGTAGTTGGTGATAAAACCAAAACTTGGTGTCAGTTAATAAGATGCTGAGAAAAATAGCACAATTGTGAGCTAAAGAAGTCTAACCAAGCCTAGAGGTTTAGGCATTCAGAGTTTGATAAAATTGCTGATTTGTTAGACATTGAAGTTTAATGAGATCCATGGAGGTTTGAGGAGTCTAATAAAAAACCTCCAGAAGGTCAAACTGTTCTCTTTGGACAGTCGGACATTACCAATAAGAAGAAATGCTGCTACTATCTTAAAGGTTAAACATATTGAAATATTTATTTACATTATACTGCTATATCTGCCTGTTTACATGTTTAACAAAATGTATCTTTCTTAATGATGGAAGAATTTAATGTAACATTTCTAACTCTTGATGGTCATGTGGAACTTAACAAATACAGATACCTTTATTTTATGATAGTTTTTCTTGTCTACATTCTCATATTCTGCAGTAATTGTACTATTGTGTACTTGATCTGGAAAAACCAAGACCTCCATGAGCCTATGTACATTTTTATTGCAGCTTTGTTACTGAACTCTGTTCTTCTCAGCACCAACATCTACCCAAAGCTTTTGATCGACTTTCTATCTGAAAAACAGATCATATCATATCAAGCCTGTCTTGTTCAATATTTTCTGTTTTATACTTTAGTCAGTTCAGAGTTTTTACTGTTGGCAGCCATGTCCTATGACAGATATGTGTCTATATGTAAACCTCTGCAATATCCAACTATCATGAGGAAAAGAACTATAATTTTGTGTTTGACATTAGCCTGGCTTCTGCCTGCTTGTCAGTTTGCTGGATTAGCGATAATGAGCTCTTATCAGAAACTCTGTACCTTCATTCTGAAAGTCATTTTTTGCAATAACACAATTTACAAACTTTTTTGTGTGAGCTCAAGAGCAATATCATTTTTTGGTTTATTTACTTTGCTAAATGCTATTGTTTTGCCTATGTTCTTCATCATTTATACATACCTTAGAATATTTATAATATGTTATCACAGTGGAGAAATTAGAAAAAGAGCTGCACAGACCTGTTTACCTCACCTGCTGGTTTTAATTAACTATTTTTGTTTGATAACATATGAGTTTATTACTGTTCGTTTGGAATCAGATTTTCCAAAAACTGCACGTTTAATCATGACCTTACAGTTAGTTTTGTACAATCCTCTTTTTAATCCACTTATATATGGTCTAAAAATCAAAGGAATTTCTAAACATCTCAAGAGGTTGTTCTTTCAACATAAAGTCAACCGATGTTAATCTGATAATTTGTTGTTTAATACAAATGCAAAAAATTGAAAATGAAAATTGTTTCAGAATTGGTTCTGATTGGTGTAACACACAGTAAACTGCTTTGTCAGCATCAACAATGAGATGACTGATTATGTGTATGATGCCATTAATGCAAATATTTTAAGTTTCATTTGTTCCAACTTGCTTAAATTAATTGTACAAATGCAGAAGATTATTAATAAATACACTTCAGTTCACCAATGGGTGAACTGAAAAAAAAAAAATTGTGTTAAGAAAACAAGAGGAATAGTGCTGTTTGAAAGAGTTTAAATAGCTGGGCTATGGCAAATGCCCCAAATTATTAAATAAGATGAGTGTGGATACAGCTGCAGCAGGGGCACAGCAGTAAATAGTTCCAAGTATATGTCTATAAAAGTACAACGTTCAGGATTCTGTCGGCCCTTGTCTGCTGAGCAATAGTTTGGCTAATAGAATGTTCTGTCAAGACTTATTTTGGACATCTAATGTTTTGGACATCTATGGATGTGCATTCGAAGCTCAATATTACATCTGGTAAGGTTAATGTTTAATAGAAATGAACAGACGCCCAAACTAAGTATCATATCCAAACAGTTAATTTAGATGAATAGATACATATTAAAACTCTATGAGATGTCCAAATGCATCTAAAGGATTCATATCCAGACATCAGGGTTTTTAACCTGTATCGTATGGCTCAAAAACACAGACAGGGGGCCAGGACCAACTGACATGCTATCACATGCTATCACATGTTTCCCCTATGTTTCTTCTACACTGAATATCTAAAAAGTTTCAGATGTTTCAGGATATAGACGTCTAATAGGGAGCATAACTGGAAGTCAGTAGATATCCTAACCACATTCCAAACATCTCAGGAACTGTTTTGGAAAAATGTAGACATGTGGTAAGGACATTTTTATAAGTCTGTGTTTAACTTTCAAAAAGGGGTCCTCTAAATAGCCAAAATAAATGTCATTATAGGACAGTTTTCTGATGGTCTGATTTAGACAACAGACTCTCTATTCACTTTATAGTCTTGACTTTATTCTGTAAAGTGCCTTGAGATGACTTTGTTGTAAATTGGCGCTATATAAATAAAGTTGATTTGATTTGAATTGAATTGAAATTACAAGGTTCCAAAATGTATACACAACTTTGTGTAGATGTTGAAATTCAATGTTTACTAGACATTGCAAAAAAAACTTTATTGATGACTTTGAGTAAATTAGTCCATCATCAATCTAAATTCAAAAGTTTGTGGATCTTCTGAAACAATGTTGCGAAAACTAAAGGGCGACCATCAATTTTCAACTTGCTCTCTATGGCTTTAGTTTAGGGGGTAAATAAACATTAATGCTTTCAAATCTTCCTCTGACTTCCCAATATTAAAACATTTCTGCTTCTATGTGAACCCCCTCCCCCCAGATGACATCACCCGGAGGATTTTTTAATCATTTGGAGTTCAGCTGATGACATCTGGGGATCTCTGGAAAAGCAGGTTGACCATGATTAAAAACTACATAGTGTGAGCAACAAGACATCATAATCTGAACTGAAGGTTCCTCCAAATGATGTCATCTGGAGGCATTTTTCAGCTAGAAATAGAGACATATTTCTAGCTGATATTTTTTTATTTTAGGGAAGTCACTGGGAGCTTTAATGGCATTTATGTACATGTACATAAAGACCAGAGTGTCCTAGAGGATGTAATCAATCCCGTAGTGACAGAGGATAATGTAGAGACTGTAGCATGGGGGAGATGTGGTTTTGTTTGCTCTGGTTAAAAGCCTAGCAGCCGTGTTTTGAACCAGTTACAAATGAGATACAGAGGATTGGCTGATTCCTGCATATAGTGCATTGCAGCACTCAAGCCAGATCTCAAAATTAAGTCATTTTCATAAGCCAATGTTGATAATTAATCTGAGATTCAGAATTAATTCAATGCAATTTGGCTATGTCTGCAACATGATGTAACCAAAGTTTGGTATAAATGCTTTGGTTTCAACAGGAACAACAAGAAATGACGGTGACAACTAAAACATTTTTGCTTATTACATATGGCGACATTCCATTTTGTTAATGTTAATGATGTATCCTCCACTCACACAAAAGTGAGTTATCGACTTCCTCAAGGCTCTGTGTTAGGACCAATATATTTTACATTATACTGTACAGTGGCTTGAACTTTTCCACATTTGGTGACGTTACAAGCACAAACATAAATGTATTTTACTGGGATTTTATGTGATTCTTCCATTCCATAGGATTTAATATGATGTCGGCCCACCCTTTGCAGCTATAACAGCTTCAACTCTTTTAAAGTCATGATTAATCGAGGTTTAGGAGTGTGTTTATGAAATACATAATACACAGTGCTCGCAGTCTTCGCTCTAATTCATCCCAAAGATGTTCTATCGGGTTGAGGTCAGGACTCTGTGGAGGCCAGTCAACTTCCTCCACACCAAACTCACTCATCCATGTCTTTATGGACCTTGCTTTGTGCACCTGAATTCATTTATTTGGATGGGTGAGCAAATACTTTTAGCAATATAGTGTATCATCCGTAAATAGTGCACAACTGCAAACCTACAACGACATGGCCATGCACCTAAACTGACAGGCCGGGCAAGGAGAGCATTAATCAGAGAGGCAGCCAAGAGGCCCATGGTGACTCTGAAGGAGCTGCAGAGATCCACAGCTCAGATGGGAGAATCTGTCCACAGGACAACTATTAATCGTGCACTTCACCAATCTGACCTTTATGGAAGAGGGGCAAGAGGCAAATACAGGACAATCTTAGAAGAAAACTGTGAGTCTGCAAAAGACTTGAGACTGGGGAGGAGGTTCACCTTCCAGGAGAACAACAACAGTAAACCTACAGTCAGAGCTACAATGGAACAGTTTAGATCAAAGCATATTCATGTGTTAGAATGACCCAGTCAAAGTCCAGACCTACATCCAACAGTCTGTGTCAAGACTTGAAAATTTCTGTTCACAGATGCTCTCCATCCAATCTGACTGAGCTTGAGCTATTTTGCAAGGAAGACGTGCAAAGCTAGTGGAGACATACCCCACAAAATTGTAGCTGTACACCTGGGGACAGGTGTATTATGAACCATGTAATGTTGGTCTATCACATAAAATCCATCCCAATAAAATATATTTACATTTGTAGTTCTCACAAAATGTGTAAAATTTCAAGGCGTATGAATACTTTTGCAAGGGACTGTATATGTCTCCTTAAGGCAACATTATTAGAAAACACTCCATTAATGTCAATTGCTATGCTGATGATACCCAGCTATATCTATCTATGGAACCAGATGAAACAAATCAATTAATCAAACCTCAATCATGCCTACGAGACATAAAGGCCCAGATGTCCAATTTTTTTTATTCTAAACTAAGACAAAACTGTATTTGGGCCTAAAAATTTCAAAAATAGGCATAACTCTGGCCTCCAGTACTACTGCAAGGAACCTTGGAGTTATTTTTGACCAGAATTTGTCATTTACCTCACATATAAAACAAATCTCTAGAACAGCCTTCTTCCACCTACGGAAAATTGCCAAAATTAGGAGCATCCTGTCTCAAAGTGATGCCGAAAAACTGGTCCATGCATTTGTTACTTCTAGGTTGGACTACTGTAATTCCCTACTTTCAGGATGCCCCAGTAACTCCCTAAAGAGCCTGCAATTAATCCAAAATGCTGCAGCAAGAGTGCTGACTGGAACTAGCAAGAGAGATCATATTTCACCTTCATTAGCTTCTCTCCATTGGCTTCCCATTAAATTTAGAATAGAATTTAAAACCCTGCTTCTTACATATAAAGCAGATGGTCGGCCACCCTGAGCCTGGTTTTGCTGGAGGTTTCTTCCGTTAAAGGGAGTTTTTCATCTCCACTGTTGGGTTTTCTCTATACATCATACATTATAGTTTTGACATTATTTTGTAAAGTGCCTTGAGATGACTTTGAGGTTACTCCAAGCTGAGCTGAGCACTGTGTTACCTGAGAACTTTTACTGAACTGAAGTAATGGGGAAAAAATAGTTTGGTTAGGGTTTTAGTGTCATTTTAAAAAGTGTTGGATTAGATATACAGCCCATCCCCACTGCAGTGCCAGTCCCAAGCCGGTAGGAATTGGGGAGGGTTGCATTGGGAATGGCATCTGTTGTAAAAAATGTCAACATTTGGACAAAAATAATCAGCTGTGGCAACCTTGAACTTACAGAATAAGCCGAAAGGACAGAAAAAAAATTCATACTAAGAAAATAGTATAGAGTAACGTTACTTAAAAGAGCCAACCATGTCTCCTAATAATTACGTTTATAGCAACTAAATTCACTAAGATGTCAAATGTTGATCTTGCAGGACTGTTGGACAAGAGACCCAAGTTCAGTTCCTGCCTGCCTTAGACTCACTTAGAATTTAGTTTTGTTCTCACTTAACCAAGAGCTGTGTGAGGGAAGCATCAAAAATAACAGTAATAAAACACTTTCTACTGCATGTGACTAATAATGCACAACGTGCCCTGTAGCTGTGTCATGTTTGGGTCGCTATTTATTATAGCTACATTCTACCATTGGCCAGTGTGAGACAGTGTCTAAAAAAGACGCTTGTTTGAGGAGAAAGAGCTGGCAAGGGGGGGTGATGTAGATGTCCAGGTCTCCTCAGATTCAAGTGACAGTGCAGACACCACACTATGCATAATTATGGAAATATTGAGAAATTAAAAGTGACATTGGCATGTGGGGACTCACATGATAAAACATGTCAAGCAACAAAGATGGATTCTGGGCTCAGGAGGTTTTAAAGTTGTTTCTGTATGAAGACATTCATTGTTTAATGAGATCCACAGAGGGACAAGCAGTCTGATAAATGTATTTCACAGGTTCAAACTGTTCTCTTTGTAAGACTGGAGATGAGCACAGACTAAGTGCATTCCAAGTTCAGGTAACTGTGAATGAACAAGAGAATCCAATATGTTGCTATGATCTTTATTATACATTTTAATAATCAGTAATATTTTTAATGGAGGGAGAAATCAATGTTACATATGTAATTCTTGATGGGCATGTAGAAGTTCACAAATACAGATACCTTTATTTTATGATTATTTTTATAGTTTATATTCTAATAATTTGCAGTAATTGTACTATTGTGTACTTGATCTGGAAACACCAAAACCTCCATGAGCCTATGTACATTTTCATTGCTGCTTTGTTATTAAACTCTGTTCTTCTCAGCACTAACATCTACCCAAAGCTTCTGATTGATTTTATATCTGAAAAACAGATCATATCTTATAAAGCCTGTATTGTTCAATATTATATGTTTTATACTTTAGGTTCTTCAGAGTTCTTGCTGTTGTCAGTCATGGCCTATGACAGATATGTGTCTATATGTAAACCTCTGCAATATCCAACTATCATGAGAAGTAAAACTGTACGTATATTTCTGACTTTATCTTGGGCTGTGCCTGCATGTCATCATGTGGTATTAGCAGCACTGTGTGCTAATCAGAAGCTTTGCAGCTTCACTCTGAAAGTCATTTTTTGCAATAACACAATTTACAAACTTTTCTGTGTAACTTCAAGGGAAATAACTGTTTATGGTCTGTTTGTTTTGCTGAATATTATTGTGTGTCCTGTGTTCTTCATCATTTTTACATATGCAGCAATATTTGTAATCTGTTACCACAGCTGTGGAGAAGTCAGGAGAAAAGCTGCACAGACGTGTTTACCTCACATGCTAGTTTTAATTAACTTTTTTGTATTGGTGACATATGATGTTATCACAGTTCGACTGGAGTCAGATTTTCCAAAAACTGCTCGTTTGGTCATGACTCTACAGTTAGTTTTGTATACTCCTCTATTTAATCCTATTATATATGGACTGAAAATGAAAGAAATTTCTAAACACCTCAAAAGGTTGTTCTGTCAAGATAAAATGAACTAATTTTCATTAGTAATGCAGTAATTTCTCCTGTAATTATGCAGAGATGTATTTTTTTTATTTCAGTTAGATCTTTTCTTCCTTTTACTCCAACCCCAAAACTTTGTCCTGCAAATCATAACTGTGAGTGTGATTTTTTAAAATTAAATATAATGATTATGCAAACATGTATGTAATCATTTATTTATTCAGGGTGTATTTGTTATTGATTCGTGGCTGTCCGTTTGTAGTTTGTAGGAGTTTTTATGGTTTAAAATGCTGCATGACCTGGTTCCTGCATCAAAACTATCTCTATGAGGTCAGTAAAACATTTCTGTCTGAGGCCACAGTCTTTGGAACAATCTACTAGAGGACTTTTGCATAGGCTGTATTGTTCTATTTTAAGTAAATACTCAAATCATAAGCTCACAAGCTACACCATGATTTTGTCAGCATTTTTCTTACGTCATTATTTGTTTATGTAATCACTGAAATAGTTTTAAGTCAGTTTTACTGTTTTTATTTTTAATAAGCACAATAAAGCAAACAAGATGTTAAAGACATCACATTGTGGCAGAATGATCATGGTATACCACCACACTTGAAACACACACATTATATAAGCAGATGTTCTCACACTGATAAAAATAACCAGCATCATCTACTTAAAAAAATTAAGATAACTATTTGCGTCAGATGATTATGTAGTTCAAGAAAGTGTTTGTATTTACTACTATATGTAAAACATACTTTTTGCTAGTAAAGTCTGTTTAATTCAAGCTTTTCCCTAATTCTTGTTTTCTGTGTGCTGTAACTTTCAAATATTTTCAAATATGAGTTTCAAATATGTCTTTAATTAAAACTTACCTAATTTTTAAAGTTTCAATATTACTTGTTTAGAGTGGGACCTACTTTGTTTTTCTAAATGTGCTATTCACAGTTTAAAGTTACATTTACTCAGATTTTCTGATTAGCAACTGGGTATTTCTAATATATTATAGTTAAAATATCAAAAGGGTAATTGTGCATTCTGAAATGCAACTTCACCCACACAAACACTGAAGTAAAGGACACTTTTTCTTATGTGCATACACTCAATAGTTACAATACCTTCAAATTGCACTTGGTCCTGAATTCACACCACATGAAATTAAGTAAATACAGCATAAAAAATGAAAAGGAGAATGCAAAATGATTGGGAGAACCTGAGGAAATGCAGTTTCAAATAAACAACTGCAAAACAAAAAAGATAGAACTTAGTGCAACTACCTTCATTGTGATCTGTATGGACTTTATACTTGCAAGATGACCTCGAGAATATAAAGAACAAATTGTAAAGTCATTATCAAACGTGGAATTTTTGGAATATCGCTAATCATTTGTGGTTCACATCCTCATCCTGGCACAGGGTTCTCAATCCTGGGATGTCAAGGCCCCCTGCCCTACACCCACTCCTCATTACATGGATCAGGTGTGTTCAGTGAATCAGAAGCTGGACGATACCATGTCCAATGAGGGGCAAGTGGGAGAAAACAATGTGAATTATATCTTTCAGCTTCTGAACACAGGTAATGAGCAGTGGGCGCGCACTGGCGAGGCAGTTTTATTTAAAATCAACAAGATGATTGCTTGTTGTGTGCACGTACCTAGAAAGATTGTCAGGGATTACAAAAAACATTTTATTAAGGAAAAATGCACAATGTCATGTGTTGTGAACAAACGCAGATCAACTTCTAACTTTAGTATATTTAGGTAAACGTACAAACTTGATTCTTTATTGTTAATAACACAGATTTAATTATACTACATATACATCATCTCAGATTAATTTTTTCAGTACAGATTCAGTCCTTTGAAAAAGTATTGGAACAAGGTAAACCAACCACTAACAAGACCACTGTGTTTGCACCATTTAATGCAAGAAACAAGCGTGAAACTGGCCCCCTTTTAATTCCAGTGTAAGAATTACACTACAATTGTAGTGTCATTTTAAAAGTGGGGTAATTTCAGCAGACAACTACCTCTCTACATGCCATTTCAAACAAACAGTTTATTGAGCCATAAGACGGGGTATGTAGCAGAGAAAACACCCAACTGGTCTGCACAAAATATAGAGAATAGGGAAACACTACAACCCGAAAAGTAATTAAATTGACCCACAATTTGAGGCAGAAAACTGTTAAAAGAAATTAACCTTCTGAAAACACTCCTGGATGTTCACAATAATTATTAATATTATTAATATTGAGATCAGCGACCTGTAATCTTGTAACACAGGCAAACAGAACAGCAAGGGCAAGTCAAAAAGGCCAGAATGAGGTCAGTTGCAGGTTGCAAGATCAGAAAGAAAAAACATGTTTAAAAGACTGTAAAGTTACAGCACCACAACAGAGACTCTGGCTGATACAATAACTGGTCAACTCAATAATCCAGTGAGACCCTGTGCCACAACAAATATGGTGGCAAATGTGAATTTTACTTAGTTGCATAAAAAAGAAACAAAAATGTGGCAAGATCCTTTTGTATATGTGGATCCTTTGAAAATGTGGACTATATTGCCTACATAACAAAATGAAGGTAAAATAACCTTTTTGAAGAAAGCTAAGTTCAAGGAAAGCTGTAGTTGCTGTAGTTGTGACATCATTGGTCTCTGATACTGATTGTAAATATTAGTCGGAATGAGAGGCAGCAACTGGGTCTAAGGACTAAAAACTAGCATCTTTACACCGCACACACTTAAAGATTTACAGTGTTGGCTGTCAACACCACCTGTGTCAGACTGGCTCCAACCCAGCCCCACTAGTTCCGACCATTTGTCACAACCAAATCACATTTAGAACATAATTTGCTCTGCCGTTGTTACGTCTGTGTCCACTTTGAGGGAACTTGGTCTACGCAATATTCTGTGAACAGATACATGAAGTTACAGAAACTTGTCTGTATCAAAGAGGAGCCAACACATATTTAACAGAGTAAGGAGACAATATACAAAGTTCATATAAAATCTTTTAGAGAATGGTTAATGACGATGTTCATTAGGTGGCAAACCAGAGGAGTACAAAAGGTATAATTTTTAGTTGACACAGTTCTGACTGTGTATATGAGACATTACAACACACAGTTTTCACTGAGACTTTATTTTATTACATGGTCTAATCAGTAATAAATTTATGCATTTACTTCTGTATGTCTTTGTGGGAAAACAAGTCCAGTAGTCAAACTGTGCATATTAAATATAATTTGATGGCATTCTAGGGTTAAAGCAAAATGACAATAAAAACAGAGCTTGTAGTTTATTGTATAGAAATGCTGGGTTTTTGTGTGATGTCAGAAAACTGATAAATCATCGCATAGTTGAAGCTGACAATGCCGTTGATGTGTGTTAGGAATCAAGACAAATCCTAAAAACAATCACTTCTCTGCATTTTTATATTGAAACAACCTCTTCAGGTGTTTAGAAATGTCTTTCATTTTAAGCCCATATATAAGAGGATTAAAAAGAGGATTGTAAAGAACAAATTGTAAAGTCATTATCAAACGTGGAATTTTTGAAATTTCAGATTCCAGTCGAACTGCAATAACATCATATGTAATCAAGAAAAAATTGTTCATCAAAACCAGCAGGTGAGGTAAACAGGTCTGTGCAGCTTTTTTCCTGACTTCTGCACGACTGTGATAACATATTATAAGTATCCTGGTGTAAGTAAAAACTATGAAGATCACAGGGAAAACACAGAGATTCATCAAAATGAACACGCCGTAAAAAGACAGTACTTTTGAAGTCGCACAAAAAAGACTGTAAATCGAATTGTTACAAAAAATGACTTTCAGAGTGAAGCTACAGAGCTTTTGATTGGCCCTCATTGCTCCTAATCCAGCAAACTGACAAGCAGGAAGAAGCCAAGATAAAGCCAGAAAGATATTCACAGTTTGTTTCCTCATGATAGTTGGATATTGTAGAGGTTTACATATAGAAACATATCTGTCATAGGACATGGCTGCTAACACCAGGAACTCAGAACAAGCTAAAGAATATAACGTAACAAACTGAAAGAGACAGGCTGATTTTGATATGATCTGTTTTTCTGATAGAAAGTTAATTAAAAGCTTTGGGTAGATGTTAGTGCTGAGAAGAACAGAGTTCAGTAACAAAGCTGCAATGAAAATGTACATAGGCTCATGGAGGTTTTGGTGTTTCCAGATCAAGTAAACTATAGTACAATTACTGCACATTATGAGAAAATAAAACACAAAAACAATTATAAAGTAAAGATATCTGTATTTGTGAAGTTCAACATGTCCATCAAGAGTTAAATATGTTTCATTTAATTCTTCATCCATTAAGAAATTATAGCATAAACTATTGAGTCGTAAAACAGGTAACAGGAATGTGTGAGGAAAACTGACAAAAATTTCACTTTGAGGACTATAATAATATTTCTCATGTATTAGACTTAAGTATGTATTTGCAACTACCTGACCAAGAAATGTACTTAGTGCTGTATTTGCTCATCTCCAAATGTTGCAAAGAGAACTGTTTGAACCTGTGAACTGTTTTTTATCAGATTCACCCTCCATGGATCTCATTAAACTTTACATCAAGTGTCGAACATGGAAACAGCTTTATTAAACTCTAGGGGCCTGAACACATTGACATTGTTGGTAGGAGCAGGAGGGACCGCCCGCCTTCAGTGCCAAACTGCTGACCTCCAAGACAAGTAGATGACCCCTTTATCTTCTGAGCCACAGCCACCTCTTTGGCAGTGCCCTCAAATTGTTTCTCTTCAATCGTTTATAATCTGATCAAAGATGACACATCTACATTCCTCCTCTCAAATCATCCTACCACCCAATTTTAGTATGTCCAGATTACCCCACTACTTAGGTAGCCTCCTCTTGATGGAGGTGTGGAGAATTACAGACCCATCTCTCATATTCCATTTCTTGCCAAGACCCCTGAACAAGCAGTCTTCAATAAAATCTCAGATTTCCTTTCTTAGAACCATCTATTTGATTCAAGATTGGTCAATCAACTGAAATGTCACTCCAGACAGTTCTGGAAACCCTGCAGGCTACAAAAGCTACAGTTAAGTCTTCTGTCCTTATCATACTTGATTTATCTGCAACCTTTGACATTGTGAACCACTAAATCCTCCAGTCTATTTTCTCTGACTTGGACATTTCTGGACAGTTCTGGTCGGGCTCTGGTCTTACCTATTTTTCAGTAGCAAAAGGTATCTAACCACATAAGGTTTTAACCTCTGACTCCCGCCTACAGAGTGGTCCACACAACAGCACCTTTCTACCTAAACACCTCATCAGGGTCTACAGTCCCTCCTGCCCACTGCACTCTGCCAGTGTCTGCTGTCCTCCTCACCAAACAGCAAAAGCTACATGCAAAGCTCTTTAACTCAGTAGACCCGTGATGTTGGAACGGACTGCCAAATTCTGGATGAAAAGCAGTCTCACTCCTACTATTCCCACTTCCCTGAAGATGGCACTCCTCTCATCGTCATGGGAGACCTGAACATCCACCTGGACAAACCACATGCGGCTGACGTGTTTGCCTTTCTAAACACATTTGACCTGAGTCTGGTCTCCTCTCCTCCAACCCACAAAGCTGGCAACAACCTAGTCTTTGATCAACTATCAGACCTCCTTTCCAAGAACAATTTCCTTGATGTCAACCAATCTGGCTTCAAGAGGGGTCACTCCAAACTGCACTCCTGAGTGTCGTGGAATATTTTCGAGCTGCAAAAGCCACAGGTCAGTCTACTGTCTTAATCCTACTTGATCCATCGTCAGCCTTTGACACTGTGAACCATCAGATCCTCTTGTCCACACTCTCTGACCTAGGCATCTCTGGATCAGCTCTAGACTGGCTTTGTTCTTACCTATCAGGACGAACCTTCAAGGTATCCTGGCGGGGGCATCTTTCTCACTCTCATAGACTCTCTACCGGTGTGCCGCAGGGCTCAGTTCTTGGTCCTCTTCTTTTTTCTGTTTATACTTCATCCCTGGGTTCCATCATTCACTCACATGGTCTTTCCGATCACTGCTTCGCTGATGACACACAGCTCTTCCTGTCCTTTCCACCGGACGACTCCACTGTCTCATCGCGCATTTCTGCCTGTCTCTCAGACATCTCAGCCTGGATGAGAGAGAGACATCTTTAATTCAACCTCTCCAAGAACGAAGTCCTTGTCTTCCCAGCCAGACCTTCGACACAACACACCATCAGCATCAACATTGGATCTACAGTGATTGTCCCCACTAAATCCGCCACAAATCTGGAGGTTATCATTGACGACCAACTGAGGACCAGACCTCCTCAGTCTCTGGGACCGCAGATTTGCCCTCTACAACATCAGGAAGATCAGACCCTACATCACGGAATATACAACCAAACTTACTGCAACGCTTTGTTGATAGGGTCACCGGTATCCACAATAAAACCCTTGCAGATGATTCAAAATGCAGCAGCTTGCCTCATTTTTAAAAAGACCCATGTCACAACGAATGACGTCTGGTGGTCCCAGCACTGCACAGAAGACACAAAGCAAAACTTTTACCGCAATGATCCCACAATGGTGGAACGAGCTACCAAACTCTGCACGCTCAGCTGACTCACCTACAATATTCAAAAATCTGCTGAAAACAGAACTCTTCCACATCTTCCTATGCAGTTAAATCTTTTAAAAAAAAACTTCCTTTCTGCTCTTTCTCGCACTTTGCGTCTACTGAAGCAGACAGAGAAATTTCTTGTATTTATACTGTGTAATTTATTCTAACTTGAAATATTGTTATTTGTTGATATGATGATTTTTTTTTTAATTGTCCTAAGCTGTAAACCATAATCGTCTATCCATTTCATTATTTGTAACAACTTATGCTGTTCAGGCTCGCGGGGGGCTGTAGCCTATCCCAGCTGTCATTATGCGAGAGATGGGGTCCACCCTGGACACGTCTCCAGTATTTCTCAGGGCCACCACAGAGAGGCACACACAGATAGACAACCATGCAAACTAAAAAAGAGTGGTTTATCCAAGCCTGCATTATAATGGTCTAGTGTGACAAATAGCAGCAGATCTACCAACCAATCATGACTTACTTTCCCGTGCAGGCACAGTTCATATCTGGCCATGAATACTACAGAGCTTATCAGCCTCACAATCAACCCTCTCCAGATGATCCAAAATGTAGCAGCATGTCACCTTTTTTAATTCAGCAGCCAAAAATGACATACATCACATCACTGTTCAGATTTCTGCATTTGCTTGCTGTAGACATCCATTTTGTATATAGAGTCACCTTAGTGAATGTTCCCTTACAGATTAGTATAAACAAAATAAATCCACGCAGATTTAAGGGTCCTTAATTTATAAAATTAATTTAAAGCATAATAAAACAAGTAGAATGAAAACTTGTAAAAATGGAGGTGAATGATTTGTTGTGAGGAGGGATAAAGTTAGACCTCAATAATAAAACATACTGCATATCCCTGCTAAGATTCTGCGTCTGTGAGTCACAGAACAGAAATGTGACATTTTGGTGTAATAGCAGAAAATCAAACAGTTATCATATTGGAAAAGTTGACAATGCACTTTAATAAGTATTAGAAATAAACCTCTTGCAACTCTGGGTAAAAATTTTTCAGGAATCACACAAATGAAATCTCCCCAGTGTTAAATTACCACAACAACTTCTTGACGTGTTTAGAAATTTCTGTCATTTTCAGTCCATAGATAACAGGATTAAAGAGAGGATTGTACAAAATTAACTGTAAAGTCAGTATTAAACTGGCAGTTTTGGGAATTTCAGATTCAATTCGAACTGTAATAACATCATATGCTGTCAAATAAAAGATGTTGATTAAAACCAGCAGGTGAGGTAAACAGGTCTGTGCAGCTTTTTTCCTGACTTCTCCACTACTACGATAACATATTACTAGTATTCTCACATATGTAAAAAGTATGAAGACCACAGGACAAACATTCATATTTAGCAAGATGAACACACCATAAAAAGACAGTGCTGTTGAAGTCACACAGAAAAGTTTGTAAATCGAGTTATTACAATATATTATTCGAAGAGTGAAGCTGCAGAGCTTCTGATTGACCCTCATTATTGCTAATACCATAAATTCACATGCAGGCAGAAACCAAGCTAAAGCCAGAAAGATAACAACAATTCTTTTCCTCATGATAGTTGGATATTGCAGAGGTTTACATATAGACACATATCTGTCATAGGCCATTGCTGCTAACAGTAAGAACTCTGAATCAACTAACGAATATAAAGTAGCAAATTGAAAGAGACAGGCTGAAAATGATATGATCTGTTTTTCTGATAGAAAGTCGATCAAAAGCTTTGGGTAGATGTTAGTGCTGAGAAGAACAGAGTTCACTAACAAAGCAGCAATGAAAATGTACATAGGCTGATGGAGGTCATGGTGTTTCCAGATCAGGTACACAATAGTACAATTACTGCAGATTATGAGAATATAAACTATAAAAACAATCGTGAAATAAAAGTATCTGTATTTGTGAAGTTCCACATGCCCATCAAGAATTAAATATGTCACATTCAATTCTTTATCCATTAATGAAGTATAATACAAACAAATAAGATTATGAAAAGTCAGATAATAGAACCTGTAATTGTTGGAATAAAGATGAAGGATTATTTTATCATTTACACTATTGTGAGATTTAAATGTACTGTATGTGATGATGTGCTCATGTGCTGTGAAGAGAACTGTTTGAGCATGTTAACTGCTTTTATCTGACTGATTCACCCTCCATGGATCTCTCAACTTCTAACATGAGTGACTAACACATAAACAACCTTATTAAACTCTGGAGGCCTTGATTGTTATAGCAACATATTCCATGACACAATGGTGTCCTTTGTATTTCTGAATAAAACTGTACCCATTACCACTCTGATCAGCTTCTTACTCATCGTGTATCCACTTGATGGTGTTTAATCTGGAATAAGAACAAAGAAGGTTTGTGGTTTGTTTTGCATTGTGTAAAAAACCAATAAGGCCTAAAGCAAAAAACGTGGCCCTGTTTATTAATAGATCCAGGTCTGTTAGCTTGAACAGTGGAGCAATGTTTTATTCATATTTACAGCAAAAATAAACTGTATACATCAACTACAACATTAATAACAGAAGATGGTGTTAACATTGTCATGGACAGGTGTCAGCAAGGGGACTCAACAAAGCCAGATACAACACAAGCTGCTATGCTCTATTTGTTCTGAACCTTTAGGTTATGGCAAACATCATGTTTTCATGTTGTCATTAGTGACATCATATAGCTTTGTAGTTTACCTTTTAAGTTTGTTGTGCAGTTGTCAAGGGATCAATGCAACACAAGGATTTTGTTACAAGAGATGCAGTTCAGCTCCGCTACTGAAGGGTGCTGACATGACGCGGTACCTGGAGCAGAGGAACTGACTACAAGGTGGTGTGCTGGATGCTGGAGCATCCGATTTGAGTAAGATCACCTCTACATTAGTATGAAACCATCTCTACATGGGCTAAGCACTACTCAGCGAATGATGGAGGGAGAAGTTGATCCAGGCAGCGTGGAGCAATGACAGGCAAAGCCAAGTCTCAAGGCCATGGAGAATGCTTTGCAAAATCGGATAAACAAAAGGAAGGTCAAGTTGGACCAGCTGACGAAACAGAAGACCAAGATGTGCTCTTTCATGGAAGAGCACTGCTACAATGTGGTGGAAACCAAACTGTTGCCGGAGTTCTACCATCTGCTTGATGAGTTTTGTAGCATAAAAACCTCACACAGAGAAGCATTCCATCAGCTTAATCTCGAAGAAGTAATGAA
Source organism: Channa maculata (assembly GCA_020496755.1). Classification (NCBI taxonomy): domain Eukaryota; kingdom Metazoa; phylum Chordata; class Actinopteri; order Anabantiformes; family Channidae; genus Channa; species Channa maculata. The sequence continues at coordinate 25,930,449 of CM035609.1, read as the reverse complement.
AACCGATCAGAAAGAGCGGTTCGAGCCAAAGTTTAATAAACTCAAAGAACTTGGTGAAGGGGTTGCACGCTTCGTTGACGTTATAGAAACATGCAGACCTTGTTGCGTCATGTGGTCCGAATGTCAGCAATGACGACTTCAGTCTAAGCCAGGCACAGACAACATATGCTGGGGAGGAAGTACCTGTTGTCGTTGATGCAGCTGTACAGTTTGAAGTAGCCAGAGATGAAACTGTTAGGGGGTGTTTTGGTGCTGAGTACAGAGGTAGTGTAAAGGCTGAGGCTCGCGCTGAGATCTCCAAGCAACTGTTGTTAGCCAGCTTCCAGTTTCAAAGAATCAACATGTTTTGTTTAGGGATGCTCAGTGTCAAAATGACTTTACTGAAATTCCAGATAAACATCACTGGTTTTATGCTCAATCTACTCAATGATTACTACTTTTAGTGGAGACCCTCTAGACTATGGTCTCTTCATCAAAGCATTTGAGCACGTGGTGGAGAACAGAGTAGGGGATGACAGTGATCAACTCTACCTGTTGGAGCGGAACACAATTGGAAAACCAAGGGAGATGGCGCAAACTTGCTTCCATATGGAACCAAGCAAAGGATATCAAAAGGCCAGGCAGCTTTTAAAGGAGCATTTTGGCAATGAATAGAAGATATCAGTAGCCTATATGGAAAAGGCCTTAAATTGGCAAATAATTACGGCTGAAGATGGTGAAGTGCTCCATTCGTTTGCTCTTTTCATAGCTAATTGTGTAAACGCAGTGGCAGATTTGGAATGTGTGGAAGAGCTTAATACTACAAGCAATATACATACGATTCTTTCCAAGCTCTCATATAAGTTCAGAGAGAAGTGGAGGAATCTGGCTTACGATCTTAGTAGCAAACACGTTCATAATGCTAAGTTTATAGATGTAGTTGAGTTTGTAAATGACGAAGTCCAAATCTCACTGCATCCTTACAATGGAGACATAGTAGACAAACCTAAAGATCACCTAAAGAGTCCTTCAGGTACCAAGTTGGGGAAGGTAGGTGGTACTAAAAAGAGCTTCACCACTTCTCTAAGGCAAGTGTCTGCTCAGAAGGATATTAGTACAGAGCCTGGCTTTAGTAAGACAGACTCTCAAAGGTACCATCAAGGCCTCCCCAGAGTCTTGTCTGTTTTGCCATGAGGGGCATACTTTTGAGCACTGTAAAAAAACTACAGAATTCTCCTTACAAGGATAAGATAGAGTTTCTCAGGAAGGAAGGCTTATGCTTCAGATGCTTGAAACCAGGGCATGTGAGCAAGTGCTATCAGGAGGAGGGTAAACTGTCAGTTCTGCTCAGAGACGCAACCTACTTTGCTGCACGTGAAGATCAAGAAGGAGAGGCAGTCTGTGGATGGTGACGAACCAGCAGTGTTCAGCGTATTTGTGAATAGCAGAAGTAATCAAAGCTTCGATGACAGGTCTGAGGGCACCGAGGGCATCCTTGCCATAATTCGCATCCGAGTCTGGAGGAGGAGAAGGCGATAGAAATAATGGATCTGGATTTGGATCCAAATGCACTTCTAATGGAAAGGGTATTGGCCATGTAATGGTGCATTCAGTCAGATCAATTCAAGTTCAGGGTCGTTATACAAAGTAAGCCCCCCACTAGAAGAGGGATTTTATCCATGTTGAGTTCAGTGTATGATCCATTGGGAATGCTTGCATTTGTGAACTTGATGAGACGGTGCCTGAACATCTTGCCCAAATGTGGTCCCATTGGGTGCAAAGTCTAAAGAAGCTAAATGACTTTGGAATTGAGAGATGTTTCAAGCCAAAAGGCTTTGGTCAGACCGTGTCTGCTCAACTACATCACTTTGCAGACTTTAGTGAGGATGGCTATGGGACAGTAACATATGTAGTCCAGCGAAACATCAGCAACCAAGCTCACAGTGCCTTTGTGCTGGAAAAGGCAAGAGTTGCCCCCCTAAAGCCTATGACTATCCCTCGTTTGGAGCTTACTGCAGCAAGGAGCTGGAGCTTCCACTGGAGGATTCTGTGTATTGGACTGACAGTACAGCGGTGCTGAAATAGATCAACAAGACAAGACATCAATGTTTCGCACGTTTGTGGCTAATAGGGTGTCAGTGATTCAGCAGACCTCAGCAGTTTCACAGTGGCACTACGTGAACTCTCAGCTTAATCTGGTAGATGGTGCATCAAGGGGGCAGAACGTGAAAGCCTTTCTGCGTAATCAGCTATGGGTTTCTGGACCTGAATTCCTTACACAAGCGGTTGAGAAGTGGCCAAGAGATCCAGAGTTGCAAGAGGTTGATGTAGCCGATCCTGAGGTGAAAAGAAAGGTCACAGTCAATGTTCTCACAGTTCAGGAAAGCACTGATATATTGCAAAGGTTGATAGAGTACTACTCATCATGGACACGCTTAAAGCGGGCTGTTGCGTGGCTTCTGAGGTTGAAAGAAATGCTCCTAACATCATCCAGAAGGAAAAGGGAGTTGTTAGGAAATATTGTCCAAGATTTTCAGCTTCAAGGAAAAATGCTGAACTATAAAACAAGAAAGAAGAACCTAACTGTGAATGAGCTCCAGGAAGCAGAGTTTGGAACAATTTGTCACTGCCAGCGAAAGAGCTTTCCGGATGAAATTTCAGCTCTGCTAAAAAGGAACCAGTGAAACGGAGCAGTCACATACATAGACTTAATCAAATGCTTCTGGATGGAATTCTTCGCGTAGGTGGACAGCTCATGCCTGAGGAATCTAAGCACCCTGCTGTTCTGGATAAAGATCATCGAGGTCTAGTCTGTCGGGTTCGTATCAAGACGAGGACCAATGAGCTGATAGACCCATACCCAAAAGGTGTCTTCTCAAGGAATCAGAGTGAGACAGTGGTAAAGACTGATCTCCCACGGTGTGTTAAGTCCTGGTAACCTCTGGCATCAGAAGAAAGAAGAGAGAACACCACAGAAGAATAGTCATGATGTTTGTGGGTTATTGTATGATTTGTTTTTGTTTGTGCAAAGTAATTTAGTAATTGTTTCCAACATTAAATGTTTCTAATACTGTAGCACAATTAGGGCCTGGGTATGAACTCATATAGCTTTGATAGTTTGCCTTTGTAGTTTACCCTTTAAGTTTTTTTGTGCAATTGTCAAGAGAACAATGCAATGCAAGGATTTTGTTACAAGAGATGCAGTTCAGCTCCGCTACTAAAGGGTGCTGACATGACGCGGTAGCTGGAGCAGAGGAACTGACTACAAGGTGGTGTGAACCGCAAGGTAGAAGAAAAAGGGTCAGTGTGTAGCTGTGGAGGCACACGGTTTCTTACTGAGTTCTGTAAGTCTTGGAGGTCAACCTGAGGAGGGTTTGGGTAACTTGAGAGGTTTGTCAGCGGATGTTGTCTAAGTGGGACCTTCCTGGATATAAAAGCTGGTGTCTTTGACCTACAGAAACAACCCCTGCCCTTGTTTTGTGTTATTTAGGCTTTGCCTCACTGGTCACAGTCCAGTAAAAATGTTGGGAATTAAAATTTAAACTGTGAAACTAGTCTAACTTTTCTCACTGTCATATGTGATAGCCCATCCTCCTGCTTTAGTTGTGTTGTTAATCCGGATGTGATTTCTCTGGCAGGACCCTTGGTGGGTCGTCAGAGGACCTGGCTGCACCTGAAAGGTGGGAGTGGCCAAAAGTATTAAGGCCCTACTCTGCCAACTATCACACTGGGCAGCCTCCATCTCCCTGAACCTGGTGCTTAAAACCAATTTAGTTAAAAATGGAGAATTGCCTGCGATATTTATTCCCTATATTTCCTAAAATATTTGTTAATGGTGCCTCTTCAGGAGTTGGTTGTGTCTTCTCTATTGGTGAAAACTGTATAAACTGTGTAAAAATAAAGTTGTACACTCCTCGTCTTTGCTGTCAGTCTGCGTAAGCACTAATGTTAAAGGGAGGTTCCACACATTCAAATATTTATTTGTAATCACCTGACCAAGAAACTTAATCAGTGCTGTATTTGCTCTTCACATTCAACCCAACTCCTTGTGCAGGCCCTGTTCATATTTGTCCATGACTTGTACAGCACTTAGCCGCACATTTTTTTAATTTCACTAGCCAGAAATAACACCTGTCCCATCACTGTTCAGACCTTTGCCCTTGCTTCCAGTAGCCATCCACATCAGGTTCAAAGATATGACACGTGCCTACAGAACTGAACTGTACCCTACAGGTCTACAGTCCCTCCTGCCCACTGTGTTGTCTGGTTGTCCCTGCACCACACAGCAAAGGATTCTGAGCAAAGTTCTTCTACTCAGTTGTCTCACCATGATGAAAAGATCTACCAAACTCTGCACATTCAGCAGCTTCGCCTGTAACATTAGAAAGAAAACAGTCCCTTCCTGGCACATACTAAAACACTTCTTAGGGCACTTTAGTTTTAAAGTCTTCAGCATAATTTAGCTGTTTGTTTAAGTCACTTTGGATTAAAGCATCTGCCCAAATACTAAATGTAAAATGAGAAAAGCAGAGTGCTGTGACAGTTTTACATCAATGCACTGGTAAGAATAAAATGTAAGTACAGAATCAATTTTTAAAGTGTACGATCAGTAAAATCACAGGATATACTTTGGGATAAGATAATGGTTTCAGAAAGGATTTAAAAAATAGCCTGTTGAGTCACTTAGTGAATGTCCCATTGTAGAGTGATGTAGTTTGTATAAACACAATAAATAAATACAGATTTACTAGGGTCTCGAATTTATAAGAATAAAAACTTGTGAAATTAAAAATAATGCAAGTTCTCCAGGATACTTAGAACAACCTACTTTATATTACAGCTGCTGCCCACTCTTTGCTGAATGGAGGTCAATGTTTTGTTGTGAGGAGGGATAAAGTTAGACCTCAATAATAAAACATACTGCATGTCCCTGCTAAGATTCTGCGTCTGTGAGTCACAGAACAGAAATGTGACAGTTTGGTGTAATAGCAGAAAATCAAACAGTTATCATATTGGAAAAGTTGACAATGCACTTTAATATGTATTAGAAATAAAAACATGTTCTAAAAAACTTTTCAGGAATCACACAAATGAAATCTCCCCAGTGTTAATTTACCAGAACAACTTCTTAATGTGTTTAGAAATTTCTGTCATTTTCAGTCCATAGATAACAGGATTAAAGAGAGGATTGCACAAAATGTACTGTAAAGTAAATATTAAACTGGCAGTTTTGGGAATTTCAGATTCAATTCGAACTGTAATAACATCATATGCTGTCAAATAAAAGATGCTGAGTAAAACCAGCAGGTGAGGTAAACAGGTCTGTGCAGCTTTTTTCCTGACTTCTCCACTACTACGATAACATATTACTAGTATCCTCACATATGTAAAAAGTATGAAGACCACAGGACAAACATTCATATTCAGCAAGATGAACACACCATAAAAAGACAGTGCTGTTGAAGTTACACAGAAAAGTTTGTAAATCGAGTTATTACAATATATTATTCGAAGAGTGAAGCTGCAGAGCTTCTGATTAACCCTCATTACTGCTAATACCATATACTCACATGCAGGCAGAAACCAAGCTAAAGCCAGAAAGATAACAACAATTCTTTTCCTCATGATAGTTGGATATTGCAGAGGTTTACATATAGACACATATCTGTCATAGGCCATTGCTGCTAACAGTAAGAACTCTGAATCAACTAACGAATATAAAGTAACAAATTGAAAGAGACAGGCTGAAAATGATGTGATCTGTTTTTCTGATAGAAAGTCGATCAAAAGCTTTGGGTAGATGTTAGTGCTGAGAAGAACAGAGTTCACTAACAAGGCAGCAATGAAAATGTACATAGGCTGATGGAGGTCATGGTGTTTCCAGATCAGGTACACAATAGTAGAATTACTGCAGATTATGAGAATATAAACTATAAAAACAATTGTGAAATAAAAGTATCTGTATTTGTGAAGTTCCACATGCCCATCAAGAATTAAATATGTCACATTCAATTCTTTATCCATTAATGAATTATAATACAAACAAATAAGATTATGAAAACAGTCAGAAAATAGAACCTGCAATTGTTGGAAGAAAGATGAAGGATTATTTTATCATTTACACTAATGTGATATTTAAATGTACTGTATGTGATGATGTGCTCATGTGCTGTGAAGAGAACTGTTTGACCATGTTAACTGCTTTTATCTGACTGATTCACCCTCCATGGATCTCTCAACTTCTAACATGAGTGACTAACACATAAACAACCTTATTAAACTCTGGAGGCCTTGATTGTTATAGCAACATATTCCATGACACAATGGTGTCCTTTGTATTTCTGAATAAAACTGTACCCATTACCACTCTGATCAGCTTCTTACTCATAGTGTATCCACTTGATGGGGTTTAATCTGGAATAAGAACAAAGAAGGTTTGTGGTTTGTTTTGCATTGTGTAAAAAACCAATAAGGCCTAAAGCAAAAAACGTGGCCCTGTTTATTAATAGATCCAGGTCTGTTAGCTTGAACAGTGGAGCAATGTTTTATTCATATTTACAGCAGAAATAAACTGCATACATCAACTACAACATTAATAACAGAAGATGGTGTTAACATTGTCATGGACAGGTGTCAGCAAGGGGACTCAACAAAGCCAGATACAACACAAGCTGCTATGCTCTGTTTGTTCTGAACCTTTGGGTCATGGCAAACATCATGTTTTCATTTAATTTTTTTTTTTTTAATGTTGTTCAAAAGCTACTTGTTCGTTCCCTGATATAAAATGGTGGTGAGTTTTTATAAAACCCAGTGATACCACATCAAAAGTTAGTTCATTGCCATAAAAGCCCTCGCTCCTCCAGTCCACCATGTCCTTCCTAGTAATCAAGACTTTAAAGAACAACAAGAAAGTGTCACTGGGACACACATGAGATTGAACTAAACAGTTTATGTCTGGGACAGGTAATAAATACAGATGTGTCCTTCAGCCTGAATTTGAATAGCAGGTCTCATTCCTGTCCTGCACCTCATTAAGCACGGAAGGAACAACATAATCTGGCCATTAATGAAGTCTTGGTGGAACCTTGTGGAATTGACCAATGTGTGAACCAACCAAGGGTTTTCTCACTTTAGTTGTTGTTTTATGTAGTGTATTGTTGTACTTACTACTGGTAAGAATAAAATGTAAGTACAGAATCAATTTTTAAAGTGTACGATCAGTAAAATCACAGGATATACTTTGGGATAAGATAATGGTTTCAGAAATGATTTAAAAAATAGCCTGTTGAGTCACTTAGTGAATGTCCCATTGTAGAGTGATGTAGTTTGTATAAACACAATAAATAAATACAGATTTACTAGGGTCTCGAATTTATAAGAATAAAAACTTGTGAAATTAAAAATAATGCAAGTTCTCCAGGATACTTAGAACAACCTACTTTATATTACAGCTGCTGCCCACTCTTTGCTGAATGGAGGTCAATGTTTTGTTGTGAGGAGGGATAAAGTTAGACCTCAATAATAAAACATACTGCATGTCCCTGCTAAGATTCTGCGTCTGTGAGTCACAGAACAGAAATGTGACATTTTGGTGTAATAGCAGAAAATCAAACAGTTATCATATTGGAAAAGTTGACAATGCACTTTAATAAGTATTAGAAATAAAAACATGTTCTGAAAAACTTTTCAGGAATCACACAAATGAAATCTCCCCAGTGTAAATTTACCACAACAACTTCTTGATGTGTTTAGAAATTTCTGTCATTTTCAGTCCATAGATAACAGGATTAAAGAGAGGATTGTACAAAATTAACTGTAAAGTCAGTATTAAACTGGCAGTTTTGGGAATTTCAGATTCAATTCGAACTGTAATAACATCATATGCTGTCAAATAAAAGATGTTGATTAAAACCAGCAGGTGAGGTAAACAGGTCTGTGCAGCTTTTTTCCTGACTTCTCCACTACTACGATAACATATTACTAGTATCCTCACATATGTAAAAAGTATGAAGACCACAGGACAAACAACCATATTTAGCAAGATGAACACACCATAAAAAGACAGTGCTGTTGAAGTTACACAGAAAAGTTTGTAAATCGAGTTATTACAAAATATTATTCGAAGAGTGAAGCTGCAGAGCTTCTGATTGACCCTCATTATTGCTAATACCATAAATTCACATGCAGGCAGAAACCAAGCTAAAGCCAGAAAGATACCAACAATTTTTTTCCTCATGATAGTTGGATATTGCAGAGGTTTACATATAGACACATATCTGTCATAGGCCATTGCTGCTAACAGTAAGAACTCTGAATCAACTAACGAATATAAAGTAGCAAATTGAAAGAGACAGGCTGAAAATGATATGATCTGTTTTTCTGATAGAAAGTCGATCAAAAGCTTTGGGTAGATGTTAGTGCTGAAAAGAACAGAGTTCACTAACAAAGCAGCAATGAAAATGTACATAGGCTGATGGAGGTCATGGTGTTTCCAGATCAAGTACACAATAGTACAATTACTGCAGATTATGAGAATATAAACTATAAAAACAATCATGAAATAAAAGTATCTGTATTTGTGAAGTTCCACATGCCCATCAAGAATTAAATATGTCACATTCAATTCTTTATCCATTAATGAAGTATAATACAAACAAATAAGATTATGAAAAGTCAGATAATAGAACCTGTAATTGTTGGAATAAAGATGAAGGATTATTTTATCATTTACACTATTGTGAGATTTAAATGTACTGTATGTGATGATGTGCTCATGTGCTGTGAAGAGAACTGTTTGAGCATGTTAACTGCTTTTATCTGACTGATTCACCCTCCATGGATCTCTCAACTTCTAACATGAGTGACTAACACATAAACAACCTTATTAAACTCTGGAGGCCTTGATTGCTATTAGCAACATATTCCATGACACAATGGTGTCCTTTGTATTTCTGAATAAAACTGTACCCATTACCACTCTGATCAGCTTCTTACTCATAGTGTATCCACTTGATGGTGTTTAATCTGGAATAAGAACAAAGAAGGTTTGTGGTTTGTTTTGCATTGTGTAAAAAACCAATAAGGCCTAAAGCAAAAAACGTGGCCCTGTTTATTAATAGATCCAGGTCTGTTAGCTTGAACAGTGGAGCAATGTTTTATTCATATTTACAGCAGAAATAAACTGCATACATCAACTACAACATTAATAACAGAAGATGGTGTTAACATTGTCATGGACAGGTGTCAGCAAGGGGACTCAACAAAGCCACATACAACACAAGCTGCTATGCTCTGTTTGTTCTGAACCTTTGGGTCATAGCAAACATCATGTTTTCATTTAATTTTTTTTTTTTTAATGTTGTTCAAAAGCTACTTGTTCGTTCCCTGATATAAAATGGTGGTGAGTTTTTATAAAACCCAGTGATACCACATCAAAAGTTAGTTCATTGCCATAAAAGCCCTCGCTCCTCCAGTCCACCATGTCCTTCCTAGTAATCAAGACTTTAAAGAACAACAAGAAAGTGTCACTGGGACACACATGAGATTGAACTAAACAGTTTATGTCTGGGACAGGTAATAAATACAGATGTGTCCTTCAGCGTGAATTTGAATAGCAGGTCTCATTCCTGTCCTGCACTTCACTAAGCTCGGAAGGAACAACATAATCTGGCCATTAATTAAGTCTTGGTGGAACCTTGTGGAATTGACCAATGTGTGAACCAACCAAGGGTTTTCTCAGTTTTAGTTGTTGTTCTATGTAGTGTATTGTGAACTGTAATGTATTGTGTGTTGTCATATGTTTCTGTGTACTAATGACATCATTAGTGACATCATATAGCTTTGAAAGTTTGCCTTTGTAGATTACCCTTTAAGTTTTTTGTGCAGTTGTCAAGGGAACAATGCAATGCAAGGATTTTGTTACAAGAGATGCAGTTCAGCTTAGCTACTGAAGGGTGCTGACATGACGCGGTAGCTGGAGCAGAGGAACTGACTACAAGGTGGTGTGAACCGCAAGGTAGAAGAAAAAGGTTCAGTGTGTAGCTGTGGAGGCACACGGTTTCTTATCGAGTTCAGTGAGTTCAGCCACACTTTGAGAAACTTGTTTCATGAAACTGTTTGCGAACGTGCTAGTGAGATTACTGTACTTAAACTTGTGTGTACAATTAACCCGTCATCGGCCAAGTGTAGAAGCAAGTACAATAATTGTTCAATGCTCGTCACACAACGATCTCTGGGGTTTTTCCTGAACCGTCAGAGTCGTCAGATTCGAGTAAAACCACCTCTAAAACCAGAAATACGCATTTAAACAATGACTTTTCCTTTTTTAAGTACACCAGGTTTGGACACAGCGGGGGCTGCAGAAGGTTCAGCCCTGGGTATTAGTATTCCCCTCTTGTGGTCTTGGAGGTCATTCTGGCCAACCTGAGGAGAGTTTGGCTAACTTGAGAGGTTTATCAGCTGATTTTGTCTAAGTGGGACCTTCCTGGATCTAAAAGCTGGTGTCTTTGACCTACAGAAACAACCCCTGCCCTTGTTTTGTGTTATTTAGGCTTTGCCTCACTTTGCCTCACTGGTCACAGTTCAGTAAAAATGTTAGGAATTAAAATTTAAACTGTGAAACTAGTCTAGCTGTGTTGTTAATCCGGATGTGATTTCTCTGGCAGGACCCTTGGTGGGTTGTCAGAGGACCTGGCTGCACCTGAAAGGTGGGAGTGGCCAAAAGTATTAAGGCCCTACTCTGCCAACTATCACACTGGGCAGCCTCCATCTCCCTGAACCTGGTGCTTAAAACCAATTTAGTTAAAAATGGAGAATTGCCTGCGATATTTATTCCCTATATTTCCTAAAATATTTGTTAATGGTGCCTCTTCAGGAGTTGGTTGTGTCTTCTCTATTGGTGAAAACCGTAGTGTAAAAATAAAGTTGTACACTCCTCGTCTTTGCTGTCAGTCTGCGTAAGCACTAATGTTAAAGGGAGGTTCCACACATTCAAATATTTATTTGTAATCACCTGACCAAGAAACTTAATCAGTGCTGTATTTGCTCTTCACATTCAACCCAACTCCTTGTGCAGGCCCTGTTCATATTTGTCCATGACTTGTACAGCACTTAGCCGCACATTTTTTTAATTTCACTAGCCAGAAATAACACCTGTCCCATCACTGTTCAGACCTTTGCCCTTGCTTCCAGTAGCCATCCACATCAGGTTCAAAGATATGACACGTGCCTACAGAACTGAACTGTACCCTATACAGGTCTACAGTCCCTCCTGCCCACTGTGTTGTCTGGTTGTCCCTGCACCACACAGCAAAGGATTCTGAGCAAAGTTCTTCTACTCAGTTGTCTCACCATGATGAGAAGATCTACCAAACTCTGCATGTTTAGAAAGAAAACAGCAGGGCACTTTAGTTTTAAAGTCTTCAGCCTGTAACATTATTAAAGAAAATACTAAATGTAAAATGAGAAAAGCAGTCCAGTTTTACATTCCTGGCACATACTCAAAAATCACAGGATTCTTCTTAGATAATGGCACTTTAGTTTGATATATCCCATTGTAGAGTGATGTAGTTGGTATAATTATAAGAATAAAAACTTGTGAAATTAAAAATAATGCAAGTCACAGAACAGAAATGTGACATTTTGGTGTAATAGCAGAAAATCAAACAGTTATCATATTGGAAAAGTTGACAATGCACTTTAATAAGTATTAGAAATAAAATATTCTGAACATTTTTTCATGAATCACACAAATGAAATCTCCCCACTGTTAACTTACCATAACAACTTCTTGACGTGTTTAGAAATTTCTTTCATTTTCAGTCCATAGATAACAGGATTAAAGAGAGGATTGTACAAAATTAACTGTAAAGTCAGTATTAAACTGGCAGTTTTGGGAATATTAGATTCAATTCGAACTGTAATAATATCATATGCTGTCAAATAAAAGATGTTGAGTAAAACCAGCAGATGAGGTAAACAGGTCTGTGCAGCTTTTTTCCTGACTTCTCCACTACTACGATAACATATTACTAGTATCCTCACATATGTAAAAAGTATGAAGACCAAAGGACAAACAACCATATTCAGATAGATGAACACACCATAAGAAGATACTGTTGTTGACGTCACACAGAAAAGTTTGTAAATCGAGTTATTACAATATATTATTCGAAGAGTGAAGCTGCAGAGCTTCTGATTGACCCTCATTACTGCTAATACCATAAACTCACATGCAGGCAGAAACCAAGCTAAAGCCAGAAAGATACCAACAATTCTTTTTCTCATGATTGTTGGATATTGCAGAGGTTTACATATAGACACATATCTGTCATAGGCCATTGCTGCTAACAGTAAGAACTCTGAATTGACAAACGAATATAAAGTGACATATTGAAAGAGACAGGCTGTAAATGATATGAACTGTTTTTCTGATAGAAAGTCGATCAAAAGCTTTGGGTAGATGTTAGTGCTGAAAAGAACAGAGTTCACTAACAAGGCTGCAATGAAAATGTACATAGGCTGATGGAGGTCATGGTGTTTCCAGATCAGGTACACAATAGTAGAATTACTGCAGATTATGAGAATATAAACTATAAACACAATAGTGAAATAAAAGTATCTGTATTTGTGAAGTTCCACATGCCCATCAAGAATTACATAGGTCACATTCAATTCTTTATCCATTAATGAATTATAATACAAACATAAGATTATGAAAAGTCAGATAATAGAACCTGTAATTGTTGGAATAAAGATGAAGGATTATTTTATCATTTACACTAATGTGAGATTTAAATGTACTGTATGTGATGATGTGCTCATGTGCTGTGAAGAGAACTGTTTGAGCATGTTAACTGCTTTTATCTGACTGATTCACCCTCCATGGATCTCTCAACTTCCAACATGAGTGACTAACACATAAACAACCTTATTAAACTCTGGAGGCCTTGATTGTTATAGCAACATATTCCATGACACAATGGTGTCCTTTGTATTTCTGAATAAAACTGTACCCATTACCACTCTGATCAGCTTCTTACTCATAGTGTATCCACTTGATGGTGTTTAATCTGGAATAAGAACAAAGGAGGTTTCTGGTTTGTTTTGCATTGTGTAATAAACCAATAAGGCCTAAAGCAAAAAAAGTGGCCCTGTTTATTAATAGATCCAGGTCTGTTAGCTTGAACAGTGGAGCAATGTTTTATTCATATTTACAGCAGAAATAAACTGCATACATCAACTACAACATTAATAACAGAAGATGGTGTTAACGTTGTCATGGACAGGTGTCAGCAAGGGGACTCAACAAAGCCAGATACAACACAAGCTGCTATGCTCTGTTTGTTCTGAACCTTTGGGTCATAGCAAACATCATGTTTTCATTTAATTTGTTTTTTTTTTAATGTTGTTCAAAAGCTACTTGTTCGTTCCCTGATATAAAATGGTGGTGAGTTTTTATAAAACCCAGTGATACCACATCAAAAGTTAGTTCATTGCCATAAAAGCCCTCGCTCCTCCAGTCCACCATGTCCTTCCTAGTAATCAAGACTTTAAAGAACAACAAGAAAGTGTCACTGGGACACACAAGATTGAACTAAACAGTTTATGTCTGGGACAGGTAATAAATACAGATGTGTCCTTCAGCGTGAATTTGAATAGCAGGTCTCATTCCTGTCCTGCACCTCATTAAGCACGGAAGGAACAACATAATCTGGCCATTAATGAAGTCTTGGTGGAACCTTGTGGAATTGACCAATGTGTGAACCAACCAAGGGTTTTCTCACTTTAGTTGTTGTTCTATGTAGTGTATTGTGAACTGTACTGTATTGTGTGTTGTCATATGTTTCTGTGTACTAATGACATCATTAGTGACATCATATAGCTTTGAAAGTTTGCCTTTGTAGTTTACCCTTTAAGTTTTTTGTGCAGTTGTCAAGGGAACAATGCAATGCAAGGATTTTGTTACAACAGATGCAGTTCAGCTCAGTCTAGCTGTGTTGTTAATCCGGATGTGATTTCTCTGGCAGGACCCTTGGTGGGTTGTCAGAGGACCTGGCTGCACCTGAAAGGTGGGAGTGGCCAAAAGTATTAAGGCCCTACTCTGCCAACTATCACACTGGGCAGCCTCCATCTCCCTGAACCTGGTGCTTAAAACCAATTTAGTTAAAAATGGAGAATTGCCTGCGATATTTATTCCCTATATTTCCTAAAATATTTGTTAATGGTGCCTCTTCAGGAGTTGGTTGTGTCTTCTCTATTGGTGAAAACCGTAGTGTAAAAATAAAGTTGTACACTCCTCGTCTTTGCTGTCAGTCTGCGTAAGCACTAATGTTAAAGGGAGGTTCCACACATTCAAATATTTATTTGTAATCACCTGACCAAGAAACTTAATCAGTGCTGTATTTGCTCTTCACATTCAACCCAACTCCTTGTGCAGGCCCTGTTCATATTTGTCCATGACTTGTACAGCACTTAGCCGCACATTTTTTTAATTTCACTAGCCAGAAATAACACCTGTCCCATCACTGTTCAGACCTTTGCCCTTGCTTCCAGTAGCCATCCACATCAGGTTCAAAGATATGACACGTGCCTACAGAACTGAACTGTACCCTACAGGTCTACAGTCCCTCCTGCCCACTGTGTTGTCTGGTTGTCCCTGCACCACACAGCAAAGGATTCTGAGCAAAGTTCTTCTACTCAGTTGTCTCACCATGATGAAAAGATCTACCAAACTCTGCACATTCAGCAGCTTCGCCTGTAACATTAGAAAGAAAACAGTCCCTTCCTGGCACATACTAAAACACTTCTTCTTAGGGCACTTTAGTTTTAAAGTCTTCAGCCTAATTTAGCTGTTTGTTTAAGTCACTTTGGATTAAAGCATCTGCCCAAATACTAAATGTAAAATGAGAAAAGCAGAGTGCTGTGACAGTTTTACATCAATGCACTGGTAAGAATAAAATGTAAGTACAGAATCAATTTTTAAAGTGTACGATCAGTAAAATCACAGGATATACTTTGGGATAAGATAATGGTTTCAGAAAGGATTTAAAAAATAGCCTGTTGAGTCACTTAGTGAATGTCCCATTGTAGAGTGATGTAGTTGGTATAAACACAATAAATAAATACAGATTTACTAGGGTCTCGAATTTATAAGAATAAAAACTTGTGAAATTAAAAATAATGCAAGTTCTCCAGGATACTTAGAACAACCTACTTTATATTACAGCTGCTGCCCACTCTTTGCTGAATGGAGGTCAATGTTTTGTTGTGAGGAGGGATAAAGTTAGACCTCAATAATAAAACATACTGCATGTCCCTGCTAAGATTCTGCGTCTGTGAGTCACAGAACAGAAATGTGACAGTTTGGTGTAATAGCAGAAAATCAAACAGTTATCATATTGGAAAAGTTGACAATGCACTTTAATAAGTATTAGAAATAAAAACATGTTCTGAAAAACTTTTCAGGAATCACACAAATGAAATCTCCCCAGTGTAAATTTACCACAACAACTTCTTGATGTGTTTAGAAATTTCTGTCATTTTCAGTCCATAGATAAAAGGATTAAAGAGAGGATTGTACAAAATGTACTGTAAAGTAAATATTAAACTGGCAGTTTTGGGAATTTCAGATTCAATTCGAACTGTAATAAGATTATATGCTGTCACATAAAAGATGCTGAGTAAAACCAGCAGATGAGGTAAACAGGTCTGTGCAGCTTTTTTCCTGACTTCTCCACTACTATGATAACATATTACTAGTATCCTCACATATGTAAAAAGTATGAAGACCATAGGACAAACAACCGTATTCAGATAGATGAACACACCATAAAAAGACAGTGCTGTTGAAGTTACACAGAAAAGTTTGTAAATCGAGTTATTACAATATATTATTCGAAGAGTGAAGCTGCAGAGCTTCTGATTGACCCTCATTATTGCTAATACCATAAACTCACATGCAGGCAGAAACCAAGCTAAAGCCAGAAAGATAACAACAATTTTTTTTCTCATGATAGTTGGATATTGCAGAGGTTTACATATAGACACATATCTGTCATAGGCCATGACTGACAACAGTAAGAACTCTGAATCAATTAACGAACATAAAGCGACGTATTGAAAGAGACAGGCTGTAAATGATATGACCTGTTTTTCTGATAGAAAGTCGATCAAAAGCTTTGGGTAGATGTTAGTGCTGAAAAGAACAGAGTTCACTAACAAAGCAGCAATGAAAATGTACATAGGCTGATGGAGGTCATGGTGTTTCCAGATCAAGTACACAATAGTAGAATTACTGCAGATTATGAGAATATAAACTATAAACACAATCGTGAAATAAAAGTATCTGTATTTGTGAAGTTCCACATGCCCATCAAGAATTAAATATGTCACATTCAATTCTTTATCCATTAATGAAGTATAATACAAACAAATAAGATTATGAGAAGTCAGATAATATAACCTGTAATTGTTGGAATAAAGATGAAGGATTATTTTATCATTTACACTAATGTGAGATTTAAATGTACTGTATGTGATGATGTGCTCATGTGCTGTGAAGAGAACTGTTTGAGCATGTTAACTGCTTTTATCTGACTGATTCACCCTCCATGGATCTCTCAACTTCTAACATGAGTGACTAACACATAAACAACCTTATTAAACTCTGGAGGCCTTGATTGCTATTAGCAACATATTCCATGTGTCATGATCCAACACACTTCCTGTCCTTGGACTTTTATTTTGTGGCCCCTTCTCCCCACTTCCTGTGCCTGGTTCTTTTCCCCAGCTTTACCTTTATTGTCCCTATTGTTTGCACCTGTTTCTCTCACTTTTTAAGTCCAGTCTTCCCCTCGCGTTGGGGCCAGATCCTTGTCGTTGTCTAACCCCTAGTGAACAATCTGAACTCTTAGCAACCCTGACTTTGTGTTCTGGACTCTGTGCATCTGTAACCTTTGGTCTGGCGTTTGGTTTTCCGGGTAACAGTCTTGTTAATCTCTCTCATTTGTTTAGTTCATCTCTGGTTTTTAGTTTCCTTAGTCTACCCCGTGTGTCTACCTGGTTTAGTAAGTTCATGTTTATCTGTGCCTTGTTTGCTTAGTAGGTTATGCTTTTCCCTGTGCCCTGTTTTTATTCAGTTAATAAACTGAATAGAGAGTAATATACTCTCCTAGTTTTTTCCCTGTGTGATCACATCCCCGGACTTATTTATCCCTGAGCCTTTGTTGTGTAATTGTGGTAAATTATGTTCCCCTCTTGTTGTCAACATTAGTTCTGTTGTCATTTTGTTTTCTATTAAGTAAACTCCCCTCGTGTTCAGATCCTATGGTGAGTTTGTCTTAGTCTTGTCCGTCCTGAACCTTTTTCTTGTACCCTCCTGTTAGGAGCAATTTCTGTTTGCCCTTTAAGTTCCTGTCAATAAAAGCCCCTTTTAGTTCATCCTTCACACTGTATCCTCACTTGGGTCCACCCTTAACCAAAACCTTCACACCATGACACAATGGTGTCCTTTGTATTTCTGAATAAAACTGTACCCATTACCACTCTGATCAGCTTCTTACTCATAGTGTATCCACTTGATGGTGTTTAATCTGGAATAAGAACAAAGGAGGTTTCTGGTTTGTTTTGCATTGTGTAATAAACCAATAAGGCCTAAAGCAAAAAAAGTGGCCCTGTTTATTAATAGATCCAGGTCTGTTAGCTTGAACAGTGGAGCAATGTTTTATTCATATTTACAGCAGAAATAAACTGCATACATCAACTACAACATTAATAACAGAAGATGGTGTTAACGTTGTCATGGACAGGTGTCAGCAAGGGGACTCAACAAAGCCAGATACAACACAAGCTGCTATGCTCTGTTTGTTCTGAACCTTTGGGTCATAGCAAACATCATGTTTTTATGTTTTATTTTTTTGTGCTCGTGAGTTCAGTGTCGCCACAGTGGATCATTGTTCGCATGTTGATTTGGCACAGTTTTTACGCCGGATGCCTTTACTGACACAAGACATTCAATTGTAAAAAATCTTTAAAACCATTTAGCAGTTTACTTCCACTTCACAATTATGTTGTGTAGATCTATCACATAAAATCCCAATAAAATGTGTTTACATTTGAGTTTATAATGTGACAAAATGTGGAAATTTTCAAGCAGTATTAATACATTTTCAGTGCATTGTACCTATTGCAGAAATATGTTGAAATAAATTTCTTTCTCTGGCCGGAGCAGTGGGAAGCAGTGTCTTGCATGTGTGTGTAAAGTTTAATTCAAGTTAGTCATTGCATTAGCTTAAAAAAAAAGATCCAAAAAGTTGCAGTTCCGCAAACAGACGCTAGATGGAAGGTGCACGTGGTAGGAATAAAGGCATTTATACAATAAAGAAGCAAAAACAGAAAAAAAACATTTTTTTTAGAAGTTACAAAACGAGTTCTCTAATTGGCCACACAGTGGCGCTATACTGTAACGTGAAACATTTCATCATGGGGCATGTTTCTTTTCAAGTTTCTTTTTAGTTTTTGAGATATAGCTGTGTGAAGATTGCTCTCATAGACAGCAATGCAAAAAAACATCAGACAAATATTCATAACAATTATTGTATATCAGCTGTCAGCCCACAAAGTAATAGCTCATCTCCCCTAACCGTAATTAACATATTATAATTGAAACCATGTTTCTAGCTGGCAGCATGTAGGATTATTAGCATTTTAAAAAAACGATGAGAAACATAATCTAGCTGAATGGACACATCTGTTATTTTTGTGCATTAGTGTGGTTTGAGCATTTGGCTTATACACACATCCGTTGTCATGGTTTTTATAAGAGGTGGACCCAAGTGTAAACAGAGACCAGTAGTGTGATAAATGTGACAGTTTACAGGGGAATCGAAAGACAAGCAGCAATCAAACTCAAAAGCAATCCAGAAGGGAGGACAAAAACCATCATTAACAAAACCAACGGCCCAATAACTAAAGAAAAGTTGGGAAGCTGAACACGAGCAAAGAAAAACACAAGGTTATAGTAATCTCCATCACATTCCATGCAGAAAGTATGAATTGCTCTATAGTTCACCGCCTGACTTGCATCAGTTTCAATAAGTCACAACTGTGACAACTGTCACAACTGTGACTTATTGAAGTTGTTTCATTCCTTCTTATAGATAGAGGATGTGAGCTGTTACTAGTCCACTTTTCAGTCGGCAGCTGCGTGAATCAGATTATTTACATTATATTACTGTGTTCATTTTATGTTTTTAACCTGTATTGCACTTTGGTCAACTTAGTTGATTTAGGTCAGTCATCACAGATAATACAATACAATATAAACAAGTCAACAACTGAAGTGCAAGTCACTGACAGACCATGGACCTAATGAGTTCCATGGAGGATTAAGCAGTCAAATAAAAGCAATGTACACACTGAAAGAGTTCTCTCTGCAGGATCTGAGGATGAGCACACTATAGGTGATGAACTGTAAGTGAATTAGAGAATGTCACTACAATCTTCAAAGTGAATCTTCTTCTCTACATTTAATTTCATGTATTTCTGTTACATCGTTTGGATATTTAAATATTATGAGTCATCTTAATGGATGAAGACGTGAATGCAACATATTTAATTCTTGGTGGCCATGTGGAAGTTCAGAAATACAGATATGTTTATTTTATGACTTTTCTAATAGTTTACATTCTCATAATCTGCAGTAATTGTACTATTGTGTACTTGATCTGCAAACACCAAAACCTCCATGAGCCTATGTACATTTTCATTGCAGCTTTGTTACTGAACTCTGTTCTTCTCAGCACCAACATCTACCCAAAGCTTTTGATCGATTTTCTATCTGAAAAACAGATCATATCTTATCAGGCCTGTGTGATTCAGTATTTTCTGTTTTATGCTTTAGGCTGTTCAGAGTTCTTACTGTTGGCAGCCATGTCCTATGACAGATATGTGTCTATATGTAAACCTCTGCAATATCCAACTATCATGAGAAAAACTACTGTCAGTCTTCTTCTGGCTTTAGCTTGGTTTCTGCCTGCATGTCAGCTTGTGGGATTAGCAGCAATGAGTGCTAATCAGAAACTCTGTAGCTTCACTCTCAAAGTCATTTATTGTAATAACACATTTTACAAACTTTTCTGTGTAACTTCTAGAGCAATATCTGTTTATGGTCTAGTAATTTTGTTAAATGTTGTTGTAGTTCCTGTCATCTTCATAATTTTTACTTACAGCAGAATATTTATAATCTGTCACCACAGCAGTGCAGAAGTCAGAAAGAAAGCTGCACAGACCTGTTTACCTCATCTGCTGGTTTTAATCAACTATTTTTGTTTGTTTGCTTATGATGTTATTACAGTTCGACTGGAATATGATTTTCCAAAAACTGCACGTTTAATTATGACTTTACAGTTAGTTTTGTATAATCCTCTTTTTAATCCAATAGTATATGGACTTAAAATGAAAGAAATTTATAGACACCTCAAGAGGTTGTTCTGTCAAGAAAAATAAATTAATATTGTTCATCTTTTAATGATTTTTTAAATTTAAAAAATATACAGTGGAGTGATTTTTAAATCTGTTTAAAATAATTGTCAGTGATAATAATTAAGTACATTCTGAGAAAATGGAGTTTGAACCAACAATCACTGGCACACAGTAATGATTTTTCAGCCTCTAAATGATCACTTTTCTCTGTTTTGCCCTGACATATTTGTGCTATTTTTACAAGTTTCAATCTATTTTAATCAGTTCATTCGATGACACCGTGATGTTCAGATCAGTGCTCTGGGGGGTTACAAACAGGTGTAGAGGGAAGGATCCTTAAAAACCTTTTCTTTTGTTGACCTTAACCTGCAGTGCCTTAAAAATGTATTCATACCCCTCACATTACAACCACAACCATAAATGTATTTTATTGGGATTTTATGTTATAGACCAACACAAAGTTGCACATAATTGTGAAGTGAAACAAACAATGGTAAATAGTTTTCAAATTTTTTTACTAGTAAATATCTGAAAAATGTGTTGTGCATTTGTATTCAGCCCCCTTTACTCTGACACCACTAACTAATATCCAGTGGAACCAACTGCCTTCAGAAGTTACCTAATTAGTGAATAGAGTCCATCTGTATGTAATTTAATCTCAGTATAAATACAGCTGTTCTGTGAAGCCCTCAGAGGTTTGTTAGAGAACATTAGTGAACAAACAGCATCATGAAGTCCAAGGAACAACAGGGTTAGTTTATAAAAAAATATCCCAAGCTTTGAACATCTCCTAGAGCACTGTACAATCTATCATGCAAAAATGGAAAGGGTGTGACACAACTGCAACCTACCAAGACATGGACGTCCACCTAAATTGACAGACAGCATTAATCAGAGAAGCAGCCACGAGGCCCATGGTAACTCTGGAGGAGCTGCAGAGATCCACATCTCAGGTGGGAGAATCTGTCCACAGGACAACTGTTAGTCGTGTACTCCACAAATCTGGCCTTTATGTAAGAGTGGCAAGAAGAAACACATTGTTGAAAGAAAGACATAAGAAGTCCCCACAAGCCATGTGGGGGACACGTCAAACGTGGAAGCCGGTGCTTTGGTCAGATGAGACCAAAATTGAACTTTTTGGCCTGAATGCAAAACGCACATCACCCTGAACACATCATCCCTGGTAGATGCTTTTCTTCAGCAAGGACAGGGAAGCTGGTCAGAGTTTATGGGAAGATGGATGGAGCCAAATACAGGACAATCTTAGAGGAAAACCAGTTAGAGTCTGCAAAAGACTTGAAACTGGGGAGGAGGGGCTAAATACAAAGATACGCCACACTTTTCAAATATTTATTTGTAAAAAACATTGACAACCATTTCATAATAAATTTTTCCAAAGTTAATTTATGGCCAGCACAAAGCTTCTAGAAGGGGGGTTTATATTCTGATTTACTCATCCATCTGTTGTCCTTATCACAAATGAGATTTTAACAAATAATAAACTTTGGGAGCATTAATGAATTTTATTAAAAATCCATAGAAATGAAGCCATTTAATGAAGCGTTGAATTCATCAGGTCACAAGCCCCAAACAGGTCTAACAATGTGTGTGGAGACAGGCCTCCAGAGACTGACAAAGTTGTTCACCTGTTAGTCACTCGTGGCAGAACGTTTAATGAGATCCATGGAGGGTGAAGACGTCGGATAAAAATATTTGGTGGCTCAAACAGTTCTTTTTGAAAGATGTGGATATGAGCACATACTAAGTGAATGTCGCAGTCAGTTAACTGATGAGGAGAAATGTCGCAGTAATTTGTCTAAATTTCTATTCACAAATTTATGTTATATTTTCTGCCTGTTTCATTTTCTTAATGGAGGAAGATTTGAATGTTACATATTTAATTCTTGATGGGCATGTAGAAGTTTACAAATACAGATACCTTTATTTTACAATGTTTTTTCTAGTATATCTTCTCATAATCTGCAGTAATTGTACTATTGTGTACTTGATCTGGAAACACCAAGACCTCCATGAGCCTATGTACATTTTCATTGCTGCTTTGTTACTGAACTCTGTTCTTCACA
Source organism: Channa maculata (assembly GCA_020496755.1). NCBI lineage: Eukaryota > Metazoa > Chordata > Actinopteri > Anabantiformes > Channidae > Channa > Channa maculata. Next base: position 25,907,905 of record CM035609.1, on the reverse strand, counting down.
GCACCAACATTTACCCCAAGCTTTTAATTGACTTTTTATCCGACAAACAGATCATATCTTTTTATGCCTGTCTTGTCCAATATTCATTATTTTATGCTTTGAGTAGTTCAGAGTTCTTATTGTTGGCAGCCATGGCCTATGACAGATATGTGTCTATATGTAGACCTATTTTTCGGACATTTAAACCTTTTTAGAGCTGAGAGTTTGCTTGCCTAGAAGACAATGCCCTGATGTTTGCACAAAAGTGAGTATAAACTGTTTTGCACTGTGTAGCCAACAACTCTGTGACACATTTCATAAATAAAAGAAGTTATTACTACAAAACACACCTAGAATATTTACTAAAACAGGGAGGGAGCAGACAGCTAACAAGACAATCATCATAGCAGAAGCGGCGTATCTATTGCAAGTGTCTTTTCCTTATTGAAACAAGTTGGCTTTAATATTTTTTAAAATGCAACTAATTTTGCACTTTCTTCCATTTGACTGCAAACATCATCTAAACACTTTTCAAAATGCTTTAAAATTGTTCTTGTCTGATTTACTACCTTGTTCTAGCTGATGCCACTTCCTCTTTTCGTTCACTCGCTAACTTCCTGGATTAGCACTGCTTTCCATAGCTGAGCCAGGGAGGGAGGAGCAACGGAAGGGTGCATTTAGGAACAACAGACATATGATACTGCCTTTAAGGGATGCAACCATAACCCTAACGCTTACATAATAACAATGCACAAATGTACATCATCAGAACTAACATAGAATTCATAAAACAAAGAATATAGTAAAATAGTGAACATTAAATTAGTACAAACGTTTGCGTTTCCCTTGATAAATGAATTCTTGACTAAGTAATTTTTGATAAAGGGATGTTTGTACTAGCTGAAAGCCTTTTCTAGTGTCTATTTTTCCTCTCAGACAAAAGTTGATAGTAGTTCCATCCTATTACCCTTAAATTGAGTTTTTCTGAACTTCAGCAGTGGGACCACGCCTCAAACACTCCCTTTCCAATCTACTGTCTACAAATATCCTCCTGCCTTAATCATCAGAGTGCTCTCGTTTTTCATACCCCTCCCCTCCTTTAATGTTTACCACCATTCTATTGTTTCCATTGCACCAGGGGTGTCTGCTGTGCATGGAGCAATAGCAGAATTGCCCTAATCCTTCCCCAAACCGCACTTGTCCTGGGCCATGGTTCCTCACTCCAGACGCCATCCTGTTCCATCTTTCATCGCAGTTCTTATTCAGCATATGATGCACATACATTTAGTCATTTTTCATAGTCACTAAATTACCTGTTTCTATGGTTTCTTTTTGTGCAATTTTTAATTGTTACATTTAAAGCCAATTTAAAAAAACATCTCTCAGCATCACATTGAAAAATCTATTAGATATTAGATTCCAAATGTTGTGTTATTGCACAATAAGCCACCTTAAACCTTTATAAAGTCACTGTAACATCATGACCAATTACTACATTTGGTTATGGTTTTATCTGGACATCACAGCACAGGAGCTGCCAGAATCCTGCCCATGCCTCTTTGGTGTTTGGTGACAAACAGAGAGCTCGTCTTTTGCTTAATTGCTGCATGCTGTTGTTGCCTAGGCAACAAAAAACACCTGGAAGAGTTTGGGCGCAAACCTTTAGGTCCTGAAATCCTCAAAGACCCCAGCGGCTCTAAAGTAGGCAAACTACAACTCCATGTTTAAGCTCTATAAAAGATAAATGGCCACTTATATAGTGCTTTTATCTATGTGAATTATGTGAATGTCTGCTATTAAAATATTGATAGATATTGATAATCCCGGGCTGGCTGCGGCCTTTCTGTGTGGAGTTTGCATGTTCTCCTCACAGTCCAAAGACATGCATGTTTGCTTAACTGGTGACTCTGAATTGCCTGTAGGTGTGACTGGTTGTCTGTCTGTGTATTAAAATTATGGATAAGTTACGTATTAATAAAATGTTTAAGTCTCACAAATGTCAAACATTCTGCTGGCTTTTTAATATACAATGTATTATTTCCAAAAATACTTTTGTAAATGTGCCACCATATGTTCAGCTTTTGCCACAGTTTAACCAACCCAGTAAAAACATTTCTACATGTGTCAAAATGATGGATTCTATTTCGTAAGGACTGCATGTCCAAGTCAGTTTTACTAAAGTTCAAAAATCCAAATAAAACATATTGGACCTTGGAGAAAAATTTAAATCAGTCATCACATCAGTGAATCTGAAAAAGGTTTTTACTGATTGTTATTAGTTCGCACATTTTCTCAGAACATGTCATTACTGACATTGAACACTTCACACACATCAAACAAATCCCATCTGTGTCCCATCATTCTAATTAAAGGAAAAACATGACACTGATATTAAACAGAATAATATCTCATCTTTCTTGGCAGAACAACCTCTTAAGGTGTTTAGAAATTTCTTTCATTTTAAGTCCATACATAAGTGGATTGAAAAGAGGATTATACAAAATAAATTGTAAAGTCATAATGAAATGTGCAATTTTTGGAAAGTCATATTCCACTCGAACTGTAATAACGTCCCACATGAACAAACAAAAATAATTTATTAATACCAACAGGTGAGGTAAACACGTCTGTGAAGCTTTTTTCCTGACCTCTCCACTGCTCCGATAACATATCAAAAGTATCCTGGCATATGTAAAAATGATGAAGATCACAGGTAAAACAGCATTATGACACAAAGCCCACACACCTAAAACAGATATTGCATGAGAACTCGCACAGAAAAGTTTGTAAATGGAGTTATTACAATAAATGACTTTGAGAGTGAAGCTACAGAGTTTCTGATTAGCACTCAGTGTTGCTAATCCCACAAAGTGACAAACAGGGAGAATCCAAGATAAAACCAGAAATATACTGATGGTTCTTTTCCTCATGATAGTTGGATATTGCAGAGGTTTACATATAGACACATATCTGTCATAGGCCATGGCTGTCAATAGAAAGAACTCTGAACCACCCAAAGCGTAAAACAAAAAATATTGAACAATACAGGCCTGATGAGATATGATCTGTTTTTCAGATAATAAGTCCATCAAAAGCTTTGGGTAGACGATAGTGCTGAAAGTAACAGAGTTCAGTAACAAAGCAGCAATGAAAATGTACATAGGCTCATGGAGGTTTTGGTGTTTCCAGATCAAGTACACAATAGTACAATTACTGCAGATTATGAGAATATAAACTATTAGAAAAGTCATAAAATAAACATATCTGTATTTCTGAACTTCCACGTGTCCATCCAGAAATAAATACGTTACATTGAAATCTTCCCCCATTAAAAAAGTCTAATATACTTATTATAATATAATTATTTAAGCAGACAGAAAATATCAAAGGATTATGTAAATATAAATGTAGAGAAGATGTTTTACTGCTAATATTGCAGTAACATGTCTCCTGTATTAGATTCTCTAAAACATTCACAGTTACCTGAGCTTGAAATGCACATAGTTTATAATCATCTCTAAATTTTGCAATGAGAACTGATCAAGCCTGTAAAACATTTATCAGACTGCTGGACCCTCCATGGATCTCATTAAACTTTTCACCATGAGAGACTAACATGCACACACACAACTTTGTCAAACTCTGGAGGCCTGAATTCACGTGTTGCTATAAAACTTGTTGCCCATATATATCTATGTATATATTCAGAAAATGTATTTCAAAAGCATCTATTTCTTCTCTCAGTTATGTTATTACATTTTATTACGTGTTACTAATTCATTTATGTTCCTTTGTGTCTCCCCATGTATCCTGTTGTCCTTGTTCTCGTTCGTATTCCCGACCACCTGCTTGATAATCTTCCAGGTGCGTTGGTCAGTCCTGAAGTTTGGTTGTTATTTAGATAATTATCGGAGTACATTAGTCTCTGCGTTTAGTTAGTTACTTCTTCTCAATTACTTGTCATTCCTCCTGCCTTTGGCAGTGAGAGTTTTCAGTTTGCTTTGCCTGCCTGCTGTAAGTTTGAATTAATATTTTGTTTTGTATATGTTGTTTAATTTATATTTTCTTCTGCACTTCCTGTCCCATGTTGTCTCTAGCGCTTGAATCCCTGTGCGTGTTGGAATGGCACACTTGGCATGTAAAGATACCACACCTCTAAAATGTACTAGTCCAGCCATCATTCCGGTGATACAGTTTACACAGCAGTAATCCAGTGCAGTGCTTTACGTACGCAACCTTGTACATTGCAACATGGGGCATTGCACACTAACCCACTGAGTTAGCTGTCAGTCTGATGTGGGACTACTAGAAAAGGTTGACAGATGTTTTCTTCAGGTCTCGATGATCATGTAATTTCCCTAGGGTCGCAATTCCCCCTATGGTAGCATGTTCTCAATCCTATACTAAGTATTAAATATTATATATTGTCACATGGCTCTGGCACTGGAGTAACAATTAACTCCTTGCAATAGTGACTCATGTTTTCGTATAATCCCTGGGTGAGATTGTTTTTCTGTGCCTGTTTCTAATGTGCCATGTGCACTTCCTCCTTAGTGTAAACTGCTGGTAGGTATCAGCATTGCCTCAGTGTCTGCCTGCATTCAGTCTCCATGCAGCAACTTGTCGTACAAAGTCCTTACTTTTAGCCCTTTCAATATGTTCCTGCTTTGTGGAAGAGCAATCGCAGTAACACAGTTTCCTGCAGCCTCCATCCTCCTTTGAAGGAGTACATCAGTTCAGATTACGTGCACTCCATTCTCTGCAATGGCAATGTTACGGGATCCTGCAGGTGGTGGTGCTCTGCAGGAGACCCATCTTTTCTGAGACTGTCAGCCAGGTGGCTGAATATTTCTTCCTGAAAGAGGTTCCTTAGCAGTTCTTATCAGTTGAGGTAATGGCCCTATCATAGTGTGTGCCCTATCTTCCAGACTTTTCCATCATGCAAGCACTATATTTGCCTAGCAGCCGCACATAGATGTGCACGGAGCTTACTGATGTTGCCTGGGTGGAGCAGGTGATCTGTGGACCTCCCCTACAAGTCTATGAGCTAGAGCTCATAGAAGTCATCAGTATCCATCTTCATTAAAATTCAGCTTTATGCTCCAGGAGGAACAGCAGGCTTATTGTGTTCCTTGATTGATTGCGTCTGCTTATGTATAGCAAGACTGGCCAGTACATGTGCCGTTCCTGCCTAATATGTCCATCATCTGATGTATATGTTAATCAAACTCTGAGAGTCCCTGCCCATTTGTGCAGCGAAGACACAGGTGGCAAACTCCTCTCGCTTACCCTGTGCCTACAAAGCAGGCTCTTATTATTGGTGCTGGCTTGGCCAGAGAGAGCAAGACCACGATTCTTAATCCGCTTGTGTAGCACTTTGAGATTTGTTAGCAAATGTAAAGTGCTTTATAAATAAAATGAATTATTATTATTATTATGATTATATATGTCCCTTAATAATTCATCAATACAGATTTGCATCATTCAGATTGGGATGCACAGTCCCCTTGCAGGGTGTCTCAATGTTTTCTGCATACATAGGGAATTTGTAACTAGTGTAGAGATAAAGAACGAACCACTTACGCCGTAACCATGGTTCTCTCCATCTCATAAAGTGCTCTGAGACAGGTTCCAAAGCCCACACACCTAAAATAGATATCGCTCGAGAACTTGCACAGAAAAGTTTGTAAATGGAGTTACTACAATAAATGACTTTCAGAGTGAAGCTAAAGAGTTTCTGATTAGCACTCAGTGTTGCTAATCCCACAAGCTGTGACTCAGGAAGAATCCAAGATAAAACCAGAAATATACGGACAGTTCTTTTTTTCATGATAGTTAGATATTGCAGAGGTTTACATATAGACACATATCTGTCATAGGACATGGCTGCTAACAGTAAGAACTCTGAACCACCCAAAGAGTAAAACATAAAATATTGAACAATACAGGCCTGATGAGATATGATCTGTTTTTCAGATAAAAAATCAATCAAAAGCTTTGGGTAGATGATAGTGCTGAAAATACCAGAGTTCAGTAACAAAGCTCCAATGAAAATGTACATAGGCTCATGGAGGTTTTGGTGTTTCCAGATCAAGTACACAATAGTACAATTACTGCAAATTATGAGAATATAAACTATTAGAAAAGTCATAAAATAAACATATCTGTATTTCTGAACTTCCACGTGTCCATCCAGAAATAAATACGTTACATTTAAATCTTCCCCCATTAAAAAAGCCTAATATACCTAATTATTTAAGCAGACAGACAATATAAATAGATTATATAAATATAAATGTAGAGAAGATGTTTTACTGCTAATATTGCAGTAACATGTCTCCTGTATTAGATTCTCTAAAACATTCACAGTTACCTGAGCTTGAAATGCACATAGTTTATAATCATCTCTAAATTTTGCAATGAGAACTGATCAAGCCTGTAAAACATTTATCAGACTGCTGGACCCTCCATGGATCTCATTAAACTTTTCACCATGAGAGACTCACATGCACACACACAACTTTGTCAAACTCTGGAGGCCTGAATTCACATGTTGCTATAGAACTTGTTTTCTTGACATATTCAGAAAATGTATTAAAAGACGTCTCTCTGTTCTCTCTTTTATCTTTGTGAATTGTATCACTTGTTAATATTTCATTTATGATAAGTACAACAGTCTGTAAAACACCCAAGCTTTCCTATTGAAAAATGCCTGGGCTTTCCCAAGATATTGTAGGTTTTGTAATTTATGACTTTAAGGTTTATGCTAAACCTCAACACATTTCGCAAATTTCTTCTTAATACTTTTTTTTTCACACTCCTCTAATACCTGCACTACCATTACCTCTGGTGTGGGTAAGTTTTATAACCAAAACCAGTGATGGTGTTGACTAGTGCTGTGACTTTTTTCCCCCTCATCATGTACGGGCAGCAGCAAAACTCTTCAGCTCAGTGATCCCACGATGGTGGAACGAGCTACCAAACTCTGCACACTCACTCCCAATGTTCAAAAATCTGCTGAAAACAGAACTCTTCCACACCTTCCTATACATTTAAATGTAATAAATCTCTCTTCTTTCTTGCACTTACATCTCATGAAATGTAAACACTTTTCTGATAGGACTTTGCTTTGATGTTTTCTCCTTGATGTTGAGTTTTGCTGCGTTGTACCTCACTTGTAAGTCGCTTTGGATAAAAGCGTCTGAATGACTAAATGAAAATTTAATGTGATGTACCTGTGTTTTATGTTTGGGGTGTTGTTTTAGCACTGGATGCTGTGTTTCAAGCCACCATCCATCCATCCAACAGCCATTATCTGTAACCACTTATCTTGTTCAGGGTCATAATTAACCTAACATGCACGTCTTTGGGATGTGGGATGAAACCCACGCAGGCGTGGGGAACTTGCAAAGTCCTGCAAGGTAGCAGCACCAACCACTCCATCAGCGTGCTGCCCCTGAAGCCACTATTTAACAATATGTACCATTAGTCTATTGAATTGCAGGCTGCAGAAAGCTGATAATGGATGAAAATAATAATTATTTCATCTTAGTAATTCAATAAAAAATGTATGTTGTCAGTTCATGTGTATTTTTATAGTACATAACAGTAGACCAACTCCTAAACCACACATTAGTGAGACTCGAGTTGTGGAGGTGTTCACCTTGTGCCCCTCTACCTGATTCTAGTCTAAAAGTCAGGATAGGTTTCAGTGAGTGGATACTGCCAAGCAAACAGGGGAGGACTGTCGATCAGTCAGGCAACTGAGACAGGGTGTCTGTAATGTAGGTGGTGGACGGCCACACTATACTGTCTCCTCTGATTGGAATTAATGGGACGCTTGGATACAGTTCCCTCAGTGCCTCTGGGGGACTGTGATTTCTTCAACGAGTGCCTTGAGTTTCTAGTAGAACTACTAGCTGTGAGCATGCGTCCATATTATTTGCCATATTGTTGCATATGTTCAAGGTTCAAGATTGAAGATTCAAACAACTTTATTCATCCCATAGGGGAATATTGCCTTGTTACGGCTGCTCTCCACGTAAAATGTAGAAAAGGAAGGAAAAACCTTCCACCGACCAAGAACAAGTACAAACTACTAATCAATAAGTAAGAATAAACCCAGCTAGAGGAGAAAAACATAAATAAAATAAAAACAATACTATTTGATCATTCTTTTTACAGAAAGGGGAACAGGTTGAAAAGGTTAATGGTCACTGGGAGAAAGGATCTCCAGTGATGTTCTGTGGAGCACTTGACTATGATCAGTCTCTGGCTGAAAGTGCTCCTCTGTGCAGCCAGCACACAGTGGAGTGGGTGGGAGGGATTGAGAGGAGTTTGGATGACATTCTCCTCTCAGCCACAACATGCAGAAGGTCCAGCATCTCCTCCAGGACATAACCAGCCCTCCTTATTAGTTTGTCCAGTCGGTTACTGGCTGCCACCTTCATATTGCTGCCCCAGCAAACCACAGCATAGAAGATGGAGCTGGCTACCATGGACTCATAAAACATCCGCAGCATGGTGCTGCAGATGTTAAAGGACTCAAGTCTCCTTAGAAAATACTTCCTGCTCTGTGTTTTCGATGTACAGTATAGTGATGCTGCATTAACGGACCAGTCCAGTTTATTGTCCAGGTGGACATCCAGGTATTTGTACTTCCACACCCAAAGGATTGACAGGAGTCTTGGACATCCTGAAGTCCACCACCAACCAGTTTCTTTGTTTTACTGATGTTGAGCTGGAGATGATTGTGCTCACACAGGTTAACAAAACGGATCATAGGGTCACAATATGTCCATCCGCAGAAAGTTCTGCGGATGGACATATTGGTGTCGCTCAGTGCAGTAGTCCAAAATCCAGACAACCGTGGGGGTTTTAACGAGCATGCTCTTTAATTTCTCCCCCAGCAGGACAGGCTGCATTGTGTTAAAAGAGCTGGAGAAGACAAAGAACACGTGCCAATGTTATTGCCCTTTACATCCCACCGTTGGCTTCTCTTGACACAGCTTGTCAACACTATCACTGCTAAGCTACAAAATCAAGATCAAATGCTTTCATGATCATCACAGGATTTCCTAACACACATTACTTTTAGAAGGTGTTCTCAGGAGGCTACTGAGACTCTGCAGGGGTGCTTTGAAGCCACAGGCTGGAATGTATTCTGTCAGCCCCATGGAGACAACATTGACTCCATGACAGACCATGTCACAGAATACATAAACCTCTGTTTGGACAACACCATCCCAACCAGGACAGTGGTGCGCTTCTCCAACAATAAACCCTGGATCACCGGTGACCTGAAGAAGCTGCTCAGCAGAAAGAAGAGCGCCTTCAGGGATGGGGACAGAGATCTGCTGAAGTCTGTGCAGAAGGAGATAAAATTGAAACTGAGGGAGAACTGGAGAACCAGATCCAGCAAATCAGCACGAAGAATGTGTGGTCAAACATTCAATGTGTCTTTGCTGAAATGGCACTGGACAGTTCATGGGATTGTCAAAATGTGCAAACCTTGTTGCTGGACAGTTATCACTCCTTCTGGAACTACCCAGTGTCTCACCCAGTGAACATCTCTTTAGAAGTGATTGTTAAAAGTGACTTTAAAAGTGACTCACTCCCTGTACCACCTATTAAATGTTTCTACTGGCTTTGTGGAACTCAAGCATTTCTCTTCTTGCCATTAGGGTGGTCAGGATGATGTTATTTGGTTAACCTCACAATTATAAACTTAGCCTAAGTCCCAATTAATATATCACATAGGATACATATGTTACTCTCATTCCTGATAATTCTGACAATATCAATATTGTGATCATAGCACTGGAGAAGATATAAGGTGCTATTGCTCCTTCTGAATCTGCTGGTGTCAGGTTTAACAAGTGGTTATTAGACAGTTGTGGTCCTTGGGGTGCATGGATTGCACTCTCCTTATTGAGAATTACAGACCCATCTGTTTTCTTCTATTTCTGGCCAAGACCTTTGAAAGGGCAATCTTTGATCAACTCTCAGATTTGCTTTCTCAGAACAACCTCCTTGATGTCAACCAGTCGAGCTTCAAGAGTGCTCACTCCTGATGGTCATGGAATCCCTGCAGGCTGCAAAAGCCACAGGATAGTCTTCTGTCTTAATTCTACTTGATCTCTCTGCAGCCTTTGACATGGTAAACCATCACATTCTCCTGTCTCCATCCCTGGAACAGCTCCGGCCTGGCTTTGGTCTTACTTACATGGACAAACTTTCAAGGCATATTTCTAACTTGCATAGTGTGACGCAGGGCTCAATGCTTGGGCCTTTTTTTCCCCATCCATACTACATCCCTGGTTTCTATCATCCACTCACATGGCTTTTCCTATCATTGCTTTGCTGATAACACACCTCTCCCTGTCCTTTCCACCAAATGACTGCACTGTCTCAACACACATTTCTAGCTGTCTGTCTGGCATATCTGCTTTGATGAGAGAAAGACATCTTAAAAACTCTAGAACTATTTTCTGTTCCCCACTGCTAGGGTATTTAATAGGGAGGAACTTCTCCAAAATAAGATATGTTGCTGATCATATATTTACTAGAAAAAAATTTAAAAAGATATTGGATTTTTTTTTTTTTAAATCTCTGGATGATGTGAAAGGATAAATAAAAATCTAAATATGTTTCTGTCCTGTTTATATAAGCACCATTGAGCCATTGAGAACATTTGCATTTTGCCCCTTCGAAAACCCAAGGACCCATTTGTTGAAATAGCATCACTACATAAGAAGGCAGGCATCTGTTAAAATAGCACAACTTTAGTTAGAGCTAGGCACAAAAACATCATCTGTAATGCATGATAAACTTAGACACTAATTAAACATATTATGGTTAGCAAAACAGTTGTGGTCTGCCTTAAAAATTTGTACTTCCCCAAAGTCACATCATGTGTCACGTGATTGTGACTGCAAGATCTACAACGGTTGTTTCACACTAGAGTTGATTTCAGAGTCCTGTTCCGTGCCCTTCAAATTTCTTGAAATCAATGTTGGGTAAGAGTCAGTACATCAATGGAAGGTGTACAAAAAATATTAAAGAAATATAACAACCTAAATAAATAAATACCAATTCAGGGCTGTTGCCAAACAGTGAAAGCAGATCAATCAACACGTGTACACTTTTTTCCACCTGGGTCTATTTTACTGCAAAAGTGGTGCCAGCACTTGTACAAAGTCACTGTACTTTTATGCAATTTTCCTTGGAGAGGTCTACTTCATTGCATTTGTATCTGTTTGGCAATTTTCCTAACACAAAAAGTTATAAATAGATTCATCTGTCCTGTGTAAAATGAAACAGATTTTTAGTGCATGTGTTGCAAATTCTTACAAATACTTTGCATAGAAATGAAAAATCACATGATTCCCATTACAGATGAGATTATCCATATGAATAACATTAGTTCATTTTCTGTCGACAGAACAACCCTTTAAGATGTTTAAAAATTTCTTTCATTTTCAATCCATATACAATTGGATTCAAAAGGGGATTATAAACAACTACTGGTAAAGTCATTATTAACCGCGCAGTTTTTGGGAAATCATATTCCAGTCGAACAATAATCAGATCATATGTTATCAATACAAAATGATTGATTAAAAGCAGCAGATGAGGTAAACAGGTCTGTGCAGCTTTTTTTCGGACGTCTCCACTGCTGCGATAACAGATCTTGAGTATTCTGGTGTAAGTATAAATGATGAAGAACACAGCAAAACCAGCATTATCTAACAATGTGATCACACCAAAAATAGTTATTGCTTTTGGAGTCACACAGAAAAGTTTGAAAAATGTGTTATTACAAAAAATCACTTTCAGAGTGAAGCTACAGAGTTTTTGATTAGCACACATTGTTGCTAATGCCACAAAGTGACAAACAGGATAAAGCCAAGATAAAACCAGAAATATATTGATGGTTCTTTTCCTCATAATAGTTGGATATTGCAGAGGTTTACATATAGACACATATCTGTCATAGGACATGGCTGCCAACAATAAAAACTCTGAATCAACTAAACTATAAAACATAAAATATTGAACAATGCAGGCCTGATAAGATATGATCTGTTTTTCAGACAACAAGTCAATCAAAAGCTTTGGGTAGATGTTAGTGCTGAAAATAACAGAGTTCAGTAACAAAGCAGCAATGAAAATGTACATAGGCTCATGGAGGTTTTGGTGTTTCCAGATCAAGTACACAATAGTACAATTACTGCAGATTATGAGAATGTAAACTATAAAAACTAACATAAAATAAAGGTATCTGTATTTGTTAACTTCCACATGCCCATCGAGAATTAAATATGTCACATTTACTTCTTTGTCCATTAAGCAAATCAGTAATTGCTTATTTTAAAAGGCAGATAATAAAATATGACAAGTTCATAAATTTAAAAACAATTGCTTTACTTTGCAACAATTCCCCAATACTGAATTCATTTACTCCCTTACAGTTTCCTGACCTGGAACTTCACTTCTGTTTGTGTATATCTCCAAATCCAGCAAAGAGAACAGTCTGAGCCTGTAAAATGTTTTATAAGACTGTTTTTCTCTCAATGGATCTTATTAAACTTGGTGACTAACATGTAAACACCTTTATTAAACTCTGGAGGCCTGGAGGAGTTTCTTCTTAAAATCCCTAAAATGTCTTAAGAGGAAAATAAAAATGAAATTTTTTTTTTTGTCACTATACAAAGGCCAGTAAGGCCCTAAACATTAACTTAGGTTTTACACAAATTCTGATCACTCTAGTTAAAAGGATCTATTTCCCAAAGAAAGTGCTAACTAACCGCTAAGAGGAAACAAACAAACAAAAAGCCCATCTCTAACCCTAACTCGCTACTGTGAAAACAAGACAAAACAGCAGAAAGAAAGGTAATATGTACAATGGAGATGGTGATAAGTAATATTATTTACAAAATAATCAATAAATACACAAAACTATGGCACAAGGCCCAACAATGCAACTAATCCAAAGTTTACAAAACAGTTTAGAGGACAGATAATAGGTGCTAATATCAGAGAAACCAGACTTTTTAAATTCCAGAAGTATAAGATGGACCAATCACCTTCCAGCACTTCCCCCCAATCCAGCCAATCACACAGTGCACACAGATCCCCACAAACAAAGAGCACTTACTCTTACTCAAAAACAGTCAAACAAAACACAACTTAAACAGAACAACAATTTACATCACATTCAGCCAAGGCCGTAACACCCCTCTTCCTAAAAATCAGTCATTCCCCTAAAATGTCTGATAATTAGGAACAGCTAGACACACGTGACAAAGCATCAGCAAAAACATTTTCAGTTCCTTTTTTGTGATAGATTTCCGGGTTCAAATCCTGAACGAGGAAGGACCACCTCATTAATCTATGGTTCAGGTTTTTCATCTGTGCCAAGAACATGAGGGTTGTGAGCAGTAAACACAACAACTGGTAATGGGCTGGAGTCAACATAAACCTCAAAGTGTTGGAGGGTTCATTAAATTACCTGCTGTTGAAATTCACTTTATGTGTTAAACTTCAAATGCTACATAGAGAGAAGTTTGAAGTGGTGAAACGGTTTTATCAGACTGTTTCACCCTCCATGGATCTCATTAAAGACTAACATGTAAACAACTTTATCAAACTCTGGAGGCCCGAATCTGTCTGTAGTCTTGCTTGGGAGTTTTCCTTTTTCCGCTTTCCACATTTGTCTGTAACAGAAAGTGGCAAAATGTCTGAATAAATAAACTGTTCCAAAATTGTTCCTTCCAACAACTGTATCACACAAACGTGGCATGTAAAAGGCTAATAAACCCACTAAAGCACAATCCCTGCCAGACACTTTTAGGAGGACATTTGTACAAATACTGTAGCTACCTTTCATTTCTCGCATTATTGCACAGGTTTTGCTCTATGAATCCAAACATGTGAAGTAGACCAGCGTAATGTGTAAACTACATACACCGTCCTGTCTTAATGTCACCATTTTCAGCACCACGACAACTTAAAAAAAATCATTTGAAAAGTAGCAGTCAGGACTGACACCTGAAAAGATTTACAATCTGGTAGCGTTCTTAGGAAGTGTGTCACAATCTTTGCCTGACTTCCAGCACTATCTCACTCTCGGGACACACACTCTGACACCCCCCACTTCCTGGACATATCTTTCTGGTCCAAGTTTCTTTTTGGGTTATTCATTGCTATAGTTGTTTCACCTGTTTTTTGTCCATTTCTACCCTGTTCTCTCTAAGTTCTCCATTACATAGTCTCCTGTAGCTATGCACATTGAGTCCACAGCCAGCTTAATTCTATTGGATGGACTTTGCGTTTGTTTTTGCCTGCCTACCTGACTGACTTGAGGTACTTCCAATCTGTCTGTTGTCTCCTGCCTGCTACTTTGGCTTTGCTATGCTATTGACTTCTGGGTGCCGTGCATCGCCGCAGCACCCCAAAGCACCGACCACGCAGCTGGACAGGTCCTGTCTTACTTAGGAGGAATATGAGTGGCACTAAGGTGTGAATCTCTGCTTGCTTTCTGGTGGCTCAGGGCATCATGTCCAGAACAACTCATCAAAAGGCCTGGCCTTTTACTCCATGCTTTCTCAACCTGCTCTTCGGGTTTATTTATCTTTACCACTTATCTTCACCACAAGAAAGTCCCCTTTCTTGTCATCCAGTCTCCTCAGCTACTGCTAATTCTTGGTGCCACCTGGATAAAACAAAACAACCCACACATGGAGGTGGACAGGCACAATCCCTGGATTAACAAAAACAAAACCACTTCCCTCCCCCTTCATTGACCTTATGACTATGGCATTGACCTGCTTCCCAAAGCCATGCCTCCTTGGGGCACCTGTACTCATTGTCAGCTCCTGATCGTTTGGCCATGAAGTCATACGATGATGAAGCATTGGCAGCAAGGCTAAACTAATCATCATCTTTCGTCTGCTGGTGCAGAGTTCTTTATATTGGTAAGAAGGATGGAGGTCTGTGTCCTGGCATTGATCATCAAGGAATGAACCAAATTGCCATTAAGAACCACTGCCCTTATCTCATCTGCATTCAAACTCCTTCAAGGTGCCACAATCTTCGCAAAACGGGACATGAGGAATGCTTACCAACTTGTGTTGATCCAAAAGCAGAATGAGTGGAAGATAGCCATAAATACCCAAGTCAGTAACTTTGATTATCTGGCAATGCCCTTTGGATTCAAAAATGCTCTGCCCCCTGCTGACCGATGATTTGTTATTGATGTTTATTCCTCGAACTCTGGAGTAGGTGAAGTATTGTCTTAATGTTTTGAGAAGCATAACTACATCCACCCATCGACATTTTTCTTTCGTTGACTCACATCTGTAGAGTGAAATTATGATTTAGGGGAGAGAGAACATCTGGCAGTAACACTGGCACTCCAGTATCACTCTTGGCTTGTGGGAGCAGAACCACCATTTGTGGTACTCACTGACCATAAAAACTTTGGAGTCCCACTAATTGCTGAATATCTAAATTCCTGCCAAACTTAATGGGCTCTATTCTTAAATTACTTTCATTTCAATTTCTCGTTCCATCTCAGCTCCAAGAAATGCAAGACTGGTGTCTTGTTTCGACAGTTTCCAATAGAAATTCCAATAGAAAAGGAGGACTCCAAATTACTGCCACATTCTGCCCCTCTGAATATTACCAGAATTGACATAGAGGAAGTGCTTCAGGCCCCTTAACACCACCCAGATCACCCATGCCCCAAGGTCCTGAAGTGGTGCCAAAGCTCTTGCCTGGCCTGTCATTTATGTATTTCTTGTGCTTTGTTTGTTGTTAAACAATACTTCTGATGTGCCAGTCTCGACTGTGACATTAGGGAGTTTGTGTTCACGTACCCAACATGCGAAGTTGAAGTCCTCACATAAACCCCCAATAGACTCCTTCATTTGTTCCCAAAACCCCAATATTAATCACTAATAATATCCACATACATAAGTATTTTTTATGTCATGTGAATGTGAATAACCATGTGTTCATTCTGCAAAGTAGGAAAATGGTTTTGTCAGACAAATCCACTAAGATGGTAGGACATGACCTGTCATTTATTGATCGGCTGTGAAAATGTTGTGTAGCATGTTTTCCACCACTTTATCACAGCTTCAATTAGGCTTTTAAGCAATTATCACACTCCAGTGCATCCAGGGAACTGGGCTCATTGACTTACACAACCTAAAAAGCAGGGGCCAAAAAGATCTTTTCCGAGTCTGCTGGTATAGACCTCCTCTCTTCTGTCTACCTGCTGACTTTTGTTATCCAGGTTGGTTTTAAATGAACAACAGAATGTTTATGTGCCAAACCTCCTTTTAGAAAAATCTAAGCTGACTGCTCGATATGACGTCTCAGCAATGATAAAATCGTACCCTGCTGTATTGTATCATTGTGTGGCTCCACAGCAGAGTACTTGTGTCAGTAGCTCTGCTGTTAGTCCACTTGTTACTGGGCTGACAGTGCAGGTACTAGGTAGAGGATCTGTAACCAGCTTCTTTTATGTCCATATGCATTTTTTGTTATATTTCCACATTTGCTGTTCAGCTAATGATAGGAACCACAGTAAAAAGTGCAGTAAAAAACTACATCAGTAAAGTCACACAATTAAAACCTTCTCAAAGGACTTTGATGCAAAGATTTTTAATAATTTCAGTTGCTCAAAACAAATGTACATGGCTCCTCAAATATTTTCAGAGAATGAACTTTTTTTTATAAAGCTTTAAAGTCATTTCAAAATCCTGTAGCTTTTCTGACTAGTTTTGGCTATTTTCTTAGTAATGGCCTCTTGCTGGCATTTGTTCTGTCCGTTTGAGTCTTTGTGTTTGTTACGTTGTTGTGTTTTTGCAGATAATGTCCCCCACAGTGCCTTTATTTCAACCATGCCAGGCATCCCTACTGACATATACATTTATATTAGGACATTTAAAATGAGCTAAAATTAGGAAATTCAATAAAGCAGGGCTAATGTAATACATTTCATTAATAGTGGGCAAAGAGAAAATGAGCACATAAGTCAAGAAGTGACTGACAGGATGAAATTCTGAAATAATTGAATCCAATATATGTGGTATCAGTATTGATAAGGTAGCAGTGGAACTAAACTTTGTCACAGTTTGAGAAGGTTTTAAGCACATTTTAAAGTTGCAATTCTTAATTTAGATTGCTGGTAGATTATAGTAAGTAAGGCGAGTAATCAAGAGGAGGCACCATTAAAGCTTTTGTCAGCATCAGATTTTACAGTGCAACAGACACCTATTTCCTGTAAGAGGTACTAATGCAAAATTGATTCATTTTAAATTCCCAAAACTAGTATTTGACTGATATTGACTGGAGCCTGCAATTTGAGGTACACGGGACAACAATGATGGATTTTGGATTAGTCAAATGAAATATAATCAGTCGTCACATAATTGACGATGACCTTTTTAATACATGTTAGAAATCAAAGACTTTTCATAGGTCACACAAATTGCTTCACTCTTAAGATGAATATCAGCATCAAATTACAAAGGCTAATAACATTAGTTTATTTTATCTTGGCAAAACAACCTTCTGAGGTGTTTGTAAATTTCCTTCATCTTTAGTCCATATATAATTGGATTAAAAAGAGGGTTATACAGAACTAACTGTAAAGTCATTATTAAACGTGCAGTTTTTGGAAAGTCTGATTCTAGTCGAACTGTAATGACATCATAACTTAACAAAACAAAATAGTTGATTAAAACAAACAGGTGAGGTAAACAGGTCTGTGCAGCTTTTCTCCTGACTTCTCCGTAATTCTGATAACATATAATAAGTATCTTAGTGTATGAAAAAATAATAAAGATCACAGGAAAACCAACAGTATTTAATAAAATAAACACACCAAAATATGATATCGCTCTTGAAGTCACACAGAAAAGTTTGTAAATTGTGTTGTTACAAAAAATTACTCTCAAAGTGAAGCTGCAGAGCTTTTGATTAGCACTCATTGTTGCTGCTCCCATAACCTGACATGCAGGCAGAAGCCAGGCTAAAGCCAGAAAAATACTGACAGTTCTTTTCCTCATGATAGTTGGATATTGCAGAGGTTTACATATGGACACATATCTGTCATAGGACATGGCTGCTAACATTAAAAACTCTGAATCAACTAAAGAATAAAACATAAAATATTGAACAAGACAGGCCTGATAAGATATGATCTGTTTTTCAGATAAGAAGTCGATCAAAAGCTTTGGGTAGATGTTAGTGCAGAGAAAAATAGAGTTCAATAACAAAGCTGCAATGAAAATGTACATAGGCTCATGGAGGTTTTGGTGTTTCCAGATCAAGTACACAATAGTACAATTACTGCAGATTATGAGAAGATAAACTATAAGAACAATCGTGAAATAAAAGTATCTGTATTTATTAAGTTCTACATGCCCATCGAGAATTAAATATGTTACATTTACTTCTTCCTCCATTAGGAAAGTCAAATGTTGCCCATTTTAACAAGCAGATATAACAAGAATATTTGAACCAATAATTAGAGGGTGAGGTTTCACTTTAAAGATAACAACATTTTCTCTGCACTGGATTCTTGAATTCATTCAGTTACCTGATGATATGTGTGTGTTGATCTCCAAATGTTCCAAAGAGAACTGGTTGAGACTGTGAAATTGTTTTATAAGACTGTAAACCTCTCCATGGGTCTCATTAAACTACCTCACTACCATGTACTGTAAAGAATTTTATCAAACTCTGGAGGTGTTGTCAGAGTCTTTTAGGGCTTGTGGCCTGTTATATTTCATGTTGTTGTTTTATGGATATTGGTTAATGTATTAATAAATAAAAAAGAGCAATTCTCTGTTGGAAGAAACTCTCGTGTTCCTGGCTAAAAAGGGCACCTGAGCTATAGTGGCAACCATGTATCCTAAAAATCATTTTCCTATACAACAAAACTGCCAACGCGATTACATTTTTTTTAGCAAACATAATGACTTAATCGTTAAGGGAAAGGGAGCTGCCAGGCGGTGGTTGGGGAGGGTGGTGGGTGTAAAAAGCACTAGACTTTCAAGCCAAGACCCGATTTCAGTTCCTGAGTCCTGTGTCTGGTTATGGTCAGGCAAGAAAACGACTAAGATTATAAATGTGTTTAAAAGCAATAAAACAGTTTTTGTATAAAAAGACACACCAGCCCTCGAACTACCTCTGACTCTAACTAGATCCTTTACCTGCCTAATCACAACCATAAAACACTTTAATAACGCTGTAGTCACACAAACTGGACATTGTACGGCAGAAAACAAAACTGGGTATTTTGCTGCATGATTAGCTATTTTGGTGGACAAACTTACTTCGTCTGGTAACATTTTATTGATATGTTCAGTATCAATGCATTTGCAACTCGCCATTTACGTTACATGTCAACATATTCTCATAATGTCCACAGGAAACATAATGTGGTTGAAATTACATTCCTCTGGAAAACATAATCGGGTTTGCAGTTTAGTTGTACAGGAACTTATTTTTTAGGAGACATGGTTGTTAATATTTACATCCGATGACATCACAACTTAGGGACACCTACAGTAACCACTGCTTTAGCTGATCTTAGCTTCATCTTACCATTATTTTCCTATGTAGGTGGTATACTTGTCATCTTGTCTTTTATTGTCCACCCTTTCCACTTTTTTCATCCTTTTTTCTTTTATGTGCTAATTCTACTTTCGTTAAAAACAGAAAGTTCACTGCTAAGGCCATGCATTTTAAAATAGAGACTTCATCATGCTGCTGTTTTTATTCTTTGATGATTTTGAAAATTAGCGATTCTCAAGTTAACAGAAGAATTCCCACATTTATTTTGGCAACGTGAATTGGATTGACGTCACAGCACAACACGTGTTTGCTTGTTTAAACACGTTTTGGGGATATTGAGGGTATTGTACATGCTATGGCTAAACCACCCGTTGGTTTTAATGTTATTGCTGAATTCTGAACAGTATGCTGTGATTTACAGCACCCATGCTCCAGCCATCAACAACAGCACAAAGTAAAGCTACATTTCTCTGTTTTTATAAATTTTAAATACATTTGGAGGTTGTGGCTGAGTTAAAAGGCCAGTTAAAACACATCAGACACAACTGATAAAAGTCACACAGTGTCTGCTCAGCTTTAAGTTTATCCAGTCATGGGATACACAAGTGCAGAATCCTACACTGGTCCAGTTTGAAGAATCAAATTTCACTAAATCAATCCAGGACCTGACACAGCCCAAAAAAAGATTCTATAATATGTATGAATATAAGGTGAGTGCTTATATTCATACATATTGACAGTGTTTACGTGGACAAAGCTTTGTTCTGCAGGAACTGCAAATCCTGAAATTCTTGTTATGGTTCAGACAAATCACATCACTTTAGTCTTATTAGAAAGGACTTTATCAATATGAATAACATTAGTTCATTTTCTGCTGAGAGAACAAACTTTTGAGATGTTTAGAAATTTCTTTCATTTTTAGTCCATAAATAATTGGATTAAAAATAGGATTATACAAAACCAATGGTAAAGTCATTATTAAACGTGCAGTTTTTGACAAATCAGATTCAACTCTAACTACAATAAGATCATATGTCATCAATAAAAAATGATTGATTAAAAGCAGCAGATGAGGTAAACAGGTCTGTGCAGCTTTTTTCCTGACGTCTCCACTGCTCCGATAACATATCATAAGTATCTTGGTGTATGTAAAAATGATGAAGATCACAGGGAAAACAACATCATTTAACAAATTGCATATACCAAAAATAGATATCTCTCTAGAAGCAACACAGAAAAGTTTGTAGATGGTGTTATTACAAAAAATCACTTTCAGAGTGAAGCTGCACAACTTCTGATTGGCACTCATTGCTGCTAATCCTGCCAGCTGACAAGCAGGCAGAAGCCAGGCTAAAGCCAAAAAGACAATTATAGTTGTTTTCCTCATGATAGTTGGATATTGCAGAGGTTTACATATAGACACATATCTGTCATAGGACATGACTGCCAGGAGTAAGAATTCTGAATCACCTAAAGCATAAAACATAAAATATTGAGCAATGCAGGCTTTATGAGATATGAACTGTTTTTCAGATAAGAAGTCGATCAAAAGCTTTGGGTAGATGTTGGTGCTGAAAAGAACTGAGTTCAGTAACAAAGCAGCAATGAAAATGTACATAGGCTCATGGAGGTTTTGGTGTTTCCAGATCAAGTACACAATAGTACAATTACTGCAGATTATGAGAA
This sequence comes from Channa maculata, assembly GCA_020496755.1. Classification (NCBI taxonomy): domain Eukaryota; kingdom Metazoa; phylum Chordata; class Actinopteri; order Anabantiformes; family Channidae; genus Channa; species Channa maculata. The sequence goes on along the minus strand of CM035609.1, from coordinate 25,886,644 downwards.
GATAAACTATAAAAACAATCGTGAAATAAAAGTATCTGTATGTATTAAGTTCTACATGCCCATCGAGAGTTAAATACGTTACATTCATTTCTTCCTCCATAAACAAAGTCAGATATTATTATTTTACCAAGCAGATACTATAACTGTAAAATAAGAATTTAAACAAGTTGTTTAACTTTAATGTTTGCAGATTTCCCCTTTATTAGAAAGCTTTATTGTCTAATTTGTTCAGTTACCTGACGTTAAAATTCCAACTTCTGCAAAGAGAACTGCTGAAACTGGTGAATTTGTTTTATATGGCTGTTTCAGCCTCTATGGATCTCATTAAACCTTCCAACATGAGTGACATGTAAACAACTTTACCAAACTCTGGAGGCCTGACTCAAGTTTACAACCTGCTAAATCATTCTGTGCCACAATAAACTGCATCATTATATTTATGTCTATTGAAATCAGCTAAATATCTATAAATACATAAATTGATTGTTTCATGCAATACATAGATAACTGTAAATAGTCATTATCCCCCGTTACTTTTTAGCACATCACTCCAAATGGTGAATCCTCCATGCACACAAAGGTTAGCTATGGAGTTCCAGAAGGCTCTGTGTTGGACCAATACTTTTTACTCTCTCCACCTATGGAACATCTCAAAAATATGAGCATCCTGTCTCAAAGTGATGCCGAAAAACTGGTCCATGCATTTGTTACTTCTAGGTTGGACTACTGTAATTCCCTACTTTCAGGATGCCCCAGTAACTCCCTAAGGAGCCTGCAATTAATCCAAAATGCTGCAGCAAGAGTGCTGACTGGAACTAGCAAGAGAGATCATATTTCACCTTCACTAGCTTCTCTCCATTGGCTTCACATTAAGTCTAGAATAGAATTTAAAACCCTGCTTCTTACATATAAAGCTCTGAATGGTCAGGCTCCATCATATATAGAAGACCCCATAGCACCATATCATCCCAGTAGACCACTTCGATCTCAGAATGCAGGCCTACTTATGGGAGGTAGAGCCTTTAGCTATCAAGCTCCTCTCCTGTGGAACCAGCTCCCAGTTCAGATTCAGGAAGCAGACACCCTCTCTACTTTTAAGTCCAGGCTTACAAACTTCCTCTTTGATAAAGCTTACAGTTAGTTATAGTTATGCTGCTATAGGCTTAGACTGCTGGGGGACCCACCCCCCAATGCACTGACCGCCTTTCCTTCCTCTCACCCCACAATTGTCACCACTGTATGACATTAACTCTGTGTGTTTTCTCCCGTAGTTGTCTTTGTCCTTCTCTGTCTCCCTCTCTCTGTCCCTTTCTGCAGGTGTCCCCAGCTTTGAAGCTGTGTGTCTTCCAGTGTGCAGCTACTGGTCCTACCAATCTGCCCGATGTTTTGTTGTGGCTTTTGTTGCTCTTTTCTTTTCTCTCTCCACTTACCACTCACCCCAACCGGTCAAGGCAGATGGTCGTCCACCCTGAGCCTGGTTCTGCTGGAAGTTTCTTCCGTTAAAGGGAGTTATTCCTCTCCACTGTTACCTAGGGCTTGTTCAAGGGAGGATTGTTGGGTTTTCTCTATACATCTTTATAGTCCTCACTTTATTCTGTAAAGTGCCTTGAGATGATTGGCAATTTCTAACTGTGTAAGTAAATGCAGCTGTTGTCACTATGACTCTTCACAACTTTACTGACATCATTATTAAAAACTAAAACTGAAAGACTAAAAACAAAGGTTTATTGTAGTTACAGGAAATAAGATTTCCATTTTTATCCTTTTCAGACACATAGGTGGTTAATTGTGGTTTAATTTTCACAGTGATATGTTTGGAAGACACTGATCAATAAAGTTTTGAGAAGATATAGAGTTTATCTATCAAGAATGAATCACATTGTCACAATAATTTCATGAGAAGATGCAAAAAATATTTTATTCCAACTTTATGGGCAACTGTGTTTGTCCAAATATAAGCTCAGAGCTGCTGTGAGACAATGAAGGCAAAAGCTGAGCAAGCAGGACATATACAGACTGATGACACAACATTGATCATCTCTCACATTAAGTTGGCATGTTGTCAGTCAAATACTTTGCATAGAAATGAAGAATCACATGGTTTCCATTAGAGATGAGATTATCCATATGAATAACATTAGTTCATTTTCTGTCGACAGAACAACCTTTTAAGATGTTTAAAAATTTCTCTCATTTTCAATCCATATACAATTGGATTCAAAAGGGGATTATAAACAACTAATGGTAAAGTCATTATTAAACGTGCAGTTTTTGGGAAATCATATTCCAGTCGAACTACAATAACATCATATGTTAGCAATATAAAATGATTGATTAAAAGCAACAGATGAGGTAAACAGGTCTGTGCAGCTTTTTTTCGGACGTCTCCACTGCTGCGATAACAGATCTTGAGTATTCTGGTGTAGGTATAAATGATGAAGAACACGGGAAAACCCACATTATTTAACAATATGAACACACCAAAAATAGTTATTGCTTTTGGAGTCACACAGAAAAGTTTGAAAAACGCATTATTACAAAAAATCACTTTCAGAGTGAAGCTACAGAGTTTTTGATTAGCACACATTGTTACCTGTGTCAGAAAGTGACAAAGAGGAAAAAGCCAAGATAAAACCAGAAATATAATGATGTTTTTTTTCCTCATGATAGTTGGATATTGCAGAGGTTTACATATAGACACATATCTGTCATAGGCCATGGCTGTCAACAGTAAGAGTTCTGAATCAACTAAAACATAAAAGTTAAAATATTGAACAAGACAGGCATCATAAGATATGATCTGTTTTTCAGATAAGAAGTCGATCAAAAGCTTTGGGTAGATGTTAGTGCTGAAAATAACAGAGTTCAGTAACAAAGCAGCAATGAAAATGTACATAGGCTCATGGAGGTTTTGGTGTTTCCAGATCAAGTACACAATAGTACAATTACTGCAGATTATGAGAAGATAAAGTATAAAAACTATCATAAAATAAAGGTATCTGTATTTGTTAAGTTCCACATGCCCACCAAAAATTAAATACGTTACATTTACTTCTTCCTCCATTAAGAAAATCAGTAATTGCTTATTGTAAACAATAAAATAAAGTTCATAGATGTTTTACTATGAAGGTTGCAACATTTCCCTGAACGTACAGTTAACAGACCTTGTAATTCCCTTCTGTATGTGTTAATCTTCAATCCTGCAAAGATCAGTCTGAGCCTGTTGAATGGTTTTATAAGTGTGTTTCTCCCTCAGTGGATCTCATTAAACTTTTCCTGACTTACATGTAAACATCTTTATTAAACTCTGAAGGCCTGAATCTACAATTTAGTGACCTAAAGGTGTTTTTTTCACTAAAGTTATTAAAGTGTCTTAATTGACAGATTGATAAGAGCAAAAAAAAGTTATTTTCGTTTATGTTACTTGGTAAAGGCCAACAAGGCCAAATCTCTTAGACTAACTTAAAATGAGATTTTACACATTTTCTGATAAATCTAGAATGAACAGGATCGGTCATGGTGTCATTACCTGAACGGATTAGCTGGATGTCCTTTGTAAGAACTAAAACCTAATACTGCTTATGTTAGTAATTTAGCAATAAAGCACATTGAGTAATTGGGCATAGAAATGCAACCAATGGGGGAGTCTTCCTGTTCCAGTCCCAAGTCTGAATAAATACAGAGGATTCTGTCAGGAAAGGCACCTGTTCTATAACACATGCAAATTAAACATGCAAATCTGACTTATACCTGATCGGTCGGTGCTCGGGTTAACAACAAACACCACCAGTGCTGTTGACCTACAGGGTGCCGCTGGACATTGGGCTACTGTTGGTCAAAGAAGGAGAGGTGTGTTCGTAGGCAGTGAGAGAAGAGGAAAGCTAAGAATGTAGGACTGACAGTAGGAACTTTGAATGTTGGGACTATGACAGGGAAGGTTAGAGAGTTGATCGACATGATGCAGAGAAGGAAGGTGGATATACTGTGTGTCCAGGAGACCAGGTGGAAAGGTAGCAAGGCTAGAAGCTTAGGAGCAGGGTTCAAGTTGTTCTACCATGGGTCAGATAGGAGGAGAAATGGAGTAGGAGTTATCCTGAAAGAGGAGTTTGTGAGGAATGTTCCAGAGGTGAAAAGAGTATCAGACAGGTTGATGAGTCTGAAGCTGGAAATTGAAGGAGTGAAGTTCAATGTTGTTAGTGGTTATGTCCCACAGGTAGAATGAGAGTTAGAAGAGAAGGAGAAATTCTGGAGTGAGTTAGATGAAGTGATGCAGAGCATCCCCAGAGGTGAGAGAGTGGTGATTGGTGCAGATTTCAATGGCCATTAGGTGAAGGGAAGAGAGGTGATGAGAATGTGATGGGCAGGTTTGGTCTTCAGGACAGGAACAGAGAAGGACAGATGGTGGTAGACTTTGCAAAGAGGATGTAGTGAACACTTTCTTCCAGAAGAGGCAGGAACATAGGGTGACGTACAAGAGCGGAGGTAGAAGCACTCAGGTGGGCTACATCTTGTGTAGACGTTGTAATCTGAAAGAGATCAGTGACTGTAAAGTGTTGGTAGGGGAGAGTGTAGCCAGACAACACAGGATGGTGGTGTGTAAATGATGCTGGTGGTGAGGAAGATGAAGAGGACAAAGGCAGAGCAGAGGACAAAGTGGTGGAAGTTGAAAAAGGAAGAATGTTGTGTAGTTTTCAGGGAGGAACTGAGACAGACTCTGGGTGATCAGGAGATGCTTCCAGATGACTGGACCACTACAGCTAATGTGATCAGGGAGACAGGTAGGAGGGTACTCGGTGTGTCATCTGGAAAGAGGAAAGTGGACAAGGAAACGTGGTGATGGAACGAGGAAGTTCAGGAGTGTATACAGAGAAAGAGGTTAGCTAAGAAGAAGTGGGACACTGAGAGGACTGAAGAGAGTAGACAGGAGTACAGGGAGATACATCGTAAGATGAAGGTAGAGGTGGCAAAGGCCAAACAAAGAGCATATGAGGACTTGTATGTTAGGTTGGACACTAAAGAGGGAGAGGTGGATTTGTACAGGTTGGCCATACAAAGAGATAGAGATGGAAATGTATTGACAGGTGTCAGGAGTGTGATGGGAAGATGGAAGGAGAACTTTGAAGAGTTGATGAACGAGGAAAATGAAAGGGAACGAAGAGTAGAAGAGGTGACTGGTGTGGAGCAGGAAGTAGCAAAGATTAGTAAGAGTGAAGTGAGGAGGACATTGAAGAGGATGAAGAGTGGAAAGGCAGTTGGTCCTGATGACATACCTGTGGAGGTATGGAAGTGTCTAGGAGAGGTGGCAGTAGAGTTTCTAACTAGTTTGTTTAACAAGATCTTGGAGAGTGAGAGGATGTTGAGGACTGGAGGAGAAGTGTACTGGTGACATGATCTGACCCTCACATTCATTTCCTGTCCTGGATTTTTATTTTGTTTCCCCTTTCATCTTCTTCCTGTCCCCAGTTCATTTCTCTAGCTTTACCGTTCATCATCACTGCTCTCAATTGTTTTCACCTGTTCCACTGCACTTTTTAAACTCAGCTCTCCTCCTATTTCTGGTCGGATCATTGTCTTTGTTTACCACTACTCTCCATGCAACACGCCGTCTTCTAGTTTATCTCACTCATGATCTTTTCCTGTGTGTGGGTTTTGATTGCGGGTATAATTTGTTACTAGTGTGCATTGGTTTCGTTTATCGGGCTTGTCGGTTTTAATGCTTTTGTTTACCTATTGTGATTCAACTTTTTCTATTCATCTCTAGTTAAATTCCTAGTCTGAGTTTATTCCTTGTTATATAGTAGTCCCTCCGAGTTTGTGCCTGTTTTGTCCTCCGTTGTAGGAGCGAGTTTTTGTTAGTGGTTTTTCCCTGTTTTGTTTAATAATCTTAAATAAAGCTTATACTTTTCACCCAACCCATCTCGCTTTAATGCCCTTGGGTCCTCCTTAAAAAAACTAATCCTGACAGAATGATCCGACCAAACTCGGACCCAGCAACAGTCAAATGGAGGAGATAATAAGGTGTAGATCTTGGCTACTGGAACGGGAGGGTATACCCCAAGTACTGGCCTCCTTAGGGGCCTTCAGAGCAAAGAATGGACGGGCACAACCTCCCCTAGACCAGGTCTACTCACCTGTTCACGTTGTGGACACCCCTAAGCCTGCCTTCTGTCCTGGGTGGAGATATATCCCATCTTTTACCACTTCTGTCTCTGAGCGGGCGAACGCAACCTCCAGTTCTGTTCCCGGCTCTGCTCCAGTTCCATCTCCTGCTCATCCAGTTCCATCTCTTGCTCATCCAGCTCCAGCTCCTGCTCCTGCATCTGCTCGCTCAGTTCCTGTCTTCGAGTCGGCTGATGTTGCTTCGGGTTCTTCTTCTGATCCTTTTCCTGTCAACGAGCGAGTGACGCTGCCTCTGCTGCATCCTGTTCCTTCCTCTGGGCTGGTGGACACCCCCACCAGTTCTGAGGTCCGGCCTGGTTCTGATCCGGTTCCTGCCTCCGAGCCAGCTTACATGTCACCTGTTGCTGGTCCCGTGCTGGTTGCTGCCCCTCTCCTGGAGGTGGTCATCGCATCTCCTGGTTTCCAGCTGACCAGTACAGCGGCTGTTCCTGTTTGGGGGTCGGCCAACGTTCCTTCGGGTCCAGCTCCTGGTCCTTCATTACTCGGTTCCAGCCGTCGTCGCCGGACTCTTGCCCAAACCAAAACCAAAAGGTTCTTTTAATGTTGTGAGATCCAAAGCTGTCAGCAAAAGCAAGTGGTAGAACGTCCTTACAAACACAATTGGACTCAGTCTATGCAAGGACATGTTTTTAAATATAATAAAATCTAATTAAAGGCTATGGATATGATCAGGAATAGTCTCAAATAGTTTCCTGATAACAGCAAAACAAGGACAAGAACAAGGTGTTGCCAATGTTTTAATAAAAAATACTTCATCATGTGTAATGTAATATCTGAAAGCATTTGTATGTTTTTGGAATATCAAAAGTTATTAATAATAACCAAACACAATATAGGTTATTGCCCTAGACATTTTTAAACAAACTGGGCTCTATTTTCCTGATGAGGCTATACCAACACTTGGTCAAATGCATTTTTCTTTTATACAATTTTTCTTTGTAGATGTATAGCTCGCTTAGCTTACTTCAATTATTACCTCATCTAAACCAACAACCTGTCTGCTAGACTCTATTCAAACTAGCCTGTTCAAGGAAGCTTTACCCTTAATAGATACGTTCATATTAGATATCATCAATCTATCTTTAGAAACAGGCTATGTACCACAGGCCTATAAGGTAGCTGTAATTAAACCACTACTTAAAAAACCCTGTCTTTACCCAGGTGTTTTAGCCAATTACAGACCAATATTTAATATCCCTTTTATTTCTAAAATAATTGAAAAAGTAGTTGCAAAACAATTACAAAACACCTTCATAGGAATAATTTGTATGAAGAGTTTCAGTCAGGATTTAGAGTTCATCATAGTACAGAAAAAGCACTGGTAAAAGTCACCAACGATCTTCTCATGGCCTCAGATAATGGACTCATCTCTATACTTGTTCTGTTAGATCTTAGTGCTGCATTTGATACCATTGATCATAACATTTTATTACAGAGACTGGAACATGAAATTGGGATTAAAGGAACTGCACTAGGTTGGTTTAAATCTTATCTATCTGATAGATTTCAATGTGTTCATGTTAATGATGAATCCTCCATGCACACAAAGGTTAGCTATGGAGTTCCACAAGGCTCTGTGTTAGGACCAATACTTTTTACTGTCTCCACCTACAGAACATTTTGAAAATAGGAGCATCCTGTGTCAAAGTGATGCTGAAAAACTGGTCCATGCATTTGTTACTTCTAGGTTGGACTACTGTAATTCCCTACTTTCAGGATGCCCCAGTAACTCCCTAAAGAGCCTGCAATTAATCCAAAATGCTGCAGCAAGAGTGCTGACTGGAACTAGCAAGAGAGATCATGTTTCACCTTCACTAGATTCTTTTCAATGGACCCACCTCCCAATGCACTGAGCCCTTTTCCTCCTCTTGACCCTCTCTCCTCTCCTCTCACCCCACAATTGTCACCACTATATGACATTAACTCTGTGTGTTTTGTCCTGTAGTTGTCTTTGTCCTTCTCTCTGTCCCTTTCTGCCGGTGTCCCCGGCTTTGAAGCTATTTGTCTTCCAGTGTGCAGCTACTGGTCCTACCAACCTGCCCAATGTTTTGTATTTCTTTTCTTTTTCTTTACACTCACCCCAAATGGTCAAGGCAGATGGTCGCCCACCCTGAGCCTGGTTCTGCTGGAGGTTTTTTCCGTTAACGGGAGTTTTTCCTCTCCACTGTTGCCTATGGCTGGTTCAAGGGGGAATTGTTGGGTTCACTCTATATGTCTGTATAGTCCTCACTTTATTCTGTAAAGTGCCTTGAGATGATTTATTTGTGCATTGGCAGTATGTAAGTAAAGTTGAATTGAATTGAATTATTCTATTGCATTTAAAGCTGTTTGGCAATTTCCAAATGCGTAAGTAAAGGCTGCTGTTGTCACTATGACCCTTCACGACTTTCCTGACATCATTATTAAAAACGAAAAAGGAAAGACTAAAGACAAAAGTTTATTGTAGTTACAGGAAATAAGGTTTCAATTTTTATCCTCCTACCAACGTTTAACAATGTTTGCAGTTAGAGAAAACATCCTTAAATTAAGTACTGAGCAGAATCCATGTCCAATTTGAGAACCTACGTATACCTGCTAAAGATCAATCTGCTGATCGAAGAAGTAGGTCGATCATCCCTCAACATCACCAGCAGTGGTCTTAATAATGTCATGGAGGACAAGGGTCAGCATAGTCTCTCTGAGGTGTCTGCAGTTACACTGCCCCATACACAGCAACATGTGATGCACTGGCCTAAAAAAATGTCCCCTACAAGTAGAAAACCTCAAACATCAACAGGGACTAATCTGATACGGACAATCAATCAATCAATCCAGGATCAGACAGAGCACAGTAAAAAGATTTCTCTAACTACACTGTTGCCCAAACAGTTGGAACAACTTCCTTTTCAGACACATAGGTGGTTAATTGTGATTTAATTTTCACAGTGATATGTTTGGAAGAGATTGATCAATAAAGTTTTGAGAAGATATAGACTTTATCTATCAAGAATGAATCACATTGTCACAATAATTTCTTGAGAAGAGGCAAAAAAATGTCGACAGAACAACCTTTTAAGATGTTTAAAACATTTTAAACATTTGAACCCATGAATTTAACATTTTACATCAGAAACATTTTACAACAAAAAGTATATTATTTGAGCCGGTTTTACCTTTTTATCTGTGCATTTGTAAATATATATTTACTTATCTAACAAACCTTGTTTAAATAAATCACTTAATATATTAAAATGTTTTACTCTGTTACAATAAGTTGGCATGTTGTCTGTCAAATACTTTGCACAGAAATGAAAAATCACATGATTCCTATTACAGATGAGATTATCCATATGAATAACATTAGTTCATTTTCTGTCGACAGAACAACCTTTTAAGATGTTTAAAAATTTCTCTCATTTTCAATCCATATACAATTGGATTCAAAAGAGGATTATAAACAACTAATGGTAAAGTCATTATTAAACGAGCAGTTTTTGGGAAATCATATTCCAGTCGAACTACAATAACATCATATGTTAGCAATATAAAATGATTGATTAAAAGCAGCAGAGGAGGTAAACAGGTCTGTGCAGCTTTTTTTCGGACGTCTCCACTGCTGCGATAACAGATCTTGAGTATTCTGGTGTAAGTATAAATGATGAAGAACACGGGAAAACCCACATTATTTAACAATGTGATCACACCAAAAATAGTTATTGCTTTTGGAGTCACACAGAAAAGTTTTAAAAATGTGTTATTACAAAAAATCACTTTCAGAGTGAAGCTACAGAGTTTTTGATTAGCACACATTGTTGCTAATGCAACAAAGTGACAAACAGGAAAAAGCCAAGATAAAACCAGAAATATACTGATGGTTTTTTTTCTCATAATAGTTGGATATTGCAGAGGTTTACATATAGACACATATCTGTCATAGGCCATGGCTGTCAACAGTAAGAGTTCTGAATCAACTAAAACATAGAAGTTAAAATATTGAACAAGACAGGCCTGATATGATATGATCTGCTTTTCAGATAAGAAGTCGATCAAAAGCTTTGGGTAGATGTTAGTGCTGAAAAGAACAGAGTTCAGTAACAGAGCAGCAATGAAAATGTACATAGGCTCATGGAGGTTTTGGTGTTTCCAGATCAAGTACACAATAGTACAATTACTGCAGATTATGAGAAGATAAAGTATAAAAACTATCATAAAATAAAGGTATCTGTATTTGTTAATTTCTACATGCCCACCAAAAATTAAATATGTTACATTTACTTCTTCCTCCATTAAGAAAATCAGTAATTGCTTATTGTAAACGACAAAGAAAATAAAATAAAGTTCATAGATTTTTAAAAAGATGTTTTACTATGAAGGTTGCAACATTTCTCTGAACTTACAGTTAACGGACCTTGTAATTCACTTCTGTAGGTGTTAATCTTCAATCCTGCAAAGAGATCAGTCTGAGCCTGTTGAATGGTTTTATAACTCTGTTTCTCCCTCAGTGGATCTCATTAAACTTTTCCTGACTACGTAAACGTTAATACCTGGAGGCCTGAAGGTGTTTTTATCTCGAAATTCATAAAATGTTTTAATTGACATATTGAAAATAGGGGAAAAGTGTTTTGCAATATTTTTTCCACTGTGCAATGGTCAGTAAGGCACTTGAGTATGCTGCCAACTCCCTTCATTCTGTTGCTCTAGTCTGTAAATTTACCCTGAAGGTCCTGAGGCCAATGTTTCACTTTGAAACTTGTGAGAACAGCAAGCAGCCAGCAGGAAGTACCCACCACACTGATCAAGTTCTAATAAGAGATCAGAAAGCAGGATAAGTACTGGTTTGGAATATTTACAATGGAGATCTTCTTTGTAAGCACCTACTGTGAATCTAGAGGTGGATGTGTTGGTAACATTACAAAGAGAGCCCATTAAATGACCATGATATAAAAAAAAACAACATGTTTCCAAACAAAATAATTAAATGATTTCTGATTCTTATTCCGACAAAGGGCAGCACGATGGTTCGTGCCCTGGCTGGACGGGGCCCTGCTGTGTGGAGTTTGCATGTTCTTCCTGTGTTTGCGTTGGTTCCCACCAACAATCCAAAAACATGCATGTTAGGTGAATCTAAAACTTCCTGTAGGTGTGAGTGGCTGTCTGTCTTTGTATGTCTCTTTGTCCACAGGGTACCACTGTGGACCCTGTCCAGGGTGTACCGTATCTCTTTGCCGATGACAGCTGGGATAGGCTCCAGCCCCTCCTACAACCAAAATAGAAGAAGGGGTGATAGATAATGGAGGGATGATTCTGATTAAAACTCAAAAATCATCCTTTTCCCAGATGGATTTAGTCAGTGCAGGTTACATTTTGCTTTGATTACAGCTCTGATGGTTACGTCCATACCCTACCAACTTTGCGCACCAACACTTTATTGGGTACCCCTGTTCAACTGCTTGGTAAGACAGTTATCTAATCAGCCGGTCAGATGGCAGCAATGTCATAGATTTAGGCATGTGGACATGAGCAAGATGATATGTTGAAGTTCAAACTGAGGGAAGGACAGGGGATTTAAGTGACTTTTACTGTTACATAGATGTCAGTGCCACATGGGGTCGTCACTGGTCATAGCTAAAAACCTACTTTTCTGCTTTTAATTTTCTCAAATGACAATTGGTAAGGTTTCCGAACAACATTGAAAAAAAAGCCAGTAAGTGGACGTCCTCTGGGCAAAAAGGTCTTGTTGGTGGCACAGGTCAGAGTAGAATGGCAAGACTGATTTGAGCTGATAGGAAGCGAGCACTAGCTCAAATGACCAAGTATGTAGAAGAGCATCTTTGAATGTACAATATGTAGAACCTTGAAGCAGATGGTCTGCAGCAGCTGAAGACCACACTGGGTGCCACACCTGTCAGCTTAGACCTGGAAACTGAGCCTACAATTAACAAGGGCTCATTAGAATTGGACAAAAAACAACAAAAACAAAAAACGTTGCCTGACCTGATCTAAAACTGGTTTCTTGAACATGAGTTCACTGTAATCAAATGGCATCAGGTCTTCAGGTCTTTCTACAGATGTTAAAGTTCAATTTTGGTCACATCTGGCCAAAACCCCTTTTCCCATTTGGGCTTAGAAGCAACCTTGGCAAATATGAATAAAGACTTGCAACCCCACCATTCAAGATAGAATTGTGTACTTGTGATGTTATTTACACATGAATACAATGAGTCACAATACACTAAGTCTCCTCCGACAACTTCCTTCTTGCTTTGTCTTCCAGTTTGGAGGGACAGCCTGACTTTCGCAGAATTGTGGTATTAGCAAAGACCCACTTCTTACTGTGCTCCTACAAATGGACAAATCCTTGAAGCTCATGTCTGGTTTTAGGTACAGGATAATCCAACATGGCTTGGATTTTTGGAGTGAGTACACGTACTTTTACTTAGGAAAAGAGGTGCGCCAAGGACGTCACTGTGGCTCTACCCAAGTCACGTTTTACCAGATTCAAGGTGAGGGAAGCTTCCTTTAACTTTGCAAAGATTGTTTTTAATGTGTTCATGTGCTCAGGCCACTATATCACCTATAGTTGTAAACACCAGGAAAGAAAAGCATGTGGTGTTACAGGAACTTATCCTTTCAACAGGTCCAGCTTAGTAACAAATTTAGCAGGACCAACTCGGTCCACACAATCCTCCATTCAGGGCAAAGGATATGAGTCTGCTTTGTTACTGCATTTTGTAGCTTTGTCCTGACTTATGCCTTTTCACTGTGTCCTTGAGTTCTGCTGATAGTTCCTTGTTACCCACAGTAGAGTGTTAAATTTCAGTTGCACTACCAAACATAGAAATGCTTTAGGGATAGGTCCTTTATTTAAACTACTTGAAATAATTACTACTGAAAATTCTGGAGCAATTTCCTGTACCCCACTGCCAGGCTATTTAACAGGCCTTGTTTCATAGGAGGCACTTCTCCACAACAAGATATGTTGCTTAGCATATTTGTATGATGAGCCTCAAAGTCCATCAGATGTTCCAGGGCATTTTTATTCAAAAAAATTTCGCTTCAAGTAAAAACATTTTAGACTTGGCATTGATTAGAATATTAAGGTCGGATATGACTCAACCCATTAATGGAGTGTACATAAAAATCAGTAAACAAATATAACAACCTAATAAATAAATAAATACAAGCTCTGTCAGGATCTTGTTGTTGCTTCCTGTCCCTGGACTTTTATTTTGTGGCCCCTTCTCCTTACTTCCTGTCCCTGGTTCTGTTCACCCAGCTTTACCCTCGTTGTCCCTCATTGTTTGCACCTGTCCCACCCTCTATTTAAGTTCATGCTTCCCTTCACTCCCCTGCCAGATCCTTGTCATTGTTAATGTGGTCTCTGCCATCGTGGTTACTGTCTTCCTCGTTGCCGTTATTATCCTCACCAACCCCACAGTAGACTCTGGACTTTTGGTAAAGCCTGAAACTTATGCTTCTCGAACTCTTGGGAAATCTGGACTCCAGCATCTTGGACTTTGGTATTCTGGACTCTGTGTTTCCTGTGTGGTTTTGGTCTGAGGTTTGTCTTTTGGTTAATTCAGTATTTTTGGTCTAGTCCCTAGTTTTCTCCGCTTGTTTTATCCTGGTTTTTTCATGTTTAGGTTTGCTTGTGTGCTCTTCAGTTTGCCAGTGCTTTATGTTGAGTTTGTTTGTGACTGCCTCCCCATAGTCCTTGTGTTTATGTGCTTTAGTGGTTTGACGTTTATCTGTGCCTTATTTATTCAGTAGCCTCTGTTAGTTCTTTCATTTCCTAGTCTAACTTATTCCCTGACCCTTAGCTGTGTTTATTCTGGTCATTCTGTTCCCCTCTTGTTTTCAAGTTAACTCCTTTCGTGTGCTGGTCCTGTTCACCATTTACATCTGTCAATAAAATCCCCTTATTTGCAATCCCTTTCACGGTCTCTTTACTTGGTCCCTCCCTTAACCTAAAATCCTGACAAGCTCAGGGCTGCCGGCAAAACAGTAAAGGACAAATCCCAAAATTGATATGACTCATTTATTTGACCTTAACAGAACAACCTTTTGAGGTGTTTATAAAAATTTTTTCATTTTTAGTCCGTATATAATTGGATTAAAAAAAGGATTTTACAAAAATCACAATTATACAAAAAATTGTAAAGTCAATATTAAACGTGCAGTTTTTGGGAAATCACATTCCAGTCGAACTACAATAAGATCATATGTTATCAAAATAAAATGATTAAAAGTAGCAGGTGAGGTAAACAGGTCTGCGTAGCTTTTTTTCTAACAGCTCTACTGCTCTGATAACATTACAAGTGTCCTGATTCATGTAAAAACTATGAAGACCACAGGAAACCCGGCAACATTTAACACAATGAATACACCATAAACAGTTATCGCTCTAGAAGCTACACAAAAAAGTGTATGAATTAAATTATTACAACGAATCAGAGTGAAGTTACAGAGCTTTTGATAAGAACTCATTGTTGATAATCCCACAATCTGACAAGCAGGAAGAAGCCAAGATAAAGCCCAAACAATTTTGACTGTTTTCCTCATGATAGTTGGATATTGCAGAGGTTTACATATAGACACATATCTGTCATAGGACATGGCTGCTAACAATAAACATTCTGATGCACCCAAAGCATAAAACAGTAAATATTGTACAATGCAGGCTTATTGAGATATGATCTGTTTTTTAGATTTTGTCTGTTTATTTGTATATTTGTATGTTTTTGCTATTATATAAGTTATTAATAATAACCACATAAGGTGTACATCATTGCCTGCATTTTTCTTTTATGCGATTTTCTTTGTAGAGGTCTATTTCATTAAATTCATATGTTTGGCAACATCATCAATTATTAGTTCATAATCTTTTATGAAAAAAACATTTATATTAAACCCAGAAAACTTAATGTTGTGGCTGATTAATGTAAACAAATATAAGTAAAGCTGACAGCTGATCTGTAACTGACTGTGTACAGTGTGAACAGTACATTTGCAGGTTCTGGCCAAGTGGAAAGGCTAATTTACTTAATACATCAGACACATTTTATAAAAGCCACAGAGTGTCTGCTTAGTTTTATGTTTATCCAATTATGGAAAAAAAAAGTAGAGAGCAGAATCCTACACTGGTCCAATTTGAAGACCTGTACCTGTGATAGACCAGCAAAGATCAACAAGGACTAATCTGATACAGAGAATCGATCCAGGACCAGATAGAGCTCATTATCTAGTGCCCCACTTCTTCTTAGCTAACCTCTTTCCCTGTATACACTCCTGAACTTCCACCACTTCATCATCTGCTTTGCCTTTGTCCACTTCCTCACCACCAGCATCATTTTACACACCACCATCCTGTGTTGTCTGGCTACACTCTCCCCTACCAATACTTTACAGTCACTGATCTCTTTCAGATTACAACGTCTACACAAGATGTCGTCCACCTGAGTGCTTCTACCTCCGCTCTTGTACGTCACCCTATGTTCCTGCCTCTTCTGGAAGAAAGTGTTCACTACAGCCATTTCCATCCTCTTTGCAAAGTCTACTGTCCTTCTGCGTTCCTGTCCTGAAGACCAAATCTGAAATCAAAAACCAAAATCACATTCTCATCACCTCTGTTCCCTTCACCTACATGTTCATTGGAATCTGCATCACTTCATCTAACTCCCTCCAGAATTTCTCCCTCTCTTCTAACTCACATCCTACCTGTGGGGCATAACCACTAACAACACTGAACATCAAACCTTCCATTTCCAGCTTTAGATACCGATCCAGTATGGAAGTCAAATTCGGTGTGAAAGTGACGATTCACATTTTTAATTTGGCATGTGTTTTATGTCAGATGCCCTTCCTGACACAACCCTCTGCATTTATCAACACTTCGGACTGGCACAAGAAGACACTGGCTTGTGCCCCCTTGCGGTTGGATTGCAGGTCTTCTCCTGATAAAACATTCATATTTCGAGCTGAAATTCTTAGTCCATCAGAAACATCTGTACACTTGCAGATTATCAAACTGACAATCTAAAAACTGTTACTACAGGTTACTAATACACAGATTCTAACTTTTTTCCTTCACAATTAACTCCTTAACTCGTTAACATCATCTCAATGTCCTTTGATCACATTCCCAGCACATGTCCCGCATCCACTTAATATCAAAATAAAATCCTGCGTTATCACCTCAAAAAGATGCCACGTACAAAAAAACATTTTAAACATTTTAACTCATGAATTTAACATTTTACATCAGAAAGATTTTACAACAAAAAAATATATAATTTCAGCCGGTTTTACCTTTTTATCTGTGCATTTGTAAATATTTATTTACTTTTGTAACAAACCTTGTTTAAATAAATCACTTAATATATTTATATTTTACTGGGTTACATTAAGTTGGCATGTTGTCTGACAAATACCTTGCATAGAAATGAAAAATTACTTGATTCCTATTACAGATGAGATTATCCATATGAATAACATTAGTTCATTTACTGTCAACAGAACAACCCTTTAAGATGTTTAAAAATTTCTCTCATTTTCAATCCATATACAATCGGATTGAAAAGGGGATTATAAACAACTAATGGTAAAGTCATTATTAAACGTGCAGTTTTTGGAAAATCATATTCCAGTCGAACTACGATAACATCATATGTTATCAATATAAAATGATTGATTAAAAGCAGCAGATGAGGTAAACAGGTCTGTGCAGCTTTTTTTCGGACGTCTCCACTGCTGCGATAACAGATCTTGAGTATTCTGGTGTAGGTATAAATGATGAAGAACACGGGAAAACCCACATTATTTAACAATGCGATCACACCAAAAATAGTTATTGCTCTTGGAGTCACACAGAAAAGTTTGAAAAACGTGTTATTACAAAAAATCACTTTCAGAGTGAAGCTACAGAGTTTTTGATTAGCACACATTGTTGCAAATGCCACAAAGTGACAAAAAGGAAAAAGCCAAGATAAAACCAGTAAAATACTGATGGTTCTTTTCCTCATGATAGTTGGATATCGCAGAGGTTTACATATAGACACATATCTGTCATAGGACATAGCTGCCAACAGTAAAAACTCGGAACTGACAAAAGTATAAAACATGAAATATTGAACAAGACAGGCCTGATAAGATATGATCTGTTTTTCAGATAAGAAGTCGATCAAAAGCTTTGGGTAGATGTTAGTGCTGAAAAGAACAGAGTTCAGTAACAAAGCAGCAATGAAAATGTACATAGGCTCATGAAGGTTTTGGTGTTTCCAGATCAAGTACACAATAGTACAATTACTGCAGATTATGAGAAGATAAAGTATAAAAACTATCATAAAATAAAGGTATCTGTATTTGTTAAGTTCCACATGCCCATCAAAAATTAAATATGTTACATTTACTTCTTCCTCCATTAAGAAAATCAGTAATTGCTTATGATAAACGACAAAGAAAATAAAAAAAATAAAGTTCATAGATTTTTAAAAAGATGTTTTACTTTGAAGGTTGCAACATTTCCCTGAACATACAGTTAACAGACCTTGTAATTCCCTTCTGTATGTGTTAATCTTCAATCCTGCAAAGATCAGTCTGAGCCTGTTGAATGGTTTTATAAGTGTGTTTCTCCCTCAGTGGATCTCATTAAACTTTTCCTGACTTACATGTCAACATCTTTATTAAACTCTGAAGGCCTGAATCTACAGGTTAGTGACCTAAAGGTGTTTTTTTCACTAAAGTTATTAAAATGTCTTAATTGACATATTGATAAGAGCAAAAAAAGAAATTTTCATTTATGTTACTTGGTAAAGGCCAACAAGGCCACATCAAATCTCTTAGACTAACTTAAAATGAGATTTTACAGATTTTCTGATAAATCTAGAATGAACAGGATCGGTCATGGTGTCATTAGCTGTACAAATCCAACACAGTCTGCTAGCACCAGCCCTTGTGTTTCATTCTATTGCATTCTATGGCTTGGGTTAACAACGAACACCACCAGTGCTGTTGACCTACAGGGTGCCGCTGGACATTGGGCTACTGTTGGTCGAAAAAGGAGAGGAGGAAGGTGTGTTCGTAGGCAGTGAGAGAAGAGGAAAGCTAAGAATGTAGGACTGACAGTAGGGACTTTGAATGTTGGGACTATGACAGGGAAGGTTAGAGAGTTGATTGACATGATGCAGAGAATGAAGGTGGATATACTGTGTGTCCAGGAGACCAGGTGGAAAGTCAGCAAGGCTAGAAGCTTAGGAGCAGGGTTCAAGTTGTTCTACCATGGGCCAGATAGGAAGAGAAATGGAGTAGGAGTTATCCTGAAAGAGGAGTTTGTGAGGAATGTTCTAGAGGTGAAAAGAGTATCAGACAGGTTGATGAGTCTGAATCTGGAAATTGAAGGAGTGATGTTCGATGTTGTTAGTGGTTATGTCCCACAGGTAGGATGTCAGAAGAGAAGGGGAAAGTCTGGAGTTAGTTAGATGAAGTGATGCAGAGCATCCCCAGAGGTGAGAGAGTGGTGATTGGTGCAGATTTCAATTGACATGTGAGGGGAAGGGAACAGAGGTGATGAGAATGTGATGGACAGATTTGGTCTTTCGGACAGGAACGCAGAAGGACAGATGGTAGACAAAGAGGATGGAAACAGCTGTAGTGAACACTTTATTCCAGAAGAGACAGGAACATAGGGTGACGTATAAGAGTGGAGGTATAAGCACTCAGGTGGACGACATCTTGTGTAGACGCTGTAATCTGAAAGAGATCCGTGACTGTAAAGTGTTGGTAAGGGAGAGTGTAGCCAGACAACACAGGATGGTGGTGTGTAAAATGACCCTGGTGGTGAGGAAGATGAAGAGGACAAAGGCAGAGCAGAAGACAAAGTGGTGGAAGTTGAAAAAGGAAGAATGTCGTTTAGTTTTCAGAGAGGAGCTGAGACAGACTCTGGGTGGTTTGGAGGTGCTTCCAGATGACTGGACTACTACAGCTAATTTGATCAGGGAGACAGGTAGGAGGGTACTCGGTGTGTCATCTGGAAAGAGGAAAGTGGACAAGGAGACTTGGTGGTGGAACGAGGAACTTCAGGAGTGTATACAGAGACAGAGGTTAGCTAAGAAGAAGTGGGACACTGAGAGGACTGAAGAGAGAGACAGGAGTACAGGGAGATGCAGCGTAAGATGAAGGTAGAGGTGGCAAAGGCCAAACAAAGAGCATATGAGGACTTGTATGCTAGGTTGGACACTAAAGAGGGAGAGGTGGATTTGTACAGGTTGGCCATACAAAGAGATAGAGATGGGAAGGATGTGCAGCAGGTTAGTGTGATTAAAGATAAAGATGGAAATGTATTGACAGGTGCCAGGAGTGTGATGGGAAGATGGAAGGAGAACTTTGAAGAGTTGATGAATGAGGAAAATGAAAGGGAACGAAGAGTAGAAGAGGTGACTGGTGTGGAGCAGGAAGTAGCAAAGATTAGTAAGAGTGAAGTGGGGAGGACGAAGAGGATGAAGAGTGGAAACGCAGTTGGTCCTGATGACATACCTGTGGAGGTATGGAAGTGTCTAGGAGAGGTGGCAGTAGAATTTCTGACTAGTTTGTTTAACAAGATCTTGGAGAGTGAGAGGATGCTGAGGACTGGAGGAGAAGTGTACTGGTGACATGATCTGACCCTCACATTCATTTCCTGTCCTGGATTTTTATTTTGTTTCCTGTTTCGTCAACTTCTGTCCCCAGTTCATTTCTCTAGCTTTACCATTTATCATCACCGCTATCAATTGTTTTCACCTGTTCCACTGCATTTTTTTAAACCCAGCTCTCCTCCTGTTTCTGGTCAGATCATCGTCTTTGTTTACCACTACTCTCCATGCAACACGCCGTCTTCTAGTTTACCTCACTCATTATCTTTTCCTGTGTGTGGGTTTTGATTGCGGGTATAATTTGTTACTAGTGTGCATTGATTTAGTTTATCGGGCTTGTCGGTTTTAATGTTCGGGTCCTGATTCTGTTCCCGCTGATGTCCGGTCGGGTTCTTATCCTGTTCCTGATCCTGTTCCTGCTTCCGGGCCGGCTGATGTCACCTGTGGCTCGTCCCGAGCTGGTTGCCGCCCCTCTCCTGGAGGTGGTCACATCTCCTGGTTTCCAGCTGACCAGTGCAGAGGCTGTTCCTGTTCGTGGGTTGGCCAACATTCCTTCGGGTCCAGGGAGCAGAGGGGAAGAAGGTGCAGGACTTTAAGTACTTAGGGTCAATGGTTCAGAGCAACACAGAGTGTGGAAAAGAGGTGAAGAGGCGAGTGCAGGCAGGTTGGAACGGGTGGAGAAAAGTGTCAGGTGTGTTGTGTGATAAAAGAGTATCAGCGAGAATGAAAGGAAAGGTGTTCGACTGTGGCGACTGTGGCGCAGGAAGGTAGAGCGGTTGTCCACCAATATCATTGTTGGTTCAATCCCCACCTCCTCCAGTCACATGTCAAAGTGTCCTTGAGCAAGACACTGAACCCCAACTTAGTTGCTCCTGGTGAGTGTTGGCCAGCTGCATAGCAGCTCCCCCATCGGTGTATGAGTGTGTATGTGTGATTGTGAGTGTGAATGGGTGAATAAGAAGCAGTGTAAAGTGCTTTAAATGCCAATAGGTAGAAAAGCGCTATATAAGTGCAGAACATTTACCATTTACCATTCAAGCTGGTGGTGAAACCAGCGATGTTGTTCGGCTTAGAGACAGTGGCACCGAAGAAAAGACAGGAGGCAGAGCTTGAGGTAGCCACACTGGTTGGCCAGTCCCTAATTTTTGGAAGCAGCTACAGTGCTTCTTCAATTTAGCCAACTTCTATCAGCCTTTCATCAGAGGATATATTGCTATTCCAACCCTCCTCCACTTTGAGTTCACTCAGGGGCAATGTTGCACTTGTGGCCCTCAGGATCAAAAGTGGTCCAATCCTGTTTCGAGGACTGGGCAAGAGATGAGGGTTTTTCTTGTCTTGCATATCAGTGTTTTAGATAACTGGAGTAGGAGGTCTGGTTGGTTACAGGCGGATTTTCTTATTGCTGTGTTGTTCTGCACTCCTGGAGGTTTCGAAAGGTACTGCTGATCTTGTGGAGAAGATTTGAAGAGGCTGTTCCACTCCGTTCACAAATTCAACATGTCTCAAACAGGGCATTTATTCATAGCCCTTTCAACTTTGGTGGCTCAAATTGTACGTGTGTGTTACTTAGAGCAGTGGTCTTTACTCATTGGAAAATATTCCCTTTCATTGGTAATAAATTATTCCAACAAAATCACAACTAATTCGGCAACAAAAGTTTCATTAGCTCCTGCAATTGCATCTCAATAAAGCATAAAAACAGCATCAGACAGTAACAATGTCAGAAAGAGCCCATGAGAAGTTGAAGGGGCTGATAAATCACTTTAATGTGCTTAAACAAAAAATGTAATTGAGTATTTTATTCCGTCTGTTTGTGACATTTTAAACCAGTAGAGAAGTCCACCTCTGGGGACAAGCTTTCACATACAGCTGTGGGTCTAATAGTGGAAGAAGTTGAAAAATTAGTCTAAGACAACATATGATTTCCATTTGAAACTGGACAGTAGAAAGGAACCCATTTGTAGTCATGTCCTTCTGAAAATATCTCATATATATTTGGCTTAAACAACCTGATTTGACCAACAAGACCTTTAAATTTACTACTGGAGGAAACTCTTACTTACATACAGTTTAACTAGCAACTTACTCCATCCCCTAGGCAAAAAAAATTATATATATATATATATATATATATATATATATATATATATATATATATATATGTCTCTTGATCACGTTCCCAGCACATGTCCTGCATCCACTTAATATCAAAATAAAATCCTGCGTTATCACCTCAAAATGATGCCACATTCAAAAAAAAACATTTGAAACATTTTAACCCATGAATTTAACATTTTACATCAGAAACATTTTACAACAAAAAATATATAATTTGAGCCAGTTTTTACCTTTTTATCTGTGCATTTGTAAATATTTATTTACTTTTGTTTCAAACCTTGTTTAAATACATCACTTAATATATTTACATTTTTTACTTGGTTACATTAAGTTGGCATGTTGTCTGACAAATACGTTGTATAGAAATGAAAAATCACATGATTCCCATTACAAATTAGATTATCCATATGAATAACATTAGTTCATTTTCTGTCGACAGAACAACCTTTTAAGATGTTTAAAAATTTCTCTCATTTTCAATCCATATACAATCGGATTGAAAAGGGGATTGTAAACAACAACTGGTAAAGTCATTATTAAACGTGCAGTTTTTGGAAAATCATATTCCAGTCGAACTACAATAACATCATATGTTATCAATATAAAATGATTGATTAAAAGCAGCAGATGAGGTAAACAGGTCTGTGCAGCTTTTTTTCGGACGTCTCCACTGCTGCGATAACAGATCTTGAGTATTCTGGTGTAAGTATAAATGATGAAGAACACGGGAAAACCCACATTATTTAACAATGTGATCACACCAAAAATAGTTATTGCTTTTGGAGTCACACAAAAAAGTTTGAAAAACGCATTATTACAAAAAATCACTTTCAGAGTGAAGCTACAGAGTTTTTGATTAGCACACATTGTTGCAAATGCCACAAAGTGACAAAAAGGAAAAAGCCAAGATAAAACCAGAAATATACTGATACTTCTTTTCCTCATGATAGTTGGATATTGCAGAGGTTTACATATAGACACATATCTGTCATAGGACATGGCTGCTAACAGTAAGAACTCTGAACAGCCTAAAGTATAAAACATGAAATATTGAACAATACAGGCCTGATAAGATATGATCTGTTTTTCAGATAAGAAGTCGATCAAAAGCTTTGGGTAGATGTTAGTGCTGAAAAGAACAGAGTTCAGTAACAGAGCAGCAATGAAAATGTACATAGGCTCATGGAGGTTTTGGTGTTTCCAGATCAAGTACACAATAGTACAATTACTGCAGATTATGAGAAGATAAAGTATAAAAACTATCATAAAATAAAGGTATCTGTATTTGTTAAGTTCCACATGCCCATCAAAAATTAAATACGTTACATTTACTTCTTCCTCCATTAAGAAAATCAGTAATTGCTTATTGTAAACGACAAAGAAAATAAAATAAAGTTCATAGATTTTTAAAAAGATGTTTTACTTTGAAGGTTGCAACATTTCCCTGAACATACAGTTAACAGACCTTGTAATTCCCTTCTGTATGTGTTAATCTTCAATCCTGCAAAGATCAGTCTGAGCCCATGGTTTTATAAGTGTGTTTCTCCCTCAGTGGATCTCATTAAACTTTTCCTGACTTACATGTCAACATCTTTATTAAACTCTGAAGGCCTGAATCTACAGGTTAGTGACCTAAAGGTGTTTTTTTCACTAAAGTTATTAAAATGTCTTAATTGAAAGATTGATAAGAGCAAAAAAAGTTATTTTCGTTTATGTTACTTGGTAAAGGCCAACAAGGCCACATCTGTTAGACCAACTTAAAATGAGATTTTACACATTTTCTGATAAATCTAGAATGAACAGGATCGGTCATGGTGTCATTAGCAGTACAAATCCAACACAGTCTGCTAGCACCAGCCCTTGTGTTTCATTCTATTGCTATAGTTTATTATTTAATCTTGAATGGTTCTTACTAGATTTTGTGAGGACGGAAACTTGTCAGAACAGCAACTGGCCTGCAGGAACAAACCCATAACACTGATGAAAGTGTCATAATAAGAGAACAGAAAGTAGAATAAACATTCACAGTGTGGATGTCCTTTGTAAGAACTAAAACCTAATACTGATTATGTTAGTAATTTTGCAATAAAGCACATTGAGTGAATGGGCATAGAAATGCAACCAATGGGGGAGTCTTCCTGTTCCAGTCCCAAGTCTGAATAAATACAGAGGATTCTGTCAGGAAAGGCACCTGTTCTAAAACACAAGCAAATTAAACATGCAAATCTGACTTCTATACCGGATCAGTCTGGGCTTGGGTTAACAACGAACATCACCAGTGCTGTTGACCTACAGGGTACCGGTGGTAATTGGGCTACTGTTGGTCAAAAAAGGAGAGGAGGAAAGTGTGTTCATAGGCAGAGAGAGAAGAGGAAAGCTAAGAATGTAGGACTGACAGTAGGGACTTTGAATGTTGGGACTTTGAAGGTGGACATACTGTGTGTCCAGGAGACCAGGTGGAAAGGTAGCAAAGCTAGAAGCTTAGGAGCAGGGTTCAAATTGTTCTACCATGGGTCAGATAGGAAGAGAAATGGAGTAGGAGTTATCCTGAAAGAGGACTTTGTGAGGAACATTCTAGAGGTGAAAAGAGTATCAGACAGGTTGATGAGTCTGAAGCTGGAAATTGAAGGGGTGATGTTCAATGTTGTTAGTGGTTATGCCCCACAGGTAGGATGAGAGTTAGAAGAGAAGGAGAAATTCTGGAGTGAGTTAGATGAAGTGATGCAGAGCATCCCCAGAGGTGAGAGAGTTGTCATTGGTGCAGATTTCAATGGGCATGTAGGTGAAGGGAACAGAGGTGATGAGAATGTGATTGGCAGGTTTGGTCTTCAGGACAGGAATGCAGAAGGACAGATGGTGGTAGACAAAGAGGATGGAAACAGCTGTAGTGAACACTTTATTCCAGAAGAGGCAGGAACATAGGGTGACATATAAGAGCGGAGGTAGAAGCACTCAGGTGGACGACATCTTGTGTAGACGCTGTAATCTGAAAGAGATCAGTGACTGTAAAGTGTTGGTAGGGGAGAGTGTAGCCAGACAACACAGGATGGTGGTGTGTAAAATGATGTTGGTGGTGAGGAAGATGAAGAGGACTAAGGCAGAGCAGAGGACGAAGTAGTGGAAGTTGAAAAAGGAATAATGTTGTATAGTTTTCAGGGAGGAGTTGAGACAGACTAATGGTGATCAGGAGGTGCTCCCAGATGACTGGACCACTACAGCTAATGTGATCAGGGAGACAGGTAGGAGGGTACTCGGTGTGTCATCTGGAAAGACGAAAGTGGACAAGGAGACTTGGTGGTGGAACGAGGAACTTCAGGAGTGTATACAGAGAAAGAGAAGAAGTGGGACACTGAGAGGACTGAAGAGAGTCGACTGGAGTACAGGGAGATGCAGCGGTGGCAGTACAGTTTCTGACTAGTTTGTTTAACAAGATCTTGGAGAGTGAGAGGATGTTGAGGACTGGAGGAGAAGTGTACTGCTGACATGATCTGACCCTCACATTCATTTCCTGTCCTGGATTTTTATTTTGTTTCCCCTTTCATCTACTTCCTGTCCCCAGTTCATTTCTCTAGCTTTACCGTTCATCATCACTGCTCTCAATAGTTTTCACCTGTTCCACCGCATTTTTTAAACCCAGCTCTCCTCCTGTTTCTGGTTGGGTCATCGTCTTTGTTTACCACTACTCTCCATGCAACACGCCGTCTTCTAGTTTACCTCACTCATGATCTTTTCCTGTGTGTGGGTTTTGATTGCGGGTATAATTTGTTACTAGTGTGCATTGCTTTAGTTTATTGGACTTGTTGGTTTTTTGTCGGGTCCTGATCCTGTTCCCGCCTCCGGGCTGGCTGACGTCCAGTCGGGTTCTGATCCTGTTCCTGCATCTGGCCCGGCTGACATGTCACCTGTTGCTCGTCCTGAGCTGGTTGCCCCTCTCCTGGAGGTGGTCATCGCGTCTCCTGGTTTCCAGCTGACCAGCGCAGCGGCTGTTCCTGTTTGTGGGTCGGCCAACATTCGTTCAGGTCCAGCTCCTGGTCCTCCATTGCTGGGTTCCAGCCATCATCGCAGGCTCCTGCCAAACCTCATATGGACCAACTGCCCCGGGCAGGGACAGAAGAATAAAGCTTAGCAGCATTAAGACAGAATACATCTGTGTGAATGAGAGGGACCCAGGTGGAACAGTGAGGTTACAGGGAAGTGAAGAAGGTGCAGGACTTTAAGTATTTAGGTTCAACGGTTCAGAGCAACGGAGAGTGTGGAAAAGAGGTGAAGAGGTGAGTGCAAGCAGGTTGGAACGGGTGGAGAAAAGTGTCAGGTGTGTTGTGTGATAAAAGAGTATCAGCGAGAATGAAAGGAAAGATGTTCAACTGTGGCGACTGTGGCGCAGGAAGGTAGAGCGGTTGTTGCCAACTTCTATCAGCCTTTCATCAGAGAATAGAATGCTATTCCAACCCTCCTTCAATTTGAGTTCACTCAGGGGTAAAACTGCACTTGTGGCCCTCAGGATCAAAAGTGGTACAATCCTGTTTCAAGGACTGGGCAAGAGATGAGGGTTTTTCTTGTCTTGCTTCTCAGTGTTTTAGATAACTAGAGTAGGAGGTCTGGTTGGTTGCAGGCTGATTTTCTTATTGCTGTGTTGTTCTGCACTCCTGGAGGTTTCTAAAGGTACTGCTGATTTCTAAAGGTATTGCATCTCAATAAAGCATAAAAACAGCATAAGACAGTAACAATGTCAGAAAGAGCCCACGAGAAGTTGAAGGGGCTGATAAATCCCTTTAATGTGCTTAAACAAAACATTTTAATTGAGTATTTTATTCCGTCTGTTTGTGACATTTTAAACCAGTAGAGAAGTCCACCTCTGGGGACAAGCTTTCACATACAGCTGTGGGTCTAATAGTGGAAGAAGTTGAAAAATTAGTCTAAGACAACATATGATTTCCATTTTAAACTGGACAGTAGAAAGGAACCCATTTGTAGTCATGTCCTTCTGAAAATATCTCATATATATTTGGCTTAAACAACCTGATTTGACCAACAAGACCTTTAAATTTACTACTGGAGGAAACTCTTACTTAGTTTAACTAGCAACTTACTCCATCACCTACCAAAAGGTGCTTTTAATGTCGTGAGATCCAAAGCTGTCAGCAAAAGCAAGTGGTAGAACGTCCTTACAAACATTACAAACACAACTGGATCTAAATCTAATTAAAGGCTTTAAGCTGCTGATAAACAGTGCAGAGCAAAGTTGGGAATGCAGGACACTTTCAGGGGGAATTTCAGGGTTAACAGTTTCAGTTATGACATTGTTGAAGGTGACAAAGCTCTTGATGGCCAATTCCGACTTTAAAAACAAATCACATCACTTTACTCTTCGTACAGACAAAATTATCAAAACGTTGAACATTAGATAATTCTATTTTTACAGAACAATCTCTTCAGGTGCCTAAAAATGTCTTTCATTTTAAGTCCATATATGATTGGATTAAATAAAGGATTATACAAAACTAACTGTAATGTCATTATTAAATGTACAATTTTTGGAAAATCAGATTCCAGTCGAACAATTATAAGATCATAAGTTATTAAGAAAAAAGAATTGATTAAAACCAGCAGGTGAGGTAAACAGGTCTGTGCAGCTTTTTTCCTGACTTCTCCACTGCTCTGATAACATATCATAAGTATTTTGGCGTATGTAAAAATGATGAAGATCACAGGAAAACCAACATCATTTAGCAAAATGAACACACCAAAAACAGATATTACTTTGGAAGCCACACAAAACAGTTTGTAAATTGTGTTATTACAAAAAATGACTTTCAGAGTGAAGCTACAGAGTTTTTGATTAGCACACATTGTTGCCAATGCCACAAACTGGCAAGCAGGCACAAGCCAGGCTAAAGCCAGTAAAATACTGATGGTTCTTTTCCTCATGATAGTTGGATATTGCAGAGGTTTACATATAGACACATATCTGTCATAGGCCATGGCTGCCAACAGAAAGAACTCTGTATCACCTAAAACATAAAACATGAAAAACTGAACAATACAGGCCTGATGAGATATGATCTGTTTTTCTGATAAGAAGTCCATCAAAAGCTTTGGGTAGATGTTAGTGCTGAAAAGAACAGAGTTCAGTAACAAAGCGGCAATGAAAATGTACATAGGCTCATGAAGGTTTTAGTGTTTCCAGATCAAGTACACAATAGTACAGTTACTGCAAATTATTAGAAAATATATAATAAAAACTATAATAAAATAAAGGTATCTGTATTTGTGAACCTCCACGTGTCCATCGAAATTCAAATATGTTACATTCAATTCTTTCTCCATTAAGAAAATGAGATGTTTCTAATTATTCTACAACAGGTTGATAATATAACAGGAATATGTCAATACAGTTTTAGAGAAGACCTTTCGTTGTTGCAGAATCCATCCTTTCCCTGCATTGGACTGTCTCATTCTGCTAACTGACCTAAAAAAATCACTTTTGTATGTATTAATCTCCAAATCCTCTTAAGAGAACTGTTTGAAACTGTGGACTTGTTTTATAAGACACATTCACCCTCCATGGAGCTCATTAAACTTTCCAGCACAAGTGGAAACAACTTTATCAAACTCTGGGGGCCTCGTTCAATTTTGTGACCTTTAGTTCACATTATATTGCATCTAGTGTTTATTTGTAATAATACTGGAAAATGTATTACTAAATAATTAGATACCATAACCCCTTGGTTTCGGTAACTACAGAATGTTTTGCAAGAACAAAAACAAAATGTTCTAAATGTTCCTTTCCATTACATTCTCTGTTGTCAAAAACAGAATATGACAAATGATTTACAAATTCCTACTGCTTTATGGTCATTTTCATATGAAGTTCACAAGCAAAATCTCTCCACAATAAATAATTTACCTTCTTAACTAAAAAATCTGCTTTTTACCAATGTGTTTGCAAACTCTTGTGCTCTGTCTGCAAAGTTTCTAATGCGTATCTTGGATTATGATGCTCACAGTAAATTTGAGTCTCAGATATCAGGACAATATCACTGGGATTTCCTGCAGTACATATTCTACACTGACATCATTTATTCTGTCTGAACTCCATTTCACTACTACAGTTCTGCATTAGTACAACTGATATACTGCATGATAAAATATTCAAAAAAAGGGATTCAAGGAGATAAATGTTTAACATGGGAGTAATGGTGAATAGGTGATCAGTCATGACATTTTTGACAAAACAAATATTGACATTTAATAGATATAATAAATTGCATCACTGCATTTCATCTTACATATGAAAGTATACGTTTTTCAACATTAGTTCATGTCGTCAGAACAACCTCTTGAGATGTTTAGAAATTTCCTTCATCTTCAGTCCATATATAAGGGGATTAAAAAGAGGGTTATACAAAACTAGCTGTAGAGTCATGATTAAACGTGCAGTTTTTGGAAAATCAGATTCAAGTCGAACTGTAATAACATCATATGTTATCAAACAAAAATAGTTGACTAAAACAAACAGATGAGGTAAACAGGTCTGTGCAGCCTTTTTCCTGACTTCTCCACTACTCCGATAACATATTATAAGTATCCTGATATATGTAAAAATGACAAAGAACACAGGAATAAACACAACATTAAGCAAAATAAATGCACCAAAAATAGATATCGCTCGTGAAGCCACACAGAAAAGTTTGTAAATTGTGTTATTACAAAAAATGACTTTCAGAGTGAAGCTACAGAGTTTCTGATTAGCACTAATTACGGCAAATCCCACAAGATGACAAGCAGGCAAGAGCCAAGCTAAAGCCAGAATGATGATGATGGTTTTTTTCCTCATGATAGTTGGATATTGCAGAGGTTTACATATAGATGCATATCTGTCATAGGCCATAGCTGCCAACAGTAAAAACTCTGAACAGCCTAAAGTATAAAACATGAAATATTGAACAATGCAAGCCTGATGAGATATGATCTGTTTTTCAGATAAAAAGTCGATCAAAAGCTTTGGGTAGATGATAGTGCTGAGAAGAACAGAGTTCAGTAACAAAGCAGCAATGAAAATGTACATAGGCTCATGGAGGTTTTGGTGTTTCCAGATCAAGTACACAATAGTACAATTACTGCAGATTATGAGAATGTAAACTATAAAAACAATCGTGAAATAAAAGTATCTGTATTTATTAAGTTCTACATGCCCATCGAGAATTAAATATGTTACATTCATTTCTTCCTCCATCAACAAAGTCAAATATTATTATTTTACCAAGCAGATACTATAACTGTAAAATGTAGATAAGAATTTAAACAAGTTGTTTTACTTTAATGTTTGCAGATTTCCCCTTTATTAGAAAGCTTTATTGTCTAATTTGTTCAGTTACCTGACGTTAAAATTCCAACTTCTGCAAAGAGAACTGCTGAAACTGGTGAATTTGTTTTATATGGCTGTTTCAGCCTCTATGGATCTCATTAAACCTTCCAACATGAGTGACATGTAAACAACTTTACCAAACTCTGGAGGCCTGACTCAAGTTTACAACCTGCTAAATCATTCTGTGCCACAATAAACTGCATCATTATATTTATGTCTATTGAAATCAGCTAAATGTCTATAAATACATACATTGATTGTTTCATGCAATACATAGATAACTGTAAATGGTCATTATCCCCCGTTACTTTTTAGCACATCACTCCAAATGGGCACTTTCCATTGTTCCATTTAAATTTCCCTTGACATATTTTTAAATTCCATGCACTATTACATTTGGGTGCAAATGTTTGCATCCACTTATTTTGAAATTAATAATCTTAAAAAAGCCACAAAGCTCACACCACAACCCCTTTAACCCAAAGTCTGTAGCAGCCTTTCTCAAAACGAGCAGTTTTGGTGCAAAAAAGTTCATACTAACCGCACCCTTATTGATACATATCAGCTAATACAAATCATAATCAGAAGTAATATGATTGATCATTGAATGCTCAAGCAGTGTATTGAAAATAAACTTACAGTAAATTACTGAAAATGTTCAAAAGTTTGCAGAAGTTTGCATGAATCCTCTTGGTAATTAATTTGTAAAATCATGTATCTGATCTCAAAAAGAACTGTCAGCACTTAGTGCTTGATGTGTTAAATTGGACTCACACTTTAAATGTCCAAGTGGGCGGATCTCCAGGAACAGTCCCAAGTAGTTTGCTGAGAACAACAAAAACAGGAAGCCCTTGGTGACGTCTAGGTATTAGGCAGCAAGCTTAGAGTGTGAACAAATCCAATGAGTTTTGGAAGAATTTTTTCGGTCTGATAAGAACAAAGTTAAATTATTTGGTCATAATTCAAAGGAGTATGTGTGGCAAGAAAAGCAAAACTGCTTATGAGGGGAAAACCATAATTCCCACAGTCAAACCTGTTAGCAGCTCGATGAATGAAGCCAATAAATAGAATCTAGCAATATAGCAAAGCCTCCTACTATCTCTCAAAAAGCTAAAAATGAACAGGCAGTGGTTAAGCAAAGTCAGGAATGTTTACAAAAGAATGAGGTTAATGAATTTCCACGGTCTTTCAATTCTCCGGACTTAAGTATCAATAAAGACCTGTTGATAGATTTGAAGAAGGCTGTTCGTGGCAGACAACCAAGCAAATTACACCAAACTTTTGAGCTCGTACGATGATATATTACCAAGAAAAAAGAAATGGTTAGAAACCAGCATGTGAGGTAAACTGGTCTGTGTAGCCTTTCACCTGATTTCTCCACTAATTTAATGCTACATAATACATATTTTGGTGTATGTGAAAATAATGAACACAAGTAAACCAACATCATTTAGCAAAATAAACTCACCGTTTCTCCACAGTATGAAAAAGCACAGTTTGATTGTCTACTGTGGGGGTCTAACGTTATGGCCCTTGGGGTGTGTTTTGGGTCATTATGGTCTTCAGAGAGTAGATGAATACAAAAACATGTGCCATGACCTCAACTGTTAGTTGTAGTTATTCTAAACGTCATCAATACACCCACAAGTCTTTATATGGAGTAAAGTGTACTGTAAATATGTAATGATGCAAAACTTAGATGTTTAGATTTTTATCCATTGTAAGTCAAGGGGGTGTCTGATTATCCTGTAGCATAACAATGAGCAGCCAGGGCATCATTATAAGTTATTAATAATAATCACATAAAGCGTAGGTTATTGTCCTAGACATGTTTAAACAAACTGGGCTGAGAGTTAATACAAGTTAATACACCTTGATACAAGGTGGTTAACCCATAATGATACATCATCAATTATTAGTTCATAATCTTTTATTAAAAACATTTATATTAAATCCAGAAAACTTAATGTTGTGGCTGATTAATGTAAACAAATATATGTAAAGCTGACAGCTGATCTGTAACTGACTGTGTACAGTGTGAACAGTACATTTGCAGGTTCTGGCCAAGTGAAAGACTAATTTACTTCAGACACATCAGATACATTTTATAAAAGGCACAGAGTGTCTGCTCAGTTTTATGTTTATCCAATTATGGACAAAACAAGTAGAGAACAGAATCCTACACTGGTCCAGTTTGAAGACCTGTACCTGTGATAGACCAGCAAAGATCAACAAGGACTAATCTGATACAGATAATCGACCCAGGACCAGATAGAGCTCATTAAAAAGATTTATCTAACTACACTGTTGCCCAAACAGTTGGAACTATTACCTTTTCAGACACACAGGTGGTTAATTGTGGTTTAATTTTCACAGTGATATGTTTGGAAGTCATTGATCAATAAAGTTTTGAGAAGATATAGAGTTTATTTATCAAGAATGAATCACATTGTCACAATAATTTCATGAGAAGACGCAAAAAATATTTTATTCCAACTTTATGGGCAACGGTGTTTGTCCAAATATAAGCTCAGAGCTGCTGTGAAAAAATGAAGGCAAAAGCTGAGGAAGCAGGACATATACAGACTGATGACACAACATTGATCATCTCTCACATTAAGTTGGCATTTTGTCAGTCAAATACTTTGCATAGAAATCACATGGTTTCCATTACAGATGAGATTATCCATATGAATAACATTAGTTCATTTTCTGTCGACAGAACAACCCTTTAAGATGTTTAAAAATTTCTTTCATTTTCAATCCATATACAATCGGATTGAAAAGGGGATTATAAACTACCGGTAAAGTCATTATTAAACGAGCAGTTTTTGGGAAATCATATTCCAGTCGAACTACAATAATATCATATGTTATCAATATAAAATGATTCATTAAAAGCAACAGATGAGGTAAACAGGTCTGTGCAGCTTTTTTTCTGACATCTCCACTGCTGCGATAACAGATCTTGAGTATTCTGGTGTAGGTATAAATGATGAAGAACACGGGAAAACCCACATTATTTAACAATGCGAACACACCAAAAATAGTTATTGCTTTTGGAGTCACACAGAAAAGTTTGAAAAATGTGTTATTACAAAAAATCACTTTCAGAGTGAAGCTACAGAGTTTTTGATTAGCACACATTGTTGCCAGTGTCAGAAAGTGACAAACAGGAAAAAGCCAAGATAAAACCAGAAATATAATGATGGTTCTTTTCCTCATGATAGTTGGATATTGCAGAGGTTTACATATAGACACATATCTGTCATAGGACATAGCTGCCAACAGTAAAAACTCTGAACAGCCTAAAGCATAAAACATACAATATTGAACAATGCAGGCTTGATATGATATGATCTGTTTTTCAGATAATAAGTCAATCAGAAGCTTTGGGTAGATGATAGTGCTGAAAATAACAGAGTTCAGTAACAAAGCTGCAATGAAAATGTACATAGGCTCATGGAGGTTTTGGTGTTTCCAGATCAAGTACACAATAGTACAATTACTGCAGATTATGAGAAGATAAACTATAAAAACTAACATAAAATAAAGGTATCTGTATTTGTTAAGTTCCACATGCCCACCAAAAATTAAATATGTAACATTCAATTCTTTATCCATTAAGAGACTGAATAATATTTAATAATTCCACTGGCAAATAATAAAACAGGAATCGATGAATAACAAAATTAACAATTTCTGTTACCTGACCTTGAAAATTCACTAGTATGTGCTCATCTCCAAATCTTGCAAGTAGAACTGTTGGAGTGTGTGAAATGTATTTATCAGCATGCTGGACCCTCCATGGATCTCATTAAACTTTCCACCACGAGTGACTAACATGTAAACAACACCATCTAACTCTGGAGATTGGGCTGTATTAGTGCCTAATAAATGCCCATTGTTTTTCTCCTAGAAACTTAAACTGCTAAAATGTTTCACCAGAATTACATCCATGACCACCCAGATGCACTCCTGATTATATTTTAAAAAGCAGCCATGTGTGAAATGGGATTATGAAACAGTTTGTGCTGCAAAACAGCTGACTAAAGTCTTTGATCATAGCAGTGGGACATGGTTAGCACATCTTGCTGGCTGCCCACCCCCCCAATTCACAAAAGTATATTTCTAAAACAAAGTCTCCTGATATATTTTTTAAAATCAATGCACATCCTTCTCATGTAGCTACTGACCTTTTGATGTGCTTGTTAAAGCCAAATATGGAACCTAAACATACAGGATTTCTTCCCAAACAACACACCAAAAGGATTTGTGCTAGTGTTTTGCCCATCACAGACCCTCAAACCACAGTTGTGTTAGATGAACCAAAAGGTCTAATTAATATAGAAAATATTTCTGTCTGCATTGTTGCTGTGCTGCTCAGCATCATGGATTGTGTTCTCAGCATCATAATAGCATAATAGAGAAGGTCACTCTGGTGATAAGTGGATACATTCATTAAACATCTCTACACAAAGTTCTTAATAAGTCTTGCAAAGTCAGGATGTCTTGTAACCATTGAATTTTGACATCAAAATAAATGTGGAACTTTGTATAGATTTAACAGTGTTTCCACTAGAAACTTTTCAGGCAATAGGTTTCCCTATGCCCCTTTGATTGGTAAAATTCATGTAGGGTCAAGTAAAATAAAGTGAATATTAGGATGTTTTTATAGCACACAATTAATAACTCCTGTATGTTTTACTGTGGACCTCAGGCTGTTTATGCTGACGACATATACAACAGAATATATATATATTCCTGCCAATTATGAAAGAAAGTTTAACCGTTCTAGTTTCATAAATATTGCTATTTAAAAAAATCTGAATTACAATAAAAGTTCAACATTCTTTTATTTAAAACATTGTTTTAAGTTTATGACGCCAACAAACTGGAACTTGCCAGATTGAAAAGGGGTAGTCTAATATATCAGGTTCAACTTTAAACATCCCATCAATATAATTTCTTTTTGCTTATGTGTGGACTTGGTTTACTGGCACAAAATCATATTGTCGGACCTAATGTCCCTGCTCTGCATATTAAACATTACATACAGCCAGTTACAGGCCATGGAGAAGCAAACAAGAGCAATGTGCACTTCAGTTGTGTTCTTCCTGCAGCAACGTGCAGATGTGAGCCCATCTGGGTTGCTGTTTTACAATGTGACAGTGTTTAACAATCAGACAAGACTGTTTGTCAAGGTTTTGTGGATGGACCCAAAAGAAACACAGTGAGAGGGATGCGAAATACAATTTATAATAAATAAGCCAGGCTGACAGGCAGTGAATATAGAACAAACTCTGTACATAAATAAAGGAACGAAACCAACTAATAACAGAATACAGGATATCAAAAGAGGTAAAGGAAAAATCACTCCAACAACGAGGACAAAACGGGCGACGGCCGAAAAAATAACTGGGCGACTAACTAGAAAGCGAACTGGGACAACTAAAGAAACGTAAGGGAGGCAGAACACAAATATGTGTGAACAAAAACCCAAATTTAAAGGTGGCACTGAGTGGATAAAGTACAACCAAAATATCTAAAAGGCGTCACAGGAGAGACTAGAGGGTGAAACAAACAAAGCAGGTGGGGAACTGATATGACGAAAACGAATCAGGTAACATACACTAAGCAAATTAGATTGTGCAAAAGGCCTAAAATAAAGACAACACAGTAATCAAACCTCAGACCAATATACAGGTAACAGACTCAACATAACCAGGGTCAGAGTACAAACACCATGGGACAAGCAAACCAGAAAGCAGGATATTGAATGGATAACAAAGAGGGAGGAACTGGGTTTAAAAAGGCAGGGGGACAGGTGTAACCAATTGTTTATGGTGATAAGTGGTGAAGCTGGAGAAGTGAACTGGGAACAGGAAGTGGGGAAAAGGGGTTCAAAATAAAAGCCAAAGAAGGGAAGTGAATATGACTGAGCATTTGATTTCTCTGTTTGTCCCTCTAGCGCTACTGTAGCTCTCACTGAGCTGGGGAGGAGGGGACACATAAATGGTGCATTTAAAGACAGAAACGGACAAATCATACAGCCGTAAGTCAACTTCGACAGCCTCTTTGCAAAGGCTGCTTCTCATTCTTCGGGCAGTGAAATTTGGGCAAAACATTAACGAGAACGACTCTCGGATCCCTTATTATTATTATCCCTTATTAGAAAGGTAACATCACTAGATATAAGAATATTTTTTTTGCCTGATGTGCAGGCATGGCGGGGGGCCTCTTTGGCATGGCGGGCAGCCATGCTTGTACCAATTGTAAATTAGTGCTGGTTGTGTGTTACATGTGTGAAATAGCAACTGTGGTTAAAAAAAAAAAATGCGTTTTCATGTGAACGGGGCCTAACAGTTTGAGTCGACCCCATCTCTCTTAGTCCTTAGTCTCAGCACAAGCTCACTACAGGAATGGTTGTTGAGCCCCTATTCTACAATTATTACACCCTTGATCGAACCCCCAACAGCTGAACTTGATGAACAGCAAGAACTGAAAATGGAAAGTGTGTTTTTTAAAAACATCTTTAACATTTTGACAGGCCCAAAGTAGGTTTAACAACACAAATGGATTCAGGCCTCTAGAGTTTGAGAAAGTTGTTTACGTGCTAGTCTGTAATGGTGGAACGTTTAATGAGATCCATGGAGGGTCGAGAGATAGAATAAAAGCATTTGACAGGCCAATGACGTTCTCTTTGCAAGACTTGGAAATGGGCACATACTAAATGAACTTTATAGGCAGGTAATCTGTGAAATAAAACAATAACAGCTGATATGATTCATTGAGCAAAGAAATCCATGGAAGGTAAAGCACTCAAAGCAAGTCAATGACATCAGCAGTATATGCTGAATAAGTGAATGTCAAAGTCAAGTATTTGTCAATGAATTAGAGAATCTAATACAGGAAACATGTTACTGAAAGATTCACACTGAAGCCTCAAATTCAAGTAGTGCTGTTATATCATCTGCTTGTTAAGTAACAATATTTGACTTAATGGAGGAAAATTTAAATGTAACATATTTAATTCTTGGTGGGCACATGGAAGTCGAAAAATACAGACACATTTATTTTATCATGTTTTTAATAGTGTATCTTCTCATAATTTGCAGTAATTGTACTATTGTGTACTTGATCTGGAAACACCAAAACCTCCATGAGCCTATGTACATTTTCATTGCTGCTTTGTTACTGAACTCTGTTCTTTTCACCACCAACATCTACCCAAAGCTTCTGATCGACTTCTTATCTGAAAAACAGATCATATCTTATGATGCCTGTCTTGTTCAATTTGCACTGTTTTATTCTTTGGGCTTTGCTGAGTTCTTACTGTTAGCAGCCATGGCCTATGACAGATATGTGTCTATATGTAAACCTCTGCAATATCCAACTATTATGAGACAAAGAACCATCAGTATCTTTTTGGCTTTAGCCTGGCTTCTGCCTGCATGTCAGGTTGCGTCAATAGCTAAAATGTGTGCTAATGAGAAACTCTGTAGCTTCACTCTGACTGTCATTTTTTGTAAGAACACAATTTACAAACTTTTCTGTGTGACTTCAAAAGCAATAACAACTTTTGGTCTGGTGAATTTGGTATGTTTTGCTGTTTTTCCAGTCGTGTTTATCATTTTTACATATATCAGGATACTAAAAATCTGCTACCACAGCTGTGGAGAAGTTAGGAAAAAAGCTGCACAGACCTGTTTACCTCACCTGCTGGTTTTAATCAACTATTTTTGTTTGTTTATGTATGATGTCATTACAATTCGACTGGAATATGATTTTCCAAAAATTCCACGTTTTATTATGACTTTACAGTTAATTGTGTATAATCATCTTTTTAATCCACTTATATATGGACTTAAAATGAAAGAAATTTATAAACATCTTAAGAGTTTGATCTGTCAAGATAAAATGCATTAATATGATCAATATTAAAATTTCATTTTAAATGCTGCGATGTGATTTTTCTGATCTATGGGAAACGTTTAATGTCATTATTTATACAGGTTCCAAAAAAATAGAATGAGAATTCTTTACACACTAGTTTTACTCTTCTTGTATGAGCCTTTACTTTTGTATCGAGAAGTTTTCAAACACTGTCATTCTCTGACTCTATTGACAATTTGTTTTACCGAAAATGAGAAATTAAGAGAAATCCACAGCAGAAAGTGAATATGCACATGAAATATATTCAATGTAAGATAGTTTCTATAATTATATTTGGGTGTAATTATTATTATCAATGGGGGAACATTCATTAATTTCCAACAATTTAAGCAAACAGGTTGAGTTATATTCCACTTATTTTGACATGCAGATCAGGAAGAATAACTTTGAATGTATGGAATTAAATTATACCCCATTCACTTATTCACCTTGTTCATATGGCCGATGAAAGAAAATAAATTAAACACTTAATTTTCCATGTTTTCTGTATTATACAAGAGCATAATTTGAAAAGATATTTAAAGATATTTTCCCTTGTTTATCTTAAGCTGGGGGTTACATCAAGGCACCAACATAAGTTTCCATGAATAGGCTAGACTCCTACATTATACACAGACCCAGGCCCGAGAGATTGACAGATTTAAGGTTTTTTTTTTTTTCAAGTTGTCAGTTGTGATAAATTAGATAAAAACTAAATTTCATTTCAGTTAAGGATTGAGCTAATTTATTGGAAATACAGACACGGCAGAATACAGGGGTTCAAAACATGATGTCGCAAAGAAAATTATTCCTCTGATATGAATTTTTTTTAACATGTGTTAGAGAAAAGATTGCGTAACATTAGCTTTAAAACCATGTTAGTGGGCAGTTCTGCAAATTATGTTTCCAACAGTAATTCATTAGAATCAGATTAAAAGGTGCAGTGAATAATCCACATGACGAGTGAGCCAAAGTGTATTCAGTTGTTTATTAAAATTCTAAGATTTTTTTCATCTTTTTGAATTTTTATCATTTGAATTTCAGTTATGGAAACGTGTCTTTAACATTACACAAATGTAAGCAAAATCCAGCCGTAATCTTTATTGAACACAGCCATTAAACAGAAACAGTCGTGTTGGGGCAGCTGTAGTTCAGTTGGTAAGGCAGTTTTCCAGACCCCACAGGGTCAGTGGTTCGACTCCGGGTCCCCCCTGGCTACACGTCTATGTGTCCTCGGGTAGGACACTGAACCCTAAGTTGCTCCCGGTGGGTCATGTGACTCCTTGCATGGTGTGTATGTGAGTGACTCTGTAAAGTGCTTTGGATAAAAGCGTTACATAAACAGACGGTGAATTTACCATTTATCTTTTACTTAATGCCAACTGGAGTCAGGTGTTAGCAAACCTGGAGTCCAATCAACGAAACAAGAATAGACGTGTGGTTTAAACAGGGCCACTGTGATATTCAGAAGCAGCATCAGCTGATGTGAGCCATACTTTATAAAAAAAAAAGGAAAAAGCTCTCAGAAGACATAAGATCAAGACTTTTTGATTTTCATGTAGCTGGAAATAATCGCGTAATCTAAAAGACGTTAGATGTTCATTAGGCCGCAAATAAATGATGATTTGGTGCTGTGGCTACTCTCCATAGACATGCCCAGCCAAGATCACTTCAAGGGCACAATGCAGAACACTCAGTGAGGTAAAAAGACAAACCCTAGAGTAACAGCTAAAGCTTTGAAGGAGTCATTGACTTCTTTAAAAAAACTGCTTGGATGAGTAACAAAACGTTTCTAACCAAGAAGAAAGAAGTCCAGTTGACATGATTCAAGCTTCAGAGACACAATTGTCTTATACTTCTCTGCGTCTCGTTAACTGACATTCTATTGTAGTCAGATCACCAAATCTAAATGCAACATTCTCACAGTTGCTGATGTTGATGCCTTGCTGGCTGAGGATTTAAACCATCTCTATGCCCGCGTTCTGGTGGAAACACCAGAGGCAGCCATGTCACACTCACAGGCCTTCAGTACCCACATCCTCACAGTGTAGAAACATAACCTGTCACACACTGAAGGTGGTGGATCCAAAAAAGCTGCTGGACCTAAAAGAATTTCTTCACGGATACTGAAGGACCGTGCAGACCAAGAGACAGGTTCTTTAACCTGTCCCTACCTCAGTCTACTATTCCACCCTGCCTGAAGTTCTCTGCAATTGTCCCACTGCAAAAGAAGGCCACTGTCAGAGGTCTTAACAACTAGGAGCTAGTAGCACTCACCCCAATAATCATGATCTGTTTTGAGAAAATGGTCGAAGGTGACATAATTTCCAGCTTCCCATCCACACTGGACTCACAGAACTTTGCATTCAGAGCAAACATCTGCAGAGGATGCCACTGATATATGTCTCCATACAACTCTGGCTTAAGCTCCCCCTTGAACACTGTTTTCCTTTCTGACTGGTCACCAAATTGTTCACCTTAAGGCTTTTATGGTAATTGACTACTTGAACCGTCTCAGAAGATACTAGCTCTGCTACCCTTAACTTCTAACATTTCTTACTGTACATGTGAAACAACAGTTATGGTCAATGTTGAAGGTGTTTTCATGTGAACGGGGCCTAACAGTTTGAGTCGGCCCCCATCTCTCTTAGTCCTTAGTCTCAGCACAAGCTCACTACAGGAATGGTTGTTGAGCCCCTATTCTACAATTATTACACCCTTGATCGAACCCCCACCAGATGGACTTGATGAACAGCAAGAACTGAAAATGGAAAGTGTGTTTTTTAAAAACATCTTTAACATTTTGACAGGCCCAAAGCAGGTTTAACAACACAAATGGATTCAGGCCTCTAGAGTTTGAGAAAGTTGTTTACGTGCTAGTCTGTAATGGTGGAACGTTTAATGAGATCCATGGAGGGTCGAGAGATAGAATAAAAGCATTTGACAGGCCAATGACGTTCTCTTTGCAAGACTTGGATATGGGCACATACTAAATGAATTTTATAGGCAGGTAATCTGTGAAATAAAACAATATCAGCTGATATGATTCATTGAGCAAAGAAATCCATGGAAGGTAAAGCACTCAAAGCAAGTCACAGAGATCAGCAGTATATGCTGAATAAGTGAATGTCAAAGTCAAGTATTTGTCAATGAATTAGAGAATCTAATACAGGAAACATGTTACTGAAAGATTCACACTGAAGCCTCAAATTCAAGTAGTGCTGTTATATCATCTGCTTGTTAAGTAACAATATTTGACTTAATGGAGGAAAATTTAAATGTAACATATTTAATTCTTGGTGGGCACATGGAAGTCGAAAAATACAGACACATTTATTTTATCATGTTTTTAATAGTTTATCTTCTCATAATTTGCAGTAATTGTACTATTGTGTACTTGATCTGGAAACACCAAAACCTCCATGAGCCTATGTACATTTTCATTGCTGCTTTGTTACT
This sequence comes from Channa maculata, assembly GCA_020496755.1. Classification (NCBI taxonomy): domain Eukaryota; kingdom Metazoa; phylum Chordata; class Actinopteri; order Anabantiformes; family Channidae; genus Channa; species Channa maculata. The sequence continues at coordinate 25,844,980 of CM035609.1, read as the reverse complement.
GAACTCTGTTCTTCTCAGCACTAGCATCTACCCAAAGCTTCTGATCGACTTCTTATCTGAAAAACAGATCATATCTTATGATGCCTGTCTTGTTCAATTTGCACTGTTTTATTCTTTCGGCTTTTCAGAGTTCTTACTGTTAGCAGCCATGGCCTATGACAGATATGTGTCTATATGTAAACCTCTGCAATATCCAACTATCATGAGAAAACGAACTGTGAGTATCTTTTTGGCTTTAGCCTGGCTTCAGCCTGCATGTCAGGTTGTGACATTAGCAACAATGTGTGCTAATCAGAAACTCTGTAGCTTCACTCTGACTGTCATTTTTTGTAAGAACACAATTTACAAACTTTTCTGTGTGACTTCAAGAGCAATAACATCTTTTGGTCTGTTCAATTTGATATGTTTTGCAGTTTTTCCAGTCATGTTCATCATTTTTACATATATCAGGATACTAAAAATCTGCTACCACAGCTGTGGAGAAGTTAGGAAAAAAGCTGCACAGACCTGTTTACCTCACCTGCTGGTTTTAATCAACTATTTCTGTTTGTTTATGTATGATGTCATTACAGTTCGACTGGAATATGATTTTCCAAAAATTGCACGTTTTATTATGGCTTTACAGTTAGTTTTGTATAATCCTCTTTTTAATCCACTTATATATGGACTTAAAATGAAAGAAATTTATAAACATCTTAAGAGTTTGATCTGTCAAGATAAAATGCATTAATATGATCAATATTAAAATTTCATTTTAAATGCTGCGATGTGATTTTTCTGATCTATGGGAAACGTTTAATGTCATTATTTATACAGGTTCCAAGAAAATAGAATGAGAATTCTTTACACACTAGTTTTACTCTTCTTGTATGAGCCTTTACTTTTGCATCGAGAACTTTTCAAGCAGTCATTACCGAACTGTTTTGAATTCCACCTCTCTGTTACTTTGTGACTCTATTGACAATTTGTTTTTCTGAAAATGAGAAATTAAGAGAAATCCCCAGCAGAAAGTGAATATGCATATTAAAGTTATTCAGTGTGAGAGTTTGTGTTCATATATTTGGGTGTACTATATTTGTTCCTGTACTGTTACACTCAATGGGACTCGTGCTAAGCTCTCACTTGCATCATTTCCTCCAAAGAACAGGCGCATGTTGTATTTTACAGAATTTATTGCAAAAGAGTGTGAAACTGAAATGAAACACAAATACAGGAAAGACATTCAGTTACTAATGCATAAAACAATTTCCATTAAAACCAAAGGATATGTACCGTGGTTCATAAGCACATCAAAGAGTTAACTTAACTTGACATCAATAATCTCAAACTCAGACTTGCTATTCGCTTATATGTCTCAAATAAAGGCGCTCCACACTACTTATGGATGTAGACTTTGAAAAGAACACACCCATACTTACTCATATTTCCACTCAGAAGGTTAAAACAAGCAGATGACATTGGATAAGAACCTCTGGCTTCTCATTAAGACAAATAAGGAAAAAAGAGGAAGTTCCTGATACATCACTTCCTTTTCTTTTTGCCATCTGGCCCTGAAAGTATCTTGAATCCTCTTCCACTGGTTTGTACATGTCTGACTTGGTGAAGTCTCCAGGTAAAGTTAGGGGTGTATCAAACTTCTGAGTGAGGAGAGTCGAAGGTTTTAGAATCAATGGGACTTCTGGGTCAGAGGAGATGGCCACCAGAGGTCTCGCATTGTTGATAGCTGTGACTTCCGCCCTCAACGTCATCTAGATCTCATGATTCAGCTTGGAATTTCCTGCCTGTAAAAGCATAGAGTCTAGGATGCATCGTGCAATGCCTATCATGCGCTCACACACACCACCCATATGAGATGAGTGAGGAGGATTGAACGCCCAGGAACATCTCTGTTTCCATAGGTAAACGTCCACACTGGTTTTGCCAGACCTCAGGGGATCCAGATTCAGCTCAGCCCTCAGCTGTTTAGTAGGGAAGATGATCGCAAAGAATCTGAGAAGAGCATTTATGAAGCTGGAAGAACTCTCGTGGACATGCATGTAAACAAAATTCTCCATCTCTTACTGTTAGATTTATCTTACTGTTGGCGTGTAGCAATTTCCCAAGGACCAAATACATCCAGGCCAACATATGAAAATGGGGGATCAATCTGTTGGCGTTCAGCGGGTAGGTTTGCCATAACTTGCTGCTCTGTTCTACCCCAGAGCTTCTTACAAGTCACACACCTGTGAATAAATCCACTAATAGAGCTCTTTGCTCTGAGCAGCTATAAGCCACCTGCTCTTACATCTCCCTCAGTGAAAAATCTGCCTTGGTACCTGCTGGCTTCATGCTAATGTCGGATGAGCAGTGTAGCAATGCGATGCTTTCCAGGGATCAAAAGAGGTTTGGCTCAAACGCTCAACAGCTTTGACTCTGTAAGACGTCCTTCTCCCTCTAGTAGATCTTCATCATCAATAATCATTTTAAGTTTGTAAAGAGAACTGTTAAGTGCCATTTCAGTTTTGCGATGATGCACTTGATTTCCTTTGCATATACTTCGTGCCCAAAGCTTCATCTGTAAGGCTCGGTTCGCAAAAGTGCCAGCCTCTGGCAGCTTTTTCCATCTATGGGCTCGCTGAAACTATGAGAAATGTGACAAAGGTGGGTCACTGCTTTAAAAAGGGAGGTCCACTTTGAATGCTGTTTGAAACGTGATAAACCTAAGACACTTAGAGCAACTGGGGTAGTGAGAACCGTTGACAATGCGGGTATCTAGTTGCAAGAACCAGTGTCGATTCTTGTTCAATGTGAAGAGGTGTCAACATAGCTGATGGCTTGGACTGTTCTTCCGGATGTGGAACAATATCTTGTTGAATAAACATGTCCGTGTCTCTTTGTGTCAGACCAGTATTTTCAGGTTTATTTATGTACTCACTCACTTTCTGTTCTGAGGTTGCTTGTGGGTGCAAAAATGACAGCTTTTTACTGTCTTGTTCTGCAGAGTGGAACTGGGTTGCGTATGCTTCTTTCTGGAGAAGGACTATACCGAGAGTCGCCTCTAAGCAGGCTTTTTCCATCTTAATGCTCATTTCTTTCTTGGCGTAAGATAGTTGGGCCTTTGCTGCTCGAACCTCTGCTTGTGCGTGTGCCGCTGCCATACTGGCTCACATTGATGCTGACAGCCCTCTTGAAGATCTTGCAGTCAACTTTACAGTCAGTTTCTCTACAGAATTTGATGACCATAAGGAGTAGGGGGAGAGTGGCCTGCTTGCTTCATTGGCTTGACTTCAAGCCTCTGCTTTCTCTATCGCAATGTTGAAGTAAGGTTGTCGATGCCTGTTGTTTTAATCGTTTAGGACGGTCCCTCGCAGAGTTCTTCAGATTTCACTAAAGTGTTGCAATCAATGGGACTGGTGCCCTATATTAAGACTCACAGTCAGGTAGGTCACTTGCATCAATTCCTCCAGGAACAGGCGCATGTTGTATTTGGACAGGATTTATTGCAAAAGAGTGGGGAAATGAAATGATACACAAATACAGGAAATAAATTCAGTTACTAAAGCATAAAACTATTTTGTTTTAAAACTGTGGATATGGATATGCTTCCCTGTCCGCTCATACATCTCAAATAAAGGCACTCAGACTATTCAGAGCATCACACTACTTATGGATGTAAACTTTAAAAGGAATATAAAACACATGAACTTACTGTAGTGTCACTCAGAAGGTTAAAACAGGCTGATGACATTGGATAAAGAACCAAACCTCTGACTTCTCATTAAAACAAATACAAAAAAAGAAAAAGGAGGAAGTTCCTAATACATCACAACTGTGAGTAAGGATTGCGGAATACAGGGAACTGGTGCTCTCTAGAGGCCTGAATAATTAACTAAATCTAATCAGTCCCAATGCAATTCCAGTTATTTTTCTATGCAGATGTGTCAGGAAGAATAACTTTGCCTGTATGAAATTAAATTATACCCCATTCACTTATTCACCTTGTTCATATGGCCGATAAAAGCAAATAAATTAAACACTTAATTTTCCATGTTTTCTGTATTATACAAGAGCATAATTTGAAAAGATATTTAAAGATATTTTCCCTTGTTTATCTTAAGCTGGGGGTTACATCAAGGCACCATAATAAGTTCCCATGAATAGGCTAGACTCCTACATTATACACAGACCCAGGCCCGAGAGATTGACAGATTTAAGGTTTTTTTTTTCTCAAGTTGTCAGTTGTGATAAATTAGATAAAAACTAAATTTCATTTCAGTTAAGGATTGAGCTAATTTATTGGAAATACAGACACGGCAGAATACAGGGGTTCAAAACGGGACGTTGCAAAGAAAATTATTCATCTGATAGGAATTTTTTTAATAAATGATGATTTGGTGCTGTGGCTACTCTCCATAGACATGCCCAGCCAAGCTCACTTCAAGGGCACAATGCAGAACACTCAGTGAGGTAAAAAGACAAACCCTAGAGTAACAGTTAAGCTTTGAAGGAGTCATTGACTTCTTTAAAAAACTGCTTGGATGAGTAACAAAACATTTCTAACCAAGAAGAAAGAAGTCCAGTTGACATGATTCAAGCTTCAGAGACAAAATTGTCTTATAAATGTTCTGCACTTATATAGCACTTTTCTACCTATTGGCACTCAAAGTGTTTTACACTGCTTCTTATTCACCCATTCACACACACATACTGATGGGGGAGCTGCTATGCAGCTGGCCAACACTCACTGGGAGCAACTAAGTAGGGGTTCAGTGTCTTGCTCAAGGACACTTTGACATGTGACTGGAGGAGGTGGGGATTGAACCAACAACTGTGAGATTGGTGGACAACCGCTCTACCTTCCTGCACCACAGTCGCCCCTAATTATACTTCTCTGCGTCTCCTTAAATGACATTCTATTGTAGTCAGATCACCAAATCTAAATGCAACATGCTCACAGTTGCTGATGTTGATGCCTTGCTGGCTGAGGATTTAAAACATATCTATGCCCGCGTTCTGGTGGAAACACCAGAGGCAGCCATGACACACTCACAGGCCTTCAGTACCCACATCCTCACAGTGTAGAAACATAACCTGTCACACACTGAAGGTGGTGGATCCAAAAAAGCTGCTGGACCTAAAAGAATTTCTTCACGGATACTGAAGGACCGTGCAGACCAAGAGACAGGTTCTTTAACCTGTCCCTACCTCAGTCTTCTATTCCACCCTGCCTGAAGTCCTCTGCAATTGTCCCACTGCAAAAGAAGGCCACTGTCAGAGGTCTTAACAACTAGGAGCTAGTAGCACTCACCCCAATAATCATGATCTGTTTTGAGAAAATGGTCGAAGGTGACATAATTTCCAGCTTCCCATCCACACTGGACTCACAAAACTTTGCATTCAAGGCAAACACATCTGCAGAGGATGCCACTCATATATCTCTCCATACAACTCTAGCTTAAGCTCCCCCTTCTTGCCTGAACCCTCGGAGATCGTTGTTAGACAAACATTGAACATTTATTGTACTTGCTTCTCAACTTGCCGATCACAGATCAATTGTACATACAACTTTAAGCACAGTGATCTCACAAGCACGTTCACTAGCAGTTTCATCAAACAAGTTTCTCAAAGTATGTCTGAACTCACTGAACTCGCAGAACTCGGTAAAAACCGTGTGCCTCTACAGCCAGACACAGAACCTTTTTCTTCTACCTTATTTTAGTCCACACATCCTTGTAGTCAATTTCTCTGCACCAGTTACTGTGTCACGTCTTTCTCCCTTCAGTAGCTGAGCTGAACTGACTTGCTTTCTTTAACAAACCCTTAGCATAGCATTGGTCACCACTGGTCAACAAGCTTACAAGGTAAACTACAAAGCCATATGAGGTAACAACATCAGTACACAGACACATCACAGACACACATTACATAAAACAAATAACTAAACTGTGGACCCTTGGTTGGCTCATACACTTAGTCTCGGCACAAGCTCACTACAGGAATGGTTGTTGAGCCCCTATTCTACAATTATTACACCCTTGATCGAACCCCCACCAGATGGACTTGATGAACAGCAAGAACTGAAAATGGAAAGTGTGTTTTTTAAAAACATCTTTAACATTTTGACAGGCCCAAAGCAGGTTTAACAACACAAATGGATTCAGGCCTCTAGAGTTTGAGAAAGTTGTTTACGTGCTAGTCTGTAATGGTGGAACGTTTAATGAGATCCATGGAGGGTTGAGAGATAGAATAAAAGCATTTGACAGGCCAATGACGTTCTCTTTGCAAGACTTGGAAATGGGCACATACTAAATGAACTTTATAGGCAGGTAATTTGTGAAATAAAACAATAACAGCTGATATGATTCATTGAGCAAAGAAATCCATGGAAGGTAAAGCACTCAAAGCAAGTCACAGAGATCAGCAGTATATGCTGAATAAGTGAATGTCAAAGTCAAGTATTTGTCAATGAATTAGAGAATCTAATACAGGAAACATGTTACTGAAAGATTCACACTGAAGCCTCAAATTCAAGTAGTGCTGTTATATCATCTGCTTGTTAAGTAACAATATTTGACTTAATGGAGGAAAATTTAAATGTAACATATTTAATTCTTGGTGGGCACATGGAAGTCGAAAAATACAGACACATTTATTTTATCATGTTTTTAATAGTTTATCTTCTCATAATCTGCAGTAATTGTACTATTGTGTACTTGATCTGGAAACACCAAAACCTCCATGAGCCTATGTACATTTTCATTGCTGCTTTGTTACTGAACTCTGTTCTTCTCAGCACTAGCATCTACCCAAAGCTTTTGATTGACTTCTTATCTGAAAAACAGATCATATCTTATGATGCCTGTCTTGTTCAATTTGCACTGTTTTATTCTTTCGGCTTTTCAGAGTTCTTACTGTTAGCAGCCATGGCCTATGACAGATATGTGTCTATATGTAAACCTCTGCAATATCCAACTATCATGAGAAAACGAACTGTGAGTATCTTTTTGGCTTTAGCCTGGCTTCTGCCTGCATGTCAGGTTGTGACATTAGCAACAATGTGTGCTAATCAGAAACTCTGTAGCTTCACTCTGACTGTCATTTTTTGTAAGAACACAATTTACAAACTTTTCTGTGTGACTTCAAGAGCAATAACATCTTTTGGTCTGTTCATTTTGATAAGTGTTGCAGTTTTTCCTGTAGTGTTTATCATTTTTACATATATCAGGATACTAAAAATCTGCTACCACAGCAGTGGAGAAGTTAGGAAAAAAGCTGCACAGACCTGTTTACCTCACCTGCTGGTTTTAATCAACTATTTTTGTTTGTTTATGTATGATGTCATTACAGTTCGACTGGAATATGATTTTCCAAAAATTGCACGTTTTATTATGGCTTTACAGTTAGTTTTGTATAATCCTCTTTTTAATCCACTTATATATGGACTTAAAATGAAAGAAATTTATAAACATCTTAAGAGTTTGATCTGTCAAGATAAAATGCATTAATATGATCAATATTAAAATTTCATTTTAAATGCTGCGATGTGATTTTTCTGATCTATGGGAAACGTTTAATGTCATTATTTATACAGGTTCCAAGAAAATAGAATGAGAATTCTTTACACACTAGTTTTACTCTTCTTGTATGAGCCTTTACTTTTGCATCGAGAACTTTTCAAACACTGTCATTCTCTGACTCTACTGACAATTTGTTTTTCTGAAAATGAGAAATTAAGAGAAATCCACAGCAGAAAGTGAATATGCATATTAAATATATTCAATGTAAGATAGTTTCTCTAATTATATTTGGGTGTAATTATTATTATCAATGGGGGAAGATTCATTAATTTCCAACAATTTAAGCAAACAGGTTGAGTTATATTCCACTTATTTTTACATGCAGATCAGGAAGAATAACTTTGAATGTATGGAATTAAATTATACCCCATTCACTTATTCACCTTGTTCATATGGCCGATGAAAGAAAATAAATTAAACACTTAATTTTCCATGTTTTCTGTATTATACAAGAGCATAATTTGAAAAGATATTTAAAGATATTTTCCCTTGTTTATCTTAAGCTGGGGGTTACATCAAGGCACCAACATAAGTTTCCATGAATAGGCTAGACTCCTACATTATACACAGACCCAGGCCCGAGAGATTGACAGATTTAAGGTTATTTTTTTTCTCAAGTTGTCAGTTGTGATAAATTAGATAAAAACTAAATTTCATTTCAGTTAAGGATTGAGCTAATTTATTGGAAATACAGACACGGCAGAATACAGGGGTTCAAAACATGATGTCGCAAAGAAAATTATTCCTCTGATATGAATTTTTTTTAACATGTGTTAGAGAAAAGATTGCGTAACATTAGCTTTAAAACCATGTTAGTGGGCAGTTCTGCAAATTATGTTTCCAACAGTAATTCATTAGAATCAGATTAAAAGGTGCAGTGAATAATCCACATGACGAGTGAGCCAAAGTGTATTCAGTTGTTTATTAAAATTCTAAGATTTTTTTCATCTTTTTGAATTTTTATCATTTGAATTTCAGTTATGGAAACGTGTCTTTAACATTACACAAACGTAAGCAAAATCCAGCCGTAATCTTTATTGAACACAGCCATTAAACAGAAACAGTCGTGTTGGGGCAGCTGTAGTTCAGTTGGTAAGGCAGCTTTCCAGACCCCACAGGGTCAGTGGTTCGACTCCGGGTCCCCCCTGGCTACACGTCTATGTGTCCTCGGGTAGGACACTGAACCCCAAGTTGCTCCCGGTGGGTCATGTGAGTGCCTTGCATGGTGTGTATGTGAGTGACTCTGTAAAGTGCTTTGGATAAAAGCGTTACATAAACAGACGGTGAATTTACCATTTATCTTTTACTTAATGCCAACTGGAGTCAGGTGTTAGCAAACCTGGAGTCCAATCAACGAAACAAGAATAGACGTGTGGTTTAAACAGGGCCACTGTGATATTCAGAAGCAGCATCAGCTGATGTGAGCCATACTTTATTAAAAAAAAAAAAGAAAAAGGTCTCAAAAGACATAGGATCAAGACTTTTTGATTTTCATGTAGCTGGAAATAATCGCGTAATCTAAAAGACGTTAGATGTTCATTAGGCCGCAAATAAATGATGATTTGGTGCTGTGGCTACTCTCCATAGACATGCCCAGCCAAGATCACTTCAAGGGCACAATGCAGAACACTCAGTGAGGTAAAAAGACAAACCCTAGAGTAACAGCTAAAGCTTTGAAGGAGTCATTGACTTCTTTAAAAAAACTGCTTGGATGAGTAACAAAACGTTTCTAACCAAGAAGAAAGAAGTCCAGTTGACATGATTCAAGCTTCAGAGACACAATTGTCTTATACTTCTCTGCGTCTCGTTAACTGACATTCTATTGTAGTCAGATCACCAAATCTAAATGCAACATTCTCACAGTTGCTGATGTTGATGCCTTGCTGGCTGAGGATTTAAACCATCTCTATGCCCGCGTTCTGGTGGAAACACCAGAGGCAGCCATGTCACACTCACAGGCCTTCAGTACCCACATCCTCACAGTGTAGAAACATAACCTGTCACACACTGAAGGTGGTGGATCCAAAAAAGCTGCTGGACCTAAAAGAATTTCTTCACGGATACTGAAGGACCGTGCAGACCAAGAGACAGGTTCTTTAACCTGTCCCTACCTCAGTCTACTATTCCACCCTGCCTGAAGTTCTCTGCAATTGTCCCACTGCAAAAGAAGGCCACTGTCAGAGGTCTTAACAACTAGGAGCTAGTAGCACTCACCCCAATAATCATGATCTGTTTTGAGAAAATGGTCGAAGGTGACATAATTTCCAGCTTCCCATCCACACTGGACTCACAGAACTTTGCATTCAGAGCAAACATCTGCAGAGGATGCCACTGATATATGTCTCCATACAACTCTGGCTTAAGCTCCCCTTTGAACACTGTTTTCCTTTCTGACTGGTCACCAAATTGTTCACCTTAAGGCTTTTATGGTAATTGACTTCTTGCCTGAACCGTCTCAGAAGATACTAGCTCTGCTACCCTTAACTTCTAACATTTCTTACTGTACATGTGAAACAACAGTTATGGTCAATGTTGAAGGTGTTTTATGTGAACGGGGCCTAACAGTTTGAGTCGGCCCCCATCTCTCTTAGTCCTTAGTCTCAGCACAAGCTCACTACAGGAATGGTTGTTGAGCCCCTATTCTACAATTACACCCTTGATCGAACACCCAACAGCTGAACTTGATGAACAGCAAGAACTGAAAATGGAAAGTCTGTTTTTTAAAAACATCTTTAACATTTTGACAGGCCCAAACGTTTAACAACACAAATGGATTCAGGCCTCTAGAGTTTGAGAAAGTTGTTTACGTGCTAGTCTGTAATGGTGGAACGTTTAATGAGATCCATGGAGGGTCGAGTGGTAGAATAAAAGCATTTGACAGGCCAATGACGTTCTCTTTGCAAGACTTGGATATGGGCACATACTAAATGAATTTTATAGGCAGGTAATCTGTGAAATAAAACAATATCAGCTGATATGATTCATTGAGCAAAGAAATCCATGGAAGGTGAAGCACTCAAAGCAAGTCACAGAGATCAGCAGTATATGCTGAATAAGTGAATGTCAAAGTCAAGTATTTGTCAATGAATTAGAGAATCTAATACAGGAAACATGTTACTGAATGATTCACACTGAAGCCTCAAATTCAAGTAGTGCTGTTATATCATCTGCTTGTTAAGTAACAATATTTGACTTAATGGAGGAAAATTTAAATGTAACATATTTAATTCTTGGTGGGCACATGGAAGTCGAAAAATACAGACACATTTATTTTATCATGTTTTTAATAGTTTATCTTCTCATAATTTGCAGTAATTGTACTATTGTGTACTTGATCTGGAAACACCAAAACCTCCATGAGCCTATGTACATTTTCATTGCTGCTTTGTTACTGAACTCTGTTCTTCTCAGCACTAGCATCTACCCAAAGCTTCTGATCGACTTCTTATCTGAAAAACAGATCATATCTTATGATGCCTGTCTTGTTCAATTTGCACTGTTTTATACTTTTGGCTATTCTGAGTTCTTACTGTTAGCAGCCATGTCCTATGACAGATATGTGTCTATATGTAAACCTCTGCAATATCCAACTATCATGACAAAAACAACCGTCAGTATCTTTTTGGCTTTAGCCTGGCTTCTGCCTGCATGTCAGGTTGTGACAATAGCTAAAATGTGTGCTAATCAGAAACTCTGTAGCTTCACTCTGACTGTCATTTTTTGTAAGAACACAATTTACAAACTTTTCTGTGTGACTTCAAGAGCAATATCTGTTTTTGGTGCATTTATTTTGGTAAATGCTGTTGTTTTTCCTGTGATCTTCATCATTTTTACATACACCAAGATACTTATGATATGTTATCGGAGCAGTGGAGACGTCAGGAAAAAAGCTGCACAGACCTGTTTACCTCACCTGCTGGTTCTAATCAATTATTTTTTCTTGTTTGCGTATGACGTCATTACAGTTCGGCTAGAATATGATTTTCCAAAAATTGCACGTTTTATTATGGCTTTACAGTTAGTTTTGTATAATCCGCTTTTAAATCCACTTGTATATGGACTTAAAATGAAAGACATTTATAAACATCTTAAGAGTTTGATCTGTTAACATAAAATTATCTAATATCAATATCGATATTTTTGTAAATCCTGAGATATATTTATTCTGACCAACATAGAATGTTTAATGTTAATAATTATACAGGCTTTAGGAAAATGGAGTGAGAATTCCTAATACGTGTTTTGGTCTTACTGTTCTTGTATGAGCTTGTTTTATATTTGTATTGATTTAAAACACTCTCTCATTACTTAATTGTTTTAAATTCCACCTGTCTTTTCCTTTGTGACAATTAGATTTTCTGAAAATGGAAAATACGGATACCGAAGGTATTCAATGTGAGATAGTTAATTTGATTATATTTGAGTGTGCTGTTTTTGAAAATTCCGCAGTAATATTAAAGAATGACCACTAATGTCCTTACACATTAATCTCTAACACTTTAAGCGCAGTCTAAAACAAATACTAAATTTACTTGCTTACTTTAATAACATGGCTCATGAAGGCAAATGAATAAAATACTTGTTAAGGTTTCTTTATGTTATGAGTATAAACACTTAAAGCTCTTTTGTCTTGAGCCATTTCTCTTCCCTTCCAAAAATCAGCTTTGATGATGCAGCATTTTCTTTATCAATTGTAAGGCCAGTTAATACAGTTGCAAGAAAAAGCAACACTCTTTGCAATTTTTTTCAAATTTATTAGTGGTGGTCCTGATACAATTGTTGTCCTTAAATATTTATACTCTTTACGCATTTCCACATCCTGTCCAAGAGGAGAATGAGGTGAATGTTTCATTCGAAGGTCAATGGTCATTACATTTTTTGTTACATTTATGTAAAAAAATTAATATTTGCACGATTCAAATTCAAATAATCCACCAGTGGTCCAAAATCACTATCAATTTAACTGAGAAGTGACACTACCATTCAATCAACGGCAAACTTAATTATGTCCTCATAGTGAGAGTGTGCTATATACCAATCAGTGTCAAACAAAGTCAGTGAACCAACAGATTAGAGTAGGGGCAATGTTAAAACTGCTACTGAGTCAATCTGCCAAATATGAGGTTGAATAGAATTAAAAGCAGTGGAGAAGTGGGTAAAAAGCCAACAAACCAAACTGTTTACACCATCTAGGTGATTCTGAACCTATTGAAGTAAAGTGCCTCATACATCTTCAAGACCCCTCACCGCTGTGTAAGTGGATTGGAAGGGGTCTGATTTTACTGAACACATCCTTTATAATCTTTTCAAATGGCTTCATGACCAGAGAAGTTAGTGCTACAGGCCAAAAGTCATGAGGAGATTTTGGCACCTTAATCTTGAGCACAGGTGCAATAACAGAATCATTCCAGACACACGAAACTTTGTTTAGCTGAAGAGACTTCTTAAAAATAGAGGAAAAAATTGGAGCCAATGGGTCCACAGATGTCTTAAGAAGTTGACCAGTTATATTACCTGGGTCAGGGCTTTTCCTTTCTTTTGTTCCCCTTAAGGGTTTCCAAATGAGATCACTGTCAATGTCAATGTATGTCTCCCTCTGCTGGCTGAAAACAGTTGACTAATTTCTAAAATTAGGTTGGGCTGAGTGGAAAGTGAAGAGAGAAAAGAACAGAGCAACAAAAAGCAACAACAAAACATCAGGCAGGTTGGTAGGACCAGTAGCTGCACAATGGAAGACACACAGCTTCAAAGCCGGGGACACTTGCAGAAAGGGACAGAGAGAGGGGGACAGAGAAGGACAAAGACAACTACGGGAGAAAACACACAGAGTTAATGTCATACAGTGGTGAAAATTGTGGGGTGAGACCCCTTGACCGTTCAGAGCTTTATATGTAAGAAGCAGGGTTTTAAATTCTATTCTAGATTTAATGGGAAGCCAATGGAGAGAAGCTAGTGAAGGTGAAATATGATCTCTCTTGCTAGTTCCAGTCAGCACTCTTGCTGCAGCATTTTGGATTAATTGCAGGCTCTTTAGTTACTGGGGCATCCTGAAAGTAGGGAATTACAGTAGTCCAACCTAGAGGTAACAAATACATAGACCAGTTTTTCGGCATCACTTTGAGACAGGATGCTCCTAATTTTGGCAATGTTCCGTAGGTGGAAGAAGGCTGTTCTAGAGATTTGTTTTATATGTGACTTAAAGGACAGATCCTGATCAAAAATAACTCCAAGGTTCCTTGCAGTAGTACTGGAGGCCAGACTTATGCCATCTAGAGTAACAATATGGTTGCAGATCATATCTCTGATATTTTTGGGCCCAAATACTATGTTGGAAAAAATTGTGGGACATCCAGACTTTTATGTCTTGTATTATTTTATGGAGTGTTTTCTAATAATGTTGCCTACAGGAGACATATATAAAGTAAAAAGTATTGGTCCTAACACAGAGACTTGTGGAACTTCATAAATCCCTTCGGTGTGCGTCAAAGATTCGTCATTAACATCTTTCTGATAGATAAGATTTAAACCTTCTCACTAAAATCACAAATATCAAAGTTATTGTAAAATACATTTAAATCATTTTCCAAACCCAGGTCTGACTTGCAAGAAAAAGAAATCACGTGCTTCTTTGAGTGCATGTGTATTGTAGATTTTACGTTGTTTCATACAGGTTGTGCATTTCCACATTTAGGAATACATAAATCAGGAAATATAAATCTATTTCCTTCAAATGATCAATTATTGTAGTCGGTCTTAAAAGCCTGTGCAGCATCTGCCCTGGGAAACATCCTTGGTAAATAAAACAGAAATAACAGAGTGATAAAAGTTCAATATCAGGAGTGCACACAAATCCCTGACCACAGCATTTCAACACCATTGAACAGTCAGAACACCATTTTTCACACCATAGAGACACTGTCGGGTCTCTATATAAGTTTGCCAAAGCTATTTATTTCCAGATCAGATTGTGGGTCATGTTGTTTCAACCACGTCTCCATCAAGTCATTAAGACAGACATGCTTATAATCTGAAAGGAAATTAACATTAGTCTGTAGAAAGTCAGTCTTGTTATGGGGACACTGGGCATTGGTAAGGATGACTGTGGGAAGAGGGAATCTCTTGCCTTTTAAGTCTCTCTCACCCATGCACCAGGTACAAGGATGCCCCTGGTCCATGGACATGGATTTGATCCTGCAGATTTTTGGATCCCAGCCTGACACTCTAGGCTGCAAGTCACCCCACAAGCTCCCCCTCCAGATACCCTGGATACCCTCAGGATATGTGAAGAGGGGGTGACATGACTCTTCCACAGACAGAAACCAGTAGAGTCAACTGTCAAGCTCCTAAAGTTTGCAGATGACCCAACAGTAATGAGCCTCATCTGAAGTAATGATGAGACAGCATACCAATGAGAAGTTCATCAGCTGCCGCAGTAAAACCAGCCTGGAGCTGAAGATGCTCAAGAAAGTGGAGATGACAGTGGATTTCAGGCTAATATGAATGTCTATAGATGTCGTTTGTGAACTGTTGGAGTTCACTCCCCCAATGGGAGCTGCTACGTAGCTGACCAACACTCACCGGGAGCAACTAAGTTGGGGTTCAGTGTCTTGCTCAAGGACACTTCAACATGTGACCGGAGGAGCCGGGGATTGAACTGTGAGATTGGTGGACAACCGCTCCACCTTCCTGCGCCACAGTCACCCTGCTGCTCACAAAGAGGCAAAATCATGAGTCTGTTAGCTTAGATACTTGTTAGCTAATTGGTGACATTTAAAATTTTTGGCAGAAGTGTGTAATGTTAATGCCACTAAAAACTCCATTACGTTACAAGCTGCTGCTGTTGTAGTAATATCAAACAGCCTACTTAATGAATAGGTGGAGGCAGCTTCTTAAAAGAAGTTTTATAGAGTAACAAGTGATTCATAAAGCTGACTGAGAATGTTAATCTACCATTAATAGCAATAAATACATTTAATGGAGCACTGAAAAAAACAGCAAATGACAGCTGCAAACAGGTCTGACAACACATACGGATTCAAGACTGTACAGTTTGATAAAGTTGTTTAGATGTTCGTTACTCATGGGGTAAATTATAATTAGATCCATGGAGGGTCAGGCGTCGTATAAAAAATGTTTCATA
This sequence comes from Channa maculata, assembly GCA_020496755.1. Lineage (NCBI taxonomy): Eukaryota > Metazoa > Chordata > Actinopteri > Anabantiformes > Channidae > Channa > Channa maculata. The sequence goes on along the minus strand of CM035609.1, from coordinate 25,829,284 downwards.
GCCTGAAAGTGTTTTCTTTGTAAGACACAGAATGAGCACAACGGTGATTGTCAAGGCCAGGTAGTCTTCAGAGTGAAACCTCTTTACTACATCTATTTAGCTGTTTAATTATCTGCCTGTTTAAAGAATCTTTATCTTTGAGAAGCTTAATGGAGGAAGAATTGAATGTAACACATTTAATATTTGGTGGGCATGTAGAAATTTACAAGTACAGATACCTGTATTTTACAATATTTGTTATACTATACATTCTGATACTTTGTAGTAATTGTACTATTGTGTACTTGATCTGGAAACACCAAAGCCTCCATGAGCCTATGTACATTTTCATTGCTGCTTTGTTACTAAACTGTGTTCTTCTCAGCACTAACATCTACCCAAAGCTTTTGATCGATTTTCTGTCTGAACAACAGATCATATCTCATCAAGCCTGCATTGTTCAATATTCACTGTTTTATGCTTTGGGCGGATCAGAGTTCTTACTGTTGACAGCTATGTCCTATGACAGATATGTGTCCATATGTAAACCTCTGCAATATCCAACTATAATGAGGAAAAGAACTGTCAGTATCTTTCTGGCTTTAGCCTGGCTTCTGCCTGCATGTCAGCAAGTGGGATTATCAACTATCAGTGCTAATCAGAAACTCTGCAGCTTCACTCTGAAAGTGATTTTTTGTAATAACTCATTCTACAAACTTTTCTGTGCGACTTCAAGAGCAATAACTCTTTATGGTTTGTTCATTTTGTTAAATGTGGTTGTATGTCCTGTTATTTTTATAATTTTTACTTACACCAGGATACTTATAATCTGTTACCACAGCTGTGGAGAAGTCAGGAGAAAAGCTGCACAGACCTGTTTACCTCACCTGCTGGTTTTAATCAGCTATTTTTGTTTGTTTTTATGTGAGGTTATTACAGTTCGACTTGAATATGATTTTCCAAAAACTGCACAATTAATTATGAGTTTACAGTTAGTTTTGTATAATCCCCTTTTTAATCCACTTATATATGGACTCAAAATGAAAGAAATCTTTAAACACTTAAAGAGGTTGTTCTGTCAATTAAAACTGAACCAGGGTAAATAACTTAATTTCTAACAATGCAAACCTTTGTCTAATTTGTCTGTTTTTTGTCTTTATTCTTTATTTTGTCAGTTAGTCTTTATTGTCAGAAATAACATAGGTTTAATGTAAATATAGTAATATCTGTAACATGCAATAAAAAACATTGTCACTTTCAACAATGGAGCAACTGATCATTTATCCCTTAAGCTCATTTTGCTTTTACTAAGTTTTCTACTACTCAAATACAGAACCCTGGTAAATTTGATACCAGCTGTTACAGGACTGCTTGTTCTTCTCGTCTCTAAACACTTATGATTTTATCAGTCTTTTTTAGCTGTTTTTCAGTCTCTACTCAACTTATTTTACTGAAACTAATGTAGCTTTAACTACACAAATACAAAACCCTAGTAAATTTCTTCTTAAAAAGTCTTAAAAAGTGGTAGAAGTACTTTAATTAGGAGGTATTCGTACTCTAGTACATCCATTTTCTTATCCTGCATACATACACTCCATTACTTTGTAGCTTTAGTAACTAGTTACTTTACAGAATCTGGTGATGAAACAAAATACAGTGTGATAACATAATTGTGTTGATCATCAATGTGAAATTCAACAACTTCTAAGCTGAGCATCAAAACTTTCAATAAGGTTGGTAAAATCCTCTCTATCATTACTAACTACAGCATTAAAGTGATGAACATGCATCAACAATTCAAATCTAATAATGTCATATTCACAGATGTGAAATCAAACATTCTGCTCAAGTCAAGTCAAGTCAAGTCAAGTGGCTTTTATTGTCATTTCTACTATACACAGTGGTACACAGTACACAGTAGAAACGAGATAACGTTCCTCCAAGAACCAAGGTGCTACAAACAACACAAGCTATAATAAAGTGCATCGAGTGCAACCAAGTGCAAACAGTGAAGACGAAAAAACAGTACAGAGGGACAGTGTAGACAGACAACACAAGTAACACAGGACAGGACACAAGACACAAGACAGTGCCGACCAGTAAACCTACTGTATACTATTTTACAGTACAGTACAGTTCAGTTAAGTGTGCTAGGGGTGTTAAAAAAAAAAAAAAAAAAAAAAAAAAAGAGCAGCATGTAAACGGTATAGTGCATTTAAATGTCCAGCATGTAAAAAAAGTGCAATTGCATTGGAATGTGCAAAAAACAGCAGGTAAACAGTGTAGTGCAGTAAATGTAGAATGATAAAAGTAAATAATAATAAATAAGTGGTGGTGGAATGAGATGAGTAGTGAGTGATGAGAATGTGCTGAGTTCGGTTTGCAGTGTGTTTAAGTTCTATTTCAGTTCTGTGTGTTGAGGAGCCTGATGGCTTGTGGGAAAAAACTGTTGCATAGTCTGGATGTGGTAGCCCGAATGCTTCGGAACCTCTTTCCTGATGGCAGGAGTGTGAAGAGTGTGTGTGATGGGTGTGTGGGGTCGTCCACAATGCTGTTGGCTTTATGGATGCAGCGTGTGGTGTAAATGTGCATGATAGAGGGCAGAGAGACTCCGATGATCTTCTCAGCTGTCCTCACTATCCTCTGTAGGGTCTTGCGATCCATGACGGTGCAGTTCCCAAACCAGGCAGTGATGCAGCTGCTCAGGATGCTCTCAATGGTCCCTCTGTAGAACATGGTCAGGATGGGGAGGAGATGGGCTTTCCTCAGCCTTCTCAGGAAGTAGAGACGCTGCTGGGCCTTCTTGGTGATGGAGCTGGTGTTGACTGACCAGGTGAGGTTGTCCGCCAGATGAACACCAAGGAATTTGGTGCTCTTGACTATCTCCACTGAGGATCCATCGATGATCAATGGAGAATGGTCACCCTGTGCTCTCCTGAAGTCCACAACCATCTCTTTAGTTTTGTCAACGTTCAGAGACAGGTTGTTTGCTCCACACCAGGCTGTTAATCGTTGCACCTCCTCTCTGTAGGCTGACTCGTCGTTCTTGCTGATTAGACCCACCACGGTCGTGTCATCAGCAAACTTGACTATGTGGTTTGAGCTGTGCATTGCTACACAGTCGTGCGTCAGCAGAGTGAACAGCAGAGGGCTGAGCACACAGCCCTGAGGGCTCCAGTGCTCAGTGTGGTGGTGCTGGAGATGTTGTTCCCGATCCGGACTGACTGGGGTCTCCCAGTCAGGAAGTCCAGAATCCAGTTGCAGAGGGAGGTGTTCAGGCCCAGTATGCTCAATTTCTCGGTCAGGTGCTGAGGATGATTGTGTTGAATGCTGAGCTGAAGTCAATGAACAGCATTCGTGCGTATGAGTCCTTACTGTCCAGGTGGGTGAGGGCCAGATGGAGGGTCGTGGAGATGGCATCGTCCGTGGAACGATTTGGACGATCACAAACTGCATGGGGTCCAGGAGGTTGGGAGTTGGGTCTTAATGTGCCTCATGACGAGCCTCTCGAAGCACTTCATCACGATGGGTGTGGCGCGACGGGACGGTAGTCATTGAGGCAGGAGACAGTAGACTTCTTAGGCACAGGCACGATGGTCGTTGCCTTGAGGCACGTAGGAACAACGTTGCTGCTCAGGAGATGTTGAAGATGTCTGTGAAGACATCCGCTAGCTGTTCTGCGCACTCCTGAGCACTCTGCCAGGAATGTTGTCTGGTCCAGCAGACTTCCGTGGGTTAACTCTGCATAGAGTTTTCCTCACTTCAGCTGTGGTTAGACAGAGCACCTGGTCACTGGGAGGTGGAGTGGACTTCTCGCCTTCACGTTGTTCTGTGCCTCAAACCGGGCGTAGAAGTGGTTCAGCGCATCTGGGAGGGAGGCGTCGCGGTCACAATCAGGTGAAGTTGTCTTGTAGTTCGTGATCGCCTGGATGCCCTGCCACATGCGCCGGTGTCTCCGCTGTCTTCAAGTGGTCGTGGATTTTCTTTGTGTGTGCGCTTTGCCTCTCTAATGGCACGGGACAGTTTGGCCCTTGCTGTTCTCAAGGCCGTCTTGTCCCCTGTTCTGAAGGCAGCGTCTCTTTGTTTCAGCAGCGCACACACATTGGCATTTATCCACGGCTTCCTAAAAGATTACTTTTACTTTTGGTACTTCAAGTATTTTAGAAGTAATACATTTGTATTTTTACTGAAGTAACATTTTGAATGCATTTAAATGAATTTTTATTTGTGACAGAATATTGAATGCTGCTAATGATCGGACTGTTATGACACTGCAACATCAGCAGTTTTATTACTATAATACAATAATAAAAGTATCCATTTAACAGTGGATTATTGTTATTATTGTTGACTTGTTTAACAAATAAAACAGGTTCTGTTATTTATTTGTTTTTAAATGCAGTATCTTGTTATAATTGTGGATCTGTGTTAATTGTTGATAAAAGACGCATTAACAGCTTTTTTCAGTTCAATTCAGTTCAACTTTATTTACATAGCACCTATTCACATCTCAAGGCTCTTACTTTACAGGTCCCAGAGAAACACGTTTGGAGGCAGCTATGATTTTCACTACAGCAGATGGGGGACAAACAAACCAAGTGCAGACTGGCAAAACCAAACACTTGGTCCTTGCTATTGAAATCTTTGTAATAGTAAGGACGTTAAAAACAATGTTTCAATTAAGCATAAACTGTTGATCAGATCAGGGCCAGATTTATCAAATCAACTTCTCAAAACATAATGTCTTCAAATAACCAGTCAGATTCACCAGAGGCCATGTGAAAATAATTTATTGTCCATAATAATATTGTTCATTCATTTTATAATTTATAATATTTTTAATCCTTATCATTATTTTCTCTTTCATAATAATTGACACTCACATTCACAAATATGGAGGTGAATGCTTCAGAATTTGAACAGAACTGTTGGCAGCCATGTCCTATGACAGATACTGTATGTGTCTATATGTAAACCTCTGCAATATCTAACTATCATGACGAAAAGAACCATCAGTATATTTCTGGTTTTATCTTGGATTCTTCCTGAGTCACAGCTTGTGGGATTAGCAACACTGAGCTCTAATCAGAAGTCATTTATTGTAATAACTCAAACAAACCTTTCTGTGCGAGATCTTGAGCAATATCTGTTTTAGGTGTGTGGGCTTTGTGTCATAATGCTGTTTTCTCTGTGATCTTCATCAGTTTTACATATGCCAGGATACTTTTGATATGTTATTGTAGCAGTGGAGAGGTCAGGAAAAAAGCAGCACTGACGTGTTTACCTCACCTGTTGGTTTTAATCAACTATTATTGTTTGTTTATGTATGACATTATTGCAGTTCAGGTGGAATATGATTTTCCAAAAACTGCTAGTTTTAATATGACTTTAAAATTTGTTTGTACAATCCTCTTTTTAATCTACTTATATATGGACTTAAAATGAAAGCAATTTCTAAACACCTCAAGAGGTTGTTCTGCCAAGAAAGAAGAAAGACTATTTTTTTTATTTTATTATCAGTATAAGCATTTTCTTTAGTTAGAATCCAGAGATGTGATTTATATCATCTTTAAAGTGTTAAACGTCAGTAAAGACACATGTTCTGAGAAAATCTTTTGCAGTAGATTGCAAACATGCGTCTATGTCTGTCTGTATTAGACATCATCAATCTATCTTTAGAAGCAGGCTATGTACAACAGGCCTATAAGTTAGCTGTAATTAAACCACTACTTAAAAAACCCTGTCTTGACCCAGGTGTTTTAGCCAATTACAGACCAATATCTAATCTCCCCTTTGTTTCTAAAATAAGTGAAAAAGTAGTTGCAAAACAACTATGTGATCACCTTCATAGGAATAATTTGTATGAAGACTTTCAGTCAGGATTTAGAGTTCATCATAGTACAGAAACAGCACTGGTAAAAGTCACCAACGATCTTCTCATGGCATCAGATAATGGACTAGTCTCTATACTTGTTCTGTTAAGATCTTAGTGCTGCATTCGATAACATTGATCACAACATTTTATTACAAAGACTGGAACATGAAATTGGGATTAAAGGAACTGGACTAGGTTGTTTTAAATCTTATCTATCTGATAGATTTCAATTTGTTCATGTTAATGATGAATCCTCCATGCACACAAAGGTTAGCTATGGAGTTCAACAAGGCTATGTGTTAGGACCAATACTTTTTACTTTATATATGTCTCCTTTAGGCAACATTATTAGAAAACACTCCATAAATTTCCACTGCTATGCTGATGATACCCAGCTATATTTATTAATGGAACCAGGTGAAAAAATAAGTTAATCAAACTTCAAGCCTACAAGACACAAAGGCCTGGATGTCCCACATTTTCCTACTTCTAAATTCAGACAAAACTCCATCATATATAGAAGACCCCATAGTTCCATATAATCCCAGTAGACCACTTCGATTAAGCTCCTCTCCTGTGGAACCAGCTCCCAGTTCAGATTCGGGAAGCAGACACCCTCTCTACTTTTAAGACTAGGCTAAAAACCTTCCTCTTTGATAAAGCTTATACTTAGTTATAGTTATGCTGCAATAGGCTTAGACTGCTGGTGGACCCACCCCCCTGATGCACTGAGCTCCTTTCCTCCTCTTGACCCTCTCTCCTCTCCTCTCACCCTGCAATTGTCACCACTGTATGTCATTAACTCTTAATGTGACTTAATGTGTTAATGTGTGTTTTCTCCCGTAGTTGTCTTTGTCCTTCTCTGTCTCCTCTCTCTGTCCCTTTCTGCAGGTCTCCCGGGCTTTGGAGCTGTGGGTTTTCCAGTGTGCAGCTACTGGTCCTACCAACCTGCCCGATGTTTCTTTTGCTTTTTGTTGCTCTTTTCTTTTCTCTCTCCACTTTCCACTCACTCCAACTGGTCAAGGCTGATGGCCGCCCACCCTGATCCTGGTTCTGCTGGAGGTTTCTTCCATTAAAGGGAGTTTTTCCTCTCCACTGTTGCCTAGGGCTTGTTCAAGTGAGGATTGTTGGGTTCTCTCTAGACATTTTTATAGTCTTGAATTTATTCTTTAAAGTACCTTGAGATGACTTTGTTGTGAATTGCATTATATAAATAAAGTTGAATTGAATTGAATTAATGGGCTTTCTTTGTAATGGTACTATCACATTCACCTCTAGGTTCACAGTAGGTGCTTAAAAAAAGAGATGTCCATCTTATCCTGCTTTCTGATCTCTTATGCTAGAACTTGATCAGTGTGGTGGGTACTTCCTGCTGGCTGCTTGCTGTTCTCACAAGTTTCAAACTGAAACATTGGCCTCAGGACCTTCAGGGTATCTTTACAGACCAGAGCAACAGAATGACCTATTTTAACTACAGAATTTGTGTAAGACCTAAGTTAATGTTAGTTTAGGAGCTTTAGTGAGGCCTTACTGGCCTTTGTATAGTGACAAAAAAATGTTGCTTTTGCATGTTGCATTTTTATTTTCCTCTTAAGACATTTTAGGGATTTTAAGAAGAAACTCCTCCAGGCCTCCAGAGTTTAATAAAGGTGTTTACATGTTAGTCACCAAGTTTAATAAGATCCATTGAGAGAAAAACACTCTTATAAAACATTTTACAGGCTCAGACTGTTCTCTTTGCTGGATTTGGAGATCAACACAAACAGAAGTGAAGTTCCAGGTCAGGTAACTGTAATGGAGTAAATGAATCTAGTATTGGGGAATTGTTGCAATCTTCGAAGTAAAGCAATTGTTTTTAAACTTTTATTACCTGCCTTTTAAAATAAGCAATTACTGATTTTCTTAATGGACAAAGAAGTAAATGTGACATATTTAATTCTTGATGGGCATGTGGAAATCAACAAATATAGATACCTTTATTTTATGTTAGTTTTTATAGTTTATATTCTCATAATCTGCAGTAATTGTACTATTGTGTACTTGATCTGGAAACACCAAAACCTTCATGAGCCTATGTACATTTTCATTGCTGCTTTGCTACTGAACTCTGTTCTTCACAGCACTAACATCTACCCAAAGCTTTTGATTGACTTGTTGTCTGAAAAACAGATCATATCTTATCAGGCCTGCATTGTTCAATATTTTATGTTTTACATTTTAGTTGATTCAGAGTTTTTACTGTTAGCAGCTATGTCCTATGACAGATATGTGTCTATATGTAAACCTCTGCAATATCCAACTATCATGAGGAAAAAAACCATCAGTATATTTCTGGTTTTATCTTGGCTTTTTCCTGTTTGTCACTTTGTTGCATTAGCAACAATGTGTGCTAATCAAAAACTCTGTAGCTTCACTCTGAAAGTGATTTTTTGTAATAACACACTTTTCAAACTTTTCTGTGTGACTCCAAAAGCAATAACTATTTTTGGTGTGATCACATTGTTAAATAATGTGGGTTTTCCCGTGTTCTTCATCATTTATACCTACACCAGAATACTCAAGATTTGTTATCGCAGCAGTGGAGACGTCCGAAAAAAAGCTGCACAGACCTGTTTTCCTCATCTGCTGCTTTTAATCAATCATTTTGTATTGATAACATATGATCTGATTATTGTTCGACTGGAATATGATTTCCCAAAAACTGCACGTTTAATAATGACTTTACCATTAGTTGTTTATAATCCCCTTTTGAATCCAATTGTATATGGATTGAAAATGAAAGAAATTTTTAAACATCTTAAAAGGTTGTTCTGTCGACAAAAAATGAACTAATGTTATTCATATGGATAATCTCATCTGTAATAGGAATCGTGATTTGTCAGGATTTGCAGCACATGCAGTAAAAATCTGTTTCAGTTTATACAGGACAGATGAATCTATTTATAACTATTTTTGGGATTAGGAAAATTGCAAAACAGATACAAATGCAATGAAGTAGACCTCTCCAAGGAAAATTGCATAAAAGTACAGTGACTTTGTACAAGTGCTGGGACCACTCTTGCAGTAAAATAGACGCAGATCCTTTAGTTTAGCTTTTTAAAAAAGTAATTTATTTTGTGCTATGCTAATCACGTACTATATATAGTATTTTGAAGCAACTTTGGGTATGCTTAGTTTTCTTTTAGCAATACATAAGCTGATAGCAGTGTGTTCTAGTGCGCTCGATTGTGTCAAAATGAAACAACTTTAAGTACCTTTAGCGTAATTGAAATACATTACTTTAAATTTCAATTGAGTTGAAAAAACATTTTTTATTATTTTACAACAACCTCTTAAACTTCTGTAAATAGGATATAAGGGGAAGAAAACATATCCTTACCCTTAGATAATATAAATGCTAACAAATTATTTTTTTGGACTAGCTGAACTAGCATTAAATAATATGTTGATGAAAACAATTCCTAGTTTTATTTCTTATGTCATTAGCCACTCTTAGTACAATGCAAAGCTCTTTTTTAAACTCACAAAAAATGATTTTTGTATAGCAGGCTAGTTCTTCCCCTGTTTTAGGTTTCTATGGTTATAGCTTTACATAAAACAATATCAGAGACTTATCAGTCTTCTCACCTAAGTCTCTGCCACAAGTGAAAAAGTCCTTTGTATTTCTCAATATTTCCCAAACATTTCTACATCTGTAAGGAGAACATCGTATTTTTTAAACTTAAAGAGGTAAATTTTTGTTTTCATTCTTATGATGATATATTTGGGAATGTATATTTACAGTGTCACTTGTGTAAATTCCATTTCAGGGTTTATCTAAAACAAAATGTGAAAGGAAGTACAACAAAGAAAGTAAAGAATAAATGCATAGCATAGTGCCTGCCATTGCAAACGATCTAAATTAAATTTGTTATGCTAAGAATTTCTTACATGCACATAATTTCTCTTAATACATTTATTATCTGACAAAAACATTTGTTATTCTTTGTCAGAGTGAATCTTTGATTTACAGAGGCAGAAAACAGTAATGATGTGCACTGGAGGAACAACACACGCAGTGTCAAAAATTGAGTATTTTGGTTTTAGGACCCAAGTAAAGAGACGGCAAGCAGAGGTTCAACGTAAAGTGGTATTTATATATTAAAAAAAGAGTGAAGGTGAAACACAGCTAAAAATCAAACCAACAACATAAACCCAAACACAAACTAATACACAACAGTGTAACGAAAGAATAACCAAACCTGGTGTTGCAAACCAACGGGGAAAATAACAGACGTACGAACATAGAAAGCTGGGTACAGAGAGACAAGAGAAGAGAAGAAAGAGACAAACTGGCAACCAACTGAGGAGAAAGACGGGTTTAAAAGGACAAGGGAACAGGTGAAACAAGTCAGGACAAACAAAGTAGGTACAGACACCAAACAGAGAAACAGGATGCGACACAGGAGGAGCAACAAAATAAAAGCTAAGGACAGGAACTAAAGCTGGGACAAACTAAACACAAGGACAGGGCTGTGACATGCAGTATTTCTGAGTACGCTGGCCTTCCAGACTTTACTTTGACTATAGGTTTGGCCATTGAGACTTTTCCAAATATCTGCAAGGCTTTAGCCAAGAAAGAGAAACCTGTGATTTTCCAGCATGTTCTCATCCCACAGCGTCAGCTATTGACGCCTCATAAGGTAGCATCAATACCTGTAACACCATTTGGCGTTGTTATTAGAAGCTCCAGGTGCACCACTATTTGACACCATGGGAAATGTTTGATATTGACAACGCAAAGGGACTGGACAAAAAGGCTTTTGACACTTCAGGAATGACAATGAGCTGGATTTGCTGAGTCCAAAAACAACTCCTCAGAGAAGTGGAACTTTAGTTTGTGGAAGGGTGCAAGTGTCCCTATGACCCTGGGAGCTGTGTTGTCTGGGGCAATAGCCCTTGGTAGGCTCTCCCAAGGCAAATTGGTCCCAGGGGAGGGGCCAGACTAAGTGCTTTTACGAAGGTAGTACGTCAACCAGACCAGGTAGACCAGAGACACCCTTTCAAAGCCAGACCTGGGAGAAGAGCTTGTTGGTGAGCCTTGAGTGGCTCGACCTTCTTGCTTACGGCCCAGTCGGGAACAGCTTGAAGAATAACATGGAACCGCCACCTTGTGGACCTATCACCTACAGGAACAGAAACCAGGGTTGGATGTGATGCAAACTTGTTGGTGGGCAAGGCTAGGGACGTGGGTGGGTGTAACTCAGTTGGTAGAGCAGTTGTCCACGAACCATAGGGACAGTGGTTTTACTCTCAGCCCTCCTGGCTATGTGTTACCCCCAGATACTGAACCCCCAGTTTTTATCTACTGCTTTCCCAGGTGCTTAGTTGTAAGTCGCTTTGGATAATACCATCTGCTAAATGACTAATTGTAATTGTAATGTGCTGATCCCAGGCTTTGTAAGCTGGTTCTAGGAATGTACATCTACGTACTGGCTCTGGAACCAAACTTCTAGAAAGGGTAGTACATTTTTCTGTAGTTGCTCAGAGTCATCCGGTGGGTGTGTGGTACTCACAAGGCTCTGACTGAGGGCTGCTGTATTGGAGTTCACCCTGGGAAAGTCGCTGAGAGGAAGGCTCTAACTGTTGTTTGCGCTTTCTGAACCCAACCAACATACTTTAGAGCTTTAAGACTCGGGAGAAGCTTCAGCTATATTTCTGGTGGAGGCCTTTTAGGTAGTTAAAGAGCTCCTTAAGGACAAGGTCCCCATAGTGGATAAGATTCAACCTGAGATGCTGAGGGCTCTGGACATTATCAGGCTATCATAGCTGAGACACCTGCTTAGTGTTGCCTGGAAGACTGTTCCATTGGCTGTGCTTCAATTATTGGAGTATCACACTGCTCAGTCTCCTATGTCAGAGTAAGAACCCCAGATCCAGAAGGAACAATGCAGATTCTGCCCTGCCCATGTAACACTGGACCAACTCTTTACCATAGCAAGACTGCTGATGGGATCGTGGAAGTATACTGTCAGTCTATGTGTGTTTTGTGGACTTGAAGAAAACCATGTCCCTCAGGGGGTTTTGTGGGTTATACAGTGAGAGTATTTTGTGCTGGGGATGTTTGGTGTTGGCCTTCGTCAGGGTTTTCTCTTGTTATCAATCCTGTTTTCATGGACGGGATTTCAAGCCACAGCTGGGGAAAATTAGCTTTTTGTTTGGGGACCTCAGGGGCTTTTCACAGTAGATATAAATGATGTGCTTCTCTTAGATTTATTAGACATTGACCTTAAGCAAGCACTAAATTCACAATATCTGGTCTATGCCAGATATGTGTCTATATGTAAACCTCTTCAATATTCAACTGTAATAAGAACAACCACATTTTATTATTTTTGAGTTTAGCCTGGCTTTTTCCTGCAACAATGTGTGCTAATCAAAATCTCTGTAGCTTCACACTTTTCAAATTTTCTGTGTGACAATAGTAGGTTTTTGGTTTGGTTACATTGTTAAATAATGTGGGTTTTCCTGTGTTCTTCTTTAAGCTTTTGAAAGTATAATCTGAAGTATAAGCTGTGACAATTCAGCCAAGATCAGTAAAAACAATGTCTGTATTAGAGCGGGTTCGAATCCCACCCCACCAGGTGCGGCCCAACCTAGCCACCAAGGTTGCCCTTGGTGGTCCCTAGCCGGGACAAATAATGGGAGGGTTCCCGAAAGCAGTCGATCTTTAGTGCTAGCAGCCAGCTACATATCCATGATCCTTCCATTTGCAAAGTGATGAGCCACACCATCGGGAGCCATTGTAGTCATCTCCATATAGCAAAGCAGAAGACTTAGATGTTATCATTAACTTTTTACCAATTTCATTATAGTTAAACATAACGATGCACTTTAATGTGGTACTGGGGTTGTCCCTGACTAAGAATTTTCTAAGGCAAACCATGCTGAAACAGATTTGACCAAGCCAAACAAAGTTACTTTATACAGTTAGATGAGTAAAATAAGTGGAATTCTCCACTGTGAAAGGTTTCTATTTAATCACATAACTTTGAATCCACTGAATTTATGCTATTTCCGTGAGTCTGCATCATCTCAAAATTGAATCTGACAATCAGCATCCCCGTATAGCTGGAATGGAATAATAATTTTTTCATAGTCACATTTTGCAATAATTTAACTGTGAGAAATGGCTCCTTAAATCAAACCTGGGGTCCACAATATGAGGCACAAGAGAACTAACAGGTCACAAAGTTCAATCAGGCCTCCAGAGTTTAGTAAAGATGTTTACATGTTAGTGACCTGTGGTGGAAAGTTTAATGAGATCCATGGAGGGTGAAACAGTCCAATAAAACCACTAAACTGGTCCAACAGTTCTCTTTGCAGGATTTGAAGACTAAATCAGACAAAAGTGAAATTCAACATCTAGAATCAAACCCAGAGACGATGTTGCAGTCTTCAAAGTTGACGGTTTTCTCTTTATTCACATATTCCCGTTACATTATGTTCCTGATCTAATCAACAACATTTGAGTTTCTTAATGGAGGAAGATCAGAATCTAACTTATTTAATTTTTGATGGGTATGTTGAACTTCACAAATACAGATACCTTTATTTTATGATATTTTTCATTATATATTTTCTGATAATTTGCAGTAATTGTACTATTGTGTACTTGATCTGGAAACACCAAAACCTCCATGAACCAATGTACATTTTCATTGCTGCTTTGTTACTGAACTCTGTTCTTTTCAGCACTAACATCTACCCAAAGCTTTTGGTCGACTCCTTATCTGAAAAACAGATCATATCTTATCAAGCCTGCATTTTTCAGTATTTTATTTTTTATGTTTTAGTCGATTCAGAGTTCTTACTGTTGACAGCCATGTCCTATGACAGATATGTGTCTATATGTAAACCTCTGCAATATCCAAATATCATGAGGAAAAAAAACATCAGTATTTTTCTGGTTTTAGCCTGGGTTGTCCCTGCATGTCAGTTTATAGGATTAGCGACACTGAGTTCTTATCAAAAACTCTGTAGTTTCACTCTGAATGTAGTTTTTTGTAATAACTCTTTTTTTAAACTTTTCTGTGTAACGTCTCGAGCGATATCTGTTTTTGGTGTGTTTACTTTGTTAAATGATGTTGTTTTCCCTGTGATCTTCATCATTTATACATACACCAGGATACTTATAATATGTTATCGGAGCAGTGGAGATGTCAGGAAAAAAGCTGCACAGACCTGTTTACCTCACCTGCTGCTTTTAATCAATTATTTTATTTTGATCACATATGATCTTATCATAGTTCGACTGGAGTCTGAGTTTACAGACACTGCACGTTTAATCATGAATTTACAGTTAGTTTTGTATAATCCTCTATTCAATCCAATCATATATGGACTAAAAATGAAAGAAATTTCTAAACATCTCAAGAGGTTGTTCTGTCAGCAGAAAATGAACTAAGGATTTGCAGTGATTGCAGTAAAGAGCTTTGTCAGCTTCAACTGTGATGACTGATCACTGTTCTTCCATCACTCTGACAGCAGCAGCTTTTTTAGCTTTGGCCTTCACTGTCCAGCAGCAGCTCTGACTTTATATTTATATACAGTATATACGTGAACACTTTTCTTTGGTGGTCTGGACTGGTGTACAGAAATTTCTACGGTAGGTAACAGATGAGTTCATGTGGACCTTATGTGGTCTGCGACAGGTTCAAAATTGCAGATTGGATGTGTAAAAATTCAGCCCTGCACTTGTTGAAAAAATTGGTGGGGTTCTCAAGAAGCAAATAGAAAATGTTACTTAACCTTAAATCTTAAGACTTATTAGGATTTTAGTTTTGAATAAAAGTATCGTGAAAAATCTGCTGGAGTACAGGACTTATTTTGGACCAATCTGTATAATCCTAATGGCTTTACTGTTAAATTTACAGTCCGTGTAAAAGCTTTCCCCTCTATTGGTTAGAGACACTGAAATAATTACTGTTAGATTCTGATCAACTCAGCGAGTGTAATTAATGCAGTAACATGGCTCCACATGCTAAGTGAGACTCAATTCCATTTTTTGGCCCACAGACTCTTTCTGGGCTTGGCCTTGTCTGAGCCTCTTCCACTCCACACACACACACAGAAAAAGCATAAACGTTGGCCCAGATGTTACTGATAAATTAAGACAAGACAGGTGTAGACATAAAGTCAGACCTTAGTCAAAAAAGACACTGACTTATTATCACACTGAAAATTCAGAAGGTCAAGTTCACATAACTTTATTTTCCAGGAGTTTTACAAAAAGCAAATGTTGATATCCAGAACTTAATGCAACATCTTCTGCCTTTATTTCATTTGTGCATGCTTTTAAATACGATCTTATGTTGTGTGTTTTCAGGTAAATACTGTAAGTAGCCTAGAAATTAGCATAGAAACCAAACTATTATCAGTGACAATTCAAGGGAAAAACATTGATGTTACAACATAAGCTGGCAGCCAGGTACATATCCATGATCCTCCAATTTGGAAAGGGATGTGCCACTCCCAAGCCCATAGTATGCATTGCACTGCAACTTAATTTGAAAACCTGAAGTTCAGATTAAAATGCAAAAAGGCAATGAAATACAGAGAACAAATGTGGATGGAAGGTTGGGCTGCAGGTCTGGCAGGAGGCCGGGATTAGAACCGGCAGCGTTGACCCACTCAGAGACAGAAACAGAACCTGTACAGGCAGCAGGAATCCGGCAAAGAACAGGAGCAGGCAGGTGCCCTAGGAACAGGTTGTGCTGGCTGGTGACTGTTAGAGCTAGAGTTCGGTACAGGAAAGGTGAGTGGGCAGGGAACATATTTCCCCCTATAGAAGCCCACCTCTCGAACAAAGTCTGGGTCCCGCTTCCAGAAGACAGCCAGCCTGTCAAGGAACTTTAGGTCTGTAAAAAATACCTCCTTGGAGACATTAAAGTCCTTCCAGGAGAAGGGAAGAGATTTCTAAGCCTCCACCAGGCCAGGAAAAGAAACAGGCGGTCTCATGGTGTCTCCCCCCACACGTCTCAGGGTCTGATATTCGGCCAGACCCTTCTGTCAAGTTTAGTATAAGGATGGACCCAAGTGAAGAGACGGCGAGAGAGAGAGTTAACTGATAACGGTTTATTTAAGGCAAAAACTCAAGAATCAACTAAAGGACTAACAAAAGATCGCTCCTAAGAGGAGGACATGAAAAAACTCACAGGTAACAAAAACACTGGGCTATGCTGAACAAGATAAATCTAGGCTACAAAACCAAAATAAACACCAGGATAAATGACTATGGTAACCAAAACAGAATCAGAAACAGAACAAACCAAACCTCAGATCGGGAACGGAGAACAGAGTTCAGGACAATGAGATGTGCGGGCATTGTCCTTACATCTGAAACTAGTGTACGAGGGCTGGATAGCCGATGCTAAGCTCAGGGCAACGCAGCTGGAGAAGTGGTGGAGGTATGGGAAGAAAACCATCATAGGCTGCAAGAAGAACAACTGCAGCTGAGTGGAGGGGCTTGGAAAGAGCAGACCAGTTTTACCAGTTCTTTAACAAGCTCAACTACTCTGCTGCTTTTACCGTTTCATCTCCCCGCTGAAGCCTTCATTCCCTCAACCCGCCCCCCAGCTCCTTTAACACTATCCAGTCCCTCTTACTCAGAAATAAGCTAGTCAGATGGGGCTTGAATCACTCCTGTCATGTGGATCATGGACTACGTCATGGGGAGACCAAAATATGCCAGGCTGCACGATTGCATCTCTGGGACTCTGGTCAGCAGCAATGGGGCACCCATTGAAATCAGGGGACCATGATCTCTCCTCTCCTGTTTACCCTGTACCCTGTGGTTAGAACTCTAAGTTATACCACAGGTCTTCCGCTGACCCTATAAACACATGAGGTGAGGAGAATCTTCAGCTCATTGATTGTTAGGTAGGCTGGGGTTCCAGATGGGATCCTGGAAAGACTGACTAGGGACCATGCTAACCAGCTTGCAGTATATACAGACATATTTAATCTGTCACTGCTATAATCATACCAGTCCCCAAACAGAGTAACGTCAGCTGCCAGACCAGTGGCACTGACACCAATTGCTACAAACTGCTTTGAGATTGTGAAGCACATTAAATCCATCTTCCTTCCAGTTTGGACAAGCACCATTATGTGTACAAGTCCAACCGGTCTAGGAAAGTTACCAGTGTCATACACCCTACAAGCAGCTATGACACACCTGGAACAGAAAAGTGCATATGTCAGAATGCTGTTGGTAGATTACAGCTCTGCAAACTGCTTGACATAGGACTCAACAGCAATGTGTGTATGTGGATTAGAGATGAGAGTCAAAGAACACAAAGCACTTCCTTTCTTCTCAGTTTCTCCAGTTTAAAGTTTAGGCCTATGGGATGTCATGTTTTTTTTATTTATTATTATTTAGTTTTTTTATGTAAACAGGTCATGCAGGGATTCAGGCCTCCAGAGTTTAGTAAAGATGTTTACATGTTAGTGACCTGTGGTGGAAAGTTTAATGAGATCCATGGAGGGTGAAACAGTCCAATAAAACCACTAAACTGGTCCAACAGTTCTCTTTGCAGGATTTGAAGACTAAATCAGACAAAAGTGAAATTCAACATCTAGAATCAAACCCAGAGACGATGTTGCAGTCTTCAAAGTTAAAGGTTTTCTCTTTATTCACATGTTCCTGTTACATTATGTTCCTGATCTAATCAACAACATTTGAGTTTCTTAATGGAGGAAGATCAGAATCTAACTTATTTAATTTTTGATGGGTATGTTGAACTTCACAAATACAGATACCTTTATTTTATGATATTTCTCATGATATATCTTCTCATAATCTGCAGTAATTGTACTATTGTGTACTTGATCTGGAAACACCAAAACCTCCATGAGCCTATGTACATTTTCATTGCTGCTTTGTTACTGAACTCTGTTCTTTTCAGCACTAACATCTACCCAAAGCTTTTGATCGACTCCTTATCTGAAAAACAGATCATATCATATCCAGCCTGTCTTGTTCAATATTTTATGTTTTATTCTTTAGGTGATTCAGAGTTTTTACTGTTGACAGCCATGGCTTATGACAGATATGTGTCTATATGTAAACCTCTGCAATATCCAACTATCATGAGGAAAAAAACTGTTGGTATCATTCTTGTTTTAGCTTGGTTTTTTCCTGCTCTTCAAATTCTAGGATTAGCAACAATGAGTTCCTATCAGAAACTCTGTAGTTCCACTCTGAAAGTAATTTTTTGTAATAACTCATTTTTCAAACTTTTCTGTGCAACTTCAAGAGCAATAACTGTTTTTGGTGTGTTTACTGTGATAAATGATGTTATTTTCCCTGTGATCTTCATCATTTATACATACACCAGGATACTTATAATATGTTATAAAAGCAGTGGAGATGTCAGGCAAAAAGCTGCACAGACCTGTTTACCTCACCTGCTGCTTTTAATCAATTATTTTATTTTGATCACATATGATCTTATCATAGTTCGACTGGAGTCTGAGTTTACAGACACTGAACGTTTAATCATGACTTTACAGTTAGTTTTGTATAATCCTCTATTCAATCCAATCATATATGGACTAAAGATGAAAGAAATTTCTAAACACCTCAAGAGGTTGTTCTGTCAGCAGAAAATGAACTAAGGATTTGCAGTGATTACAGTAAAAAGCTTTGTCAGCTTCAACTGTGATGACTGATCACTGTTCTTCCATCACTCTGACAGCAGCATTTTCAGCTTTGGCCTTCACTGTCCAGCAACTCTGAGCTTTTATATATATACTGTGTATATATATATATATACAGTATATAGGGACACACTTTTCATTGGTGGTCTGTGCTGATTGTAAAGAAAAATGTACTGTAGGTAACAGATGGGTTCATGTGGAGCTTTTCTGATCTGCCACAGGTAAAGGTTTGTAAATTGGATGTGTACAAATTCTGCTCTACACAAAACATTGATAGATTGTACAGAATTAGTCAGGTGTCATGTTTTTAATCCATATGAGCTTATGCTGTGGTTGAAAGAAAATTAATTTGTTGACAAAATAGCTAATTAGTCTTTTAAAGGATAGACCACGCTTATGCCAAAGAGCTACTGTAGGTCTTGTGTCTGAAAAAGAGAAAGCAAAGATCTGTCACTGTGGATATAAAACTGTAGACAAAGCAGCATTAGCTTAGAATTTTTAGGTGACTCTGGACGAATACAGACAACTGGCAATGTTAATACTGTGGTTCTCTCAAGTATTTAGCCATTCCAAGTTGCCTCTTTTATTGACAACCTGATGCCTGCGGACGCTGATTTGCCACGTTGAACTGGGCAAAAAGCCACCGGCAGCGGTTTGATGAGAAGCAAAACTGCAGGGTGCACTGCAAACACCAGACCAATAGAGGTCCCGCTAATGTCTGATGGTTGGGTTTGTTTGTCCCAGCCCTTTAAGCAAACCAATGATTTTAGTTTCTGTTGGGAGAAGTGTGTTTAAGCATCAGTAAGGAAATAAGTGGTACAAAGAGCAGAGGGGTAGACGATGTTCTTTAGTACAATCAACTACCAGAAAGAAAATATAATGTGTGAGAACTGACTGAAGGGTCAAAGTGGTTTTAAATAGTCCGACACTTGGCCACTGTGAACTGTGTAGCTGTTTAAAAGTCATAGCAGGTCACAAAGTTCAATCAGGCCTCCAGAGTTTAGTAAAGATGTTTACATGTTAGTGACCTGTGGTGGAAAGTTTAATGAGATCCATGGAGGGTGAAACAGTCCAATAAAACCACTAAACTGGTCCAACAGTTCTCTTTGCAGGATTTGAAGACTAAATCAGACAAAAGTGAAATTCAACATCTAGAATCAAACCCAGAGACGATGTTGCAGTCTTCAAAGTTAAAGGTTTTCTCTTTATTCACATATTCCCGTTACATTATGTTCCTGATCTAATCAACAACATTTGAGTTTCTTAATGGAGGAAGATCAGAATCTAACTTATTTAATTTTTGATGGGTATGTTGAACTTCACAAATACAGATACCTTTATTTTATGATATTTTTCATTATATATTTTCTGATAATTTGCAGTAATTGTACTATTGTGAACCTCCATGAGCCTATGTACATTTTCATTGCTGCTTTGTTACTGAACTCTGTTCTTTTCAGCACTAACATCTACCCAAAGCTTTTGATCGACTCGTTATCTGAAAAAACAGATCATATCATATCAAGCCTGCATTGTTCAGTATTTTATGTTTTATGTTTTAGTCGATTCAGAATTTTTACTGTTGACAGCCATGTCCTACGACAGATATGTTTCTATATGTAATGCTCTGCAATATCCAACTATCATGAGGAAAAGAACTGTCAGTCTACTTCTGGCTTTTGCTTGGCTTTTTCCTGCATGTCAGTTTGTGGGATTAGCATTGATGTGTGCAAATCAAAAACTCTGTAGTTTCACTCTGAATGTAGTTTTTTGTAATAACTCTTTTTTTAAACTTTTCTGTGTAACGTCTCAAGCGATATCTGTTATTGGTGTGTTTACTTTGTTAAATGATGTTGTTTTCCCTGTGATCTTCATCATTTATACATACACCAGGATACTTATAATATGTTATCGGAGCAGTGGAGATGTCAGGAAAAAAGCTGCACAGACCTGTTTACCTCACCTGCTGCTTTTAATCAATAACTTTTTATTGTTTACATATGATCTTGTTATTGCTCGATTAGAATCTGAGTTTACAGACACTGCACGTTTAATCATGAATTTACAGTTAGTTTTGTATAATCCTCTATTCAATCCAATCATATATGGAATAAAAATGAAAGAAATTTCGAAACATCTCAAGAGGTTGTTCTGTCAGCAGAAAATGAACTAAGGATTTGACAGCACTCTGACAGCAGCATTTCCAGTAACTCAGCAAAACCAGCAGCTCTGAGCTTTTATATACATATGTACGTATATATGTGTATATATACATATATATAGGGACACACTTTAATAACCTTTTTGATGTGACCTTTAGTTTGAAATAAAAATATCCTTAATGATCTGTTGGACCTCAAGATCTGCATCACTTCTGATGTTTTTACTGTTAAATTTAGATTCTGACTAAAAACCTTCCAGTCTAATGTGTATAGAAACAAATTATTTACTGTTAGATTCAATCTCGTTACTGTGTCCAGAGATTCCAGTAAATAATGCATTGACTCTGCAGTACCAGAATTAAACACAGCCAACTTCAGATATGATAAATACAAGTACTTATTGAGCTGCAGAGAAATCATACAACACTCTACATGTTTTTAACAAAAGTATTGGCAGTTTGACTGATTTGGTTTCGGAGGAATCTCTGGGTCAAAGGATTTCACTCATAGCACATTACCATTACCATCAGAAGATAGGTAATGAAGGAATGAAAATGGTCACCAACAATAGTCAGGTAGGCTGTGTTTTTTTTAACGATGGGCATTTAATGATGGGCACCCCCCACACCATTAGATCAACACCACCACCCTAAACTGGTGAACTACATGATGGATCCATGCTTTCATGTTATTTTCAGCAAATTCTCAGCAAATTCTCACTCTACCATAAGAATTTACCAGAAATTATCAGAACCCAGATTTAAATTAAAATGCCAATAACTGATTCAGTTAAACCTGATTTATGATAGAGAATGCTGATCCAGATGAAAAAAGTAAAGTAAAGTAAGACTGAGACTCATCCTTGGTAAGACAAGTTAGAGAAAAAACATCTAAAATAACTTTTTTATCACAGGAAACAGTGTTAAACTATGTACTGTAAGGTGACCACTGTGCTGCAAACCACAGGCACTAAACTACACAGAGGAAACCGTGGTTTTTACTGCTGTGAGTCTCATTTCACCCAGTGACAGAATGAGACAAACATCTCCTGAGTGTCTGATCAGTAAGTTCAGTCTGTTCTCTTTGCATTTCAGTAATTACATAAGATGTACATATGATGTGTTAAATGTAGAAGAGGAAACTTCAGAAAAAAAAATCGCACAACTGTAAGTCTGGAGTAGGATGAAGGTGACAGTACTGATAAATGTGTTGATCAATTAGGCAGAACATCATTTGACTCTAATACAATTCATGCTGGTGTCCAGCTGCAGTGATTTAAGTAAATGGTAAATGTTCTGCACTTATTTAGTACTTTTCTACCTATTGGCACACTGCTTCTTATTCACCCATTCACACACTCACCGACCAACATTGACCGGGAGGAACTAAGTTGGGAGTTCAGTGTTTTGCTCAAGCACACTCAAGGACGACCGCTATACCTTCCACAGTCACCCCACAAGTCCAGCTGACAAACATAATATTGTCTAGAACAGCACAGTGACTTAATTTATTAACTTTATTTATGTATCGGCCCAAGTAAACAGTGTTGCTGTACGTGAAGCAAATTAAATCTCAACTGTCATTTGTCTTTAGTTGTGAATTCACTGCTGAGCTGCACAACAAACCACCGGTCAGTAAACTTCAGCTGTGGTTGGCTGAAACCAAAAAACTGTTCATTTCCTTTCAAAAAATTCTGCATAAGAACAACCACTCCACAAAAAGAGCAGATGTGTGTTTGAGCTTTAGCTGCTTGGATTCAAGTTGTAAAGTGTTTCAGTAACAGTATCAAGAAACAAAAACTTTCACAGTCAGTCAGATTTAACCACTGTCTTCAGTTAAAGATCAATTACAGATCCTCTGAACATCCTGTGTGACAGACTTTCTGTAAGAGACATGAGGCTCAAAAGTTTCCCCCTAATATTGGAATAGAAATCAGGTTCTTGTGTTCAACAAACACGGTTTTGAACCTCAGTGCTTCAGTGTTAAATATATTTATCTAGTTATTAATCTAAACATTTCTCCACAGCTCATCTGACTGTGAGTCACAGCAGGTCTCAGTTTTTAAGTCATATTTAAGTTATACTGTCTCTTTGAGCTGTGAGGAACTTATAACTTTGTAAAAGTAGAATTGCTGGCAGAGCTGCTGTATTGTGTTTTATTAAATTCCACAGGTGGTCATAATGTTATACCTGATTGTATAATAAATCATTTTTCCTCTGAGGCAAAATTAAACACGGGCATCTTGTACTATCTGCACGCAGATATTCAGTTCAACAGGAGAAACTTCCAGAGTTTAGGAGTCACAGCTTTAAAGTCTCAGTCTCCATTAGTTTTGGATAAGTAAAAACAACCAATTCGGATCGAAGGATTATATAAACTTGCAGTGGTGATGATCATTATTATCATATTGGTAAAGGCATTTATCGTTAATTTAGTTTTTATAATCCTCTGCGATCGCCTTGAACGCACCAACTGGTCAATAAAGGCGTATGACGTCAGACGCTGAAAGCAGCACGCGCGTCTATCTGCGGTGGGCGCGGTTAACGGCGGCACCGAATTTAAAAAGTCTCTACGTTTTTTAATCCAAACGCTGAACTTTAAGCTGAAAGAAATTAAAAGAGAAAAGAGTCTGAACTGGAGGTGATGTCGATATCTGCTGCAAAGAGGTGAGTGACGGTCTGTACATGAAGTGTGGTCTCAGATAAAATTGTGATTATTGTTGCGTGTGTTTGCTCGTGTTACATCCGAGTGGTGATGTTTAGCTAAATGTACATTAGCGCTGTGTGCGCTGCAAATACCAGTTCACCAAATGCACCAGGGCAGAGTGATCCGGGCTGTGGCAGCTCAGAGGAGAAAGTGGAAATTATTTTATGTACCTGGTAAAATTTAGAGGAGAGCCTACACGCGGGTAAACCAGGTAACAGGTGTTTGGTGCGCGGCCTGTGGAGGCCTCTGCAGACCGCACCTGGTTAAGGAGCGGGAGAAGCCAAAAATGGACTTTGTTTTTTTGTTTGTGAGATACGTTATTAATCCCCGGAGGTAAATGTTTGTGTACAGTAGGCACATATTATAACTACAGTACAGATACAAAGTAATACATCAATGAAGTAAAAAACAAAACAAAACAAACATTAATACTCTAGTTTGTGCAGTTTAGTGAGGTGATCGGTCATAAAAAGGCAGAGATGCCCACTGAAATGCTTCAGTTTGTTCTCATGTGCATATGCAGAAGCAGTGGCTGTATTTGAGTTATTGTAGTTATGTTGTGAATAAGATCTGTCTGCTGACACCGCAGACAGTCATTGCACAGAGGACTTGAAGAAGCCTCTTACTGAAGCTGCTCCGCTGTTCGACCAGCAGCTCGTGGAGAGGAAGTGAGCTGTTCTCCATGATGTTTAACAGCTTGTGCAGCATCCTCCTCCCCATTACCAGCTCCAGACTTTCCACAGTGGTCTGCAGGACAGAGCCAGCTTTCCTAATCTATTTACTCAGTTTATTAGTGTCACTGGTAAACATCTGGTTCCACAAGGACCTGAGCTTCCTCAGGAAGGAAATGGTCTGCTGAGACTTTCTGTGGACAGCCACTGTGTTGCATGTCCAGTCCAGTCTGTCCATCTCCTCACCCAAAATGGAGATGAGTTGACTCTGCTTCTATTCCTCCTGAAGGCCGAAACCACCTCTTTGGTTTTAGCCACATTCAAGATTAGGTCATTGTTTTCACACCAGTCCACAAAGCTGTCCTGTAAGCCTCTGTACTCTGCCTCCTCACCACCTGTGATACATCCCACCACTGCAGTTGTCAGAACCTCTGCAGTTGACAGGAGTTCAGGTTGTACTGGAAATCATAGTAATATTACAGAGATATAATTTACAGAGAAGGTAATATTTCTTTACCTCTATGTAACTATGACCCTTAAACTGATTACTTTCTGTGTATACTTGAGTGCTGACGGTTATTAGCGCTTCACAGGGAGAGCAGAGGTCATGAGTGATGAGCTGTGGTCTTAAACTAGCTGGAAATCATAAGAGTAACTGAGCTTCTAAATTAATAAAGTGAATGTACAAGTAATGTGGGTCTGTAATCTTTCTTCAGGATTCTCTCAAATGGAATAAACACATCAGTAGGACAACCAACAGAGATTTCTTCGAAACCTGAAAACCTCAGGTTGGCTCATGACTTTTTCTTAACAGGTGAGTACAAAAGATTGATGAAATCATTAAACATACTTAGTTAAAACTTGGTTTACTGGCACAAATCATGAGGCTTTATTTTAAGCAATATCCACTTATTACTGCATATTCGCTCAATGCACTGAATTAAAATGGCTGAAGTGGCAGCAAAGGGACTTTACACCAGAAACTGTTGTAAACTGTTGACCTACCTGTTGGTCTCCTTAATGCTGACCACTGTTGGATCTGTGTGCAATGAAAACAGTGCCCAAAGTCCTAAAATTATTATTTTTTTTTCTTTTACAGGTAGATCTACGAACTGTAAGTCACAATTTTTTTTAATTTTGTTGGGCCGCCGTGCCATAACTACTTTGTCTTGGTCGCTGTGCCATCTCTATTAATTTAAATTAATTGCAGTCTTGCTGTTTCTCGCTCTCTCAAACATGGCTGCCATGCTGTCCATTTGTTTATTTGAATACATTGATGCCATTTTTGACCTGACATTCTAGTGTTTGTTTATTTTTGGCCGCCGTGCCCTTTGAGGTGTTTTGGCCGCCGTGCCCTTTGAGGTGTTTTGGCCGCCGTGCCCTTTGAGGTGTTTTGGCCGCCGTGCCCTTATATTTATTGCCGTCAGCCCGCGTGCCTGGCCGTCCGTCCGTCCGTCCGTCAGCCCCCGTGCCTGGCCGGCCGTCCGTCCGTCCGTCAGCCCCCGTGCCTGGCCGGCCGTCCGTCCGTCCGTCAGCCCCCGTGCCTGGCCGGCCGTCCGTCCGTCCGTGCCGGCCGGCCGTCCGTCCGTCCGTCAGCCCGTGCCTGGCCGCCGCCCCGTGCCCCCGTGCCTGGCCGGCCGTCCGTCCGTTCTTTCAGTGTCCAATTATTCAACATGGCCATCTGTTAAGTAGTTTTTACTATGTAGCCCAAGCCACAACTTTAGCTCTGTGGGCCTGTCTAATGCAAAGTGTGAAATTTTAAGATGTTTTGTCTTGGCTGCAGTATTCCTGTTCATTGTGTTAGTTTTGTTACCTTGTCTCCCAGCTATCTTACTGTGTGTAACATTAGCTTGTTGTAGCATCTTTGAGTTAATTTCCCTCCTGCTTTACTTGGATAAACTACCTGGTTAACTATGTCGGCTTGGTACCTCTTTGGTTGTATGTTTTGGATTTATTTCCTTCTTTGATAAACTTGGTAGTTATCAGTCTGAGTGCCTAGATGGCTGTTAGCTTGTGATATCTGGTTTTAGTCTCTATACAACAACTTTAAGAAACCTGGTTATAGTGGTTTGAACTTTAAGTCTACCTAATTTTAGGCTTCAGCTTGATGGAATACTTCTCTCACGCTCATTTCTCACTCTGCTTCTATCTAAAATGGCTGCCATGCCACACCAAATGTTCAGTATTGTTTTAACTTTTTATTCCCCAGGATCATCATCATCAATTGGTGAGTGCCATTTTTATTTTTCAGTTTCAGTCTTTTCTATCCTCTTAATAAAGAACAAAAAAAAAACTGTCTGTCTTATCTGCTTTATGTTGCTTGGCTGCCGTGCCAAGACTGTGCCTTCCTAATGCTAGTTTGACACCCCCGCACTCTACTTTCGGTCGGTCTGCTGCTATTTTTGTCCGTGACCACCTGCCCGTCCTTGCTCGTCATCTGCTGGTATCGTTTTAAATTTTCATATGGAGCAACAATGTAGACAAGGTCTACCAACACAGTAAGTGTCGTAGGGTATATTTTGGTGTCTGCACATTACAACTTACTTTTCTCCAGCCGTTCGTTCATCCATCCAACATGGCTTTTTGCTCAGTCTGTCGGTCAAATATCGTCATAAATCTAACAGGCAGTCCATTCGTGTAAGCTTTGATTCATTTTGGCTCAGCAACGTAGACAAGGAAGGTCTACAAACAGTAAGTCTCATCTGGGGGGGGTTGTGATTTTGGTTGGCCGCCGTGCCACAATTTACTTGAATTTCTCATTGGTCAAACTACAATGGCTGCCTGTACATCGGTCCGTCGTACGCAAACATGGCAGCCTATCCATCTAACTAAAACTGAAGTAATATTTATCAATAATCACCAGGAAGGTGTATAAACACGGTAAGTCTCTGGGGTAACATGGCCGCCGTGCCATCACAGTTATATTTTTGTCCCACGTGGCTGCCAGTTTGTCCGTTTCGCCATTACGGTAATTTATTCGAGGACATCTACTGACCGCAAGGGTTTTGATTTGGTTTATGTTTTTGCTTGGCTGCCAAGCCACTCTCTTGCTGTTATGCCTAAAACATGGCTGCTGTGCTTTGACTAATCACGTGCTAGATTTCTGTTGCTGCAATAATTTATTTCTAGGTAGATCTCCAAACGGTAAGTGCCGTTTTATATTTTTGTTTGGCTGCTGTGCCCTGCTGTCTATAGCTGACTACCCCATTATTGGATTATTTTAAAATGTAAAAGTTTGTGGCCTCTAGTGAAATATTGGGTTGCGTTTTATTGGTTGTGTTGATGGAAGTCCTGCTGTCATGTTGGTTCATCAATAAGCAAAAGTGAACATAAGTTGTGTGTAGCTTAGTGTTTTTGAAGTCAGGTCTGCATTGGTGATCTCTAAAAGAGGTCTCTTTTGAAATTTAGAGCTCTACTGAGTTTGTGTGTAAACTGCTGATGATGTTGTTCTGACTATGCTTGTGTGCTTTGTCTATACCTCAATCAGTTCCTCATGTCTGTATTGTGGCGTAAACTCTACATTCAAAGTGTAGATAGTGGTTACTTGCTGTGTAGGGGCTCCAAATGGATTCATGTGAGGCTGATGGAGGTAACTGGTTAGTGATGGTTGTTTTAGGCTCTTGGTTGGTTACTTCTGATTGTGTCAGGCTATGTGTTATGGCCTATTAGTTGCAAAGCTTCAGAGTAAAGAGGG
Source organism: Channa maculata (assembly GCA_020496755.1). NCBI lineage: Eukaryota > Metazoa > Chordata > Actinopteri > Anabantiformes > Channidae > Channa > Channa maculata. Next base: position 25,801,495 of record CM035609.1, on the reverse strand, counting down.
TGGTAGCACCATTTTAAGGTGCAGTATGAGGGTAAAGGTGAAAACATACTGAGGCACACTGCTAGAGTGTCAAGTTTAACAAACCACTTACTGAAGCACACTCTGCACACACTTTTTAACTGAAAAGCAACGACAAAGTAATTGCCATATCTTTACAAAACTGACCTAAAAATTTGCACTTCAAAAATATAATTTTGTTGTGTGGATTTCACATTTGCAAATCTGGAAATCTCAATGACAAGAATAAAACATTTACAAGAATCTTAAGCTGACTACTTCTCAAATTTTAAAATTATTTAAAGAGAATTACTTTAGATGGATGGAGAGCAGATTGGCCAGCGACTGCAGGGTCCACGGTTCGATCCTTTTTTCCTAGTCCACATGTAGGTGTCCTTTTGGGCAAAATACTAAACCCAAAGTTGCTCCATGTGTCTTGGGTTGTAAGTGATTGATGACGACTTCAGATTTGGAGTCAAGCCATTATACATGATATGTTAAGGTCATATACCTTTTATCAGTCTATTAATATCAGTAACTCCTTAAACCTAAATTTATCCTTCTTCCATAGACCCTTTAAAAAAAAAATGCTGGATTAATGTATATAAGGTTGAAATCATGGTGAGAAACATTGGAAAATTAGACACATTTCTACCTTCTTCCACAGAAAAATTGTTTGCCAAACAAACTAATATAATAGTTACATCAACTTAAAGTCTTGCTCTAACTTGGTGTAACCTCATTCTCTGGCCATGTCCATGTTAAGCCAGTTAAATTTAAATACCCTTTTCTGCTCTGCCTCTTTGCAGACTAAAACTTTCTTTCCTTTGAGATTTTCGCACACATTCATGTTTTACTGTGGATGGACACGTGAGCAGATACCATCTGGTGTGGAGCATGTGGTCTTTCCAATGTTTTTAGAATTTAACTGGCTTGATGCAGACAGAGCTTGTTTGTGTTTCTATGTTTGTCAGTCTCTCTTAAACCACTTTCTGTTGTGCACTGAAGATCACATAGTTTTTCTTGACACAATGGGTCCTGAATTTGTATTTCAGACTTTCATTCTCCTAAACTGTAAATTCACCCAGGCTTTTTTTTTTCTTCATCTTTGAAATTTTCTTTCAGGCTTTCCATCTGTCTTTTATTTATTTATTTATTTTGTGTGTGTGTGTGTGTGTCAATGTCTAATCTTGAAACAATGTTCTCTGCTGACCTACCAATAGTAAGTATATTCATTTTTTTTTTTTTTTAAATTCTCAGTTTGTTTTTTCCTGGCCATTGATCATCTAGTTTTTGTGCATGTAATGTGTTTTCTCATTTGGTAAGGTTTATTGTCTGCATTTGTCTGTCAATTTATTTGCTTTGTCTCCATGACCATCGATCTCAGTTCATGTAATCAGCCTGGAACAGTTCAGGTAAATCTCCAAATGGTAAGTTGTGGTGTGGGTTGTTTTTATATTGTTTTTTGTTTTTCTACTCTCTCCCCAACTATTGACTTTTGATCTCCAAATGGTTTTGTATTTGCACTTGGCAGCTACTGTTTACTTTGAGAAATATTCTGGCTTTTTTTTTTTTTTTTTTTAAATTCATTTTCTTTCAGGTTTCTGGTAATTCAGCACTTTCGGGGGTAAAACTACTATTTGCTACTGAAATATTATTATTATTATTTATTTATTTATTTTTTTAATCCGCCAATAAGTTCCTAGACCAAAGTTTGTTTGTACCTGGCTACTTTAATCAAATATAAAATGACAGGACAGCTTTTGTGTAAATCCTACAATGCAATTTGTGCTTTGTCTTCCCGAGTTTAGTTGTACTGCTGTTGCTCACCACCACCCAACTAGAAGGAAAATATTTAGTAGAATTCTCAAATTAAATTTGAGGTTAAATGCTGGCTCATCTCTCTGCCAAGTTTCATTTAAAGCAGAAACTCAAGTGAGACGTTGGCTTCTAATAGGACTGATCGTTTTTGTTTTGCGTTATTCTATTCGTAGTTTGATACATTGGGAGGCCTCCCAGCAGGGGAACGCACCCCACCCCTGCGAAGCATTACATTATTGGGGTTACGGCATCAAATGATGTTGGGCTATTGTGTGCTGTTTCATGCGTACTTTAGCCTCGGAGCTGTTACTTGACAGTGCGTTATGTTCTTCGGAGGGAGCAAACCTGGCAGAGGGATGACTCGGGCAACTCGTAAAGTATCTATTTGGGTGTACTATTCAATCTGTAAGACTGGCGATGGCAACAGCAGCATGACTAAACCTCCTTGTGAAAAGTGTAGCAGGTTGACACAATATAAAATAGAACTACATACTACTACATGTTTTATTTTTTTAATATTTTGATTCAAAGAAAATAAAATGGCAACTTCATGGGCAGTATTCCAGAATAAGGTTTAAAGGTTCAAGTTATGCAAAGACTTTGTCAGGGACAAGTGCCAATTTGTTGAAGAGTTTAGTGATTGTTTGTAGTTTATTGCTCAGTAACTGTAGTATTTGACACACTTGGCTGTTTATCTTTTGTTTTTGTCCTTAGCTATCGCTTTTCTGTCTTTTCTGCTTTTGCCCATCTGTGTGTATAATTAGCTTGGAACAGTGCCTTTTTTTTATTTTTAGATGGAGCTAAAAACTTATTTTCCCCAAATTTGTCTCACATGTCTATCTCCTATTGTGCTTTGTAGGTGACTTGTGGCATGGAGTCTTATTCTTTTGGGTTGCTCTTTTAGATCTCCTAAACTGTTTTTTGTGTATTTCCTTTAAAGCTTTCATTCAGCTTAAAGTTCTTGTTATCCCCCCCTCAAAACATTCTTTTAAACTCATGCTCCTTAACAAGCACTCTCACAAGCCCACAAACTCACTTTAAAATCTTTTTTTTTTTTTTATATATATATATATACTCCATTCCTCTCTCCTGATCCCTCAAACTTGTACCTAACTTGTGGACCCCTTCACTCACATCCCCTTGAACTCTTCTCAATCTCTGAATTTTTCACAATTTTAAACTCTACTTCCTGCATACCATCCCACAACTCATCTCTCAAACTTATGAACTCTTACTCCGTGCCACGAAGTCCCTTTCCTCCCTGTCATTAACCTGCTCATACGAGGGATTAAAGGTTGAACTACAGAAAGTGGACAACATTTGAGGGTCGTTGCTTCCAGAATAAACTCGTCACACAGTGGAGTGGTGTCTAGCCGACTAACCAAAAGTGAGTAGAGACTATTTAGTATTTGCTTAAATGTTTGGTTACTGTGAACAGTGATTTATTTAGAAACTGAACAAACTTGTCCTCTAAAATTGTAACTGCTCATTACTGTCAGTAATGTTTTGTTGATTAAAGTCCAATTTAGGTCTGGTTTAAGGTAAAAATACAAAGGAATTTTGGTATTGGTCTATGTTCTAAAATTAAATTCCAAACCTAGTACTTAAATGTTACCATTAGGTCTTTATAATTTGTGTGGTTTTATTTGGGTTGCAGAAACTAACTATATAGAGATGGAGGCTGCAGTAGATTCAACAGGTTTCCATGCCTACAGAGAACTTGGGAGGCTGTGATCTGGGAAAGTGGTCCTGGATGGGTGAAGACAAAGGTCAAGCTACACCAAACCCTCTAACAACAAGGCTGTTGCACCTTGTTTTTTGGTGTTTTCACATTCATATTTTTCATTGCTTGTTTTGTACTAGATAATTATGTGCTAGACATCCATGAATACTTCAGACTGACAGGTGTCAACTATGCACTGCCACACCACATTGACCTGTAATATAAAATTATGTAAATTTAAAATATTATCTTTCTTAACTGCTTGTTGCAAAGGCTTTAAGATTCCAAATGTTGTCATTATACTTGATTATAATTGGTTGTAACTTTTTTGTGAATGACATCCTCCTCTGGTAATATAACCCATGTGAGTACATTTAAAATTATTAGCACCCAACATACTTAATTGAGCTTTAAATACTGGCTCATCTCTCTGGCAAGTTTCCTTCTAAGCGCGAACTTGATTTGCATATCGAGTTGAAAGGGGCTTAAGTGTCTACGCTTCGTCTTCGTTTCGTTCCGAACATTGGGAGGCCTCCCAGCAGGGGTACATACCCCACCCCTGCAAAGCTCGATTAATTAGGTTTACGTGACATTGTTGCTCTTTTTGATGGCTTCATATGTACACAAACTTGTATTTGGCAGGGTTGCGTTTTTCCGAGGAAGCAAACCTGGCAGAGGGATGACTCGGACAACTAAATCCAAGCAGATTGGGTGTATTCTGAAGTCTAGTAGTGTTGAGGACAATGTGACTGAACCATTTTGTTTGAAGTGAACTGTGCTATATTGATAAAATTGAAAACATGGGTTGTATTCCGGGAAAGGTTGGAAGGTTAAAGTGTGAAGTAAAATGTCATGTCAGTGGTTAAAGGGGAAAAAAAATGTTGACTTTTTTTTTTTTTTTAAATATCCCTTGTTGCATGTTATGTTGACAACAGAAGAAAAATTGTGTGATTTGAAAGATGTCCTGCTTTTGTCAAATGTCTTAAATTAGCCAGTTTGCTTTAAAAAAGAAATGCCTTGATCTTCACCTGAGTGAACCTGATACCTGGATTAGTACAAGGTTCTACACTCTTAGACTACTTGACAGACATGGCAGTTTTGACCAGATACGGTCAAGGCAGATGACCGTCCACCTTGAGCCTGGTTCTGCTGGAGGTTTCTTCCTTTTTACTTTTGAAAGGGAGTTTTTCCTCTCCACTGTCGCCTAGTGCTTGCTCAAGGGGAATGTTTGTTTGCATGTGTTTAAATGTAAACTTTGACATTCATTTTTATATTTATATATATATATATATATATATATATATATATATATATATATATATATATATATATATATATATATATATATATATATATATATATATATAAAAATTTATTTTGCTCACTTCTATAGTTATTATATTAGAACAAACTTGCATTACAAATGATTTAAATTAAGCTTCATACTATTGAACTATTGAGTTTGGTTTGAAGTGGTTTAAAGTCTAATTTCACCCTGGGACTGTGTAATGTTCTCAAAGCAGATGTGAATAAACTCTTCAAGATTACATTTAAAATTGCATTAAGGTTTGTACTCATTGATATTGCTTTCCTTTATACTCAGACTTTACAGAACTCAAATCTGTATGTTTGGTCATAGTGATTGTGACCTACAAGGGACTGCAAATGAAAATTTAAAATGAAGTGCTTAGTTGGGCTGCTACCTTTCCAGTTGTGTGTCTGAAGCAGGGCAATCTAAAGATTTTGTTTTAGCTTTATTATTAACTTTGTCTTCTTCAAATGGCCTCGGAAAACAAAATGATTATACTGAACTGCAGACTCGCGCTACCTGATCCTGGTGGGGTTGCATTAATGTTTTAATGAGGGCCAACTACAGGTCTCACCCATGTCAAATTTGGAGGAAAAGGCTGAATTGTTTGCTTTTCCTTACAGAGAGGGACATTGCGTTCATCAGGCTTTGTAAATCTGAACAGCTTCAACACACAACCACTGGTCATTTGAAGGCAAAGTTTTTTTTTTTTTTTTTTTTTCTTCAAAACCTAAAAATAAGCCCATATGGACATGAATTGGCACTGGTGTTTGTAACATTATTTAATCAGGTGTGTTTGGGTGGGTGGGGGGTGGGGGGGACTGCAACAGGCTGCAGCTGGGCCCGCACCTACGCATATTTTTCTGTCCAAAGCAAAAGCTGACAATTTTCTCGTTTCACTGATTTAGTGGTTATGAAGAAATGTAGCAATTAGGACAAAGAAAATTTGCTTGTAAAAACTGTTTACTGTTAATGTGTCTGCTACTGGTTAAATATCCAGTCATAGACTAGCACATAAAGATGTTAAGTGCAGCACACCACCATAGCCTATAGCTTGGTTAAAGTCCAGCAACTTGTCGATTCTAGCAAGTGCAGTGTCAGTGGATTTCCCATCCCTAGAAGCAAGCTGATCTTTTAGAACTATCAGAGCTGTAACATTTGGGCCTGGTGGTGGTTTAGTTGTGGACTAGTCATGGAAGTATTGAAAATCCATTAGCTGTAACTAAAAGGAAGACAAAACATTTAATGTTAAGTGTTACAACAGAACACAATAGCAGGACTTGAATGGGTAGGGCAGCTACAGCCAATACAAGTTGAGATGTGCTACTTCACAGGAATGAGATCAAGTTCTCAGTTGAAGCTGTGCAGGAAGTTGTTATGGTTCAATACATTGAAATAGGCCTTGCTGAAGTTTTAGATTGATTTCTCCATTCAAATAACTGTATAGTTTATTACTTTAATTTACTTTAGGTAATTATGATTAATTCATGATTTTAACACACTAAATGAAGCACTGAAAAGATGGCAGGTAGCAAAACCCAGGCCAGTGTAATGCCTATGGATACAGGTCTCTAGAGTTTGAGTAACTGACATGTAAACAACCTTATCAAAGTGGGAAGTTTTAAAAACCTCATGAGATTCATGGAGGCAGAAAGTCTTATAAAACCTTTTCGTGGGCTCAAACTGTTCTCTTTCCGGGACTTGAACACTAAATCCCACAAGCTAAAATTTAGAAAAATACAGGAGCAATCTTCAAGGTCTAGTGTCTTGTCTATTCCTGTAATATTAACTGCCTGTTACAATACTCAGTAATTTATGATCTTTTAATGGAGGGAGAATTTAATGTAACATATCTAATTTTTGATGGACATGTGGAAGTTGATAAATACAAATACTTTTATTTTATGATTGTTTTTGTAGTTTACGTTCTCATAATCTGCAGTAATTGTACTATTGTGTACTTGATCTGGAAACACCAGGACCTCCATGAGCCTATGTACATTTTCATTGCAGCCTTGCTAACAAACTCTATAATTCTCTGCACTAATATCTACCCTAAGCTCTTGACTGACTTCTTATCTGAAAAACAAATCACATCTTATCCAGCCTGTATCGTTCAGTTCTATATGTTGTACACTTTAGTCGATTCAGAGTTTTTGCTGTTGGCAGCCATGGCCTATGACAGATATGTGTCTATATGTAAACCTCTGCAATATCTAACTATTATGAAAAAAACAACAATTGTTGTTTTACTGGCCTTAGCTTGGCTTCTACCAGCTTGTCAGATTGTGGGATTAGCAGCAATGAGTTCTTATCAAAACCTCTGTAGCTTCACTCTGAAAGTCATCTTTTGTAATAACAGAATTTACAAACTCTTTTGTGTGCCTTCAAAAGAAATAACTGTTTTAGGTGCATTTATTTTAGGTAATACAGTTGGTTTACCTGTGATCTTCATCATTTATACATACACCAGGATACTTATGATATGTTATCGGAGCAGTGAAGAAGTGAGGAAAAAAGCTGCACAGACCTGTTTACCTCATCTGCTGGTTTTAATTAATTATTTTTTTCTTATCACATATGATCTTATAACAGTTCGAATGGAATCTGATTTTCCAAAAACTGCCCATTTAGTAATGACTCTACAGTTAGTTCTTTATAATCTTCTCTTTAATCCCGTTATGTATGGACTAAAAATGAAAGAAATTTTTAAACATGTTAAAAGGTTGTTCTGTCAAAAGACAATAAATTAACACTGATACTGATATTGTCTGTAATAGAAATAAGGTGATGTGACTAGTCTGATCCATGAAAAGTATGTCTGGACTTGCATTGCATGCATTAAATACTTTTGTCAGCTTCAACAATGTAATGACTTATCAATATTCAGGGATAACGCACCCCTGACTTAAATCTTCCCATCTTGAGCCTTCAATGTCCACTCACTACTCTGACCTTATTATATTTATACTTGGTTTGTAAACCTTAATTCCTCTCATTGCCACTAATGTTTTTGATGCAGGATATGGTACAATTACTCCTTGCTTCACCAGTAATTCATAACATGTCTTTGCACCTGTGAAATCAATATAAATCATGATGCAGATTCTTTTCTTTTTCTGCTGTTCTTGGCTCGGCTAAGGTGCTTTCGGCTTGAATTAAAGAGGTTGGGAAGCTTCTCCACACAACGACATGACATTCAGGTTGTCTGTTTCTTACCGGGGCTGGACTGAGATTTAATATCAAATCAACCCTGGACTTTTTGGCCAGATAGTTGAACATACTGTACGTAAACCATTTTTGCACCCTCTTCAATAAATTTATCTACCACCAAGGGTACAATATAACAATGTGCTTTCACTCAAGTAGGCTACTGTACTTGAATTTAAGTTTCAGGTATTTTATGTATTTACTTTATAACTATCCAAATAATGAGGTGGGACTTGAAGATGTGCTTTATTATAAATAAAACTTTCCAACATGTAAGTAGAGCGTAAATTACAACCCCAATTCAAACAATAGTTGTGACAATGTGTAAAAGCTAAATAAAAGCAGATGATTGGCAAATCTCATCAAACCGTATTGTATTCACAATAGAACATAAATAACAGATGTTGAAACTGAAACATTTCACCATTTCATGGAAAATATTAGCTCATTTTTAATGAAACCATGGACACATTCTGGCACAAGATTGTTGAAATTTAGCTTAAATACAACAGGCCATGTTACAATATTATGTAGTATAAATCCCACAGTGGAAATTTCTGCTGGACCTGGGCTATCTACCACTGAAACTCTTAGCCCAGTTAGTTTTTTCTATGTGTGTGTGTGTATAAGCCATTCATAAGGTTTTTATTTTCTGAGTAAATGGTTTCACCTGCTACTTGTCTGATCAGCGTGTGACGAGAGGGGGCCAGTTGGATGGCTTTTGCTCAATGTTGTAAAAACTGGGCCCAAGCACACTAGACCTGGACCAGCTCATTAACTCACATGCACTCAAACAAAGCTGAACTTACACCATTGTATCCTTTTTAAAATGTCTTTATAAACTCATTTTCTAAATTCAATTGCTACGCAAAAAGTTTAGCCTAAATTACCTACATGCTTCATTTGCTTTTTCAGGTTTTAAACATTTACTTGTACAATACACAAAATTCCACTTTTATTGCTGCTTTTTGTTAGTTACTGACAATTGTAATGTTTTTTTCTTGGCCAAATTTATGTTGTGTATATATTTTATATATTTTGACTTAGTGACATTTCATATAAATGTGTTAATTATGGGGGGATTTCATAGATTTTTGTCCAATGGTAACAACTACGGAGAGAGGCTAACCCTACTATACTTAAGTAAAAGGTATATATGGCACCACATCCTCAACCAAACCGCACAATTTCTTTGAGATATTTACTCAAACATTACATTGTGACTTGATTTAGTAAAAGTGACCAATGGGAGAGCTTGATAGCCCGACAGTGGTACTATGCAGTTTTCAAAAATCTGTGTGTGCTCAGTATAATTTTCTGCTCCTAGAACACCCTATATTCCTCATTCTATGATTATTCCATATTCCATTCCTTGAGTCACAGATGGTAAATGAAATTAGGGCCGGGACACACTAAGTTTATGGTCAACTGTCAAAGCATCAGGCTTTCAGAGCACGTCAGCTAGCCTTGTTTCTTCTGTGTTGGGGAGAGAGAGCTAACACTGCTCAGCATCTGCCTGTCAGTGAGTTAGACCACCCTTAATGGCTGTTCAGAATCAGTGCATGAGAAAAGACCACGGTATTAGCAGCACAACTTGTGCTGTAATTTCTTATCAGACACACTGAATAAAAGAAGCTATAAACAGCCTGGGGTGAGTTTGAAAATAGTGAGCTAACACTGCTTTTTTTTGTTTTGTTTTTCAGATTTGTAAGTTTGGGCTCCCAGGACTTTGGGTTTCCCTTGTAGAACATGTAGGGCTACATTGGCTCTCTCCTATACTGTGTTCGAGTACCACTTGCCCAGATGAAGCCGACCTGACACAGCAGTGGGTCTTTGTCTGCACTAGCTCTTTGCGTTAAGTTTGCTGTGTCTTTGTCCTTAGACGTCAACCAGATAGAAGGTAATCCTCGTTCAAAAACTTTTAAAGTGAACAGTATAGTTAGAAATATAATATAAAATATACACAACATAAATTTTGCCAAGAAAAAAAGTGATAAGGTTTCATCGGGCACTAAATATTACAGCAGAAATCAAGTCCCAGGTGGATCGACTATGTATTCAAGCCTCCAGAGTTTGATAATGGGGTTGTTCATGTACATGTTCAGAACTGTGACTCATGGTCATTTTAATGAGATCCATGGAGAGTGAAACTGTGTTTAAAACCATTTTATAGACTCTAGCAGTTCTCTTTGCAGGATTTGAAGATTAACACTCACAAAAGTGAACTTCGAGATCCGGTAAATGTGAACAAGACAGTTGAATACAAAATAAATGTTTAAATCTACAACATTAAATACTTTTTAAATTACTTGGTTTTTAAATAATTCCGTTATATTATCTAATTACAAAATTTTACTGTCTTAATGGAGGAAGAATTGAATGCAACATATTTAATTCTTGATGGACATGTGGAAGTCGAAAAGTACAGATACCTTTATTTTGTTTTCATTTTAATAGTTTATCTTCTCATAATCTGCAGTAATTGTACTATTGTGTACTTGATCTGGAAACACAAAGACCTCCATGAGCCTATGTACATTTTCATTGCAGCTTTACTACTAAACTCTGTTCTTCACAGCACTAACATCTACCCAAAGCTTTTGATTGACTTTTTATCTGAAAAACAGATCATATCTTTAAAAGCCTGCATTGTTCAGTATTTTATGTTTTATAGTTTAGCTGGTTCAGAGTTCTTAGTGTTGACTGCCATGGCTTATGACAGATATGTGTCTATATGTAAACCTCTGCAATATCCCATTATAATGAGAAAAACAACCATAAGTATTTTTTTGGCTTTAGCCTGGCTTCTTCCTGCATGCCATCTTGCAGGATTAGCTGCAATAAGTTCTTATCAAAAGCTCTGTAGCTTCACTCTGAAAGTAATTTTTTGCAATAACACAATTTATAAACTTTTTTGTGCGACTTCAAGAGCAATATTTATTATTGGTGTGTTTTTTCTTCTAAATGTTGCAGTTTTACCTGTGTTTTTCATCATTTATACGTACAGCAGGATATTAATGATATGTTATCGTAGTAGTGGAGAGGTCAGGAGAAAAGCTGCACAGACCTGTTTACCTCACTTGCTGGTTTTAATCAACTTTCTCTTTTTGTTAACATATGATGTTGTTATAGTTCGACTGGAATCAGATTTCCCAAAAATGGCCTGTGTAATTATGACTTTACAATTGGTTTTATATACTCCTCTTTTTAATCCCCTTATTTATGGACTTAAAATGAAAAAAATCTCTAAACACCTCGAGAGGCTGTTCTGTCAAGAAAAAACTAATCAATGTCGTTTTTAATAATTACCCCTTCTGTAATAAGTGATCACTCTAGTCCATGAAAAGTATTTGTGGGAATGTTATTTTTTAAATTGCTTTATTTAAATGAGCCTTTGTCCTATTTGATCAAACTTTTTATACTAAAACTGAAAAAAAAAACTGCTACGATATAATCAAGTACCTTAAGAACTGTTGATGTATTTATAATTTTAGCTTTAGTTTTGTCTGCTTTTCATATTGCTGTACTTGTTCAGTGTTAATATTAAACACTGATTTTATTTATAAGCAGTCACAATCATTGTGATTTTGTTGAATGTTGTCAGCTTCCTTGTGCTTTTTATACTTTTACATACACAAAGATATTTATAATAACCTACGACAGTAGTGGAAGTAGTAGTGGAAATTTGTCTCTCACACTAATTTGTTTCAATTAATTTTCCTTATTTGGTTACATTTGGCATGACTATACTTAAACACATTGTCTGGAACTGATGGAATGAATGCTAAAAAGATGGATAACTTCCTCTCTAATATATGTGATTTGTTTGATTCCTTTTTTTAAATATGTATTTATTTTATAGCTATCCCATAGTGAAAAGGTTCGTCTTAAAAAATGTGATTGCCGATTAACTTCTTGCCTTGAGCTACAGCTATAATAGCTGATGTGATTAGATTACTGCTATGCTGCGTTGTATAGATTTGCATAATGATGAAGAAATGCAGAATTCTATCTTGTTAATTTGCAATCTATTAACTTAATGATCACTTTATAATTATTTTTATAAACAAATGTTAAAAGGCATCATGATGTGACAGGGGGATTTTTTTTTTTTTTCTTCGTAGCCAAGATAATGAATCAAAACATGAATCAAATCATGAAAACTGAAAGTTATTCCCCCAATATTTGTAATGACCAGTCAAACTTTGCCTTCTAACGCTAAAACTAAATAAATTTTCTTCTTTCAAAAGTGGTAAACGGAGTCCAAAATATACTGGATGTCAATTGCGCTCCTCCTGCTTCATGCTGGTAATTATGAGTGGGTGCTCTCAGGAGGTAAACCAGTTCTCCACCAAATAGCAGGGCTGTTCCCAGCTCCCAGCTCCTTCTGTCACATGTCAGTGTCCTTGAGCAAGACACTGAACCCCAACTTAGTTGCTCTGTGAATGCAGGCCAGCTACATAGCAGCTCCCCCAATGGTGTGTGCATGGCCCAGCTCCAGCGAACCCAACAGCTGTATGTGCAACTCGTGCTGTCACAATGTTTTTACAGTTCTGCATCCTCCGTACACCATGCAGATCTCACTTGGGTCTGTTTAAATCGCAGGATCAGTTAGTAAAATATTTAAAACCCAAATGTTGCACCCAAACACATGCTCATGGGTGTAAATCCTGTGTACTAGAGAGAGCAATGTATGTGGTGCAGTGCTTATCAGAGATGGATATGGAGAGCTATAAAAAAAATGTGTATAATTTTTACAATTTTACATTTGGTCACTGTGACAATAAAGAGAAAGGTAAAGTAAGAGGAATACAGTAAAAACCATCAAATAATAAAAAAACATTTTTTTATTAATCATATTGTTCAAAATAACCACAGATGCAAAAATCAACACTAAATCTCTACTTATGGTTGGTTACTTGTCAGCCAGCAGCCTGAATTAGCTTGTTCATCTCATAGGCCTCCATTGTCATCCAGAACTATTAAAACCATTAGCCAGACACTCCACTCTCTGGGTGACATATACTACCTGGCCAAAAGTGAAGTCACCACCTGGATTTAACTAAGCAAATAAGAACCTTAAACTAGTTAATTATTGCAGTGATTAATGTCACAGCTGGCAACAAGTTAAGTGATGCAACGAGTACCTAAAAACCAGAATATACTGAATGACCAGGTTTTCCATCGATGGATGACAATACTATGGATTGGTCACTACAAGCCCATGACCCTCTGACATCATTGTGGATTTGTGGCCAATAATTTTTTTTTTTACAGCATTGCTTTAGTTCAGTTTTTGGACATTCACTTATGCACAGCTCCCTTAAAGTCCCACTACAGCTTTTCCATTGGGTTGAGGTCTGGTACAAGGCCTTTCCAAAACCTTGATTCCTTTATTTTTTAGTCATTATGGTGTGCTTTGGATCATTGTTAGGTTGCTTGATCCGATTTCGAGCTTTTCAAGCTTTAGCTGGTGGACCGATGGCCTCACATTTGCCTCTGTAATCTTCTCTATACGAGAGGAGTTTATGGTTCAGTCATTGACTTTTACCAAACATGGCACTTTAAGGCCAAAAAACTGCACTTTGGTCTCATCTGTCCATGGGACAACCAGAAGGCTGGATTGTTGCACTTTTGTTAACCTCAGTCATGCTTTGATGTTGTTTTTAAGACAAGGAGTTTTGTCCTGACAACCCTGTATTTGTTTATTCTTCTTTTCGTTGAGCTGTCATGCACATAAATATTTAACATACTCAGTGAAGCCTGTTGACTCTTGGGTTTTTGTGTAGTTTTCTGGGAATTGCTCGATCTGATCTTTGTGTGCTGGGACGACAATTCCTAGGAAGATTGGAAACTGCCTAAAATGCTTTCTACTTCTTTTATTCACTGTAGGACGTTGAAGGTCAGATATTTTTGGAAATGGTTTTATAACTCTTTCCATATTGATGTGCAGCCACAATTACTTATCTAAGACCATTGCTTATTTCTTTCCCTCTTGGCATTGTGTTAACACACTTGAATGCTTCATGCCGGATAACTGCCAAAACTAGCTGCTTCTATAGATACTTAAATATAAGCAACCTGTTGCAATCTTCAATATAAAACATAATTTTTTTATTTACACATCACTTTTACATCTGTCCTTTAATCAATATTTATATTTGACATGTGTTATTGGAGGAAGAATTAAATGGTACTTTATTGGTGGGTATGTGGAAATTCAGAAACACAAATAGCTTTATTTTATGACATTCATTTTAAACATTCTCATTATCTGCACTAATTCTACTATTGTGTACTTGACTTTGGTTTTGGAAAAACCAAAACCTCCACGAGCCTGCGTAAATTTTCAATGCAACTTCTGAAATCTATTCTTTTCAGCACCAACATCTACCCAAAGCTTCTGATTGTCTTATCTGAAAAACAGATCATATTTCACCAAGCCTGCATTGTTCAGTTTTTTTATGTTTTATACCTTAGGCTGTTCAGAATTATTAGTCATGTTGGCAGTCATGGCCTATGAGTGTGGTGTGCCTATATTTAAACCTCTGCAATATCTATCACGAGGTAGAGAACAGTTAGTATCTTTCTAGCTATAACTTTGCTTATGCCTGCATGCCATCATGTTGTACTAGCAACAATAAGTCCTTACCAAAAGCTGTGTAGCTTCACTCTAAAGGCTTTTTTTTTTTTCAACACACTTTAAAAGTTTTTGAGATCTCAAGAGTGTACCATGCTGCTTGTATTTAGTCTATGTTCTCCCTCTGTTTGGATAAACTTATATCTTGGATCGTGTCTAATTATCCTCAGGACTGTTTGGGTTGAGTCAGTAGGACGGTGACACTTTCTAAAAAGATATTGCTCCTATATTACGGGGTAAATGAATATCAGATAACAATTGATAAGGATTTTTTTTTTTTTTTTTTTTTGTAGTTCGGAAGTAATTTATTACATTGTCATTGTGTGGCATAGTTTTGATGACAAGGATGCAACTGATGTGTTCTAGCAGTGAGAATGGCTGACTGATAATAATTACACATCATTAGACAGGTTTAAGGAAATACAAACTATAGCAGGACAAATGATGAACTGGGAAATTAAGGTAAATGTGGTCCATCAAATGCAGAACTCTGTGGTTGCAGATTTAATAATTTATTTGTATTTGTTAATACCCCTAATTGATGATAAAATGTATTTAGTCATTTGCCGTATTCTCTATCTTGTGAACTTTTTTAATTTAAAACTTTTGCTTTTACTATTTATTTAATAATGCAATGTCCATAAAAATAAAGACCATGTTGCCATTAAATGAAGTAGAAAATCATAGCAGATCAGTATAATTAAGTACAATTAAAATAGTGAAACATTTAATAAGATCCAGAGAGAGAGAGAGAGAGAGAGAGAGAGAGAGAGAGAGACATATAAAACCATTTAACCAGCTTCAAAAGTTCTCTTTGCAGCATTTGCAAGCGAACATGAGCGAACTGATTGAATAAAAGAATCAACTACAGGAGTAATATTGCAGTCTTTAAAGTGAATTGGCTTCTTAATTTCACATACGACTTTAAATATCTGACTGTTTAGTTTTACATATTTTATATTTGATTGCTTTAATGGAGGAGGAAGTAAATGTAACATATTTAATTCTTGGTGGACATGTAGAAATTCACCAATACAGATACCTTTATTTTGTGGTATTTTTTGTAGTATATATCCTTATATTCTGCAGTAATTTTACCATAATGTACTTGATCTGGAAAAACCCAGACCTTCATGAGCCTATGTACATTTTTATTGCAGCATTGTTGATGAACTCTGTTTTTCTCAGCACTAACATCTACCCAAAGCTTTTGATTGATATTTTATCTGAAAAACAGATCATATCTCATCAAGCTTGCATTGTTCAGTTTTTCATGTTTTATACCTTAGGCTGTTCAGAGTTTTTACTGTTGGCAGCCATGGCCTATGACAGATATGTGTCTATATGTAAACCTCTGCAATATCCAACAATTATGACAAAAAAAACGGTTAGTGTCTTTCTGTCTTTAGCCTGGCTTGTGCCTGCATGTCATCATGTTGGAATAGCAACAATAACTTCTTATCAAAAGCTCTGTAGCTTCACTCTTAAGGCAATTTTTTGTAATAACACAATTTTTAAACTGTTTTGTGTGACTTCAAGAACACTGACTATTTTTGGTGTTTTCTATTTACTAAATGTTGCAATTTTTCCTGTGATCTTTATTATTTTTACATACACCAGAATACTAATAATATGTTATCGTAGTAGCAGAGAAGTCAGGAAAAAAGCTGCACAGACCTGTTTACCTCACTTGGTTGTTTTAACTAATTATTTCTTTTTAATAACATATGACGTTATTACAGTTCGGCTTGAATCTGATTTCCCAAAAATTGCACGGTTAGTAATGACTTTACAGTTAGTTTTGTATAATCCTCTTTTTAATCCACTTATTTATGGACTTAAAATGAAAGAAATTTATAAACACCTCAAGAGGTTGTTCTGTCAAGAGAAAACAAGGTAATGTTAAATTAAAACTGGTAACAGTATGTATTGTCTGGATTGTTTTTATCCCAAACATGTAGAAAGAGCTTTATTATATACAATGAACCTACATACTTTTTGACTGCACCCTTTATGTTAAACCTTTTTTTTTTTTTTATAGCACATTGATTTACCCAAAGCTTTTCATTACATTTTTGTCTGAAAATCATGTTTTATTTTATGAAGACTGCGTCTTTCAGTGTTAACTATTAATGGAAAATTATTTCTTAGAATTTGCATGTACGGCCTATGACAGATGTGTGTATGCAAACCCCTGCAATATTCAGCAATCATAAAAAATAAGGCAGTCAGTATTTCTTTAGGTTTAGCTTGGGTTGCATTTTCGTATCAGATTGTGGTTGTAGTTTTTCCCAGTGCTAATAAGAAACCATTTAACTTTAATTTGAATGTGTTGGAGTTGCAACAAACACAAACATATTTACATTAACCAAAGTTCTGAAGAAGTAATGAAAAAACTTGCACAGACCAGTTGACTTGCTTGCTGCTTTTATTGAACTTGTTTGCTGCTTTTATTGAACTTGTTTGGTTACACATGATGTCATTATAGATAAAAGGTGCATTTATCAAACTAAAATGACCTAATTTGATTAATATTGGTTAATCCTTTTTTTTTTTTTTTAAAGATGCAATTAGTCTGGTTCTGGAAAGTATTGCACAGTAAAAGTGTAAATTGCCTTCTCCTTTAACAAAACCTGGTGACTGGATGATTTTCTGCCATTGCTTCAAAATGCATTTCTATGCTTTCTTTTGTCTTGCTTTAATTGAACAAATGTCGACTCCAAATATATTTCCATAGCAAGCAAAAATGTTAAGTCACTAAAAAGAGTCAGTGTTCTGGTTTTGTGAGACGTAAGGGACTTTTTTCCTTATTTCTTTTTCTTTTTAAATCAATGTTGGGTATATTATCTTATGCATACATTTACACATTTTCTCAGCAGTCTTAAATTTTAATGTCCGAATAAAAAAATCAGGGATTTGGAGTGGTAACATATGGTAATAGTTAACTTTTTTTTGGATGTTTATTTGACATACATGGATGTGTCTCCAAACTGTCTTGAGTTTGCAACTCTTTAAAGTACTTTCTGGTGGTAGGTTGCTGCCTTATCACCTTGGAGTAGTTGTGTTTTATTGGTGCGCAGCCCCGTATTTCAGTCTTATCCCTTCTAGCGCTATCAAAATAAAGAGAAAGTTGTTTTGTACAGCATCTTCCCATTTCTTTCCTTCAACTAGCACAAGCGTATTATTGTCGTAACGTAAAGACTGAATGATGATTTCCCACCAAAAGACCAGCGAGACACACATCTACACTGAATAGCCAGCTACATCTCCAGGAACGATCTACACTGCTTTGGTAGCTCAGGGACAATGGACCCACCTCCGTTGTCCCTATGCTTGCCCTTCATCTCACTCTGAACTTGAATCTGCCTCCCGGTCCCCACCACACACTCTTCTAACAGTGTTGCCCAGCCCAGGAGAGCTCCCCACAAAGGGGCAAGTTCTACAGGTAATTTCCTTACTAGCGATAGGTCAACTCCTAATAGCAGTTGCTGAACATTTTTCTCTCTTAGCTTAACAGTGTGGTCTCCCCATTCCCCTTGCACTGCCAATAGACCCAGGGCACACTGCCGTGGTCTGGCCCCACAGTTTAGCCATCATGGTTTATCTTCTGGCTGTCTACAGATTTGGATACTGAAAGTGTTGGCCCCTGTTCCGTGAATTTGTCACTCTTTTGGTAGATACTCAAATTATTTTTTTTTGTGGGATGGCATGTGATAACAGCCTACTCTCAGTAACTCTTCCCCAGTGCTTGTGGAAATCTTAGTCCCTACTCTGATGTGTTGTACCAGTAGTATTGTATTTGTACATCAACAAGAGACTGGAGTAGAGGGGCAAAAAAAGTTGTGCTTAGGTCCTTGAGTGGTGCATCACAGGCAGCCAGAGCCATGCAGAACACCAGTCTTATTGGTTTTAATGTTTTGTGAATGATAACTTACCCTTTTTCAGACTTTGTGGATGTTGTTTACATGATAACATGATAACAGAGAGGAGTTAATTAGCCCCATAGAGGATAAACATCTCTCATAAAATCCTTGGTCTGACTCAAACATTTCAGTTACTACTGAAGTGCAGCTAAAGGTCAGCAATCTGCATGGTAACACTTGTTTTCCTAAGTTCATTAATGAAAAATACTTGTTACACATTCTGCCTGTTTATTGAGTTTATATGTTTGACTAATTTCACATCTCTGTGGATGTTAAAATGAATATAACATATTTAACTTTTGGTGGCCATTTAGAACTGCACAGCTACAGATATCTTTATTTTGTGATCATGTTTACAGCGTATGTTCTTATAATCTGCTCTAATTTCACTATAGTTTCTCTTATAGTGATTCACAAAACCTCCATGAGCCTATGTACATTTTGATTGCTGCATTGTTAATGAACTCTGTTTTTTTCAGCACTAACATTTACCCAAAGCTGTTATCTGACTTTCTATCTGAGAAACAGATCATATCGTATTCAGCCTGTCTCTTTCAGGTTTTTGTATTTTACTCTTTAGGTGGTTCAGAGTTTTTACTGTTAGCAGCCATGTCCTATGACAGATATGTGTCTATATGTAAACCTCTGCAATATCCAACTATTATGAAGAAAACAAGGCTTCAGTTTTTGCTGGTTTTTGCCTGGTTTCTGCCTGCTTGTCAGACTGCTGTGCCAATTGCACTAAATGCTAATAACAAACTCTGTAGGTATATTTTGGAAGCTATTTTTTGTAACAATTCCACTAACCACCTTTACTGTGAAACTTCAAGAGCACTGTCTACATATGGTGTAGTTGTTTTACTTAATCTTGTACTTTTTCCTATGCTTTTCATACTTTTCACATATACAAAAATACTTATAATATCATATCAACGTTGTGGAGAAATCCGGAAAAAAGCTGCACAGACCTGTTTACCTCACCTGCTGGTTCTGATCAACTATTCTTGTTTGATTACTTATGATATCATCATAGTTCGACTGGAATCGGATCTTCCAAAAACTGCACGTTTTATAATGACTTTACAAATAATAATGTATAATCCTCTGTTTAATCCAATCATATATGGACTAAAAATGAAGGAAATTTCTAAACACCTCAAAAGGTTGTTCTGTGGACACAAAGTGAAGTAATGTATAATCACTGATGTTTGAAGTACTTCCTACAGTCATCATAAATTAAACAAGGTGATGATTCCTGATTTTAAAAAAGAGAGATTTATTAGTTTCCAAACCCACAGTAAGAAGTATTACCTTTAACAAGTGATTGCATCTAAATTTGCTGCAGGTATAGCTCTATCTATCTAGGAAACTCTTTTTTTTTTAAAATGACTGAACAAACCAGCAGAGTTTTAATGACACACGAGTAGCATTGTCCTTGAAAGTTCAGATTAAGTTTATCTCTCATGAGAAAGATGTATTTCCTTCTTTCTTTGCAAATAGCGCTGTCTACATGTTGCTAAGGGAGCATTGTTATTACTAGTAAACAGGTACTTATGAATAATATTCATTTGATTTCTATTAAACAATTTCAGACTAGTTCTTGTGTCTTTTCTACAGAAATAGCAAGCCCAACAATAGACATTTGACTTGTCAAGGGGAGGCTTAACTTTTGTTTTCTTAAAGAAATTGTCTGATTTATATGTTACTACTGTAGCAAACAGTAATTGTGGACTTTTTCAGAATTTTTACTAGCACTAGCATAGTTAATGTTTTGTGTCATAATAAAACAGACAGTATATATATCGGTAATAATTAAAGACATTCTCTGCAATTTTACAAAAACAAAATATTAGTTTTTTTTAACACTAGTTCAATTATGAAATTTTGTGGTTTCTAATAAAGCAATAATGAATATCTGTGGCTGTTGTTAAATAAACATATTTGTGTTTTAATTTTAGAGACTGAAAGAGTTTGTATATATTCCTGACTGAGCAGATTAAAGGAAATCATAGTTCAGTCTCCTGATAGTTATTAATGTTAGTGTAAATGAAAAACAAACCATATTGCTTCTTTTGTTGCCAAATGGTGATATTATTAGTATTACTAAATATTTTGGCGCAGCTGTGGCTTAGGAGTTAGAACACCAATCATAGAGTCAGCAGTTGGTTTCCCATCTCCTCCTCATTGCAATATGTTGAGGTGTAGTTTATATCTACACATTTTCTCGATGAATAATGAATCATAAGGATTTATGTTGCACTTTAATAATTTTTTTTTACTTGTAATTGTTGACCCTATGATCTCATTCATATAGTGCTAAAGCAAACATTATAAATCTAAAGGACACCATGGTGTGGTAGAGTAACATTTCTCAGCAATCTTCTAACAATGAAGAAAATATTTTAATGTCTGATTTAAAAAATCTGGGTTTGGAACTGGAAACATCTGGTAATAGTTTACTGTTTTTGGATGTTCATTTGAAAGTGCATACGGGGACCACTGCCAAATTAGTCCAAGAGCATACAGAGATGTGACTCCAAACTGTCTCAAGTTTGCAAATCTTTAAAGTGTTTTCTGGTGGTAGTTTGCTGGCTCATGGAGCCAACTCCATTGTCCATAAGAGGCACGGGAACAGCAAACATTTCCTAAAAATAAAGTTTCAAGGTCACTAAATGTGTTGTAGTTAATCTGACTTCGTCAAGCAATCCCACAGATAATTACTATTCAGACCTGATGGCTGCTTTCAGTGTGAAGCTCTTTTATATGGGAGACTACATTTACACTCAGGCCTAAATTTGTTTTTTTGTTTTTAGATTGTTTGATTTCTTCAAACAATACCCCAAAATAACAACGTGAAAGAAGTTTCTTTTTTAAATCTCTTGAAATTTATTGAAAAGCAAATTTATTAAAAAATAAAAGATTTAAATCATAAGTATTCATGGCCTTTGCCATGATTCCCCACAGTGAGCTCTGGTGCATCCTGTTTCCACTGATCATCCTTTAGATGTTTCTACAACTTGATTGGAGTTCATCTGTGGCAAATTCAGTTGAATGGACATGAATTGGAAAAGCATACACAAGGTCCCACAGGTGGCCATTCCACCTCCACCAGTCAGCCCACCTCACTGCACCATGGGCAGTGCAGTCGGGGCATGCTGCCAGGGCCTCACCATACCAGACATGCCACCACCACCGTGCCTTCATAGAGGAATCCACATGCTGCTCCTCGGTGCACCTCTCCCCTACAGCGTGCAAGTCTTCCTGGTCCGACCATGCTGATTATTGCCGACTCCATTGTTACAGAGGTCCACTTAAAGTCAGCTAAAATGTTTTGCTTTCCTGCAGCCACTGTCATTGACATAGTGGACAAAATTCCATATTGTGTGGAAAATCACCCCCTACTCACTATGCTGTGCCGTTTTGTAGTAGTCTTCAAATGCTGTGTGTAAATCTGTCCAATATATAGTGGAGCCCTGCTATATATCATCAGAGTTGGGAGGAGCCAGATAGACACTGGTTCTGCAAATGCAGTGTTGATCTGTTAAAACTTGCTGCCTCACTGACTTCTGGTTAAACAGCACAGTTTGCAGTGCTTTGAGATGTGTTCCAAGATGTAATGACTTCCCAGTCACGAGGACACAGTAGTGTTTTATAGGCAATAATATGGCAACAATCTACTGAACTTACAAGGATGTAGATGGTTGCTTACTGAACAATAAATATGGGCAAGGAAGAACTTAAACTTGGTTTCCCGGTACAGAAGACGCCTATATGGCCTCCCCACATCACAGGTGATAATGTAAGAGCAAGCAGTATTTACGTAATAACAGGTACAGTGAAGCAGTTTGCAACATCATCTCAGCCATAGTTGCAGAACGTACTTCCTGTACCTTTTTTTTTGCTGTTCCAGTGATGTAGATTCTATTTTTCTCAGCATCTAGAAGAAGACTACAGCAAGAAGAAGACTACCCCTGTGGCAAGCATAACTAGTGTGTTGACCTCAAGTCAACCTTTACAGATGAATTCAGTGTCTATGCCACAGATGCCTGAACATGCATTATCTGGTACAGGATTCAGCTTTCAACAGGAAATTCTCCCATATTTGACACCTGAAAGATTTCACTTTTCTCAATACAGTGAAAGTTGTGCTTAGGTCCTTGAGTGGTGCATCACAGGCAGCCAGAGCCATGCAGAACACCAGTCTTATTGGTTTTAATGTTTTGTGAATGATAACTTACCCTTTTTCAGACTTTGTGGATGTTGTTTACATGATAACATGATAACAGAGAGGAGTTAATTAGCCCCATAGAGGATAAACATCTCTCATAAAATCCTTGGTCTGACTCAAACATTTCAGTTACTACTGAAGTGCAGCTAAAGGTCAGCAATCTGCATGGTAACACTTGTTTTCCTAAGTTCATTAATGAAATATACTTGTTACACATTCTGCCTGTTTATTGAGTTTATATGTTTGACTAATTTCACATCTCTGTGGATGTTAAAATGAATATAACATATTTAACTTTTGGTGGCCATTTAGAACTGCACAGCTACAGATATCTTTATTTTGTCATCATGTTTACAGCGTATGTTCTTATAATCTGCTCTAATTTCACTATAGTTTCTCTTATAGTGATTCACAAAAACCTCCATGAGCCTATGTACATTTTGATTGCTGCATTGTTAATGAACTCTGTTTTTTTCAGCACTAACATTTACCCAAAGCTGTTATCTGACTTTCTATCTGAGAAACAGATCATATCGTATTCAGCCTGTCTCTTTCAGGTTTTTGTATTTTACTCTTTAAGTTGTTCAGAGTTTTTACTGTTGGCAGCCATGTCCTATGACAGATATGTGTCTATATGTAAACCTCTGCAATATCCAACTATTATGAAGAAAACAAGGCTTCAGTTTTTGCTGGTTTTTGCCTGGTTTCTGCCTGCTTGTCAGACTGCTGTGCCAATTGCACTAAATGCTAATAACAAACTCTGTAGGAATATTTTGGAAGGTATTTTTTGTAACAATTCTGCTATCCATCTTTACTGTGAAACTTCAAGAGCACTGTCTATATATGGTGTAGTTGTTTTACTTAATCTTGTACTTTTTTCTATGCTCTTCATATTTTTCACATATACAAAAATACTTATAATATCATATCAACGTTGTGGAGAAATCCGGAAAAAAGCTGCACAGACCTGTTTACCTCACCTGCTGGTTCTGATCAACTATTCTTGTTTGATTACTTATGATATCATCATAGTTCGACTGGAATCGGATCTTCCAAAAACTGCACGTTTTATAATGACTTTACAAATAATAATGTATAATCCGCTGTTTAATCCAATCATATATGGACTAAAAATGAAGGAAATTTCTAAACACCTCAAAAGGTTGTTCTGTGAACACAAAGTGAAGTAATGTATAATCACTGATGTTTGAAGTACTTCCTACAGTCATCATAAATTAAACAAGGTGATGATTCCTGATTTTAAAAAAGAGAGATTTATTAGTTTCCAAACCCACAGTAAGAAGTATTACCTTTAACAAGTGATTGCATCTAAATTTGCTGCAGGTATAGCTCTATCTATATATATCTAGGAAACTCTTTTCATTTTAAAACGACTGAACAAACCAGCAGAGTTTTAATGACACGTGAGTAGCATTGTCCTTGAAAGTTCAGATTAAGTTTATCTCTCATGAGAAAGATGTATTTCCTTCTTTCTTTGCAAATAGCGCTGTCTACATGTTGCTAAGAGAGAGTTGTTATTAGTAGTAAACAGGTACTTATGAATAATATTCATTTGATTTCTATTAAACAATTTCAGACTAGTATGTTCTTGTGTCTTTTCCAATATGGAAGCTTTTACTTTCTCATCAAAAAAGCCAATGTAAATTAAAAATGAATGTTCAAGTACTGTAAAGTTTGAAAATGTTGCTTTATGTCAGTATACAGACATGAAATGTTCTGTACTCTAAACTTCTGTTGGTCATTTGTAGCAGTGGTATACAACAACCAAAAGAGACATGTTGCAGTTGGGTCATGTCTCGATTCTGTACTACATTTGCCATCATGTTCACGTAGTATTCGAAACCTTGCTCATTTGTAGAAAGCCTGTGTGGGCCGACACACAACAGGACTTTCCCAAAGGAGCCTGGGAGTTGGAGTCCAGTAAAAAACAGCTTTCTCTTGTTTTCAATAGGGAAACATTAGGAAGCAGTGCTTTTAAACCAAACCACAATATTTCAACTACACTTACACAGCAATTTTAAAAATCCTAAAAAATGCTTGACATAGACAATTTATCAATACAGATTTGACATCAGAAATACACACAAACATTCGCCACATTTACATTTATTCACAATGAACTTCCTTAAATGCAGGCACCTGATATGAAACAAGTTACAACAAGATAAACCAAACAATGTTTATTCATGAAAAAAATAAATTAACGCCAAGCATTAGTTAAAAGCAGCTTTAAATATGTGAGGTTGTTCTGTAAAGCTGTGGCAAAATCTTAGTTTTGTGGGGAGAGAGGTCCAGAGGGTAGGGAAGTGTGGATAAATTTAACTTTGGGTAAAAAGAATACAAGAAAAGCATTACACTGATCAGGTGTGGATTTTCAGACTATCTTTAAGAATGTTTAAGACTTGCCATGCGCAAGGGGAGGTCACACTAAATTCTTTAAACACTACCATATACAAGGTGTTTTTTGTAAGATTGTTGTAATTTAACACCATGTACACATTTCCTATAGTTTCTAGTGGTAATCTTGTAAAGAAATTGTAAAAATGTATATGGTCACTTAGCACAGCAAATGTAATCAAGGCCTAAGACTTCCACTGTAATTACATTGTGCCTAATCCCAAGCAAACTGCTATGTTCACACCATTCACGCACCACTGGATTTAAAAGCATTACTTTAATTTGTCCAGGATGTGGACTGCCCTATGTTAAACTGATAAGACTATCCCTTAACAGAGGCGGTGGTCTACCCCACCTATCAGACACGTATAATGCTGTTGTTTCATCACTCCTAAGGCAGTTTGCCCACAGTCACACCTGTTTTGATATAATTTCATCAGAGGTGCAGTAAATGGTGGCTTTGTACTGGTTATGCTCTGTTTCTGTACTGACCACACTTTCTGAAAGTGTTAGTCTGCACCTTCTTGAAGTGTATTTTAGGGACAGTAGAACTTGTGGTAAATGATGCTGTAGAAACAGGCACTTGGGACAAAGGATGGTATTTTGTTGGAATGGGATTAACAGAAAGTGCTTGTTAAAGAATAAACTACAGTATCCAACACTATACAAAGTCAACACAACCTTAAGCTGCAGCAATATTGTTGGTTTTATGTTAATGTTGCAATAATAATGCCTCAAAGTTTTATGCTGTGGTGTTGCTGTTTACTCAACAAATAAACTGTTTAACCCCGCTAATTACCTTTAAGCTCAAGTCAATTTTCAGAATTGACTCGAATGTGATTGTGGCCTTGATATGATCCAGCCAACTGAAAATGTAGGTGCCATAGACAGATAACACCCAGCGAATGGTGTTCAGGTAGCTCCAGGCAAGCTACTGGGAACAAGGTGGGACAGTCCACCAAACTGGCAACACTTCTCCCGATAATGGGAGAACTGCATCAACCATTTCTCCTCGTGATTCTCCTTTAGCTGCTTCACTGTTCGTGCAGGGCTGTTCCCAAGTGTCTGGTCCAGCAGTGATCGGATGACTCTGATATCACAAGCATGTCTTTGTAGAGTCAAAGTATGATAATGACTTCGTTGTTTTTGCCTAGGAACATTTTATGTCCCTATATGTAATACCAACTACAACTGAAAATATTTATAAGTTTGTGGCGACTGTGGCACAGGATGATAGAATGATCATCCACCAATCCGCCAGTTGTTTGTTCAATCCCCTGCTTCTCTGGTCACTTGGAGTTGGGGGTTTAGTGTCCTTGAGCAAGACACTGAACCTATGACTTCTCCCAGATTTCACTTTTTCTCAATACAGTGAAAGTTGTGCTTAGGTCCTTGAGTGGTGCATCACAGGCAGCCAGAGCCATGCAGAACACCAGTCTCATTGGTTTTAATGTTTTGTGAATGATAACTTACCCTTTTTCAGACTTTGTGGATGTTGTTTACATGATAACATGATAACAGAGAGGAGTTAATTAGCCCCAAAGAGGATAAACACGTCTCATAAAATCCTTGGTCTGACTCAAACATTTCAGTTACTACTGAAGTGCAGCTAAAGGTCAGCAATCTGCATGGTAACACTTGTTTTCCTAAGTTCATTAATGAAATATACTTGTTACACATTCTGCCTTCTTGTTATGAGTTTATATGTTTGACTAATTTCACATCTCTGTGGATGTTAAAATGAATATAACATATTTAACTTTTGGTGGCCATTTAGAACTGCACAGCTACAGATATCTTTATTTTGTGATCATGTTTACAGCGTATGTTCTTATAATCTGCTCTAATTTCACTATAGTTTCTCTTATAGTGATTCACAAAAACCTCCATGAGCCTATGTACATTTTGATTGCTGCATTGTTAATGAACTCTGTTTTTTTCAGCACTAACATTTACCCAAAGCTGTTATCTGACTTTCTATCTGAGAAACAGATCATATCGTATTCAGCCTGTCTCTTTCAGGTTTTTGTATTTTACTCTTTAAGTTGTTCAGAGTTTTTACTGTTGGCAGCCATGTCCTATGACAGATATGTGTCTATATGTAAACCTCTGCAATATCCAACTATTATGAAGAAAACAAGGCTTCAGTTTTTGCTGGTTTTTGCCTGGTTTCTGCCTGCTTGTCAGACTGCTGTGCCAATTGCACTAAATGCTAATAACAAACTCTGTAGGTATATTTTGGAAGCTATTTTTTGTAACAATTCCACTAACCACCTTTACTGTGAAACTTCAAGAGCACTGTCTACATATGGTGTAGTTGTTTTACTTAATCTTGTACTTTTTCCTATGCTTTTCATACTTTTCACATATACAAAAATACTTATAATATCATATCAACGTTGTGGAGAAATCCGGAAAAAAGCTGCACAGACCTGTTTACCTCACCTGCTGGTTCTGATCAACTATTCTTGTTTGATTACTTATGATATCATCATAGTTCGACTGGAATCGGATCTTCCAAAAACTGCACGTTTTATAATGACTTTACAAATAATAATGTATAATCCTCTGTTTAATCCAATCATATATGGACTAAAAATGAAGGAAATTTCTAAACACCTCAAAAGGTTGTTCTGTGAACACAAAGTGAAGTAATGTATAATCACTGATGTTTGAAGTACTTCCTACAGTCATCATAAATTAAACAAGGTGAATGGTTCCTGATTTTAAAAAAAGGATAGATTTATTAGTTTCCTATATCTATATCTGGGAAACTCTTTTCATTTTAAAATGACTGAACAAACCAGCAGGGTTTTAATGACACGTGAGTAGCATTGTCCTTGAAAGTTCAGATTAAGTTTATCTCTCATGAGAAAGATGTATTTCCTTCTTTCTTTGCAAATAGTGCTGTCTACATGTTGCTAAGAGAGCGTTATTAGTAGTAAACAGGTACTTATGAATAATATTCATTTGATTTCTATTAAACAATTTCAGACTAGTATGTTCTTGTGTCTTTTCTACAGAAAAAGCAAGCCCAACAATAGACATTTGACTTGTCAAGGGGAGGCTTAACTTTTGTTTTCTTATAGAAATTGTCAGATTTTTATATTACTACTGTAGCAAACGGTAATTGTGGACTTTTTCAGAATTTTTACTGGAAACTATAAATATGTAATATCTAAATACTCCACTACATATAAAACACCAATATATAAGCTTTTACTTTCTCATCAAAAAAGTCAATGTAAATTAAAAATGAATGTTTAAGTACTGTAAAGTTTGAAAATGTTGCTTTATGTCAGTATACAGACATGAAATGTTCTGTACTCTAAACTTCTGTTGGTCATTTGTAGCAGTGGTATACAACAACCAAAAGAGACATGTTGCAGTTGGGTCATGTCTCGATTCTGTACTACATTTGCCATCATGTTCACGTAGTATTCGAAACCTTGCTCATTTGTAGAAAGCCTGTGTGGGCCGACACACAACAGGACTTTCCCAAAGGAGCCTGGGAGTTGGAGTCCAGTAAAAAACAGCTTTCTCTTGTTTTCAATAGGGAAACATTAGGAAGCAGTGCTTTTAAACCAAACCACAATATTTCAACTACACTTACACAGCAATTTTAAAAATCCTAAAAAATGCTTGACATAGACAATTTATCAATACAGATTTGACATCAGAAATACACACAAACATTTGCCACATTTACATTTATTCACAATGAACTTCCTTAAATGCAGGGACCTGATATGAAACAAGTTACAACAAGATAAACCAAACAATGTTTATTAATGAAGAAATCAAATTAACGCCAAGCATTAGTTAAAAGCAGCTTTAAATATGTGAGGTTCTTCTGTAAAGCTGTGGCAAAATCTTAGTTTTGTGGGGAGAGAGGTCCAGAGGGTAGGGAAGTGTGGATAAATTTAACTTTGGGTAAAAAGAATACAAGAAAAGCATTACACTGATCAGGTGTGGATTTTCAGACTATCTTTAAGAATGTTTAAGACTTGCCATGCGCAAGGGGAGGTCACACTAAATTCTTTAAACACTACCATATACAAGGTGTTTTTTTTTGTAAGATTGTTGTAATTTAACACCATGTACACATTTCCTATAGTTTCTAGTGGTAATCTTGTAAAGAAATTGTAAAAATGTATATGGTCACTTAGCACAGCAAATGTAATTAAGGCCTAAGACTTCCACTGTAATTACATTGTGCCTAATCCCAAGCAAACTGCTATGTTCACACCATTCACGCACCACTGGATTTAAAAGCATTACTTTAATTTGTCCAGGATGTGGACTGCCCTATGTTAAACTGATAAGACTATCCCTTAACAGAGGTGGTGGTCTACCCCACCTATCAGACACGTATAATGCTGTTGTTTCATCACTCCTAAGGCAGTTTGCCCACAGTCACACCACAGTTTTGATATAATTTCATCAGAGGTGCAGTAAATGGTGCCTTTGTACTGGCTATGCTCTGTTTCTGTACTGACCACACTTTCTGAAAGTGTTAGTCTGCACCTTCTTGAAGTGTATTTTAGGGACAGTAGAACTTGTGGTAAATGATGCTGTAGAAACAGGCACTTGGGACAAAGGATGGTATTGTGTTGGAATGGGATTAATAGAAAGTGCTTGAGGAAATTCAATTCAATTCAATTTTATTTATATAGCACCAATTCACAACAAAGTCATCTCAGGGCACTTTACAGAATAAAGTCAAGATTATAAAGATGTATAAAGAGAACCCAACAATTCCCCCTGGATTAAGCCATAGGCAACAGTGGAGAGGAAAAACTCCCTTTAATGGAAGAAACCTCCAGCAGAACCAGGCTCAGGGTGGACGGCCATCTGCCTCGACCGGTTGGGGTGAGTGGAAAGGGGAGAGAGAAAAGAACAGAGCAACAAAAAGCAACTGCAAAACATCGGGCAGATTGGTAGGACCAGTAGCTGCACACTGGAAGACACACAGCTTCAATGCCAGGGACACCTGGAGAAAGGGACAGAGAGAGGGGGACAGAGAAGGACAAAGACAACTACGGGAGACAACATACAGAGTTAATGACATACAGTGGTGACAATTACGGGTGAGAGGAGAGGAGAGATGGTCAAGAGGAGGAAAGGAGCTCAGTGCATTGGGGGGTGGGTCCCCCAGCAGTCTAAGCCTATGGCAGCATAACTATAACTAACTATAAGGTTTATCAAAGAGGAAGGTTTTAAGCCTAGACTTAAAAGTAGAGAGGGTGTCTGTTTCCCGAATCTGAACTGGGAGCTGGTTCCACAAGAGAGGAGCTTGATAGCTAAAGGCTTTACCTCCCATTCTACTTTTGGAAATTCTGGGAACCACAAGTAGGCCTGCATTCTGAGATTGAAGTGGTCTACTGGGATCATATGGTGCTATGAGGTCTTCTATATATGATGGAGCCTGACCGTTCAGAGCTTTATATGTAAGAAGCAGGGTTTTAAATTCTATTCTAGATTTTATGGGAAGCCAATGGAGAGAAGCTAGTGAAGGTGAAATATGATCTCTCTTGCTAGTTCCAGTCAGCACTCTTGCTGCAGCATTTTGGATTAATTGCAGGCTCTTTAGGGAGTTACTGGGGCATCCTGAAAGTAGGGAATTACAGTAGTCCAACCTAGAAGTAACAAATGCATGGACCAGTTTTTCAGCATCACTTTGAGACAGGATGCTCCTAATTTTGGCAATGTTCTGTAGGTGGAAGAAGGCTGTTCTAGAGATTTGTTTTATATGTGACTTAAAGGACAGATCCTGATCAAAAATAACTCCAAGGTTCCTTGCAGTAGTACTGGAGGCCAGACTTATGCCATCTAGAGTAACAATAGTACAGAAGGAGTGAGGGCTGATATTAAACGTTCATTTAAGATGCTTGTTAAAGAATAAACTACAGTATCCAACACTATACAAAGTCAACACAACCTTAAGCTGCAGCAATATTGTTGGTTTTATGTTAATGTTGCAATAATAATGCCTCAAAGTTTTATGCTGTGGTGTTGCTGTTTACTCAACAAATAAACTGTTTAACCCCGCTAATTACCTTTAAGCTCAAGTCAATTTTCAGAATTGACTCAAATGTGAATGTGGCCTTGATATGATCCAGCCAACTAAAAAATGTATGTGCCACAGACAGATAACACCCAGCGAATGGTGTTCAGGTAGCTCCATGCAAGCTACTGGGAACAAGGTGGGACAGTCCACCAAACTGGCAACACTTCTCCCGATAATGGGAGAACTGCTTCAACCATTTCTCCTCGTGATTCTCCTTTAGCTGCTTCACTATTCGTGCAGGGCTGTTCCCAAGTGTCTGGTCCAGCAGTGATCGGATGACTCTGATATCACAAGCATGTCTTTGTAGAGTCAAAGTATGATAATGACTTGGTGCTTTTGCCTAGTAACATACTTACTATATGCAATACCAACTACAACTGAAACCAATCCCCCAGTTGTTGGTTCGATCCCCTGCTTCTCCGGTCACTTGGAGTTGGGGGTTTAGTGTCCTTGAGCAAGACACTGAACCTCACCCGGTAAGCTTTGGCAAGCAGCATAGCTGCTCCCCATGTGTGTGTGAGTGTGAATGTGTGAATAAGAAGCAGTGTAAAGTGCTTTGAGTACCAATAGGTAGAAAAGCGCTATATAGGTGCAGACAATTTATGTTCATTGCACTTATTTCCGTGTCAGAATTAAGCAAAACAACTTCTGATGGGGCAAGTCAAGCTGGTCACAAACAGTCTGACTGGTGGACAGATACAGTATATCAACCAACAAGCATTGGATCTCTCCCCAGAAGATAAAAGCTGCCAATGTCCGGCACCTTATGCACCTTTTTGTGCTCTCTATAACCAGTAAGCTGCTTCCCATAGGTTGAGCAAAGCCCTCACCTTGCACTGGGGATATGGCATACATACTAAGCTGGTGATGGAATACGTGCGATGGAATATGTTGGAGTCTAATGGTAAATCAGTCATGTGGCTGGGGTTCATACCAGAGCTGCAAGTTGGGTTGTAGCTTTTCACCATGGTACAGTGCATCCAATCCACCTCTGATCCTGCACAGGAATCGTCTTTCATCTCAATTGACAACCAGATTTACACAGCAGAGGTAGCAGGACCGGGTTAATCAACATCCTAAGCAAATGTCAATCTCTAAAAATGATCACAACTTAAGTTGAAAGTAGAATTATTATTTTTGAGGAGGTAAAACAGAAGCATTTCACTGTAAAACTAAACTGAATGAAGAGGTGGTGTCTAGAGACATGGGTGGACTAAAAGGTGCCTGGAGTGTTGCTTCTCACTGCAGAGGCAGTGGGAGGGCTGGGATTAGCTTCAGTAGCAGTTTTACGGAAGACATAGGGCTAGCAGGGATGGCAGTAGTAGTGGTAATACTAGTGCCACCACTAGTTGCTAAAGGCGGACAAATGCTGCAAATTATGCCAAATTGCCTAAAATGCACAGACATTTAGACATAACCGCTGTTGAAAGAAATCATGCTACATTAGTTTAACAGTAACTTGACATTACCTTAGTGGAAAACTGAGGCCTAGTTGGCTTGAGGTAATGTAATTTGTCACTAAATTTAATTTGTAACTAACACTTGATGAGCATATTGAAGTGAACAAAAGCAGATATGTTTATTTTGTGGTCATGTTTGCAGTATATATTCTAATCGTGGTAATGTGTTGCTATGTGCCTCATCAAAAACCTCCACTGTTGGCAGCAATATCCAACTATCATGAGAAACACAAGCACTGGTTTTAGCCTTGATCTTTCTTTCTTTTGCGGTTGCTGTCTGAGATGACTGTTGTGAATAAGCGCAATATAAATAAAGTAAACCCTATTTTCTATTATATAGAATATAATATCAACATAAACTTTTCAAATTTTTTCCAAAATTTTACCTGAAAATCAAATATCCCCAACTTAAATTTAAAATTAAAAATCTCCACATAGGTCTAGGGATAATTATAACAATATACAATGACAGATTTTGGCTCATCCCTTCAGGGATCACCAAGCTGGATGCCTTTTCTGCTGCAACTGCCCCCCCCCATTCAGGCTCTGGAACAGCACTAAGGTGCCCCCAACCCACCCAATACTCTACCACTGGGGCGGCTGTAGCTCACTTGGTAAGGCAGTTGACCATGGACCACAGGGTCAGTGGTCAATCCCCGCTCCTGGCTACATGTTGAAGTGTCCTCAGGCAAGACACTGAACCCCAAGTTGCTCCCGGTGGGTCAGGTGAGCACCTTGCATGGCAGCCACATTGTAAAGTGCTTTGGATAAAAGCGCTATATAAGCGACTATTTATCATTTGCCACCAGGCCTCAGAGCCACTAGGTGTGACAAGACACAATACTACCACACAACCTCCTCATTTCACAGTAGCTCCCCAGGCAGTTACCTGTGGCACTTTTACCACAAACAGGCCATTAGAGTTTGATCTTGATGAGTTGACAGTACCTTGGTGATGGGGTCATGGAGGGTGAAGCAATATTATAAAAATCAATCCACAAAGCCACACAGTTCACTTTGAACTGTTTAGAGTCGACATACCATCCAAGACCAGGTAATAATAAATTACTTATTAACTTATTGTGTGTATCTGCTATTGTGATCCTCTAGTATAGTTTTAATAACCATTTTCTTTAGATGACCTTAATGGATGATAAATCAAATGAGACGTATATAGAACTTGATGGTTATGTAGAAGTGAACAAATACAGATATCTTTATTTTGTGGTCATGTTTACAGCTTATATTCTTATATTCTGCTGTAATTCTACTATTGTTTGCCTCATAGTGATCCATAAAAACCTCCATGACCCTATGTACACTTTCATTGCAGCTTTGTTAACCAACTCAGTTCTTTTCAGCACTGCTCTTTACCCAAAGCTTTTGACTGATGTGTTATCAGAGAAACAGATCATATCATACTCAGCCTGTCTCTTTCAGTGGTTTATTTATTATTCTTTAGGTGGTGCAGAGTTCTTACTGTTGGCAGCTATGTCCTATGACAGATATGTGTCTATATGTAAACCTCTGCAATATCCAAGTATCATGAGAAACACAAACATCAGTATCATGCTGGTTTTAGCTTGGTTTCTGCCCATTTGCCAAGTTACAGTACCTATTGCAATGAATGCTACTGAAAAACTTTGTAACTTTACTGTCAAAGGGATATTGTGTAACAGCATAGTTTTCAAACTGTACTGTGTGAGTTCAGGAGTGTTACACATATATGGTTTACTGTTTTTGTAAATCTTTTACTTCTACCTGTACTTTTCATTCTTTTTACCTACACACGAATACTTATCATATCCCATCAAAGCAGTAGAGAAGTCCGGAAAAAAGCTGCACAGACCTGTTTACCTCACCTGTTAGTTTTGTTCAACTTTTCATGTTTAAGTGCATATGATGTTCTTTTAGCTAGACTGGAAACTGATTTTCCAAAAATTATTCATTTAATAATGACTTTACAAGTTATTTTGTATCATCCTCTTTTTAATCCTATCATATATGGACTAAAGATGAAAGAAATTTATAAACACCTCAAGGGGTTGTTCTGTCCAGTCAAAATGGTTTAGGGCACTAGCATAGTTCATGTTTTGTGCTATAATAAAACAGACAGTATATATATTGGTAATAATTAAAGACATTCTCTGCAATTTTACAAAAACAAAATATAAGTTTTTTTAACACTAGTTCAATTATGAAATTTTGTGGTTTCTAATAAAGCAATAATGAATATCTGTGGTGGTTGTTAAATAAACATATTCGTGTTTTAATTTTAATGCCTGAATGCGAGAGTTTGCATATATTCCTGACTGAGCAGGTTAAATGATCTCATAGTTCTGTCTCCTGATAGTTATTAATGTTAGTATAAATGAAAAACAAATAAACCATATTGCTTCTGCGTCAGACTTAGGGTGTGTGTGTGTGCCACAGCCATGACAAATAAGAGGAAGATGCAAGATGAAGGCCAAAATAAAGAATATATTAAAGTATAAAGAAAAACACAACATGTACAGAAAATACCATATGGTGTGTATATCAGTGCACTCATGAGTGGATGGATGAGTGAAGTAATAAAATCGATCAAAAGTTGCAAGAGGGACTTACAGGTACGGACACACAAGTTCTTCACTACACCAGCACCCTAGAAATTAACCTTGTCCAAAGTACCACTACAGAGAGAAATGGGAACTGTTTTATTAATCTATCATGAGAAGAGCAAACCTCAATATTTTTCTGGCTTTGGCTTATACCTTCCTGTCAGGTTGCTGTGCCAATAGCGCTGAGTGCAAACATTAAACTGTGCTTTCAAATGAATCATCTGTAACAGCACAATTTACAAAGGACACTGTTTAAGTTAAGAGTACTACAAAGAAATCTTTTACTTCTGCCTGTATTTGTCATGCTTTTTACCTACACAAGAATACCTGTAATATCCTATCGAAGCAGTAAAGAAGTCAGATAAAAAGCTGCACAGATTTGTTTAGCTCACCTACTGGTTCTATCAACTGAAAACAGTTTCCAAAAACTGCATTTTGTGAATGTATTGGCACTGTTCTACCTGTATTGTTCTGGTCAATAAACTGGTTACATAATTTCTGTGATTTTAAAAGTGTTGGCAACTCTGTGCTAAAGATGACATACTGACATTTTGGGAGGGGGGATACATTATCAGAACATACAGTAAGTGCTCAAACTTAGATGCTTTATATAATGTGCTATCTAACATTGTGTTGAACAACTTTTCATTGATAACATTTAATGAAATCTGGTATTGTGATAGTTTTAACTGGACTAGATTCACCCTGTTTTTTATTTAAATTAAGGTGCCAGGGATCGTCCTCTCAAACAAGTTAAACAAGTGATCGCCACTTCAACCACAGACATGGAGTCTTTGAGGTGGTAAAATAGGTGCTGTGAAGGTAATTGAAATGATGATCCGGAATATGAGAGAGCTATCTTTAATATTTTCTCATGGTTTGGGTAATTCAGCTGCCATATTCAACCATAGGAGGCCTTAAGAAGAAATGTACAGACACCATATCTTTATTTCTATTGTAATTGGAAAACTATTTTTTTAAACGGGAATAAGCATTTGTGCTACAAGACACCTTGGATTTTTTTCTTATAAGCCAAACCTGTAAAGTAAAAGGAAGTGTTGCTTTTAACAGCAACAGCTAATTGACAGACTTCACTGTGAGGTTACCGAAGTGCTAAATATGTGTGGTTTAGTTTTCTAACATGTTTTCACACATCAAGTTGGAATAGAGGAGCTACAGTCAGTAAACCAGTTTTGAAGTGCAGAAAGGTTAGCATAGGTGTATTTTTATTTTATATTTTAGTCAACAGGCTTTAGCTTGTCCCTTCAATGGTCACACAGTGGCATGTTGATTTGGCATGTGTTCTTATGCCAGATGCCTTTGCTGCCACAACTCTGGCATTTTTATGCAGGCTCGGGACCAGCACCAAGTGGTTCCGCAACTGGTGTGGTGGGATTGAAACCTGCCCATCCCAACCCAATGCTCCACCACTGAGCCACCAGGCCCCCATTTGTGCCTATCAGATACAAATACTATAAAAATATGATGGATACAGTGTCTTAAAAAAGTATTACACCCCTTTAAAAAGTCGACATTGTATCATGTTATAACCACAAATGTAAATGTATTTTATTGGGATTTTATGTGACAGACCAACACAAAGTGGCCCATAATAGTGAAGTGAAAGGAAAATGATAAATGGTTTTAAAAGGTTTTTACAAATAGTGTGGTGTGCATTTGTATTCGTTCCCCTGAGTCAATACTTTGTAAAGCCACCTTTTGCTGCAATTACAGCAACAAGCCCTATGGGGTTTGTCTCTAACAGCTTTGCACATCTAGACAGATTGGTTGGAGAGAGTCTGTAAACAGCAAACTACATAATTGGATTTAGGTCTGGACTGGGTCATTCTAACATAATTATGCTTTGATCTAAACCATCCCATTGTAGCTCTGGCTATGTTTAGAGTTGTTGTCCTGCTGGAAGGTGAACCTCCTCCCCAGTCTCGAGTCTTTTGCAGACTCTAACGGGTATTGTTCTAAGATTGTCCTGTATATGGCTCCATCCATCTTTCCATCAACTCTGACCAGCTTCCCTGTCCCTGCTGAAGAAAAGCATCCTCACAACATGATGCTGCCACCACCGTGTTTCACGGTGAGGATGGTATGTTGAGCGTGATGTGCAGTGTTAGGTTTTAGCCACACAGAGTTTTGCATTTAGGCCAAAAAGTAGTTGTCCTGTGCACAAATTCTCCCACCTCAGCTGTGGATCTCTGCAGCTCCTCCAGAGATACCATGGGCCTCTTGGCTGCTTCTCTGATTAACGTTCTGTTTGCCCAGCTGTCAGTTTATGTGGACAGTGCTCAGTGAGATGTTCAAAGCTCAGGATTCTTTTTTATGACTTAACCCTGCTTTAAACTACTCCACAGCTTTATTCCTGTTCTAAAAGCCAGTAAAGTTGCTGGTCTGTGGGGATTCTCAGTCATCCAGGTCATGGTTATCCCCAGGTGCTGTTCAGTGGAAACTAAAACTGGACTTCTGCTTGTAGGTCTCAAAGATGTTTCCCCTTTCCTCTGAAAGGCTTTTTCAAGCACAAGTGCATTTGCCACTGAACAGCACTTTTAGGAGTAAAGTTAGCAACGGTGTTTGTTCACTGTTAGCTACACTAGCTGTAGCTGTTCACCTGCCTGTGAAGGCTAACGGTATCTGCTGTAGCTAACATGTTACAGCTCTGTTGTCAGGAACAGAAACACTATAAACACTGGGGCTGAGCAGGAGAAGGTCAAGTACAAAGCACGACAGCCAACTCAAAGACAGGTAAAAGTGAAACTCACCTGAGTGACTGTAGCAGTAGCTCTGCGTTCCTTCGCTAAGCACTGTGTTTGCTGACTGAGAGCGTAAGCCTTCTTCATGGTAGCATGAGCTTGGACAGTTAGGCACACTGTGAGCTAACTGTATGTAACCTGTAAGGGTGAGCCTGGAAGCCTGAGCTGAGGGCACTGACAAATCGCTGTACACACACACAAATCCCGGACCACAGGACAGTAACACAATCCCACATGTAAAAAGACAGCCGTTTTTGAGGCTTTCCACCATCTTGCAGGTTGTTTTAAACTGTGCTCACACATACAATGTTCAAATGCCAATTATATATATTTGAACTTGACAGAAACATAATGGAGGGACTGTGAGGAATCCATGGTGTAGCATATGGATATGTGAGTGTAAAGGTGTGTCAGAATGTGGCACAGATATGAGTGCTGATCACATTCATTTTGCTTGGGTCAAAAGTTTTTCACATGGATGAATTATGAGAAAATGGGCCCTGGTATCAGATCAAGAAAGGGCCCCCACACCTGCTTTCTGGTTACTTTGATTCTGTACTAATTTTGCATTTGTCTTTGGAAGTTTTCTTTTAAGATTGTACTCATCTGATGTTTATTTTGGATCATTGTGTGTTTTTGGATGGTTTCAGGTCATTGTTAAACATTGTGATTTTGCACCTTTTTGTGGTAATGTTTTATCTTTTAATTGAGCGCTTTCAAGGGGCCTGCCTGTCTTTACAATGATCATTTCAACGTGGTATCCCCATTGCAATTAATGTTAATTATTATCAATTAATTGCAAAACACATTCCCAGCTTTCTTTAATTATTTCAGTTTCTAAGTTCTTAGAAACAAATTAAAAAGGCGTACAAACTGTCAGATGATGATTATGACTTTATTTAGACCTTTAAATTAACTTGCGTTGTTTTCTCTTTGCTCTGCAAGTAATTTCTTACCCTGTTCTTGGTCTTACTTGGCCTGTTATGTTAATATGCATTTAGCTACATTTTTAATGTTACTAATTTTCATTAGTACAATTTCACATTGCAAGTCATTGCCAAACTTGGTAAAGTGTAATATAAACGGAGGCTGATTGTCTTCTTAACTCATAGACACACCGTGATCCAAATCATAGTCATTATACCATTGGTGCTGATGGAATGGGAATAAATCCTGGTCTTGGAGTTAGTGCTGTCATTTCATAGTTTATCAAACTTATGATTTTTTGATTCATCTATCATCCCAGTAAAGTTCATCACTACAACAACACAGTTTCACTCATTGGCCTTAATAAATCAAAAACATGCACTTGTCCTCAGGTCTCTTACTTTATAACAATTAATAAGTTAATTTCATGGCCATTAAAAAACCTAAACAATACACATCGATACAATTATCATGTAGTTAATGTTAACTGGCAACTATTTCGTGCTAAACCCAAAATAAAAATTAACGATTAGAATAAAAGTAAAGGCTGTAAATGGTCTTTGATGGACGTTTAAAATCAAACCTTTACAGTCAACAATGTTAACGTCTGTACAACTGTGTTGATACATGTTTGTCTGAATGGAACAATCTCTTGAGGTGTTTAGAGATTTCTCTCATCTTTAGTCCATATATGATTGGATTAAAAATGGGATGATACAAAATAATTTGCAATGTTATTAATAAACGCACAGTTTTCAGAAAATCAGTGTCCAGTCGAACTAGAAGAATATCATATGCACTTAAACATGTAAAGTTGATGAAAACCACCAAGTGAGGTAAACAGGTCTGTGCAGCTTTTCTTCTGACTGCTCTACAACTTCGATATGATATTATAAGTATCTTTGTGTAGGTATAAAGTATGAAAAGTACAGGGAGAAGTAAAATATTTACAAAACAAACTAAACCATATATATTCAGTGCTCTTGAACCCACACAGTGAAGTTGGACAACTGTGCCGTTACAAATTATTCCACTGAATATGAAGTTGCATAGTTTAATGTTGGCATTCAGCACAATTGATGGAGCAAACTCACTAACAGGCAGAAGCCAATTCAAAACCAGGATGATACCAATGTTCCTTTTCCTCATGATAGTTGGATATTGCAGAGGTTTACATATAGACACATATCTGTCATAGGACATGGCTGCCAACAGTAAAAACTCTGAACCACCTAAAGAGTAATAAATAAACCACTGAAAGAGACAGGCTGAGTATGATATGATCTGTTTCTCCGATAAAACGTCTATGAAAAGTTTTGGATAGATGGCCGTGCTGAAAAGGACAGAGTTGATTAACAAAGCTGCAATAAAAATGTACATAGGCTCATGTAGATTTTTGTTGATTACTATGAGACACACAATAGTAGAATTACAGCAGATTATTATTAAATATGCCGTAAACATGATGAGAAAATAAATATATTTATATTTCTGTAACTCTACGTATCCATCAAGGGTTATATATGTGTTGTTTAAGATATCATCCATTAAAGCAGTATAAAAAAACCTAGTTCTCACTTTGAGCACATTAGTGACACAAAACCGGT
Source organism: Channa maculata (assembly GCA_020496755.1). NCBI lineage: Eukaryota > Metazoa > Chordata > Actinopteri > Anabantiformes > Channidae > Channa > Channa maculata. Next base: position 25,760,800 of record CM035609.1, on the reverse strand, counting down.
ATCGAATTGTCTCAATCTTTTGGTCACAGGTACCTGATCTACAGGTGGCAGCTTGTGCACTGTTTTTATTGAGGTTTCGGATCCTCTGTGGATCTCATTACACCAAGAGCTACTAACCTGTTAACATCAAACTCTAGAGGCCTAAACTTTTACTGGTTTTGTCCACATACATTTTTACAGTTACGCATTGATAGAATACCAGGGTCAAAAGGAACCTCCTAGAAATGAATGAACAATGAATAAATCCCAGCTGACAGACTGAAGGAGTAAACAGTGCAGTGACAAAAGAAGCAAGAAAAGAAACAGTGGATTCAATAACTGCGTCAATTGTGCATTTTTAAAACGTTCCCTCTACAGGCCACTGTTTGTTCAGTTTTATTCAAATGTGGTCAGACTTTGATGTAAAAACGAGCAGACATCACTCCATGGTGATTGTCTCTTTTCTGCCTCTCTGCCCTTTCCCAAAAAGCCAGTTGTTTTTTTTTTTTACACAAATCACACTTCTTTTTATCCTAAATGACCCAAACCCGTAGACTAAGACCTCCCCTGGCAGCGCAGATCTCACGGTGCTGGAAACATCTGGTCAAATTTATAGACTGAATTTGGATTAACTGGTGTACTCAAACTTAGTGCATGACCAGATCAGGCCTGCAGTTTTAGGGGCCGACAGGTGAACCGTGAGAAAAGAGAGAGGTTGGCGAGACGTGAGGTGAATTCTCATATTAAACCATAAGGAAAATAACTGCACAAATATGTTGACTGAACGTGTATGTAAAGGTCATGTCATCTCATCACGACCCACGTTACAGAGACATAATTTATAGGACATCTTATGTCCATCACATCATCTGACAGAGTCAACATAAAGACAGGGTTGTGACAGCAGCTTTGTGATGGATCAGATTTAAAACTGGTTTTCATCAAGAAGAGGACGACACTTTTTGACACCTGGTGGCTGAAAAGAGGAACTGCAGGTTGGATTTAATGAGCCTTTTCTGAATTAAACACACTGCGTTCCTGACACTAGCTACCAGTTGGGCACCGTGGACATACTGCACACAGATACCACGACACTTTCAATGGCTACATCTGTTTGAAAAAGGTAATGTACCCTCATCACGATCGAGAAAGACAGAGACACATTGTGTTGAAATTTGTATTTCTGTTGCATCATCTCACAATGTCAACAGAAACAGTAATATGACAGTAGCTTTGTGAAAAGAAGGTTTATCGAATCAGAATCGCTCAAGCCTCTGGAGTCGTAGAGTCTTTGCTTGTTAGTAGTTCTTTGTGTAATGAGATCTACAGAGAATCTGGAAGCTCAATAAAACTGTAGAAAAGCCCTCGTCCTGGCAGTGAAGTCTTAGGAAGTTCTTCTGTCGATCAGGTACCTGTGAGTGAGTGAATGACACATTTTGCTACAGTTTGTGGTTTACTACAGTAATCAGTGAGACTTCTTATCTCTCTTGTAATCTGTTGTACAGTCTGTGTGTTTTGTTTTTACAGCCTTAATGGATGACAAATTAAATGTAACATATATAACTCTTGATGGGTTTATAGAATTACACACATACAGATTTCTTTATTTTGTGATCATGTTTATAATATATTTTCTAATAATCTGCTTTAATTTCACCATTGTGTATCTGATCTGGATTCACCAAAACCTCCATGAGCCTATGTACATTTTTATTGCGGCTTTGCTGATCAATTCTGTTCTTTACAGCACTAATATCTACCCAAAGCTGTTGGTTGACATTTTGTCTGAAAAACAGATTATATCCTATTCAGCCTGTGTGTTTCAAGCATTTATGTATTACACTCTGGCTTGTTCAGAGTTCTTACTGTTAGCAGCCATGTCCTATGACAGATATGTGTCTATATGTAAACCTCTGCAATATTCAACTATCATGAGGAAAACAATCGTCAGTATGTTTCTGGTTTTATCTTGGATTGTGCCTGGCTGTGAGATTGCACTGTCAGTTATATTTAATGCTAATATAAAACTGTGCAACTTTACTTTGAGAGGAATCTTTTGTAACAACTTGATATACAAATGTCAATGTTTGAGTTCAGTAGTTCTATCTGTATATGGAGTGTTTGTATTGTTAAATATTTCATTTTTTCCTATGCTCTTTGTACTTTTTACATACACCAGGATCCTGATTATTTCCTACAGAAGTTGTAAATCAGTCAGGAGAAAAGCTGCACAGACCTGTTTACCTCACCTGCTGGTTTTAATCGGCTTTTCCGGCTTTTTGATTTATGATATTGTTATAGTCAAACTGGAATCGGATTTTCCAAAGACAGCCCGTTTAATAATGACTTTACAAATCATTTTGTATCATCCTCTCTTCAATCCACTCATATATGGACTAAAAATGAAAGAAATCTCTAAACACCTCAAAGGGTTGTTGAGTAAGTTCAAATATATCCACATAGTTAACTCACGGACTTTTTAAAAATGTTTTAGTAATAATGCAAAAATGTGCTTTTTAGGCATTTTTTAATGACTGATATACAAAATAAACTATCTTTGTCTTCTTCATATTAGTATCGTGTTAATGAAGCTCATATCAATGAATTCTGAATTTGGGATAGCAATGTAAATGGAAAAAATGGTTAATAAAAATATGCTCCGACACTTGTGCGGTGGAAGCCTCTGGTGACAGAGACATTGTACAGCACTGGTCATAGTAATAATGAGTCTGTAAACAGTTTTAGAAAGTCTTGTGTCTCTACAGCAGAAAATGACGTGGTAGCAAACGTAAGTGCTGGCTGCATTACAGTACTGTCACAGCAAAGATGGGGCTTCACTTCCAGTCAGGACAACTAAAAAACATATAATGTGTCTCAGTTCACTTTGGGCTTATTCTCTCTTAAACCACACCACAATTTTTTTCTAACGTTAATTTAATGCCTGGAACTTAAAAAAATAAAAAGCTAAAAGAGATGTGGAAATATTCTACAGTCGGATCGAATATTTCCCCACAAAAAAAAACACGTAATCTGCATCTGTTATGTCTTATCTGTGTCCTAAAAGTCCTTATATTTTACAGAAATCAAATCACATTTACATCTACATTTAGTCACGGTCATGATCTTATGCACCAATCAGGCAGAACATTATAAAACCTTTGCAATTTCATGCAACCAGTATAGTGGCTCTGCCATGAACTCTACAGTTTTTGGGTTGAAATTGTTAGATAGGTGATAATTCTACCATGTGTTTATTATTGAGGTCAAAGAAGGTAGTGAAGTTGTACTGGATTTTATGATGAGGTGGTTCTAATGTTTTTGCCATCATATTTAAAATGAATGAGGTGGCACTAACACACTTCTATTCTTCAATACTTTAAATGAAATTAATGCATTTAGTGGTAATAATTTTCATTTTTCCAGAATTGAAACTTCTTTTGACAAATTTCTCTTTCTGTTCAAAACTTTTTCAGGTTGTTCCTTCAAGTTAGACTTTAACACACAGATCTGAAACTTGCCTCTGTTCTTGCTTTTTCTGCTAGAACTGAAGAAATGGTTTGCTAAAGGTCCAACAATCACTCTGAAAAATAATTACAAGAAATACATTACAACAGACTGCTATCACAAGGACATATGAGCTAGCATTGCTAGTGCGCTAATGTGCTAATTACAAGTAGTATCTAATTTACACACTGTATCTTATTCAGTTTGTAATAAATATCTAATAATTATCTAAAGCCTTTGAGACTGTAACCCTTTCCAGAAATGTACAAATCAACAACGCTTGATTGTGGGTCTGCTGAGATCCACAGCAATATTCCACAACTATATAATGTTAAGAAAAGGTTTCTGTCAGACTTTTGAGGGACAACCAGTGCAAATCAAAAGTTAATGCTGTGCTGAATAGAAAGTCAGGTTATGGGATCAGAACATTTTTTTCACAGAGATCAGGTTAGAGATATCTCTCTCATCCAAGTTGGAATGTCAGAGTAACAGGAAAAAAATGCATGTTTAGACAGTGGAGACATCTGATGTAATGGACAGGAGTAGATGATAGAACCCAGAGATGGTGCATATTTGGACAAGAGAAGAGGGTCTTGCAGAATCACTGTGGAGAGACAGTAAGTGCTGCATACTTGCCCCTGCAAAGACACATTGTAGGTTCACCCATATAGGTACATTCTACAATGGCTTATTTCTACAATGGAGACAAGGGGGGTCTGGTGGATTACAGCAAAATGACATTAAAGAAATAGCAGCAACAAAGACCAAATGCTGCGTCACAGAACTACCTTCATTTACCCGAGACAGTATACTTCTACTTCTAATGGAGAATATGTCCGATAAGTTAGAAATTGTACTGGCATTGTTTTTGCTGTTGCCTCTTCTTGTGCACTAAGCTGAACAGCCGACCTTCTCCCTCAGAGAGAGGACTGACAGCCCTTCAACGTGCTGCATCATGTCAAAAGCTTTCGTCGGGGGTCCAACTAATGCCAAACGTGTGCGACATCCCACAAATAACTAGCACAACACAATGTTTACCAATGGCCAATGTTAGTCACTGCTTTTGAAAATTAAAAGAATTAAAAGAAGACTGGTTTCTGGTGATTAAAACGATGTTAAGACTGATGTTCCGTTACTGTCACAAACCCTCTCTGCTTCCTGACCACAGCCGAGTCATCATCTGTGAAATTTAGACAAGATTGTGATTCATTTACAGAACCAGGAAGCAGCACCAACTGGATGTTCTGTACTTGAAGCATTAGCTTCCACCAGCATCGATTGAAACTTAGATTAAACTTATGCATGTCTTATATTTTCAACTCTGAACATAGAAGCCTTACTGATTCCATTTTCTCAGCCATGACCTTCCTCACGTTTCTTTGCTTTTGTTTCTCAGTATAAAACAGCACATGCAGTTACCTTTGGCTGACGTACTAGTTGACTACGACAGGGCGCCTCATGTTTATTTTTTTTTTTGAAGTCACGTGTCCCGTGACTTTTTGCTAGATCCTAGTTCCCAGTAATCGGCCCTTTGAAGTCCCATAGTATAAAAGCCAAGTATGTGGTTGTTGCTTCTAACTGAATCCTGTAGTGTGTGTTTTCTTAAGATTAAAATTTCAAAAATCTGGTACGTCTGTCTTTACATCTTTGGTTTTTAGGTTTTTAAAAGGTCTTAGGTCTTAGTAGTGGATTACTGTGTGCTCTGCAGCTCCTCCTTCAGGATTTGCTCCTGGTGGTTTTTCCAGTCATCACTGGCTGATCCCGGCGTGCCTGCAGCCAATCATGGTCCATGAAGACTGGGGAGCTGCACCTCTGAGCCTCTTAGCCACTTCTTCTCCTTTACTACCTGAGCACATGTATTTTGAGTGTTAACGTTCTATTTAGATCGTGTTTGTTGCCCCTCACAGTCATAGCTTGTTGTTGGTTGTTAGTTTTTTGGTTAACTTACTCCTTGCCAGTAAACTCTGAAGGGAACAGCTGCCATTTTGTTGTTCAGGATTCTACTTTCTGTTTTTTCCTCATTTACTAAGCAGCTAGTTATATTTCGAGATTAAGGCTGTGTGGTTTTTGAAGGTTGACTTAAGGTAGAGCCCCCTCCAAATCAACAAATCAGTCTAAAACTCCACAGAGCTAAACACTTCACTTTCTCTAAGTCAGGTATCTGTGAATGAATGAGACACCTCAATACAGGTAATATGTTACTGCAAAGCTCAAACTAAGACTGCTTCTCTCAGCTATGTATTTATAACCTGATTCAAATCAGCCTTCTCTTCACACTTTGGTTTTGAAAACCTTGATGGATGATACATTAAATGTAACATATTTAACTCTAACTGGGTTCACAGAACTGCACAAATACAGATATCATTGTTTTATAATCATGTTTAAACTGTATGTTCTAATAATCTGCTTTAATGTCACTATTGTTGTTCTTATCGGGATTCACAAAAACCTCCATGAGCCTATGTACATTTTTATTGCAGCTTTGTTAATTAACTCACTTCTTTACAGCACTAACATTTACCCAAAGATGTTAATTGACTTCTTATCTGCAAAACAGATCATAACTTATCCACTCTGTCTGTTACAGTCTTTTATATATTACACTATGATGGGTTCAGAGTTCTTACTGTTAGCAGCCATGTCCTATGACAGATATGTCTCCATATGTAAACCTCTGCAATATCCAACGATCATGAGAAAATCAACTGTCAGTGTCATTCTGGTTTTATCTTGGCTTCTGCCTGCTTGTGAGCTTGCAGTATTAGGTGTATTGTATGCTAATAACAAAGTCTGCAGTTATACTTTGACAGGAATCTTTTGTAACAACTCAATTTACAGTATTCAGTGTGTGCGCTCAGTAGCAATATCTGTATATGGTGTATTCATGTTGGTAAATATCATTCTGTTCCCTCTGATTTTCATTCTTTATACTTACACCAGGATCCTGATTATTTCCTACCGAAGCTGTAAAACTGTCCGAAAAAAGGCTGCACAGACCTGTTTACCTCACCTGCTGGTTTTAATCAACTTTTCCTGCTTTGCTACTTATGACATAATTATTGTTCGACTGGAATTAGATTTAGCAAAACTTGTGCGATTGGTAATGACATTGCAAATCATTGTGTATCATCCTCTCTTTAATCCAATTATATATGGACTAAAAATGAAAGAAATCTCAAAACATTTGAAGAGGATGTGGAACCAGCTAAAACCACATTAGTACATGAACTCTCTTAACTAATTTACACCCTTTTTATTTGTAGTGATAAAACAGAGATAAAGCATTAACGGACCTGTTTTTATGATCATCTTAAAGCAGAATTGTAAACTTTTATATTCATGTAACATGGATGTATTTGTTTTAGCCGTTAGCTTCCTAGTTGTATTAATGAACTTCCTGGTGGTCACAAAGAGAAGATATCCTTTATATGTTTTTAACAAAGTTAGATCTTTAGTCTCTTAGCTCTGACTGTGCTCGACTGGACCCTGCAAACAGTGGCTGAAAATGTTGGGATCCCTTTTAATACTGCTCCATCTCTACATACGGCAAACGTGAAAATGGAAATTACCATGAAAAAACGCTGAAAGGCAATTTGCTCTCCTTTCTTGATAGATTAGTTTTTCATTAGTTCATATTTCATATTCATTAGCTAATATTGAAACGTAATAACTTCAGCATAATAGATTTAACTCTAAGCTGTTACGTGGTCTTAGTCTTTGCTGTACTGAAGACATTTGGGTTTCAGATTAAAAGATGGATGAGACTTCAGCTTTGCATGTATATAGAATGTACTCTATATTTACGTAGACAACTCTTGAATTAAGCCTTGGGTTTTACCCATGAAGACTGTATAAGTTGCCCTTTTCAATCTGAGATAAGAACCATTACAAGTAAAGAACAAACACTGGGGGCAGTAGCCTGAGGGTGGAGAATGTTCTGCCCAGCAACAGAAAATGTTTGACTTATGAAGCCTGTAGAACTGCTTGAAACTCTGTGGATGTACTTCCCTCTAGCAAGAAAATAAAACCCTTAAAGACATCCTGGATGTTGAAGCTTCTTTACTGATTACAATCGAGGTGTCTACGACAAGATGTTGTTGATTTTGTCACAACAGTGTAACCAGTGGTAAAAAGAAACCACTGGTGTACTAAGCAACACCTACAGGTCAGCAATTGAAAACAGCCTGCATCACACTTTGCACAGTTATGTAGTGTGATGCTTGTTCTAAATATTTATGTAGCGATGTCAGATTCTGTGATAAAAACATTTTGGGTTTGTAAAGAAAAACTCTGTCAAACACATTTTATTACAATACACAACTACACCAACAAAGCAACCACAGTCACAGAAATGGCTGTGAAACCAAGTCACTATGAAGTAGCAGAAGTCAATAGTAATGATACTAATAATGAATACAGTATTATTTACTACTGTTTAGTTTGTGTTGTTTTTTTGGAACCTGTATTTCTATTGGATCAAAAGATCCAATATGAATAAATCTTATGCAGCAAATCTTATTTATGATAAAACACATATATTTCATGGTGCAGACCATGTACCATTTATTCATTAAATCCATCAGTAATAATAGTAATGACCTCACATGCACTTAAGTGTTTAGAAAAAACTTCAATTCATTTACCAAGACGTGTGTTCACTGAAATACTCCAGCACATACAAACCAAAATGTTTTGTAAGATTATTTCAGTTATCAGCAAGTGCACTACTGCTGTGTCATACAGCAATTGAACAGGGATCAGGCATTTATTGGTGTCTGTGCATTGAATGAAATGAGCTGGAACATGACTGTCATCGTGCTGTAAAATCACTCCCACTTGCAACATTGGACTAGATTTTTTTTCTTAAGACATTTATTCAATGCATTCAAACTTTTTAGAACTTGGACAGCAAAGCTCTGTAACAGCATGTAAACGGAGGCTGATTGTCTTGTTAACTCATAGACACACCGTGATCCAAATCATAGTCATTATACCATTCGTGCCGATGGAATGGGAATAAATCCTGTTCTTTGAGTTAGTGCTGTCATTTCATATTTTATCAAAATTATCATTTATTGATTCATCTATCATCCCAGTAAAGTTCATCACTACTACAACACAGTTTCACTCATTGGCCTTAATAAATCAAAAACATGCACTTGTCCTCAGGTCTCTTACTTTATAACAGTTAATAAGTTAATTTCATGGCCATTAAAAAACCTAAACAATACACATCGATACAATTATCATGTAGTTAATGTTAACTGGCAACTATTTCGTGCTAAACCGAAAATAAAAATTAACGATTAGAATAAAAGTAAAGGCTGTAAATGGTCTTTGATGGATGTTTAAAATCAAACCTTTACAGTCAACAACGTCTGTACAACTGTGTTGATACATGTTTGTCTGAATGGAACAATCTCTTGAGGTGTTTAGAGATTTCTCTCATCTTTAGTCCATATATGATTGGATTAAAAATGGGATGATACAAAATAATTTGCAATGTTATTAATAAACGCACAGTTTTCAGAAAATCAGTGTCCAGTCGAACTAGAAGAATATCATATGCACTTAAACATGTAAAGTTGATGAAAACCACCAAGTGAGGTAAACAGGTCTGTGCAGCTTTTCTTCTGACTGCTCTACAACTTCGATATGATATTATAAGTATCTTTGTGTAGGTATAAAGTATGAAAAGTACAGGGAGAAGTAAAATATTTACAAAACAAACTAAACCATATATATTCAGTGCTCTTGAACCCACACAGTGAAGTTGGACAACTGTGCTGTTACAAATTATTCCACTGAATATGAAGTTGCATAGTTTAATGTTGGCATTCAGCACAATTGATGGAGCAAACTCACTAACAGGCAGAAGCCAATTCAAAACCAGGATGATACCAATGTTCCTTTTCCTCATGATAGTTGGATATTGCAGAGGTTTACATATAGACACATATCTGTCATAGGACATGGCTGCCAACAGTAAAAACTCTGAACCACCTAAAGAGTAATAAATAAACCACTGAAAGAGACAGGCTGAGTATGATATGATCTGTTTCTCCGATAAAACGTCTATGAAAAGTTTTGGATAGATGGCCGTGCTGAAAAGGACAGAGTTGATTAACAAAGCTGCAATAAAAATGTACATAGGCTCATGTAGATTTTTGTTGATTACTATGAGACACACAATAGTAGAATTACAGCAGATTATTATTAAATATGCCGTAAACATGATGAGAAAATAAATATATTTATATTTCTGTAACTCTACGTATCCATCAAGGGTTATATATGTGTTGTTTAAGATATCATCCATTAAAGCAGTATAAAAAAACCTAGTTCTCACTTTGAGCACATTAGTGACACAAAACCGGTATCGAATTGTCTCAATCTACAGGTGGCAGCTTGTGCACTGTTTTTATTGAGGTTTCGGATCCTCTGTGGATCTCATTACACCAAGAGCTACTAACCTGTTAACATCAAACTCTAGAGGCCTAAACTTTTACTGGTTTTGTCCACATACATTTTTACAGTTACGCATTGATAGAATACCAGGGTCAAAAGGAACCTTCTAGAAATGGGAGATTGTCATTTCTATACAGCAAATGCCTATAGAAAGAAACATAATGCAGTTAATATGTGTAGCACTTCAGCTTGGTAATAACAGGTTAAAAGTGGGTTAATATTTTGGACATAGCAGGGTGATAAAAGACTAATATTCAGGTAAACAACACATATGATATTTTGTTTATAATAACAACCAAATCACATAGTATCAGTAACTAAAATGATTTTGTTTATTACACAGAAACAACCAGTAGAGATTCCAGGCAATTACTGTAGCTCTTTATGTTTAGTTTCCACATGATTAGTCTACAGGTGTGTTTTTGGTCTCCTGTTATCTAGATATATCCATTGTTTATACCTATGATGTTACCTGGTTATTAATTACCATAACATTCCGGAATCACCCTCTGCCGCGACAACTGGCCAATTCTGCCGCGACTGCTTTTCATTGTTGCTGCAGTAACGCTAACAGCGGAAAAACAACGGTTAAAGTACTTAAAGCATCAAACAAACCACGTATACAGGTACACAGCAAAATCCCCAGCGTTACATTAATTCTGAGAGTGTCTGAGTCTCTTGCAACAAAGACAAAGCTGCACGTAAAAGTAAAACAATGGTAGAAGTAGCCAGATGACTGCAGAGCTTTGGGGCTTTTCATTCATTTTTAAGTGAAGTCATTCATTCACACGTCTCAGATGTGACCATTAGCATTTACCATTATTAAGCCCGTTATTATTAATAATCTCTGACACTGAGATCAGACAGAATTTTTAAAGTCATTAAATTGTTCATTTGTTCACGTTCATCTCACTTAGAGAAAGCTGTGGACATTGACAGGTGGGGACTCCTGCACCTCTCCTGTGTCTGATTCGTTACTAACACTTGATAATTAAACAGGTCAACACAGGCAGCGGATCGCGCCGGTAGTTAAATACCCAGAGATCTTTCTGTAAAATGCCTTCAGATTATTTTAAAATGAACTGTTCTAAACAACACTGAACTACATGTTGGACACAAAAGAGCCTATGAGCGATTATAATAATAACAATGAATAAATCCCAGCGGACAGACTGAAGGAGTAAACAGTTCAGTGACAAAAGAAACAGTGGATTCAATAACTGCGTCAATTGTGCATTTTTAAAATGCTACAGGCCACTGTTTGTTCAGTTTTATTCAAATGTGGTCAGACTTTGATGTAAAAACGAGCAGACATCACTCCATGGTGATTGTCTCTTTTCTGCCTCTCTGCCCTTTTCCAAAAAGCCAGTTGTTTTTTTTTTACAGAAATCACACTTCTTTTTATCCTAAATGACCCAAACCCGTAGACTAAGACCTCCCCTGGCAGCGCAGATCTCACGGTGCTGGAAACGTGGGCCGACATGAACCGTGATCGCTTTGGGAGAAAAGAGAGAGGTTGGCGAGACGTGAGGTGAATTCTAATATTAAACCATAAGGAAAATAACTGCACAAATATGTTGACTGAACGTGTATGAAAAGGTCATGTCATCTCATTACGACCCACGTTACAGAGACACAATTTATAGGACATCTTATGTCCATCACATCATCTGACAGAGTCAACATAAAGACAGGGTTGTGACAGCAGCTTTGTGATGGATCAGATTTAAAACTGGTTTTCACAGAGAAGTTCTTAATGCATCCGCAGACAGTAGGATTCAGTACTGTGGATCCATGACGAGGACGACACTTTGTGACACCTGGTGGCTGAAAAGAGGATCTGCAGGTTGGATTTAATGAGCCTTTTCTGAATTAAACACACTGCGTTCCTGACACTAGCTACCAGTTGGGCACCGTGGACATACTGCACACAGATACCACGACACTTTCAATGGCTACATCTGTTTGAAAAAGGTAATGTACCCTCATCACGATCGAGAAAGACAGAGACACATTGTGTTGAAATTTGTATTTCTGTTGCATCATCTCACAATGTCAACAGAAACAGTAATATGACAGTAGCTTTGTGAAAAGAAGGTTTATCGAATCAGAATCGCTCAAGCCTCTGGAGTCGTAGAGTCTTTGCTTGTTAGTAGTTCTTTGTGTAATGAGATCTACAGAGAATCTGGAAGCTCAATAAAACTGTAGAAAAGCCCTCATCCTGGCAGTGAAGTCTTAGGAAGTTCTTCTGTCGATCAGGTACCTGTGAGTGAGTGAATGACACATTTTGCTACAGTTTGTGGTTTACTACAGTGATCAGTGAGACTTCTTATCTCTCTTGTAATCTGTTGTACAGTCTGTGTGTTTTGTTTTTACAGCCTTAATGGATGACAAATTAAATGTAACATATATAACTCTTGATGGGTTTATAGAATTACACACATACAGATTTCTTTATTTTGTGATCATGTTTATAATATATTTTCTAATAATCTGCTTTAATTTCACCATTGTGTATCTGATCTGGATTCACCAAAACCTCCATGAGCCTATGTACATTTTTATTGCGGCTTTGCTGATCAATTCTGTTCTTTACAGCACTAATATCTACCCAAAGCTGTTGGTTGACATTTTGTCTGAAAAACAGATTATATCCTATTCAGCCTGTGTGTTTCAAGCATTTATGTATTACACTCTGGCTTGTTCAGAGTTCTTACTGTTAGGAGCTATGTCCTATGACAGATATGTGTCTATATGTAAACCTCTGCAATATTCAACTATCATGAGGAAAACAATCGTCAGTATGTTTCTGGTTTTATCTTGGATTGTGCCTGGCTGTGAGATTGCACTGTCAGTTATATTTAATGCTAATATAAAACTGTGCAACTTTACTTTGAGAGGAATCTTTTGTAACAACTCGATATACAAATGTCAATGTTTGAGTTCAGTAGTTCTATCTGTATATGGAGTGTTTGTATCGTTAAATATTTCATTTTTTCCTATGCTCTTTGTACTTTTTACATACACCAGGATCCTGATTATTTCCTACAGAAGTTGTAAATCAGTCAGGAGAAAAGCTGCACAGACCTGTTTGCCTCACCTGCTGGTTTTAATCGGCTTTTCCTGTTTTTTTATTTATGATATTGTTATAGTCAAACTGGAATCGGATTTTCCAAAGACAGCCCGTTTAATAATGACTTTACAAATCATTTTGTATCATCCTCTCTTCAATCCACTCATATATGGACTAAAAATGAAAGAAATCTCTAAACACCTCAAAGGGTTGTTGAGTAAGTTCAAATCATATTAATATATCCACATAGTCACACATATCACACACTTTTTAAAAATGTTTTAGTAATAATGCAAAAATGTGATTTTTAGGCATTTTTAAATGACTGATATACAGAATAAAGGATCTTTGTCTTTTTCATATTAGTATCGTGTTAATGAAGCTCATATCGATGAATTCTGAATTTGGAATAGCAATGTAAATGGATAAAGTTTTATTATGTTACACGTCATGATCACAAAATCTTTGGTTGTTAATTATAATTTAGCACTATAAGTGTGCAGCTTTTTTTTTTTTTTTTTTTTTTTAACATAGTTTTAATAAAAATATGCTCCGACACTTGTGCGGTGGAAGCCTCTGGTGACAGAGACATTGTACAGCACTGGTCATAGTAATAATGAGTCTGTAAACAGTTTTAGAAAGTCTTGTGTCTCTACAGCAGAAAATGACGTGGTAGCAAACGTAAGTGCTGGCTGCATTACAGTACTGTCACAGCAAAGATGGGGCTTCACTTCCAGTCAAGACAACTAAAAAACATATAATGTGTCTCAGTTCACTTTGGGCTTATTCTCTCTTAAACCACACCACAATTTTTTTCTAACGTTAATTTAATGCCTGGAACTTAAAAAATAAAAGCTAAAGAGATGTGGAAATATTCTACAGTCGGATCGAATATTTCCCACAAAAAAACACGTAATCTGCATCTGTTATGTCTTATCTGTGTCCTAAAAGTCCTTATATTTTACAGAAATCAAATCACATTTACATCTACATTTAGTCACGGTCATGATCTTATGCACCAATCAGGCAGAACATTATAAAACCTTTGCAATTTCATGCAACCAGTATAGTGGCTCTGCCATGAACTCTACAGTTTTTGGGTTGAAATTGTTAGATAGGTGATAATTCTACCATGTGTTTATTATTGAGGTCAAAGAAGGTAGTGAAGTTGTACTGGATTTTATGATGAGGTGGTTCTAATGTTTTTGCCACCATATTTAAAATGAATGAGGTGGCACTAACACACTTCTATTCTTCAATACTTTAAATGAAATTAATGCATTTAGTGGTAATAATTTTCATTTTTCCAGAATTGAAACTTCTTTTGACAAATTTCTCTTTCTGTTCAAAATTTTTTCAGGTTGTTCCTTCAAGTTAGACTTTAACACACAGATCTGAAACTTGCCTCTGTTCTTGCTTTTTCTGCTAGAACTGAAGAAATGGTTTGCTAAAGGTCCAACAATCACTCTGAAAAATAATTACAAGAAATACATTACAACAGACTGCTATCACAAGAACATATGAGCTAGCATTGCTAGTGCGCTAATGTGCTAATTACAAGTAGTATCTAATTTACACACTGTATCTTATTCAGTTTGTAATAAATATCTAATAATTATCTAAAGCCTTTGAGACTGTAACCCTTTCCAGAAATGTACAAATCAACAACGCTTGATTGTGGGTCTGCTGAGATCCACAGCAATATTCCACAACTATATAATGTTAAGAAAAGGTTTCTGTCAGACTTTTGAGGGACAACCAGTGCAAATCAAAAGTTAATGCTGTGCTGAATAGAAAGTCGGGTTATTCAACTTCAATTCAATTCAACTTTATTTATATAGCGCCAATTCACAACAAAGTCATCTCAGGGCACTTTACAGAATAAAGTCAAGATTATAAAGATATATAAAGAGAACCCAACAATTCCCCCTGGAGCAAGCCATAGGCAACAGTGGAGAGGAAAAACTCCCTTTAACGGAAGAAACCTCCAGCAGAACCAGGCTCAGGGTGGACGGCCATCTGCCTCGACCGGTTGGGGTGAGTGGAAAGGGGAGAGAGAAAAGAACAGAGCAACAAAAAGCAACAACAAAACATCAGGCAGATTGGTAGGACCAGTAGCTGCACGCTGGAAGACACACAGCTTCAAAGCCAGGGGACACCTGCAGAAAGGGACAGAGAGAGGGGGACAGAGGAGGACAAAGACAACTACGGGAGAGAACACACAGAGTTAATGACATACAGTGGTGACAATTGCGGGGTGAGAGGAGAGATGGTCAAGAGGAGGAAGGAGCTCAGTGCATTGGGGGGTGGGTCCCCCAGCAGTCTAAGCCTATGGCAGCATAACTATAACTAACTATAAGGTTTATTAAAGAGGAAGGTTTTAAGCCTAGACTTAAAAGTAGAGAGGGTGTCTGCTTCCCGAATCTGAACTGGGAGCTGGTTCCACAAGAGAGGAGCTTGATAGCTAAAGGCTCTACCTCCCATTCTACTTTTGGAAATTCTGGGAACCACAAGTAGGCCTGCATTCTGAGAGCGAAGTGGTCTACTGGGATGATATGGTGCTATGAGGCCTTCTATATATGATGGAGCCTGACCGTTCAGAGCTTTATATGTAAGAAGCAGGGTTTTAAATTCTATTCTAAATTTAATGGGAAGCCAATGGAGAGAAGCTAGTGAAGGTGAAATATGATCTCTCTTGCTAGTTCCAGTCAGCACTCTTGCTGCAGCATTTTGGATTAATTGCAGGCTCTTTAGGGAGTTACTGGGGCATCCTGAAAGTAGGGAATTACAGTAGTCCAACCTAGAAGTAACAAATGCATGGACCAGTTTTTCGGCATCACTTTGAGACAGGATGCTCCTAATTTTGGCAATGTTCCGTAGGTGGAAGAAGGCTGTTCTAGAGATTTGTTTTATATATGACTTAAAGGACAGATCCTGATCAAAAATAACTCCAAGGTTCCTTGCAGTAGTACTGGAGGCCAGACTTATGCCATCTAGGGTAACAATATGGTTGGACATCATATCTCTGAGATTTTTGGGCCCAAATACTATGACTTCAGTTTTGTCTGAGTTTAAAAGTAAAAAATTGTGGGACATCCAGGCCTTTATGTCTTGTAGGCTTGAAGCTTTATTAACTGATTATTTTCATCTGGTTCCATAGGTAAATATAGCTGGGTATCATCAGCATAACAGTGGATCAGAACATTTTTTTCACAGAGATCAGGTTAGAGATATCTCTCTCATCCAAGTTGGAATGTCAGAGTAACAGGAAAAAAATGCATGTTTAGACAGTGGAGACATCTGATGTAATGGACAGGAGTAGATGATAGAACCCAGAGATGGTGCATATTTGGACAAGAGAAGAGGGTCTTGCAGAATCACTGTGGAGAGACAGTAAGTGCTCCATACTTGCCCCTGCAAAGACACATTGTAGGTTCACCCATATAGGTACATTCTACAATGGCTTATTTCTACAATGGAGACAAGGGGGGTCTGGTGGATTACAGCAAAATGACATTAAAGAAATAGCAGCAACAAAGACCAAATGCTGCGTCACAGAACTACCTTCATTTACCCGAGACAGTATACTTCTACTTCTAATGGAGAATATGTCCGATAAGTTAGAAATTGTACTGGCATTGTTTTTGCTGTTGCCTCTTCTTGTGCACTAAGCTGAACAGCCGACCTTCTCCCTCAGAGAGAGGACTGACAGCCCTTCAACGTGCTGCATCATGTCAAAAGCTTTCGTCAGGGGTCCGACTAATGACAAACGTGTGCGACATCCCACAAATAACTAGCACAACACAATGTTTACCAATGGCCAATGTTAGTCACTGCTTTTGAAAATTAAAAGAATTAAAAGAAGACTGGTTTCTGGTGATTAAAACGATGTTAAGACTGATGTTCCGTTACTGTCACAAACCCTCTCTGCTTCCTGACCACAGCCGAGTCATCATCTGTGAAATTTAGACAAGATTGTGATTCATTTACAGAACCAGGAAGCAGCACCAACTGGATGTTCTGTACTTGAAGCATTAGCTTCCACCAGCATTGATTGAAACTTAGATTAAACTTATGCATGTCTTATATTTTCAACTCTGAACATAGAAGCCTTACTGATTCCATTTTCTCAGCCATGACCTTCCTCACGTTTCTTTGCTTTTGTTTCTCAGTATAAAACAGCACACGCAGTTACCTTTGGCTGACGTACTAGTTGACTACGACAGGGCGCCTCATGTTTATTTTTTTTTTTGAAGTCACGTGTCCCGTGACTTTTTGCTAGATCCTAGTTCCCAGTAATCGGCCCTTTGAAGTCCCATAGTATAAAAGCCAAGTATGTGGTTGTTGCTTCTAACTGAATCCTGTAGGGTGTGTTTTCTTAAGATTAAAATTTCAAAAATCTGGTACGTCTGTCTTTACATCTTTGGTTTTTAGGTTTTTAAAAGGTCTTAGGTCTTAGTAGTGGATTACTGTGTACTCTGCAACTCCTCCTTCAGGATTTGCTCCTGGTGGTTTTTCCAGTCATCACTGGCTGATCCCGGCGTGCCTGCAGCCAATCATGGTCCATGAAGACTGGGGAGCTGCACCTCTGAGCCTCTTAGCCACTTCTTCTCCTTTACTACCTGAGCACATGTATTTTGAGTGTTAACATTCTATTTAGATCGTGTTTGTTGCCCCTCACAGTCATAGCTTGTTGTTGGTTGTTAGTTTTTTGGTTAACTTACTCCTTGCCAGTAAACTCTGAAGGGAACAGCTGCCATTTTGTTGTTCAGGATTGTACTTTCTGTTTTTTCCTCATTTACTAAGCAGCTAGTTATATTTCGAGATTAAGGCTGTGTGGTTTTTGAAGGTTGACTTAAGGTAGAGCCCCCTCCAAAGCAACAAATCAGTCTAAAACTCCACAGAGCTAAACACTTCACTTTCTCTAAGTCAGGTATCTGTGAATGAATGAGACACCTCAATACAGGTAATATGTTACTGCAAAGCTCAAACTAAGACTGCTTCTCTCAGCTATGTATTTATAACCTGATTCAAATCAGCCTTCTCTTCACACTTTGGTTTTGAAAACCTTGATGGATGATACATTAAATGTAACATATTTAACTCTAACTGGGTTCACAGAACTGCACAAATACAGATATCATTGTTTTATAATCATGTTTAAACTGTATGTTCTAATAATCTGCTTTAATGTCACTATTGTTGTTCTTATCGGGATTCACAAAACCTCCATGAGCCTATGTACATTTTTATTGCAGCTTTGTTAATTAACTCACTTCTTTACAGCACTAACATTTACCCAAAGATGTTAATTGACTTCTTATCTGCAAAACAGATCATAACTTATCCACTCTGTCTGTTACAGTCTTTTATATATTACACTATGATGTGTTCAGAGTTCTTACTGTTAGCAGCCATGTCCTATGACAGATATGTCTCCATATGTAAACCTCTGCAATATCCAACGATCATGAGAAAATCAACTGTCAGTGTCATTCTGGTTTTATCTTGGCTTCTGCCTGCTTGTGAGCTTGCAGTATTAGGTGTATTGTATGCTAATAACAAAGTCTGCAGTTATACTTTGACAGGAATCTTTTGTAACAACTCAATTTACAGTATTCAGTGTGTGCGCTCAGTAGCAATATCTGTATATGGTGTATTCATGTTGGTAAATATCATTCTGTTCCCTCTGATTTTCATTCTTTATACTTACACCAGGATCCTGATTATTTCCTACCGAAGCTGTAAAACTGTCCGAAAAAAGGCTGCACAGACCTGTTTACCTCACCTGCTGGTTTTAATCAACTTTTCCTGCTTTGCTACTTATGACATAATTATTGTTCGACTGGAATTAGATTTAGCCAAACTTTTGCGGTTGATAATGACATTGCAAATCATTGTGTATCATCCTCTCTTTAATCCAATTATATATGGACTAAAAATGAAAGAAATCTCCAAACATTTGAAGAGGATGTGGAACCAGTTAAAACCACATTAGTACATGAACTCTCTTAACTAATTTACACCCTTTTTATTTGTAGTGATAAAACAGAGATAAAGCATTAACGGACCTGTTTTTATGATCATCTTAAAGCAGAATTGTAAACTTTTATATTCATGTAACATGGATGTATTTGTTTTAGCCGTTAGCTTCCTAGTTGTATTAATGAACTTCCTGGTGGTCACAAAGAGAAGATATCCTTTATATGTTTTTAACAAAGTTAGATCTTTAGTCTTTTAGCTCTGACTGTGCTCTGCACAGATACAGACCCAGAAGATGCAGGAGAGGGTTGACATCAGTGTCACCTCTGGACCCTGCAAACAGTGGCTGAAAATGTTGGGATCCCTTTTAATACTGCTCCATCTCTACATACGGCAAACGTGAAAATGGAAATTACCATGAAAAAACGCTGAAAGGCAATTTGCTCTCCTTTCTTGATAGATTAGTTTTTCATTAGTTCATATTTCATATTCATTAGCTAATATTGAAACATGTAATAACTTCAGCATAATAGATTTAACTCTAAGCTGTTACGTGGTCTTAGTCTTTGCTGTACTGAAGACATTTGGGTTTCAGATTAAAAGATGGATGAGACTTCAGCTTTGCATGTATATAGAATGTACTCTATATTTACGTAGACAACTCTTGAATTAAGCCTTGGGTTTTACCCATGAAGACTGTATAAGTTGCCCTTTTCAATCTGAGATAAGAACCATTACAAGTAAAGAACAAACACTGGGGGCAGTAGCCTGAGGGTGGAGAATGTTCTGCCCAGCAACAGAAAATGTTTGACTTATGAAGCCTGTAGAACTGCTTGAAACTCTGTGGATGTACTTCCCTCTAGCAAGAAAATAAAACCCTTAAAGACATCCTGGATGTTGAAGCTTCTTTACTGATTACAATCGAGGTGTCTACGACAAGATGTTGTTGATTTTGTCACAACAGTGTAACCAGTGGTAAAAAGAAACCACTGGTGTACTAAGCAACACCTACAGGTCAGCAATTGAAAACAGCCTGCATCACACTTTGCACAGTTATGTAGTGTGATGCTTGTTCTAAATATTTATGTAGCGATGTCGGATTCTGTGATAAAAACATTTTGGGTTTGTAAAGAAAAACTCTGTCAAACACATTTTATTACAATACACAACTACACCAACAAAGCAACCACAGTCACAGAAATGGCTGTGAAACCAAGTCACTATGAAGTAGCAGAAGTCAATAGTAATGATACTAATAATGAATACAGTATTATTTACTACTGTTTAGTTTGTGTTGTTTTTTTGGAACCTGTATTTCTATTGGATCAAAAGATCCAATATGAATAAATCTTATGCAGCAAATCTTATTTATGATAAAACACATATATTTCATGGTGCAGACCATGTACCATTTATTCATTAAATCCATCAGTAATAATAGTAATGACCTCACATGCATTTAAGTGTTTAGAAAAAACTTCAATTCATTTACCAAGACGTGTGTTCACTGAAATACTCCAGCACATACAAACCAAAATGTTTTGTAAGATTATTTCAGTTCTGAGCAGATGAAAAATACAATGATGAAATGATCAAAGGCTTTCGGCTTGTCCTTCAGAAGTCGCCACAGTGAAACGTGTTCCACACGTTGATTTGGCAGGAGTTTCTGCCCTTCCTGCTGCAACCTTCCCATTTTTTCCAGGCTCGGGACAGGCACCAAGTTGGCCCTTGATGGTTGAGTGGGGCCACACCTGGTGGCGTGAGATTCGAAACCGCAGCCTTCTGCATCCCAACTCATCCCAAATGAACAAAGTGATGTTTGTTATTAGTAAAAGCATATTGTTTTATCTCTAGCATTTAAATGTTAGATATTAAATGTGTTCAGAGTAGCTTGAGAAGAATTTCACTTCTTAAATCATGAAATGTTCCTTTATCATGATTTGGGTTTTTGGCCCTGGTGTTTTGTATATTTAGTTCTTGTCCTTCTTACATTTGACCTCAAGTTGTCTCTACTCAGGCTGCATATGTAGCCCACCAAACTGAGATTATATAGGCCATGGGTGGTGGATGACAGCCGAGCAGGTGACTTGGTAACTTTTGTAGCATTTTCTGAAAGGTTAAGCCCTGCCTATTCTCACCTGGAGTGTATTCTGTTCAGTGGGTTCCTGCTGGCCCTGCTGTTCCTGCTGTTTTGGCTATAGTCTACTTAGATCTGAGTCAATTAAATCAATGCAGATTTGTATCTCAGTAGCTCTGGATTCAAGTCATGCCATAAAGTTCATCCCTTCAGTTTTGGTAAGCAAATATTGTGATTGTGGTTTCAGTTGCTGAAAATAAAACTAATATCTCACAGGGTAAAGTCTAGTGTTTTGTTGACCACATGGCCTAATGCCAAGGTCTACAGTAACCCCAACACCTCTGGGTTTAGGACTCTTGAGTTTTCTGGACTTGTTGACATGTTAGTGGAGAGTTTAATGAGATCCATGGAGGGAGAAACAGTCTGATAAAACCATTCAGGACAGTCAAACGCTTCCTCTGAAATTCCTCTGTGTCTAAGCGAATGAGAGAATCTAAAACAGGTAAAATGTTGCTGTGAAGCTCATGTTTTGTTGCTCACTGTTTATTTTCTATCTGCTGGTTTTATAGATTAAGATTTTGTTAAGAGACCTTTAAGACTATTAATGGATAATGAATTCAATGCAACATATATAACTCTTGATGGATTTGTAGAACTGCACAAATACAGGTATCTTTGTTTTGTGATTATATTTACAGTATATGTCGTAATAATCTGCTGTAATTCCATCATTGTGTTTCTGATCCGAAAACAACAAGACCTTCATAAACCCATGTACATTTTCATCGCAGCTTTGTTAATCAACTCTTCACTTTACAGCACAAACATCTACCCGAAACTTTTAGTCGACTTTTTGTTTGAAAAAGAAACTATAACTTATTCACACTGTTTCATTCAAGCTTTTACATATTACATCCTGGCCGGTTCAGAGTTCTTACTGTTGGCAGCCATGGCCTATGACAGATATGTGTCTATATGTAAACCTCTGCAATATCTAACTATCATGAGGAAAACAACAGTTTTTGTCTTCCTGGTTTTACATATGGAGACATATCTGTTTGTGCCTTCTTTGGAAATGGCAGTGACAGCTGTATTGTATGCTAATGTAAAACTCTGTAACTTAACTTTGAAAGGAATTTTTTGTAATAGTTCAATTTACACACTTCAGTGTGTGCACTCAGCGGCTTTGTCTGTATATGGTGTATTCATGTTGATGAATATCGCACTGTTTCCTATGATTTTCATAATCTATACTTACACCAGGATCCTGATTATTTGCTACAGAAGCTGTGAAACTGTCAGGAAACAAGCTGTGCAGACCTGTTTGCCTCACCTGCTGGTTTTAATCAACTTTTCCTGTTTTGTTACTTATGATGTTGCTGTAGTTCGGCTGGAGTCAAGTTTTACGAAAACCGCTCGTTTAATAATGACTTTACAAATGATTTTGTATCACCCCCTCTTTAATTCAGTCATATATGGTCTAAAAATGAATAAAATTGCTAATCACCTTAAGAAGTTGTTGTTTAAATCACACTAATATATCAACACTGACACTGTTTTCTTTTTCAGTAATAATAGGGAACAATTTTGTCTTGTCTATAAATTAATGAATTTATTTTATTTTTCTGTATAATTTACCTTTAAACATGACCAGCTTTTACACTACGGACATATTACTATCTGTGTTGTAATAATAAATGTAATAATGCTGATAAAGAGAACAACGACGATGTAAAAGATTTGTGTTTTCAAGTGTTAAATAAAGCAGCACTTAGCACCAGCCCACAGATCTTTTTTCTTTAGTTGTTTTAGACCAATCAATAAATTAACTTTGGGGAATTTAAAGTAATGCAGTGGTGTGTTGTGTTCCAAACCACTGCCTCACAAATCAAATTTTCAGAAGTTGATAGAACAAAGTTTCAAGTCAAGGAATAGATTTTAAAAACAATTTTTTTTTATTGTCCTTAATTAAAAGTCCTATTTTCACTTTCTGCAGAACACCTTGCAATAACAGTGCTGCTTTGGTGTTGTGTGAGCAATTTTAAGAATTTAAAATTGTTTCTTTTAGGTAAAGTAAAATTATTTTTCAGCCAGGTATTTAATGTTACCTCCCATTGTAAGTAGCACATCATGAGGTCTTTTGGTTAGATTTTCACCTTAAGTATCTTCTGCTATATCATGTCAGGCTTCCTTCAGCACTTCCCATAGTTCTTTACATTTTGTCCTTTATGCCTTTCTCTGTCCAGATGATTCCATGATATCCCATGATATCTAAGTTTGGACTTATATCAGCTAACATCAGCTATTTTTCCAAATATAAATTCACCACATTGACAGAGTCCTTGGGATTATTGCAATGCTGAAAATACAACTGTTCCTAATCTGACACTCCTGGTTATCACAGCATTGCTAAAACAAAAGAACAATGGTGGCCCATTGTTTATCGAAATAATCAGTAAGACAAGTCATATATTAGGGCTTGTAAGATTAATCAGATTCAACAAGGCTGAAGGTCAAACTGGATGCATGTGATTTTCAGGGCCTCAGGCAGCACTGCATTAAAAACAGGCCTGATTCTCTACTGGACATCACTGCATGGGCTCAGGAACACTTCCAGAAACCACAGAACACAGATCACTGTACAATCCACAAATGTAAGTTAAAGCTGTATCATGCAAAGAAGAAGCCAGATGTGAACACGATCCAGAAATGCAGCAGTGTTCTCTGGACCAAATCTTATTTAAAATGGTCTGAGACAAAATCCAGTCCCCTAGATCGACTGATGGTGCACTGGAAACTAGATCTACCGTTTATAATGTTTGTGTAATTTCGTTTTCCTTAACATTGCTGTTTACCAGAAGCAGCAATGACTCAACGCCATATAACAATTGAGAGAAAAACATGATGTGGTCACCCCACTGATAACAGGGTAACAACACCTCTGGGTTCAGGACTCGTGAGTTTTCTGTAGTTGTTGACATGTTAGTGCAGAGTTTAATGAGATCCATGGAGGGTGAAGCAGTCTGATAAAAACATTCAGCAGAGTCAAACACTTCACTTTCTCCGTTATTCACAGACACTAAAGTCAAACATTTTCATACAGGTGATGTTACCTTAAACCTCAAAGTGAGATTGTTGTCAGTTCTTCTGTATAAGTTTGTCTCATATGAGTTTCCTGCATTAATACTGAGCGTTGTGGTTTCAAGTTCTTCATGGATGATGCATTTAATGTAACTTATTTAACTCTTGATGGGTTTGTGAATATAGATATCAAATACAGATATCTTTGTTTTGCGATCATGTTGACTGTGTATATTCTAATACTCTGCTTTAATTGCACTATTGTGTGTCTGATCTTGAAACATAAAAGCCTCCATGAGCCTATGTACATTTTCATTGCAGCTTTGTTAATCAACTCTGTTCTTTTCACCACTAACATCTACCCAAAGCTGTTATTGGATGTTTTATCTGACAAACAGATCATATCATACTCAGCATGTCTCTTTCAGTCGTTCATATATTACTCTTTAGCTGGTTCAGAGTTATTACTGTTAGCAGCCATGTCCTATGACAGATATGTGTCTATATGTAAACCTCTGCAATATCCAACTATCATGAGAAAAACCGCTGTCAGTATGTTTCTGGCTTCAGCCTGGATTGTGCCTGTTTGTGAGATGACAGTGTCGGCTGCATTGTACACCAATATAAAACTCTGTAGTTATACTTTGAAAGGAACTTATTGTAACAGTTCACTCTACACACTTCAGTGTGTGCGCTCAGTTGTAATATCTTTGTATGGTGTTGTAATGTTGCTAAATATTGGTGTCTTCCCTCTGCTTTTCATACTTTTTACATACACCAGGATCCTGATTATTTCCTACAGAAGCTGTAAAACAGTCCGGAGAAAAGCTGCACAGACCTGTTTACCTCACCTGCTGGTTTTAATCAACTTTTGCTGTTTTATTTTTTATGATGTCATCATAGTTCGCCTGGAATTGGAATTTGCAAAACTTGTTTGTTTAATTATGACTTTACAAACAATTTTGTATCATCCTCTCTTTAATCCAATCATATATGGTGTAAAAATGAAAGAAATCTCTAAACAACTCAAGAGCTTGTTCAGTCAGCTGAAGTCCCACTAATATATCGAAACCTACAACTCATCTGAAGTAGCTTCATTTGGACCAATATTATAGAGATGGGGTTTTCTTCAGAGGTATTGTTGCATTTGGTTTTATGACTGATAGTCTTTTTTAGGAGAACATCAGCTTTCACATTAGATATTCTTCTATTCTCTCTTCCTAATTTCCACTTGAATCTCGCTTGATTTCATGGATTGTTGACTTCCTTAGCTTGGATTCAGCAGGTCGAGTGGGCAGTTCACTTTCTGACTAAACTACCCATAGTGCAGGCTCCTCTCAGGGGTGTGTTCACTTACCTTTATTGTTTTTCCCTGTATAACAGCTCTTTTACTAGCATCTTTCCAAACAGACATTTTGCTTTTGATTTTTTTTTTAAACTGGTGTGAGAAGTCAAATCTTCTCAAAGCAATGTGTCAAAGTAAAATGGCTACAATTATTTGTGCATGTGTAGTATGTATAGTGTATGCTCCCCTCCAAAAGTATTGGAAAAGAGGCCAATTCCTTTATTTTTGTCTTAAACCTTCCTGTTCTTGCCCCAGATGAACTCCTTTGTTGTTTCGGATCATTACCTTGCTGCACGATCATCGATCTCCTAATTAGTTTGGTTGCATCTTTCTTTAAATTTGCAGACAAAATGTTTCTGTAGACTTCATTTTGCTGCTGCCATCATGTGTTACATCAATGAAGATTAAAGAGCCCGTCTCAGAGGACCCATGACATTTGATCAAAGTTGAGCTTGTATGTTTGTCATCAAGAGCAGATCCTTTCTTTCTACAAACTTTAGCCTTTCCATCACTTTGGTAAAGATTCAACTTGGTTTCTTCATTCCGTAAAACTTTGACCCAGACTTTTGAGGCTCATGAAGTCATGAAGTCTTCTGTGAACAGTAGATTGTGATACTTTTACTCCAGCTCTCTGGAGGTTGTTGCTGATGTCTGTTTTAAGTTTTTTTTTTTTACAGCTCTCACAATTTTTCTGTTAACTACTGCTGTTGTTTTCTGTTCAACTGCTTGATGTCTGTTACTTAGTTACACCAGTGGTTTGTTTCATCTTCAGGACATTCCAAATGGTTGTACAGGATATGGCCAATGTTTGTGCAACCACTCTGATTGACTTCCCATGTTCTCTGAACAGACAAAACGCAAATCTGAAACTGAATGTAGACATTCAGTCCTACTTATTGTTTGAATAATCAATGTCATAGGGCATCAAAACTCACCTTCCAATACTTTTGCTCACATGAAAAATGGGTGGGTTCAAACAAAAGGTACTATCTTCTAAGTTGTGTATCAGATGCAGATCTAAATACCTGGAAATAAAAGCTGAAATGTTGATCTCTTGCCTTTTGATGTCATGTGAATAAACTTGAGTTGTGTTTTATTCGTCCTTCATCTGCAGGAGGTATTAAACCTAGTCTGCCAAAATACATAAGTATTCAGACCCTTTACTCAGTACTTTGTTGCAGCACCTTTGGTAGCAATTACAACCTCAAGTCTTTTTGGGTATGATGTGACAAGCTTTGCACACCAGGAGTGTGGGACTTTGGAACCATCAGTGGACCATCACTTGCAGGTCTCTCCAATGGTGTTCATTAGGGTTAATTCAGGGCTCTGGCTGGACTACTCCAGGACATTCACAGAGTTGTCCCATTGTTGTGTTATCTTGGCTTTGTGCTTAAGGATTGTTGTCATGTTGGAAGGTGAACTGTCGGCCCAATCTGAGGTCCTGAGTGCTGTGGAACAGGTTTTCATTGAGGATATCTATACTGTCCTCGCAAAGAGTTGAACTTGTTCTATGCTGGACAGTTAGCTAACATGAGAGTGTGAAGTCCTCCAATAAGCACAAGGTGTAACTTTTCTTGGATGTTTAATGAAGGTTCACTTTCCTTTTCTCTTTCTTTATCTTACTCATTATAAAACACAGATACACAAATAGCAATAGGAATCAAAATAAAATAACATACATCTTTCAGGCACAATTCAAAGTTTCAAATATTTAAATATAAATATGCTGTCACAACAGCAATGATCCCCACAATTTACCATAGCTCTAAATTATTGATTTTCTATCTCCAATTTGAAGTGAAATAATAGTAGTTGTAAATGCACTCAAACAGAGGGTAGAACAATATCTCTGTACTTTAATCCTTTTAGCTTTTCCTCAACCCTGAACAGTTACTCAATCCCTGCATACTCCCCCAGTTGCTAAGAAGAGCCAGAACCCTGGCCCCCATCTCTTCAGAGGGATGAAGAAGCTGCACCCTGCCCCCCTTGCATAGTGTGAGCAGCTGAGAAGATTGTTGGCTTCTCTCCCCGACATTTACTGCATCCATCTCAGCCTGAAAGCTCTTTGTATTGCGGGTGATCCCACCCACCTGTCACACAGCTTCTTCAGTCTGCTGCCATCAGGGAGGAGACTGCAGTCTCCAGGCCAGCACCAGCAGAACAACTTCATCCACCAGGCAGTCAGGAAACTTAATTCCCTCCTGGCTCTGCCCCCACTGCCCCTTCTACCACACTAACACATGAACTCTGGTCCCACCCCCCAATCATCACTAGTCTTCTCCCAGTATTTCATAGGAATTCACAGACTTTTCTAAAATGTCTAAACACTTTGTGATTACTGGGGACTCGGTTTTCTAACCTGCTTATATGTGAGAAACAAATTATAAAAACTCAAATTTTGTAGCTGATTTCTGGGTGAGTAAAGTCAAACAACTCCACTTTTGTCTCATCTGTCCACGGGACGTTGTTCCACGAGTCTTTTGGTTTAGTCACATGCAGTTTGGCAACCTTCAGTTGGGCTTTCACAATCCTTTTAGACATATAAGGTTTTCTCTTGGTGACCTTTTAAACTAACTGTATTTGTTCAAGCTTCTTTTAATTGTGCTGTCATTGACTTTAACATTTAACATGCTCCATGAGGCCTGTAGGGTCTGAGATGTATCGCTTAGGATTTTTGTATTTGTATCTAAACATTGCAAGGTCTGACCTTGCAGTGAAGGTGTTGGAACATCTACTCCTGGGAAGATTGGCAACTGTCTTGAATTCTTCCCACTTGCAATGAATCTTTCTCACCAAAATGTAGTTTTATAAATGTTTCCAGATTGATTGCAAATTTGATTCAATTTCTTCTTTAAGACCATTGCTTATGTCTTCCCTCTTAGCATTGTGTACCCTTAAAGCATGGTCTTCACTTTGGGAGTCTTTCCAATTGCTACAAAACTAAATTTAATTATGACAGACCAAGAGAGTTGTCTTATTACATTCCTTTGAATTGTTATGTGAATTGTTATTTGGCCAGGGTCTAATGATATCAGGCCACCATTCTCTCTCAACTGGCGGAAACATAGTCTCAGGTGCAAATTAAGTTTTTATGCAAGATCCTTGTGGAAATATAGAGTATTTTGGGCAGTTTGGGCTCCCTTATCTATGCAGATTTATACCCTCCCTCTGCAAGTTTGACTGCTTGTAGCTGCCATCTTCTGTCCTAGTGAGTCTTTTTCTAGTATCAGAAAAGGTAAAAGAATAAATTGAAATGCATTTGTCACGTAGCTATGAACTCACCTGAAACTAATTAATTATTTGCTACAGAAGCTGTGAAACTGTCAGGAAACAAGCTGTGCAGACCTGTTTGCCTCACCTGCTGGTTTTAATCAACTTTTCCTGTTTTGTTACTTATGATGTTGCTGTAGTTCGGCTGGAGTCAAGTTTTGCGAAAACCGCTCGTTTAATAATGACTTTACAAATGATTTTGTATCACCCCCTCTTTAATTCAGTCATATATGGTCTAAAAATGAATAAAATTGCTAATCACCTTAAGAAGTTGTTGTTTAAATCACACTAATATATCAACACTGTCACTGTTTTCTTCTTCAGTAATAATAGGGAACAATTTTGTCTTGTCTATAAATTAATGAATTTATTTTATTTTTCTGTATAATTTACCTTTAAACATGACCAGCTTTTACACTACGGACATATTACTATCTGTGTTGTAATAATAAATGTAATAATGCTGATAAAGAGAACAACGACGATGTAAAAGATTTGTGTTTTCAAGTGTTAAATAAAGCAGCACTTAGCACCAGCCCACAGATCTTTTTTCTTTAGTTGTTTTAGACCAATCAATAAATTAACTTTGGGGAATTTAAAGTAATGCAGTGGTGTGTTGTGTTCCAAACCACTGCCTCACAAATCAAATTTTCAGAAATTGAGAGAACAAAGTTTCAAGTCAAGGAATAGATTTTAAAAACAATTTTTTTTTATTGTCCTTAATTAAAAGTCCTATTTTCACTTTCTGCAGAACACCTTGCAATAACAGTGCTGCTTTGGTGTTGTGTGAGCAATTTTAAGAATTTAAAATTGTTTCTTTTAGGTAAAGTAAAATTATTTTTCAGCCAGGTATTTAATGTTACCTCCCATTGTAAGTAGCACATCATGAGGTCTTTTGGTTAGATTTTCACCTTAAGTATCTTCTGCTATATCATGTCAGACTTCCTTCAGCACTTCCCATAGTTCTTTACATTTTGTCCTTTATGCCTTTCTCTGTCCAGATGATCCCATGATATCTAAGTTTGGACTTATATCAGCTAACATCAGCAATTTTTCCAAATATAAATTCACCACATTGACAGAGTCCTTGGGATTATTGTCATGCTGAAAATACAACTGTTCCTAATCTGACACTCCTGGTTATCACAGCATTGCTAAAACAAAAGAACAATGGTGGCCCATTGTTTATCGAAATAATCAGTAAGACAAGTCATATATTAGGGCTTGTAAGATTAATCAGATTCAACAAGGCTGAAGATGAAACTGGATGCATGTGATTTTCAGGGCCTCAGGCAGCACTGCATTAAAAACAGGCCTGATTCTCTACTGGACATCACTGCATGGGCTCAGGACGACTTCCAGAAACCACAGAACACAGATCACTGTACAATCCACAAATGTAAGTTAAAGCTGTATCATGCAAAGAAGAAGCCAGATGTGAACACGACCCAGAAATGCAGCAGTGTTCTCTGGACCAAATCTTATTTAAAATGGTCTGAGACAAAATCCAGTCCCCTAGATCGACTGATGGTGCACTGGAAACTAGATCTACCGTTTATAATGTTTGTGTAATTTCGTTTTCCTTAACATTGCTGTTTACCAGAAGCAGCAATGACTCAACGCCATATAACAATTGAGAGAAAAACATGATGTGGTCACCCCACTGATAACAGGGTAACAACACCTCTGGGTTCAGGACTCGTGAGTTTTCTGTAGTTGTTGACATGTTAGTGCAGAGTTTAATGAGATCCATGGAGGGTGAAGCAGTCTGATAAAAACATTCAGCAGAGTCAAACACTTCACTTTCTCCGTTATTCACAGACACTAAAGTCAAACATTTTCATACAGGTGATGTTACCTTAAACCTCAAAGTGAGATTGTTGTCAGTTCTTCTGTATAAGTTTGTCTCATATGAGTTTCCTGCATTAATACTGAGCGTTGTGGTTTCAAGTTCTTCATGGATGATGCATTTAATGTAACTTATTTAACTCTTGAT
The DNA here is from genome assembly GCA_020496755.1 of Channa maculata. NCBI lineage: Eukaryota > Metazoa > Chordata > Actinopteri > Anabantiformes > Channidae > Channa > Channa maculata. Next base: position 25,730,022 of record CM035609.1, on the reverse strand, counting down.
GGGTTTGTGAATATAGATATCAAATACAGATATCTTTGTTTTGCGATCATGTTGACTGTGTATATTCTAATACTCTGCTTTAATTGCACTATTGTGTGTCTGATCTTGAAACATAAAAGCCTCCATGAGCCTATGTACATTTTCATTGCAGCTTTGTTAATCAACTCTGTTCTTTTCACCACTAACATCTACCCAAAGCTGTTATTGGATGTTTTATCTGACAAACAGATCATATCATACTCAGCATGTCTCTTTCAGTGGTTCATATATTACTCTTTAGCTGGTTCAGAGTTCTTACTGTTGGCAGCCATGTCCTATGACAGATATGTGTCTATATGTAAACCTCTGCAATATCTAACTATCATGAGAAAAACCGCTGTCAGTATGTTTCTGGCTTCAGCCTGGATTGTGCCTGTTTGTGAGATGACAGTGTCGGCTGCATTGTACACCAATATAAAACTCTGTAGTTATACTTTGAAAGGAACTTATTGTAACAGTTCACTCTACACACTTCAGTGTGTGCGCTCAGTTGTAATATCTTTGTATGGTGTTGTAATGTTGCTAAATATTGGTGTCTTCCCTCTGCTTTTCATACTTTTTACATACACCAGGATCCTGATTATTTCCTACAGAAGCTGTAAAACAGTCCGGAGAAAAGCTGCACAGACCTGTTTACCTCACCTGCTGGTTTTAATCAACTTTTGCTGTTTTATTTTTTATGATGTCATCATAGTTCGCCTGGAATTGGAATTTGCAAAACTTGTTTGTTTAATTATGACTTTACAAACAATTTTGTATCATCCTCTCTTTAATCCAATCATATATGGTGTAAAAATGAAAGAAATCTCTAAACAACTCAAGAGCTTGTTCAGTCAGCTGAAGTCCCACTAATATATCGAAACCTACAACTCATCTGAAGTAGCTTCATTTGGACCAATATTATAGAGATGGGGTTTTCTTCAGAGGTATTGTTGCATTTGGTTTTATGACTGATAGTCTTTTTTAGGAGAACATCAGCTTTCACATTAGATATTCTTCTATTCTCTCTTCCTAATTTCCACTTGAATCTCGCTTGATTTCATGGATTGTTGACTTCCTTGGATTCAGCAGGTCGAGTGGGCAGTTCACTTTCTGACTAAACTACCACTAGTGCAGGCTCCTCTCAGGGGTGTGTTCACTTACCTTTATTGTTTTTCCCTGTATAACAGCTCTTTTACTAGCATCTTTCCAAACAGACATTTTGCTTTTGATTTTTTTTTTAAACTGGTTTGAGAAGTCAAATCTTCTCAAAGCAATGTGTCAAAGTAAAATGGCTACAATTATTTGTGCATGTGTAGTATGTATAGTGTATGCTCCCCTCCAAAAGTATTGGAAAAGAGGCTAATCATTTATTTTTGCTGTAGAAAACATTTGGGTTTGACATCAAAAGAACATGAGACAAGAGATTTCATTTCAGCTTTAATTTACAGGTACTTAATAATTAGTTACAAATCCTTTGCTTGCGATAACTGCATCGAGCCTGTGACCCACTGACATCACCAAACTTTTGCCTTCTTCTTTGTGATGCTTTTCCAAGCTTTCACCACAGCTTCTTTCAGTTGTTGTTTGTTTTGGGGGCTCAGTCTATTTAGCAGAAAATGCAGCTCTATAGAGTTTAAGTCTGGAGATGGACTTGGCCAGTCTAAAACCTGTTCTTGCCCCAGATGAACTCCTTTGTTGTTTCGGATCATTACCTTGCTGCACGATCATCGATCTCCCAATTAGTTTGGTTGCATCTTTCTTTAAATTCGCAGACAAAATGTTTCTGTAGACTTCATTTTGCTGCTGCCATCATGTGTTACATCAATGAAGATTAAAGAGCCCGTCTCAGAGGAAGCCATGACATTTGATCACTGTGTTTCAAAGTTGAGCTTGTATGTTTGTCATCAACAGCAGATCCTTTTTTTCTACAAACTTTAGCCTTTTTATCACTTTGGTAAAGATTCAACTTGGTCTCTTAATCCCGTAAAACTTTGACCCAGACTTTTGAGGCTCATGAAGTCATGAAGTCTTCTGTGAACAGTAGATTGTGATACTTTTACTCCAGCTCTCTGGAGGTTGTTGCTGATGTCTGTTTTAAGTTTTTTTTTTTTTTTTTACAGCTCTCACAATTTTTCTGTTAACTACTGCTGTTGTTTTCTGTTCAACTGTCTACCTGCTTGATGTCTGTTACTTAGTTACACCAGTGGTTTGTTTCATCTTCAGGACATTCCAAATGGTTGTACAGGATATGGCCAATGTTTGTGCAACCACTCTGATTGACTTCCCATGTTCTCTGAACAGACAAAACGCAAATCTGAAACTGAATGTAGACATTCAGTCCTACTTATTGTTTGAATAATCAATGTCATAGGGCATCAAAACTCACCTTCCAATACTTTTGCTCACATGAAAAATGGGTGGGTTCAAACAAAAGGTACTATCTTCTAAGTTGTGTATCAGATGCAGATCTAAATACCTGGAAATAAAAGCTGAAATGTTGATCTCTTGCCTTTTGATGTCATGTGAATAAACTTGAGTTGTGTTTTATTCGTCCTTCATCTGCAGGAGGTATTAAACCTAGTCTGCCAAAATACATAAGTATTCAGACCCTTTACTCAGTACTTTGTTGCAGCACCTTTGGTAGCAATTACAACCTCAAGTCTTTTTGGGTATGATGTGACAAGCTTTGCACACCAGGAGTGTGGGACTTTTGGAACCATCAGTGGACCATCACTTGCAGGTCTCTCCAATGGTGTTCATTAGGGTTAATTCAGGGCTCTGGCTGGACTACTCCAGGACATTCACAGAGTTGTCCCATTGTTGTGTTATCTTGGCTTTGTGCTTAAGGATTGTTGTCATGTTGGAAGGTGAACTGTCGGCCCAATCTGAGGTCCTGAGTGCTGTGGAACAGGTTTTCATTGAGGATATCTATACTGTCCTCGCAAAGAGTTGAACTTGTTCTATGCTGGACAGTTAGCTAACATGAGAGTGTGAAGTCCTCCAATAAGCACAAGGTGTAACTTTTCTTGGATGTTTAATGAAGGTTCACTTCAACTGCATGCTCCCCTGGTTGCTAAGAAGAGCCAGAACCCTGGCCCCCATCTCTTCAGAGGGATGAAGAAGCTGCACCCTGCCCCCCTTGCATAGTGTGAGCAGCTGAGAAGATTGTTGGCTTCTCTCCCCGACATTTACTGCATCCATCTCAGCCTGAAAGCTCTCTGTATTGCGGGTGATCCCACCCACCTGTCACACAGCTTCTTCAGTCTGCTGCCATCAGGGAGGAGACTGCAGTCTCCAGGCCAGCACCAGCAGAACAACTTCATCCACCAGGCAGTCAGGAAACTTAATTCCCTCCTGGCTCTGCCCCCACTGCCCCTTCTACCACACTAACACATGAACTCTGGTCCCACCCCCCAATCATCACTAGTCTTCTCCCAGCATTTCATAGGAATTCACAGACTTTTCTAAAATGTCTAAACACTTTGTGATTACTGGGGACTCGGTTTTCTAACCTGCTTATATGTGCGAAACAAATTATAAAAACTCAAATGTTGTAGCTGATTTCTGGGTGAGTAAAGTCAAACAACTCCACTTTTGTCTCATCTGTCCACGGGACATTGTTCCACGAGGTTTAGTCACATGCAGTTTGGCAACCTTCAGTTGGGCTTTCACAATCCTTTTAGACATATAAGGTTTTCTCTTGGTGACCTTTTAAACTAACCGTATTTGTTCAAGCTTCTTTTAATTGTGCTGTCATTGACTTTAACATTTAACATGCTCCATGAGGCCTGTAGGGTCTGAGATGTATCGCTTAGGATTTTTGTATTTGTATCTAAACATTGCAAGGTCTGACCTTGCAGTGAAGGTGTTGGAACATCTACTCCTGGGAAGATTGCATTGTGTACCCTTAAAGCATGGTCTTCACTTTGGGAGTCTTTCCAATTGCTACAAAACTAAATTTAATTATGACAGACCAAGAGAGTTGTCTTATTACATTCCTTTGAATTGTTATGTGAATTGTTATTTGGCCAGGGTCTAATGATATCAGGCCACCATTTTCTCTCAACTGGTGCAAATTAAGTCCTTGATAGTTTCTCACACTCTGCATTACACTGTGCACTGGCACAGTTTTTCCTTTGTCCTCTCTAGTTGTTGGAACAGAAATTGCCGGTCGGACTGGGAAATATCAGTCCAAACCTCCTCAACAGGAACTGGAGTCATGTGAAGGGCAACACTCCAAATCTTTGACAGTCTATCACTGAAGTTTCACTTTCAGCCAAGCTGCCGTAGTCTAACTCTGCCTCACACAGCGAGGACAGCAACTCCCACATCATCCACAATGTACGTCTTACAGTCCCTGGGCTTAGAAGATGGGTGGAGTTGCTGTGTCTCAGTCAGCCTGCATTTAGCTCAGTAGCCCCTTCACAAGGATATTTAATGTTGTCCAACAAATGTGCCAAATTCCAGGTGAGGTGGACATTCTCAGGGTTGTGCTCCAGGGTGGTCCTGTGTTTCTCTTCTCACCTGAATTGGCTCGTTATGTGCACAATAACAATATATATCTGTTTCTGCCTAATTATGCTCAAATATTATATTAAATTTTTTTTTTTTACAAATATGTGCAGTTTAATAATTTTTAGAGTAAATAGGACATTTCTTTGTATTATTCTTGGATTTTTCTGCTCACAATGAATATTTTAACAGAGTAAAACAGGTGCAGAGTTTGAAGAGTTTAGAACCCATATATCAAACATCACTGCTGCACATATCCCACATTAACTCTATAAAAATTTCCAAGTGAGATGGTGATTGAACTGTACAGTATGTAGTCATGAAGATATCCTTAGTTCTGCTTTTTTAGAATATGTCAATCAAAAGTAAAACTAAATACCCAGAAAAAAATAGGACAGAATGTTTGAGTTGTCACATTTTTTAAGCTAACCACGCTCTTTAATTCATGTTAGGAATAAAGAACATATCTTGACATTAAATAGATAACAGAAGTCAAAACTTGAAACGAAACTCTTCAGATGAAGCAGTATGGATGGATGACTTCTCGGCAGTGTTCAGTGTTTGTAACAATGGTTAATGTTAAGTCTACAGATCAACATCTTAAGGTGCCTAAAAATGTCTTTCAGTTTTAGACCATATATAATTGGATTGAAAAGAGGATTATACAAAACTAACTGTATGGTCATTATTAAATGTGCAGTTTTTGGGAAAACAGAATCCAGTCGAACTGTAATAATATCATACATTCCCAAAACAAGATAGTTGATTAAAACCAGCAGGTGAGGTAAACAGGTCTGTGCAGCCTTTTTCCTGACTTCTCTGCTACTCTGGTAACATATTATAAGTATCCTGATGTATGTAAACACTATGAAAAAAACAGGAAAAATTACAACGTTTAGCACCACAAATACACCATAGATGGATAAAGCTCTTGAGGCCACACAAAAAAGTTTATAAATTGAGTTATTACAGAACATCACTTTCAGAGTGAAGCTGCAGAGCTTCTGATTAGCACATATTGTTGCTGATATGACAAACTCGCATGCAGGCACTAGCCAGGCTAAAACCAGAAAGAGACTGACTGTTGCTTTTCTCATGATCGTTGGATATTGCAGAGGTTTACATATAGACACATATCTGTCATAGGACATAGCTGCCAACAGTAAGAACTCTGAACAACTTAATGTATAAACAATATAATATTGAACAATGCAGGCTTGAAAAGATATGATCTGTTTTTCAGATAAGAAGTCGATCAAAAGCTTTGGGTAGATGTTGGTGCTGAAAAGTAGAGAGTTCAGTAACAAAGCAGCAATAAAAATGTACATAGGCTCATGGAGGTTTTGGTGTTTCCAGATCAAGTACACAATAGTACAATTACTGCAAATTATGAGAAGATAAACCATAAAGACAATAATAAAATAAAAGTATCTATATTTGTTAAGTTCCACATGCCCATCAAGAATTAAATATGTCATATTTAATCCTTCCTCCATTAAGAAACAAAGAGATAAGGTAGAAGAAGGTTTCACTTTACAGAGTGAAATAGTAAGCTCACCTTCTAATGAACCTAGTTTGTGTTACAGCTGCAAATATTGGAAGGAGAACAGTTTGATCCTGTGAAATGGTTTTATCAGACTAATTCACCCTCCATGGATTTCAACTTTCCACCATGACTAACAGGTAAACAGTAATTGGGAGAAGGGGGGGGGGGTTGAGCTCCACATAATTTCTCAATAGGCGCATTTTACATGGACAATGCTACAAATGGCCATTCTGTTACATTTAAAATAAAACATTCACTTGGACAGTCACTTCAAGTTTTTATGCAAGATCCTTGTGGAAATATAGAGTATTTTGGGCAGTTTGGGCTCCTTTATCTATGCAGATTTATACCCTCCCTCTGCAAGTTTGACTGCTTGTAGCTGCCATCCTCTGTCCTAGTGAGTCTTTTTCTAGTATCAGAAAAGGTAAAAGAATAAATTGAAATGCATTTGTCACGTAGATATGAACTCACCTGAAACTAATTAAAAATCAGAAACAGTCTAGAAGAATCAGAAAGAAATTGGTGACAGCTGCCAAACAAGTCAGACATTTGCATCTTCACTGACTCTTCTAAGCGGGCACATGCCCACCCAGAGCCTGGTCCTCTCCAACACTAAAAATATGGTTTATGGGGGCCACAAATGCCCTGAAGGAATATTTTAGGCCACGAATTTAGAAAACACTCTGTGAGACACATAGCGAGGACATTGATGGACTGACAGGCTTCATTACAGACTACATCAACTTCTTTGTGGACATCTGTGTACCAACAGAAACAGTCCACTGCTTCCCAAACAAGAAGCCAAAGACACTAAAATAATCCTGAATGAGAAGAAGGCAGCATTCAGATCAGGTGACAGATAAGCAGTAAGGAAGGTCCAGAGACGGCTGTCTCTAAAGATCAAAGAGGGGAAGGAGGCTTAGAGGAGGGACTGGAGTGACAGGAAGAGCATCACTGGATACAAGACCCGCAGCCTAAGGACAGAGGGAAATGTGAACAGAGAGCTAATGATTTTAACACCTTTTTCAATATTTTTGATATTCAGCTCCTGAGAAGTTTTACCACAGGTGCCCACGTCTCGCCCCTGTATGACTCGAACACCACTCCTGTCTCTGCAGCAATGACCATCTGAGCACAGCAGGTGAGGAGAGAGCTGTGCAGGCTTCACCCCACAAAGGCTGCAGGTCCAGATGGAGTCAGACCCAGGGTACTGAAAGCCTGTGCCCCACAGCTACCTGGCCTCCTTCAGCACATCTTCAACCTGAGCCTGCAGCTGGAGAGGGTGGTGGAGGATGATGGAAAACATCATGCCTGGTGCCAGTACAGATATTGGCCCACCCCAGTCTCCCAAGCAACTACAGACCTGTGGCTCTAACCTCCCACACTATGAAAGTGTTGGAGAGACTGTTCCTGGACTTCCTCCGGCCCCTGGTGAAACCATCTCTGATTCCCCTACAGTTTGCTTATCAGCCTCAGTTGATAACTGATAGTTACATGATATGAAAGAACCACAGTTTTTAAACTCATTTATTGGTCACACAAACTTTTTAGTAGATAATGCAACCACGAGGAGGCACAAGCCAGTGTCTTCTTGTTCCAGTCCCAAGTCTGGATAAATACTCAGGGCTGTGTCAGGAAGGCCATCCGACTAAACATGTGAATCATGACTTCCACACTGGATCGATCGGGGCTCAGGTTAACAACGACCGCTACTGATGCTGTTGACATACAGGGCTAATGTTGGTCGAAGAAGGAGATGAGGAAGGTGTGTTCGTAGGCAGAGAGAGAGGACAGTAAGCACATAGAGGTGGATTTGTACAGGTTGGTGAGGCAGAGGGATAGAGATGGGAAGGATGTGCAGCAGGTTAGTGTGATAAAGATAACAATGGAAATGTATTGACAGGTGAAAGTAGTGGAGTAGATCAGCCACAACATTAATACCGGTGCTCTTAATAATGTCAGGAAGGACCAGGGTCAGCATGAACTCTCTGAGCAGGGTGCAGCTACACAGCCCCATACACAGGAAATATGATACACTGTGTATGAAGATGGTAGAAGTACACACAACTCAATACTGAAGTGAAAATGGAAGTACTCTCCAGTATAAGTACCACTTAATCTGCTTAGTATTTTACATTGGTAAAAGATTTTATCTACATTTTACTAAATATAAGTACAAAAGTAAAAGTACTCCACTAAAAAAAAATTAAACAATTATTATGGTAACTAGGGCAAAACATGGACAGTAATTAATAAAAAAAAACAAGGAAGGTTGTGGCCAATAACTGTTTATTAGCCAGATTATGAGCTGGAGTTTGGCAAACACAGAGTTTGATTTCATGTCATCAGAGTGGAGTAGTGAGAGGGAGGTGCACTTCAATCTATTTAACAAAATTATAATACAAAAAAACCTTCCTTCCTGCTCTTTCTCACACTTGCATCTCATGAACTGTAATTTTCTGATAGGACTTTGCTTTGATGTTTTCTCCTTGATTTAGATTTTTGCTGCTTTGTCGCTTTGGATAAAAGCATCTGCTAAATGGAAATGTACAAGTCTACACAAGTAAAATTGAAAGGAGGAGCTGGGAATCAAACCAAATCCCAGCATTAGCAGACAACTGCTCTTCCTCCTGAGCAGCAGTTAGAAAATGTGGAAGGCAGAAAACAAAACTGACTCCAGATTCAGATTATTACAATTCTTTTTACTTACAGAGCAGATACTAGAACTGCAAAACTTCCTTGTCCATCACTTTCTTTTTGAATGTACACAGACTCCCCACTATAAATGAGTTTGCCAATGGAGAGAATATGAAGCCAAGGAGAATGAGGACAGAAGTGCATTGACAAGAGTTGGTCCGTCCTCAAGAACCTTTTTTATAAAGTTTGGCTGTTGCAGAATTCTCCAATCAAACCTTGGTGTTGTGGAATCGATAAAGAAGTCGTGTGTTTATCCCTTTTCATAACTCTTGTGTGGTGAACAGTGAACATCATCAAACCAACATGTGATGATGGTTAAATGTTACACATCAAACTTCAAGCACACAACATGAAACATAGAAGCTTGGGCAGCTGTGGTTCCGGAGGTAGAACATTTGTTCGCCAAACGTTTGCGTGGCAGCTCGCTGTGAGTGTGTGTGAATGTAGGACAACAATGCTGTTTGTAAGTACAGATCATTTGACATTTCCTACTCTGTTAACTTAGAGTTTATGTTTGTGTCTCCAATAACACACAGATTAACGCATAGCTAAGCTTATAAAATTCACTCAACACTCAAGATATATTTCAAAACAACATCTCACACTATTATTTTCATGATTATATGCATTTTTTCTTTTCAACTTCCTCCTTTGAACATGGGAACGGCCTTTATTGTCGTATTAGGAAAATAAGTGCTGATGCTATAAACACTTTCAAATACTAAGATTTTCCACTTTCCTCCTCTCACGCTGAAAACTCAGTCTGGGCCTCACTCTCCATAGAAACACAGGAAAACTTTCAATTGTTTATGACTAAAAGTCTCAGTTACAGAGTTATTGTTTGTACATTTATATTGTTTTACGTTTGGTTCTTTTTATCTCGTGGTACATTAAACCATTTTGACTGGACAGAACATCCCCTTGAGGTGTTTATAAATTTCTTTCATCTTTAGTCCATATATGATTGGATTAAAAAGAGGATGGTAGGAAATGGCTTGCAATGCCATTACTAAATGCACAGTTTTCGGAAAATCAATTTCCAGTCGAGATAAAAGAACATTATATGCACTTAAACATGAAAAGTTAAATAAAACCACCAGGTGAGGTAAACAGGTCTGTGCAGCTTTTCTTCTCACTGCTCTACAACTTCGATAAGATATAATAAGGATCCGTGTGTAGGTAAAAAGTATGAAAAGCACAGGGAGAAGCAAAATAATCACAAAACCAACCAAACCATATATATTTAGTAATCCTGAACTCACACAATGAAGTTTGTAAATTAAGCTGTTACAAAAGATTCCTTTGAAAGTAAAGTGACAGAGTTTCATATTTGCACTCAGCACAACTGAAACAGCCACCTGACAAACAGGCACAGCCCAGGCTAAAACCAGGAACATGCTGGTGTTTGTTTTCCTCATGATCGTTGGATATTGCAGAGGTTTACATATAGACACATATCTGTCATAGGACATAGCTGCTAACAGTAAGAACTCTGAGCCACCTAAAGAGTAATAAATGAACCACTGAAAGAGACAGGCTGAGTATGATATGATCTGTTTCTCCGATAAAACATCTATGAAAAGCTTTGGGTAGATGGCCGTGCTGAAAAGAACTGAGTTGGTTAACAAAGCTGCAATGAAAATGTACATTGGCTCATGGAGGTTTTTGTGAATCACTATGAGACAAACAATAGTAGAATTACTGCAGATTATTAGAATATAAGCTGTGAACATTATCAAAAAATAAAGATATCTGTATTTTCTCACTTCAACATAACCATCAAGAATGATGTATGTTATATTCAGCTTATTATCCATTAATCTTGTCTAAGGAAGTGTTAAAAAAACATTAGGCAGTCAGATACATGATACAACTACTGTACAATATGTCAATCCAATTTATTTACCCAGCTTTGATATCCACTTGTATGTTCATTGGAATTTTGCAGCAAATACAAATGAATGGTTTCCAGCTCTGTGAATTGATTTTTATCATCCTGCTTCATCCTCCGCGGATCTCATTAAACCCTTCACTAAGAGATCAAGTCATGTGAAAGCTGCCAAACTCTTGAGGCCTGTTTGTGGTACAGATGACATGAGCAGTTGCCCTGGGCAGCAATGTGTTGGGGGCACATAGTGGGAATAGGCCGTCAGCATGATCCACGCAACCCCCTGCAGACAGATTTGTGCACACTAACTAATTTAACAAACTATTTGTGTGAGTTTACTACAGAGGAAAGTATTCAAAAGCTCAGCATCACATAAGCCTTTCCTGCACATTTTATATCACCATGTACCAGCTATCTACAGTCAATGCAAACATATATACAATGTTAAATTGCATTAGAAAACCAGTTGAATACTGTGTGACAAAGACTCCCACACTTAACCTTTTGTCCACAGGACAGTCCAATGAGAGCACTGAATGAGTCATGGATAAGAGAGAGGACAAACTTGGGATTTAAAAACTGAGATGGAAACATGCTGCAGAAAAACATGGCAAATGAATGATGAAATAAGATAAGAGGCGACTTCACTGGTATTTAACTTGCTTTCTATGGTTCTAGTTTAGAACCATAGAAAGGTGTAAATGTACATTAATACTTTTAAACTCCCTCCGACTCTTCTTCTTCTTCTTCTCTTTTTGGATGTTCCGTTTCAGGTGTCTTCACAGTGAATCATGTGCCTCCATCTAACTCTGTCCTCTGCATCCTCTTCTCTCACACCAACTAACTTCATGTCCTCTCTCACTACATCCATAAATCTCCTCTTTGCTCTTCCTCTAGACCTCCTGCCTAGCAGCTCCAACCTCAGCATCCTTCTACCGATATATTCACAGTTTCTCCTCTGAACATGTCCAAACCACCTCAATCTGTCCTCTCTGACTTTATCTCCAACACATCTAACATGAGCTGTCCCTCTGATGTCCTCATTCCTGATCCTGTCCATCCTCGTCACTCCCAAAGAGAACCTCAACATCTTAAGCTCTGCTACCTCCAACTCTGCCTCCTGTCTTTTCTTTAGTGCCACTGTCTCTAAGCGGAACAACATCGCTGGTCTCACCACCATCTTAAACACCTTTCCTTTCATTCTCGCTGATACTCTTTTATCACACAACACACCTGACACTTTTCTCCACCAGTTCCAACCTGCCTGCACTCGCCTCTTCACCTCTTTTCCACACTCTCCATTGCTCTGAACCGTTGACCCTAAGTACTTAAAGTCCTGCACCTTCTTCACCTCTGTTCCCTGTAACCTCACTGTTCCACCTGGGTCCCTCTCATTCACACACATGTATTTTGTCTTACTGCAGCTAAGCTTCATTCCTCTGTTTTCCAGAGCAGACCTCCACCTCTCTAGATTTTCCTCCACCTGCTCCCTGCTCTCACTACAAATCACAATGTCATCTGCAAACATCATAGTTCATGGAGATTCCTGTCTAACCTCATCTGTCAGCCTGTCCATCACCAGAGCAAACAAGAAGGGGCTCAGAGCTGATCCTTGATGCAGACCCACCTCCACCTTGAACTCCTCTGTCACACCTACAGCACCTCACCACTGTCTTACAGCTCTCATACATGTCCTGCACCACTCTAACATACTTCTCTGCCGCTCCAGACGTCCTCATACAATACCACAGCTCCTCTCTCGGCACCCTGTCATACGCTTTCTCTAAATCTACAAAGACACAATGCAACTCCCTCTGACCTTCTCTGTACTTCTCCATCACCATCCTCAAAGCAAATACTGCATCTGTTGTACTCTTTCTAGGCATGAAACCATATTGCTGCTCACAAATGTTCACCTCTGCCCTTAGCCGAGCTTCCACTACTCTTTCCCACAACTTCATTGTTTGGCTCATCAGCTTTATTCCTCTGTAGTTGCCACAGCTCTGCTCATCTCCCTTGTTCTTAAAAATGGGCACAAGTACACTTCTCCTCCAGTCCTCAGCATCCTCTCACTCTCCAAGATCTTGTTAAACAAACTAGTCAGAAACTCTACTGCCACCTCTCCTAGACACTTCCATACCTCCACAGGTATGTCATCAGGACCAACTGCCTTTCCACTCTTCATCCTCTTCAACGTCCTCCTCACTTCACTCTTACTAATCTCTTCTACTCTTCGTTTCCTTTCATTTTCCTCATTCATCAATTTTTCAAAGTTCTCCTTCCATCTTCCCATCACACTCCTGGCATCTGTCAATACATTTTCATCCTTATCTTTAATCACACTAACCTGCTAAACATCCTTCTCATCTCTGTCTCTTTGTCTGGCCAACCTTTACAAATCTGAAGAGCCTCCACAGTGGTTCACAGACCAAAGCACATGCCTTCAACAACACACTAGTTGACCATCGAAAGGACACTGATTTAATGACCCAGAGATATAAGGCAGCCTGTCTGAGCTGGTTGGTCAGAACTGATGGGAGGTGAAATGTTTCCTCAAACTAAACGTAAGTCCACTTGCCACTGAACAGCCTTTTCTGTGAGTAGGCTGCCATGTTTATACAGAGGTGATACCAAAAAAGCACCTAACTACAACTTTTGCCCAGTGGAGAAGCAAAACTGCTGAGCATCACTGCTGTTTACCACATTGGCCACTTTACAGTCACATCCACATTAGACAAGAAGACTAATTTTCTGTTTTCCAGAAATGGCCCACATTAAAATTGGGATATTTGATGTTTTAAATATGGTCAAGTTCAGGATCACATCCATTTTGTCTAATGTAGAAGAAAGTCAATAGTAACAAATTGTAGTAACACCAGCTATTCACTGAGGACTACTGAGTTTACTGAAACTGATAAGTGATGGTGGATGGTGGGTTTAATGAGATCCATGGAGGGAGAAGCGGTCTGATAAAAACAGTCACACACTTCATTTTCCTTGTTTGCATCTGTTACTCACAAGACCAGTGCAGTTAATGTTACTACAAAGGTGAGAGTAAGTTTACCAGCTGTTACGTATATGATCAGCTGCATTTGTTAATGTTGTTTTAAGAATTTAAATGGATGATACATCAAATGTAACTTATATAGCTCTTGATGGGTTTGTAGAACTGCACAAATACAGGTATCTTTATTTTGTGATCATGTTTACAGTGTATGTTCTTATTCTCTGCTGTAATTCTGCTATTGTGTGTCTAATAGTGATTCACCAAAACCTCCATGAGCCTATGTACATTTTCATTGCAGCTTTGTTGATTAACTCTATTCTTTACAGCACTAACATTTACCCAAAGCTGTTAATTGACTTTTTGTCTGAAAAACAGGTCATATCATATTCAGCCTGTCTCTTTCAAGCTTTTATAAATTACACTTTGGTCTTTGCTGAGTTCTTACTGTTGGCAGCTATGTCCTATGACAGATATGTGTCTATATGTAAACCTCTGCAATATCCAACGATCATGAGGAAAACAACTGTGAGTATTTTTCTGCTTTTAGCCTGGATTCTGCCTGCTTGTGGACTTACCCTCAATAGTGCCTTTAATTCGAATATAAAATTCTGTAATTTTATTTTGAAAGGAATTTTCTGCAACAATTCAATATACAAAATTCAGTGTGTGATCTCAAGGGCACAACTGGTGTATGGTGCAGCCATGTTTTTAAGTATTGCACTGTTTCCTACACTCTTCATACTTTTTACTTACACCAGGATCCTCATTATATGCTACCAAAGCTGCAAAACAGTCCGGAGAAAAGCTGCACAGACCTGTTTACCTCACCTGCTGGTTTTAATCAACTTTTTCTGTCTTGTTATTTATGATGTTGTTATAGTTCGACTGGAATTTGATTTTCCAAAAACTGCCCATTTAATAATGACATTACAAGTTATTGTGTATCATCCTCTTTTGAATCCAGTCATATATGGACTGAAGATGAAAGAAATTTCTAAACACCTTGAGAGTTTGATGAGTCAGGTCAAAACACACTAATATTTCATCACTATTTACTGATGTATGTGGTTTACCTGTCAGGCACTGGATGAATTGGTTTTTATGGCTGATGCACTGTACACAATGTCAGTTACAATATTCATATTATTACCTCATGTTATACTGATGAAGTTCATATTGGTCATGAAGTGAGTAAAAGTTTTAAATGTCAAAACTTGGAACAATTTAAAGTTGATGATAACACTGAGCACAGCAGTGCAATAAAATAATAGTAATGGTACCACATGTATAATTTTTATACATTTCACACACTGTACAAATTATAACATTTTTTAGAAATTAGGATTGTGGCTCCTCAAAAAGAAAGAAAACTCCCCATAAAAATGAATGATACTGAACTGCAGCATTGTGGTGATTGATACAAAGATTTGTGAGTTTTTCATGGCCTTACTTATTTCTTCACACCATGAATAGTGCACCAAATAAATGTTAGAGATCCTGAAGCACAAAGAGGTGGGACTGCATGTGCCACACCTGGAGATGGTGGACTACAACACACAGGACAAGAGGGACGTGCTGCCACAGTAACTAGAAGCGTGGTGTTTTTTTTTTACATCATAGATACAAGTGTAGCTAATTCAAACCTTATTTCACGCTGCTGGTTTAACATGTAAGCCTGTCTCTTGGTGCCCGGATAAGTTTGAGGAAAACTAATTCACCAAAATATCACTCACACAGTGTCAGGCTCACTATGGCTCACTCACTTTTTTTTTTAGCAAAATAGCAGTAAAAATAAGAGAGTGGTTGGGTCAACCGATGTTTTGGCCACTATATTTAAATTCAGTGAGGTGACCGAAACCTTAGAACCACCTCTTGGATTGGAAGAAATAAATCAAAACGAGACTCTTAGGTAAATGCTTCAGTAAAGAAATAGTTTGCCACAAATGAGAGTTCCAGAAAGCCAAGTTTGGTGCAAAGATTTTATCCTTTACAGCGAAGAGAGCTGAGGCCAAACTAGCAAACTCAAAAGAACATTGTACTCTATGAATGACCAATTTCCTCCGGGAATCCTGGGAGGGATGCTGCTAGAGGTCTGCTTAAAACAAATCAATCTGTTTAAACCAGTGATTAGTTTCTAAACACACTATACATGTCAGAACATGGTTACTGATAGTATTTTAAAGTCTGTAAACTATAGTACTGCACAGTTTCTTATAATTTTGTGGTCAGGAATTTTTGGATGGGGCTGAAAGGACACAAAATATTGGTAAAATATAAAGCTCCAGCCTCAAAATGCAGACTGTGTGTAAAATCCCACACGAACACCCAACTGTAAGTTGTTTAGCACAGCACACACACCTCTGGTCTGACTTGGACAATCCTACTCATAAATGGAACATCCCTCCCGGTCAGGCGTGGCCGAGTCTACCCAAGCATCTGTGAAGACCATTATAATGCAGTTCTTGCTTTCATGCTGTAATGCCAGTTTGCTCCTAAGTGCGTCCAGATTTACTTTTCTCTAACTGAACATAAAAAACTCACAAATGAAAGGATTAGATGTGTTAAGGACCTCAGCGGCAGGGCTTGACAATAGATTTGACTTAGATTTTTGCTGCCTTGTACCTCACTTGTAAGTCGCTTTGGATAAAAGCGTCTGCTAAATGACTAAATGTAAATGTAAATGTAGATTCTCAGCATTTTTTGCAGTTTTTTTTTGTTTGTTTGTTTGTTTTGTCCTTTCAGCGTGAGTTCAATAATTTTACAAATTTAACTTGCAGAGTAAAAAGCGTTTAAGTATTCTCAGCTCTGCTCTGTTGGTTGGTTTGTTAACACAGTGAGGTTGTCAACAAATCGCTAATTGCTCTTATTATGTGACACCAGCAGCCGTCTGTATGTTACGCTAAACGTTTAGGGTCATATGTCACATAACTGAGCAGGTTCTGGTGGATTCTGGCAACCTCCACATTAAATCAGCCCCCATCCCTCTGCCAGCTGCACCTGCTCAGCAGTGAACCACCATGTGTCAACTCCTATGTTCCTATAGAGTTTTAAAACCATAATCTAGTTACGTAAAACATGCAATTAATTTGTAATTAAACCTTAATTAACTATAGAAGTCATGCCATTATTCACAATCAGACTTTTTGCAACTAATTACAATGTGAGGTCACGACACAAAGTCCCATGAGCACTACTTGTTGGATGTACACTGGTGAATACTTGAGAATGACCTGCAGTTTTATCTAATCTTGATTCGGCCTTGTACAGTGGTTTTGTAGTCAAATCAAGCAAGTTTCAGTAAACAATTTTAGCAAACAGCAACAAAATTGTGGCCAAATGCTGTGTGGGTCGTAACTTTGGAGAAACACTAGCCACAGCGGATAGTGAGCAAAACAGTACAAGTAAAGATTTATTTCTAAAGCACATTTCTAATCAAATATTATAAACACCATGTAGGAACCTGGTCACACAATAGGGGATTAAATGGGGGCCCACAGAGAAATGCAGAAACCTACAATGACAATAACTATATGTCAAGGACTTTTTTTTTAGTTGTTGACACGTTAGTGGAGAGTTTAAAACTGCTTCTCCACACAGGGAGAAGGAGTCTAAGAGCAGCCAAGTCAAATTTGTCACATTTGCACTGGTGACTGCAGTTATTAGGTTCCTGCAAAGCTTGAATTAAGTTGTCTTAACTTTGATGGCTGATGAATTAAATGTAACTTATATAGCTCTTGATGGGTATGTTGAGTTACACAAATACAGATATGTTTATCTTGTTTTCATGTTTACAGTCTATGTTCTTATTCTCTGCTGTAATTCTGCTATTGTGTGTCTAATAGTGATTCAGCAAAACCTCCATGAGCCTATGTACATTTTCATTGCAGCTTTGTTGATTAACTCTGTTCTTTACAGCACTAACATTTACCCAAAGCTGTTACTTGACTTTTTGTCTGAAAAACAGATCATATCATATTCAGCCTGTCTACTTCAAGCTTTTGTTTATTACACTTTGGTCTTTGCTGAGTTCTTACTGTTAGCAGCTATGTCCTATGACAGATATGTGTCTATATGTAAACCTCTGCAATATCCAACTATCATGAGGAAAAGAATTGTTGGTATCTTACTGAGTTTATCTTGGCTCGTACCTGCTTGTGAACTTACCTTACATTGCATATTTATAGATGATATAAAATTCTGTAGCTTTACTTTGAAAGGTATTTTCTGCAACAATTCAATTTACAAAATTCAGTGTGTTATCACAAGGGCACAATTGGTGTATGGTGCAGCTGTTTATATAAGTATTTCATTGTTCCCTCTGGTTTTCATACTTTTTACATACACCAGGATCCTGATTATTTCCTACAGAAGTTGTAAAACAGTCCAGAGAAAAGCTGCACAGACCTGTTTACCTCACCTGCTGGTTTTAATCAACTTTTCCTGTTTTGTTACTTATGATATTGTTATAGGTCGACTGGAATCAAACTTTTCAAAAATTACTCGTTTAGTAATGACTTTACAATTTATTGTGTATCATCCTCTCTTTAATCCCATCATTTATGGACTGAAGATGAAAGAAATTTCTAAACACCTGACAAAGTTGCTTTTGCACATCAAATCGCGAGAACATTGAAATTATCGACTAATGTATGGTGGCTTCTTGTATTGAAAACACGTGTTTTTTGTTTTTTTGAGAAAAGTTAAAGACTATAAAGATGTATAGAGAAAACCCAACAATTCCCTCTTGAACAAGTCCTAGGCAACAGTGGAGAGGAAAAACTTCAAAGCCGGGGACACATGCAGGAAGGGACAAAGAGAGGGAGACACAGAAGGACAAAGACAACTACGGTGGAGAGAAGACATGAAGTTAATGGACGAGAGGAGGACAGAAGTTCGGTGCATCGGGGGTTGGGTTTTACATTTGAAATGTTACAGCTTAAATGTTTTCTCATGCCTGGGTAATAACTAATAAAATGATGTAATGTGCTCTATGCCACAGCTTGTAGTGAACTATGAACATTTTTCCCAAATTTCATTTACTCAAAAAAATATACAGGTATTTTGATAGGTCAAACCACAATAATCTATAAATAACTTTAATATGTATATATCTAAGCAGTCTGCAGCTACACAGCCCCATAAACAGCAACATGTGATGCACTGTGTACAGCGGTGATAGAAGTACACAAACTCAATACTCGAGTAAAAGTCCAAATATTGGCTTAGTAGTACCACTAGAAATCTTTTCTTCAAGTAAAAGTACTAAGCAGACTGCATTCTAATGAAATCAAAAAAGTAAAAGTACTGCACAAAGAAAACAATGTATTTTGAACAATGCTAATCATGATAATTAGGGTCATTATGGTAAAACATGTACAGCAATTAATATAAATTAAAATTATTGCAGATAAAGTCGGAGCTGAATTTGAACAGTTTATGTGCCGACACATGATGATACATCAACATTTATTAGTGATAACATCATATTTTTGCATTAAAACCACCAGGTGGTATTAATGTTGTGGCTGATTGGTGTATGTGAGTTTCTTTGTACATATTTGGATACTAATATGTATAAAGAAGTTTGGATACATTTGTACATATCTGGCTGTAGTCTTAAACAGTAACATACAGTCCGGCTGTTGGCCACCTGCAGAGCAGCTCCCTTATTGGTGTGTGAGTGTGTGTGTGAGTCTGCACAGAGACTGTATTACGTGTGATGTGTGAACGATTACACGATGGAGATAGAGATGTGGATGTATCGGTTGTAAAGCCCATATTCAAACTAAATTCTGTAGAAAATTGGTCAACAGTCAATGCAGCTGTCAAACCTCAAGGTCTCGTGAGCTCATTCTTTTAGTCACTACCTTATTTCTAAGGCTGAGCCAAGCTACCCAACAAAGGAAGCTTATTAACCGTTTGTATTCTTGATGTGGTGCTTTCAGTCACTGCCCAGAGCTTGTGACCATAGCTGAGACTTGGAATGTAGATTGAGAGCTTTGCCTTATAGCTCAGCTCCCTCTTCCCAACAATGCATCGGTAAAAGGTCTGGATTACTGCTAATACTGCACCAATCTGCCTGCTAATCTCCTAAACTCCTCTACTTGGGGCAAAGACTCAATGGCAACCCAAAAAGAACATTTCCCTGTTTTCAGGAAGAGAACCATGCCCTCAGAAATAAGGGGGGCTTTACATAAATCCACAAAATACATGTAAACTACTCGGGGTGGTTTGCAGTTCCATGACCAGGACAGAATCCGCATTGTTTCTCCTAAATCCAAGTTGTGACAGTTCTTCAGAGCCTCCTCCAGCCATCTAGTGTGAGACTCTGTCCCCATCATTTGTGTCTATATGTCAACCTCTGCAATAACCAGCTATCACAAGGAGGATAACTGTTCATACTTTGATGATTTTACTTTGGTTTCAACCTTCTGGTGGAAAACAAAAGAAAATCTGCACAGATTACTTTAGCTCATCCTCTGATTTTAATCAACCTATGGTAAAGGGCTGTTTATATAGGACTTTTATCTAAAGCATTTTACACTCATTCACCCATTCACAACCACACACACACACAAAAACACAAAAAGCGATACAGTACAGTGGTTTTGATCAGTAGTTTTCTTCTGTCCTTCTATTTGTTAGGATGCAAACATTGGTGTCACCGAGCCTCAATGTTCTACTGGTGCAGTCATGGTGTTAGAGAGACAGGACTCCAAACCATGCATCATTTTTGGTTATTCTAGGTTGGTTTGAATATGTCAGGTTCCAAATTGTTCATCTCACTGATTAATCTTCAGTTCAACAGGTTCTGTTCCTTTAGGCAACACGATTAGGAAACATATACAGCTCCATTTCTCCGCAGATGACCCTCAACTGTATTTATCATTAAATCAGATGAAACAAATCAATCAATAAATTAATCAAGCACGTCTAAAAGATAAAAGATAAGCTTGACAAAAATTTGGGCCTGAAACTCTCAGAAATAATCTAACCATATAGTTACTTTAGGTAACATAGTTTAGGCCTCGAGTGCTCCTGCAAGAAACCTTGCTGGTATTTATTCATCTCTAGAACAGTTTTCTTCCACCTACGGAACATTGCCAAAATTAGGAGCATCCTGTCTCAAAGTGATGCCGAAAAACTGGTCCATGCATTTGTTACCTCTAGGTTGGACTACTGTAATTCCCTACTTTCAGGATGCCCCAGTAACTCCCTAAAGAGCCTGCAATCTCAGAATGCAGGCCTACTTTCGAAAAGTAGAATCGGAGGCATTTTTTGTTGTTTTTGTGTGTGTGTGTGTGTGTGTGTGTGGCGAGAACTATCTAATTTGAAACTTAAACTTTTTTGTGTTGCAACAAAATGAAGGACTGTCATCTCTTGAATGTACAAGTTCAGGACTCTTGAGTTTTTCTGAAGTTGTTATGTTATTGGAAAGTTTAATGAGCTCCATGGAGAGACAACCAGTCTGATAAAAACATTCAGCAGAGTGAAAACTTGACTTAGTCTGAGCTTAGTATCTGTGATACTGGTAAGAGGTTAATACAGTCCGGATAGAAAGGCTTGTTTTGTCGGGTACTTGTTTGTGACCTGCATGCATTAGGAATTCACATTCAGTTTAGAGAACCTTGATGGATGATACATCAAATGTAACTTATATAGCTCTTGATGGGTTTGTAGAACTGCACAAGTACAGATATCTTTGTTTTGTCATCATGTTTACAGCATATGTTCTAATAATCTGCTGTAATTCTACTATTGTGTGTCTCATAGTGATTCACAGAAACCTCCATGAACCTATGTACATTTTTATTGCAGCGTTGTTGATGAACTCTGTTCTTTACAGCACTAACATTTACCCAAAGCTGTTAATTGACTTTTTATCAGAGAAACAGGTAATAATGTCCTCACTCTGTTTCTTCCAAGGTTTTATATACTACACTCTGGCTGGTTCAGAGTTCTTACTGTTAGCAGCAATGTCCTATGACAGATATGTGTCTATATGTAAACCTCTGCAATATCCAACTATCATGAGGAAAAGAACTGTCAGTATCTTTTTGGTTTTAGCCTGGATTACACCGGCCTGTGAGCTCACACTGTCAGGTGCAATTAATGCTGAGAGAAAACTCTGTAACTTTACATTGAAAGGGATTTTTTGTACTAATTTAGTTTACAAGCTTCAGTGTGTGATCTCTGGAGCCCAGGTCATATATGGTGCAGCTGTGTTGGTAATAATTTCACTGTTTCCTACACTTTTCATACTTTTTACTTACACCAGGATCCTGATTATTTCCTACAGAAGCTGTAAAACTGTCAGGAGAAAGGCTGCACAGACCTGTTTGCCTCACCTGCTGGCTTTAATCAACTTTTCCTGTTTCATTACTTATGATGTTGTTACAGGTCGAATGGAAACAGATATTACAGAAACTGTTCATTTAGTAATGACTTTACAAATGATTTTATACCATCCACTCTTGAATCCAATCATATACGGAGTAAAAATGAAAGAAATTTCTAAACAGCTCAAGAGGTTGCTTTGTCAAGTCAAATGACATTATCACCTCTGTTATCACCTAATGTCCATCAATCTCCAGTTATAAGACGTGTGTTTTTATTTAATGATTGATGTTCTCAATACTGTACCAACAGATATTCATGCATATTCGCATCATTGTTTAGTTGTACCGATGAAGAACACGCCTGTGTTTCTATTATTTCTTGTCTTCATTACAGACTATGAATTGGCAATGTGGAGTTTAAACTAGTTTTACCCATTTTAAAAATGTAATTTGTGCTCTTCAACTGTCTGTGATGGCAACAGCACAGATTAAACTTGTGCTTAAAGTGCGTAAAGCTTCAATTTCATTTACCGGTTGAAAATATAGGCTGACCCATGCAGACATTACAGCCATTTTTATTTAGACCCCCAGTATTGAAATAGTCATCAATGATTTTGACACAATTGACATAATTATAAGTCACGTCTTCAATAACCTGTCGCTTTGCAGCCATGCTGTATATACCCACACTTAACCACTACCACATGCTCCACAGATGAGATGGTGGTTTCAGATCAGGAAACTAAATCTTCTCTAAGCTCTTCTCTTCCTACTTTTCTACTGCAAGTGGATCTTGTTTGTCTACAGGATGTTTTTCCAGACCCCAGAGGCTTTTGACAATTGACCAGTGGTTAATGCCGTGTAGTAAACTCCATTAGTAGTCGCTTGAATTGAAGCTGAAACTATTGACTGCCCACATCTTTAGTGTTTTATTTCAGATCCATTATGGTGTTGTACAGACCCAAAATGATGAAAACTGTCTCCGATCATATATAACCCTGACTGTATATTAAATGGTGTATGACAATACAGCCTCAGAGTCTACTGGTTGGTTTATGCCATGGACATAACACTGACAACCCAAACCTGACACGACTTATATGATACATTTTAATCCATGCCTCCAAACATAAAAAATCCCAAACTCCAGAAGCTACTGAGTTGCCCATTCATGTTTCTTCCTTCTTACCTTTGGAGCCAGCCCAGAACTTTAATAAACATTAAATTATAATAAGTACTACAAGTCTCAGTTTACTGCAGTAGTATGGGGTACAGGCGCTGTTGTTACAAAGACAGCAAGACGTTCACAACAGAGAGTTTACTATGTCTGTCTCAGAAAGAAGCCAAGCATTTTTACTAATGTGTTATAACGGTGATGCCTTAAGGGAATTTCAATATTAAGGATGAAGTGATTAGATTTTGGGGGTCAAAGGTCGTCGGTCTTGTATCTCAGATGTGCCAGGATGGAATTTCATCACATCTTGCAAACGAAATATCAGCTCCCTAGCTTCCAATTGCTCCACCATGTTCAGCAGCTCGTCTCTAACTTTTCTTCATGCTGTCGTTAACAAGGACATTGAACCAAAACTGTAATGTTGTGGTCTAAACACTAAATACATACTCTACCAAACTAACTACACTAACTAAAGCGCCATATGAGGGGGTCACAAATGGGGTTGCAATTGTAAAAAGAGGTAGATCGTGGAGCAATGGGTTTTTTTAACTGGTTTTTGTAATATCAGTCTTGTACATATATTGAATGAAAAGACAAGAACATGCAACCTCTATAGAAAAATGCAACATGGTCAGCCCACCGATTACAGAGTAACAGCACCACCACCTACAGGTTCAGGACTCTAGAGTTTTCTGAAGTTGTGGACTTGTTAGCGGAGAGTTTAATGAGATCCATGGAGAGAGAAAAAGTCTGATAAAAACATTCAGCACAGTCAAATACATCACTTTCTCTGACTTTGGTATGTGCGCGGGAGTGAGAGAATCTAATGCAGGTAATATGTTGACAGAACTGTCAGAGTGAGATTCGGTGTTTATTCATGACTGTCTGTTCCAGGATCAGCTAAATTTGTTGATTAGGATTTCGATGGATGATGGATGGTAAATTAAATGTCACATATATAACACTTGGTGGATATGTAGAACTGCACAAATACAGATATCTTTATTTTGTGATCATATTTGGAGTATATATTCTGATAATCTGCTGTAATTCTACAATCGTGTTTGTCATAGTGATCGAAAAAAACCTCCACGAGCCTATGTATGTTTTTATTGCAGCTTTGTTAAGCAACTCTATACTTTACAGCACTAACATCTACCCAAAGCTGGTAACTGACATTGTGTCTGAAAAACAGATTATAAGGTCTCATCTGTGCTTCTTTCAAGCTTATATATATTACATTCTGATCTTTGCTGAGTTCTTACTGTTGGCAGCTATGTCCTATGACAGATATGTGTCTATATGTAAACCTCTGCAATATCCAACGATCATGAGGAAAAGAAGTGTCAACATCTTGGTGATTTTAGCTTGGCTTTTTCCTGCCTGTGGCCTTACACTGCATTCTGTATTTCTTACTGATGTTAAACTCTGTAGCTTTACTTTAAAAGGCATCTTTTGCAACAATTCATTCTACAAACTTCAGTGTGCGATCTCAGGAGTACAGTTACTATATGGTGCAGCCGTGTTTTTAAGTATTTCATTGTTCCCTGTGGTTTTCATACTGTTCTCATACACCAGGATCCTGATTATTTCCTACCAAAGTTGTAAATCAGTCAGGAGAAAAGCTGCACAGACCTGTTTGCCTCACCTGCTGGTTTTAATCAACTTTTCCTGTTTTATCACTTATGATGTTGTTGTAGTTCGACTGGAATCAGATTTTCCACAAAATGTTCGTTTGATTATGACTTTACAAATGATCGTGTACCATCCTCTCTTGAATCCCATCATATATGGACTGAAAATGAAAGAAATTTCTAAACAACTCAAAAGGTTGTTGTTTCAGCTCAAATCACACTAATTTATCGACATCATTTCATTCAGTGATAATGATCACACAAGAATGAATAATGATTTATTTGTTTATTTCATATCATTGTCTTAGTACATTTTCCAATGTTGATGGTTAATTGTTTAATTTGAGCAGATGTCAGTACTCCAGCTCTTTTTGTGATAAAATGTCTTTAAAGATTCACAGTCGTTGGGGTCACGGTTGTAACAAAGGTTCTGTTCAGTGGCAAGTGGACTCTCTTTCTGGATCTCAAGCCCCAGGTGACCATCAGCGAGTGTGTCAATAACTTAATGACTCCACAGAGTTTGTAGGGTGGCAGTTAGTCAGAACTGATGAAGCCTTTTGGATGAGAGGTGAAGAATCTTAAATTTGCATCTCAAAAGGATCCACCAGCAAGTCCAGTTGCCAATGGAGCTCAACTTTAGAACTTAGTTGTGTTCAATAACTTAGCCCTGGAGAATTTGAACAAAGAGAATGGTTTTCTTTTTTTCAAGTAACCTAAAATAATGAGGGATTTACACTAATAATTCACACACACAAGCAAGAGCAGGACTGGGAAGATCACTGTGACATATGGTAGATGTGTCCAGTTGGTGAGAAAGTAGTGTACATGTGGACTAAATGTGTAATAAATGACACATACTGCACATACAATAACAATCTGTGATGTACAGTATTACAGCTTGTAGTGTCGTACAGATGATGTTTTCGTTGGTAGGACAAACCTTAACAAAAACTCAATGCATGCTTCCATTGACATTTAGATTTTTGCACCAAAATAATCTTTACAGATGAAACCACTTTATGATTTTTGAGCCAGAAGTAAAAACCTGTTGTTAGGCTATAAACAAACTACACCTCACTGTCATGACTTGACCGCTACCCCCCTAAACTTCTGATTTGTAATTTAAGTTAATGCACCTACCTCTTCTGTAAAAGACGTATTTCTTATAGTACCTGATATATCTAGAGACTGTAAAGGTGGCTTAGTAAAATGATTCTCTGTGTTGGACACAATGTCTTTATACATTTTTCTGACAACCTCTGTAGCCTATTAAAAGATTTAAAAAAAGCCCTAGTGGGATATTTATATTGATGGATTTTATATCTGAAGATAAAATGTGACAATCTCTGCACCTTGTGTTTATTACAGACCTTATTTAAGGCTTTTAATGAAAAACCCATTCAAAAGACTCCTACACTCTATTTAATTGTTAAAATATTAGTGATTTGTTCCACAACACTTTTAACTGGGCAATATTAACATTTTTAACAGAAATTGGGCTCATTGCTCCTCAAATAGATAGAAATCCATTAAACATTAATGACTTGAATAAACATTAGCATTGTGTTGAGATCTCACAAGTCTTGCTTTTACATTTTGCTCTTTGAATGCAGTTCTATCAAATCTGGTCCAAAATGTACTTGATTTTTCCTGCATCACGCAGAAACTTGGACACACATGAAGATGTACTTTAAGTGCAACACAGTGTTTGAACATCTAATTTAATACAACTATTTATCAATCCCTCCACGATTTTGTGATGTTGCAACAATTAACACAAATTCAACCATTTCCCATAAATTCTGCCTGAACTTGCTTTTTCTTTTAATAACTGAAGCTTTTCTGCAGATTTGAACTACACACTGCTCTGTAGCTGAACATGTTACGACAAAGAATCTGATGAAAACGGTAGCGTGAGGGGGGTTTACAGACATGATCTTAGTGCTCCACACTAGATCAGTCTCCCAGATTTTAAACTGTAAATATCGCACATCGACAAGTCCTTGACACCCAAACAGAGTTAGGCACAAAGAAGCAAGGGGTGTGTTAGGTCAGGGTTGGCTACTAAATAAGGATGGTTAGGTGTTAAAATGTTTTAGTTTTGCTTCCATTCACTGATTTGTCACATGATTCACATCATTTGAGTTGTTGCAACAATGCAACAGAAATTTGTGTTAAACTGGATTCAAACTCCAGTGTCCTTTGGAAAGGTCCTCTGCTTTGTTGACCCGTCCACCCAGTCTAACCTCCTCCTGCCTCACGCATCCTCACCTCTTTTCAACACTCTCCATTTCTCTGAACCTTTGACCCTAAGTACTTAAAGTCCTGCACCGTCTTCCCCTCTTTCTCTGTATACACTCCTGAACTTCCTCGTTTCACCACCAAGTCTTCTTGTCCACTTTCCTCTTTCCAGATGACACACCGAGTACCCTCCTACCTGTCTCCCTGATAACATTAGCTGTAGTGGTCTGGAAGCACCTCCTGACCACCCAGAGTCTGTCTCAGCTCCTCCCTGAAAACGACACGACATTCTTCCTTTTTCAACTTCCACCACTTCGTCCTCTGCTCTGCCTTCGTCCTCTTCATCTTCCTCACCACAAGAGTCATTTTACACACCACCATCCTGTGTTGTCTGTCTACACAAGATGTCGTCCACCTGAGTGCTTCTACCTCCGCTCTTGTACGTCACGCTATGTTCCTGCCTCTTCTGGAAGAAACTGTTCACTACAGCCATTTCCATCCTCTTTGCAAAGTCAACCACCATCTGTCCTTCTGTGTTCCTGTCCTGAAGACCAAACCTGCCCATCACATTCTCATCACCTCTGTTCCCTTCACCTACATGTCAATTCAAATCTGCACCAATCACCACTCTCTCACCTCTGGGGATGCTCTGCATCACTTCATCTAACTCACTTCAGAATTTCTCCTTCTTTTCTAACTCACATTCTACCTGTGGGGCATAACCACTAACAACATTGAATGTCACGCCTTCAATTTCCAGTTTCAGACACATAAACCTGTCTGATACTCTTTTCACCTCTAGAACATTCCTCGCAAACTCCTCTTTCAGCATAACTCCTACTCCATTTCTCCTCCTATCTGACCCATGGTAGGACAACTTGAACCCTGCTCCTAAGCTTCTAGCCTTGCTACCTTTCCACCTGGTCTCCTGGACACACAGTATATACACCTTCATTCTCTGCATCATGTCACCGACTCTCTAGCCTTCCCTGTCATAGTCTCAACATTTAAAGTCCCTACTCAAGGCAGACTCAAGCCTAATCATTGTTGATGGACAATAGCTTCTTCCTCAAGACCTTCTCATGAACATCAAATTAAATTAAGTGAAACCCAAAGCACGGTGAGCCCTGACAACTCTTTAAGAGGTTACAGTTGAAATTGCAGCAGAGAAAATAGCAAGGACAACATAAATGGGAGGTATGTAGAGTTGGATAGTTTTGAAAAGGACTGTTATGTTTTTCTACTATCATTGATTTGAAGCTGCTTCTGAGATCATTTGCCACGTCCCCGACAGCACAATGCAGCGTTACATATCAAATGCATGTTCATTTCTGATGACATGCACAACCAACTCTCCCAATCAAGCCAAACTACACAGGGGAGCCATGTTCCAATATTTGCTCCCTGCTACACTTTGTTTTGCTCAGTTTTTTGTTGTTTAACGTGTAGATGTAAGTAGGGACTTTAACCTCTTTGTCTTTGTGTTCATGAAATAAAACATCACTTACAAAAGATTTGCGCGTTATTTGGATATTATTTAGATCAAGGCTACTCTCCCAAGAGCCCATTTAAAATCACTAGTCATAAAACATTTCACAACACAATAACAAATTATATACACGACATGGACACAAACCAACACCTCTGGGTTCAGGACTCTTGAGTTTTCTGTGGTTGTTGACATGTTAGTAAAAAGTTTAATGAGATCCATGGAGGGTGAAGCAGTCTGATAAAAACCTTCAGCAGAGTCGAACACTTTCTCTGACTTTGGTAACTGTGAACTGATATCAGGTGATATGTCACTGTAATCTTCAACGTGAGTCTTGTTTTGTCAAACATTTATTTGGTTCGGAGAATCTTGATGGATGATACATCAAATGTAACATATATAACTCTTGATGGGTTTGTAGAGCTGCACAAATACAGGTATCTTTGTTTTGTCATCATGTTCATTCTGTATATTTTAATAATCTGCTGTAATTTCACCATTGTGTGTCTGATCTGGATCCACAAAAACCTCCATGAGCCAATGTACATTTTCATTGCTGCCTTGTTACTGAACTCTGTTCTTTTCAGCACGAACATCTACCCAAAGCTGCTAATTGACTTCTTATCTGAAAAGCAGATCATATCTCATTCTCTCTGTGTTTTCCAAGCTTTTATATATTACTCTGTGGCTTGTTCAGAGTTCTTACTGTTAGCAGCTATGTCCTATGACAGATATGTGTCTATATGTAAACCTCTGCAATATCCAACAATCATGAGAAAAAGAACTGTCAGTGTCTTTGTGGTCTTAGCTTGGACTGTACCTATTTGTGAGGTGGCAGTGTCCGCTGTCCTGAATGCGAACATTAAACTTTGTAACTTTATTTTGAAAAGATTGTTTTGTAACAATTCATTTTACAAACTTCAGTGTCTGACCCCAGCAGCAGTATCTATATATGGTGTGTTCATGTTGCTAAATCTTACAATTCTCCCTCTGCTTTTCACACTGTTCTCATACACCAGGATCCTGATTATTTCCTACAGAAGTTGTAAATCAGTCAGGAGAAAAGCTGCACAGACCTGTTTACCTCACCTGCTGGTTTTAATCAGCTTTTCCTGTTTTTTTGTTTATGATGTTGTTATAGTCAAACTAGAATCAAATATTCCTGCAACTTCCAATGTAATAATGACTTTACAAATGATTTTATATCATCCTCTATTGAATCCAATCATTTATGGACTGAAAATGAAGGAAATTTATAGGCACCTTAAGAAGTTGTTTCAGGTCAAATCACACTAATGAGTCAATGCTGGTAACTAATGTGTAAATGTTTTATGTGAAGTGGAGAATCGTGACAATTATTTAAATCGATGTTTTATTACTGATGTACTATGTAGAATATGATCAGCTAATATTTGCATAATTTGTGTCATTGTCTTTAGTTAGTACTGGTGAAGCTCATCAAAAATGGTAAAATGAAGATGTGCAATTTAACCTTCTGAAATGTTGATTGTTTTCATCTTATCTCACAGTGACATAACATATGATCCCATCTGATACCATGTACAATGGATTTCATTAATTAATCAGGCAAACTCAAGACCTGCAGTAGCCAAATAAGACCCTACCCAGTCCAGTTATACTGATGAGAAGTTGGTCCCAGTCTGACTCAGTCTGCCTGGCTCAGGACTGACCATTCCTTAGAGCAAAGAGTTTCATTTTCATCTGCAAATAGGGGTCACACTCAACAAAAGGTCAGGAATTTCTAACACCTACACTATGTTTATTAATGAATATAAGATGATCGTGATTGTCAAGGCATTGAACCAGTTATAGATTTTTAAAATAAATATTCCTCTACATGACCATCACAGCTATGCAGAGTTACAGAGCAGTTCATTTGTATAAATGTAATTCCAGAGAATGTAACCTCTCACCAGGTGCTATTAAAGTCCATCTAATGGACAGTTGTCGTGGCAAAATTGACAATATCTGGTCTTAGACACCTCAAGTGTATAAGTAAAGAAGCTTCAACATCCAGGATGTCTTTTAAAGTTTTATTATCATTCTCCACCCTCAGGCTACTGCTCCCAGCCCTTTTCTCCTTTTATGGAAACCTTTTCCCTGTTCAGCACTTTGATAAGCAGCTGTGAGCATGGACTGACTCTCGGTCACTACAGTGTGGGATGGTCTGTATATGAGACAAAGTTTAAACAACATTTTAAACATCCTTCAAAGTACACTGAGTACAAGTAAAATGCTAAGAGTAAAATGTAATCATTTAATCAGAATTCATTTTCCATCACACCAGTTCAGACATATGTGTCACTCATATGTTTCAACAAACAGACTGAATCTATTTTATGGAATGTGTTTATCTACACTGACCTGAGATGGAGTCGCTCCACATGTCGTGTTTCTACTTGACTTCCTGTTGTTATTACAGTTGCCCATCTTGCTCCCTCTCTACTCTCACCTGCATTTTCATTCAAATGATTTACACCTGTGTGATCACGTTTCTCTTACCATGGACTTAAACCAGACTCTTTTCACCCTCAGTTGTAAGATTGTTGCCTCCAGTAGGACTGTGCCTTTTCAGACCTGCTGACCTGCCTGCTTTATTTATTAAACCTGATAATTGGTTTCTCTTCTACCAAACCTGCCTTCCCTGAGTCCTGAACCCTGCCTGCCACTCTCTGTTCTTTAAGTCCGGACAAACCTCATTCTGACATTTCTGAAATCTGCCTCCTGTTGTTGGATTTGGATGTGACATTGTGATCATTTGGATGTTGGACTTCCAATAAAATTGACATAGATTTCTGAGAAGTTGTCTGACTGCTTGGATGTTGATTTGTGATTGTTCTTGATGTGGACATCAAGAAATCATTTGAAAATTGACTTAACTGTATGTTGGGCTGTGTATTATTCTCCTCTCTGCTGAGTTAGTTGCTCTTCTGGCCAGTTTTCTCTACAATCTTTTCACAAATCTGTGGACTATTACTTCTGATTTAATCTCTGGTTACCTGAAAACTCACCCACTCTGTGTTTGATCTCTAGAGTATGTTTTTCATTAGGTCTCTTGGGCTCATAAAGGACAAGAGCCACCATTTTGTTCTTACTCACCTGAAGATGGCCATTTTCTCTCAGTATCTGGTCTCCCACCTGCCTGGGACCCGGCATCTTCCTTCACATACCTACTATTCCGTACCATCACCTGCTGCTTACATGGAGACCAAACCACACCCACCTGTTGGCCCCAGAAGTTGCTCCACCGCCATTCTGCCTCCTGCCTGTCCTGACCACTTCAAGGCAACTTTAGTTTAATATTAAAACACTTTTAAGACTGCCCTGTGTTGTCAAGCCTTTTCTTGGGTCCTCTTATCCCCATAGAATAATCTGGCTGTAATGGACCATGCAGACACACAAATGATAAGGACAGGCAAAGCCAGTTGTGAAACTAAATTTGATGAAATAGCCTCTGGAATTCAGCAAATCACTCAGAAACTCCAAGCCAGAGCCTGCTCCATCTCAATTCATGCCATGAGGACTGAACCCAGAACTTGTCTTCCACAAAGATACTACAGAGAACTAGGTCAATGTAGAGCATTTTTGGTCCAGTGTTCCTTAAACATTCAACTCTTGCCTTCTGCTATCACTGCAGAAAGGTCCCAAGGGACCTATATAATGTCCCTCCTATCTGGAAAGGACAGCTCTGGGAAAGAGTAGAATGGCAGTGGTTTAAAATGAGCCATGCACACTCTTGAATATGTCCAACCCAAAAAACAGGCCTTATGGAGACTTGTCCAGCTGTTTCAGGGCCCCCAGTCTATTACAGACTTTGCAATCAATTTTAAAACCTACACTGCCAATAGCACTTTGAATGAGGCAACACTGTATGACACCTTCTACTAGGGATTCTTAGATGTCATACAGTATAAACTGGCAGCTTGGGAGCTGCCTTGGACTCTAGAGGGTATGTTTGATCTTTCAACCCACATTGATACCTTCACGGAATGAGTCATACTGTTGTGAGCCCTAGAAAACCACTTCCTTCACTGAGTCACCTGTAAGAACAGCTGGAATCCATCAGCAGACAGTCACTTTCCACATCAAGATACATATCATCTCTCTTTCCCTACAGCAGCCTTGTGATTGCTCTGTTGACCTGCGTCCTGTCCTTCTTTCATCCAAACAGAGATGTCAAGAGAGACAGGCAGAAATGTGGGATGACACAGTGGAGTGATGTGGTGGAAAATACAGGAAGAGCTGTGTGAGGCTGCAGATAGATTGAGGATTAAGACAGAAGATTGACCTGCTGCCTTTGCAGCCCCCAGGGATTTCGCTACTGTTACATATAAGTGTCTTCTCTGTGAAATGACCACTGTTAAGGACTGATTGACATCGAGGAGATTGTTCTGGGAGAGAAAGTCTGAGAGTTGATTGAAGACTGCTCATTCCAGGGTCTTTACCAGAAATGGAAGAAGAGAGAAGGGCCTGTAATTCTCCACAAGAGAAGGGTCAAGAGAAGGCTTCTTAAGCCATGGGGTAATCTGTGCCTGCTTGAATGAGCTCGGAAAGTGCCTGTTGTCAGAGATGTGTTAATGATTAGTGTAATAGCTGACATTAGTGCGAGTGCAACTGCTTGAAGGAGAGTGGAAGGGATCTGATCCAGAGAGCAGGTGGTCGGATGGTTAGAGAGGAGGAGGGTGGATCCTTACTTGTTAAGTTTCAAATTAAATGTTGGATGAAGTTAGCAGGATGTAATAATATGGAGGAGAGAACTGTGAGCTGATGGCCGCCACTTTATTAGTAAAGAAACCGTCCGTGGTGTTGCTGAGCTTCTCCCCGTAGTGTTCAGTCTTTGTCCTGGTGACAATGTGAGAGAAAGACACAAGCAGATCCTGATACTCAGCAAGGGCAGTCTTGGATTTTTGCCACTTCCTCTCATCCCTGCTGGTGCATTGCTCACAGATCCGCTCGGTGAGCCACGGTTTAGAAGCTGAGGGATGAGCAGGTCTTGAAGACATGGGGCAGACACAATCCAGACAGGATGAAAGTGTATTGCAGATGCTGTCCGTGACTGTGTCTGTATCAAAGGTGGGGAGGTGTGGGTAGAGTTGCAGAGACCAGCGATGGGATTGTGTGGGAATGTTACAAGTGTGGTAGAAGAATGCGAAGGTCAAGAGATGAAGACTGTGAAGAAGTGATCCGATAAATGCAGAGGAGTGACTGAGATGTTGTCCGTAGTGCACTTCGTCGGTCAGTCCAGTTGCAGCACCTCTCCATTAACTAACTTCTGTTAAAAGATCTGTTCAGATCTTTGATCTTAAAGTAAAATGTCTTTAGTTTGCAGCAAAAACAAAACTTTAAGCTTGCTCTTCATACTTTTGGAGGCAACTTTAAGCAGTGTCAGTACCACTTGACACCTACAATAACTGACTTGTTTGGTCTTGTTTTTTCCATTCGGGGCAGATGGTGTAAACACAGTATGGATATAGTTTCACGTTTGTCTTGACAAGGAGAAGATGTTGCAGAACCGATGCCTATTTCCATATACAAGAGATACAAAATCACCCATATATTCAGTAGGAGAGAGGAGATTTACCTGTCTGTGCCCAAGGATGCATTTTCTTTGTGTTCATCAGTAGACACAATGTTTGTTTCTATGTTAAATAAATCAACACCTCTGGGTTCAGGACTCTTGAGTTTTCTGTGGTTGTTGACATGTTAGTGAAAAGTTTAATGAGATCCATGGAGGGTGAAGCAGTCTGATAAAAACGTTCAGCAGAGTCGAACACTTTCTCTGACTTTGGTAACTGTGAACTGATATCAGGTGATATGTCACTGTAATCTTCAACGTGAGTCTTGTTTTGTCAAACATTTATTTGGTTCGGAGAATCTTGATGGATGATACATCAAATGTAACATATATAACTCTTGATGGGTTTGTAGAGCTGAACAAATACAGGTATCTTTGTTTTGTCATCATGTTCATTCTGTATATTTTAATAATCTGCTGTAATTTCACCATTGTGTGTCTGATCTGGATCCACAAAAACCTCCATGAGCCAATGTACATTTTCATTGCTGCCTTGTTACTGAACTCTGTTCTTTTCAGCACGAACATCTACCCAAAGCTGCTAATTGACTTCTTATCTGAAAAGCAGATCATATCTCATTCTCTCTGTGTTTTCCAAGCTTTTATATATTACTCTGTGAATGGTTCAGAGTTCTTACTGTTAGCAGCCATGTCCTATGACAGATATGTGTCTATATGTAAACCTCTGCAATATCCAACGATCATGAGAAAAAGAACTGTCAGTGTCTTTGTGGTTTTAGCTTGGACTGTACCTGCTTGTAAGATGATAGTATCTGCCGTTCTGAATGGAAACATTAAACTTTGTAACTTTATTTTGAAAAGATTGTTTTGTAACAATTCATTTTACAAACTTCAGTGTGTGACCTCAGCAGCACTAACTATATATGGTGTGTTCCTGTTGCTAAATCTTACAATTCTCCCCCTGCTTTTCATACTGTTCTCATACACCAGGATCCTGATTATTTCCTACAGAAGTTGTAAATCAGTCAGGAGAAAAGCTGCACAGACCTGTTTACCTCACCTGCTGGTTTTAATCAGCTTTTCCTGTTTTTTAATTTACGATGTTGTTATAGTCAAACTAGAATCAAATATTCCTGCAACTTCCAATGTAATAATGACTTTACAAATGATTTTATATCATCCTCTATTGAATCCAATCATTTATGGACTGAAAATGAAGGAAATTTATAGGCACCTGAAGAAGTTGATATTTCATGTCACGTCAAACTAATACTAACTGAATTACAGTTGTTTCATGTGTAGTGGTAATGAAGAGATGTGGTTTTCTTGTATAGACTTTAAGCAGCAATTATTTTGGACTTTAAATTGTCATTTATATTTCTTTAATTGTCTTTAGTTGTACTGGTGAACATGATCAATGATTGTAAAATAAACACAAGCTAATTTCCCTCTCACCTAAAAACACATGAGAACCATGATGTCAGGCTTTTACTTTTTAGAACTAATAAAACGTAGATGAAGTTGGCTGTAGCTCAGTAAAGCTCAGTAAAGGCAGTCGTCCATGGACCACAGGGTGAGTGGTTCGATCCCTGGCCCCGGCTATATGTCGAAGTGTCCCTGGGCAAGACACTGAACCCCTAACAGCCCATTCCCCAGTGCTGGTCCAAGCCTGGTGGAAATTGGGGGGGGTTGCGTCAGGAAGGGCATAAAAACTGTGCGTAAAAACTGTGCCAAATCAACATGCGGACAATGATCCGCTGTGGCGAACCTGAACTCACGGGATAAGCTGAAAGGACAAAAAAAAAACGTAGATGAAGTTGATGTATGTTGCAATGGACACACACATGCACATTCCTATGTGTGGTTGGGATGGCATCACCACCTTAAGTTCAACTGTTTCGGGCACATTATAGCATATTGATTTAAGCTCTAAACATTCAACATTAAACTTGCAAAATGTTCAACAGGCCACTTTTTGGTTACTGCATGTGCTCAGACAGATGCACTCAGGTGATTCTGTTCAACACATGCACTGTGCAAAACATGATGGCAACTCTGGAAAGTAACAACAGTGAGAAGAAATAGAAGAAGCAGCTCCTTTGTTGCATTTGTCTAAATAACACAATTAAGCATCAAGGATGTTGAATTAAACTCTACATATCTTCAATGCGTGAAACAAGTGTCCAGTCGTCCTCTGGCACATGTGCAACTAGTGCACCCACAGTGCTGATAGTGCACACAGACACAAAGTTTTTGGCTACATGTCCTCCAAGACCCTCACAGATTTCAGCATGGCTTTACCAGCATCTGTCTCTCCAAAGAAAAGTCCTCGTACTCCACCATTAGAGGCTAAGATGCTTTGTCATAAGAGGGCATGAAATTACTCAACGTATCTTTTTTTGATTAAAGTTTTGCAGTGTTACATCCAATAATACAAATACTCAAGGCCATGCATCCTCTGCAGAAATATCTTAAGTGGGTTCCACTCAGAGCAAACGCCTAAAGTTGTTACATTGTGGTTGATTTTGACACAGTGATTACAAGAGAATGTATGAGTATGGTTAATCATTCAAGAAGATAATCAATCTAGATGTGTGATCAAATCAATCAAAATGTACAAGTATCAAATACCAAGAGAATTTAAGAAAACGGTTAAAAGGATCTGAAATGTTATGTGTAATTAGTCTTTGATTGAACTGTGTGTGTAAAGCTGTAATGAGGAAGTAACAAGGAGGCCGTGCAGACACAGACAGCTGGAGAAAAAGGAAACTACCTGGACAAAACTAGAATGATAGGATCATAGTAATGAACAGTGTGTGGGGAGACAGGACTGGATTAGTCTGCATCAGGAATCTTCACATAACCAGAAGTTCACAGAGACTAACAGGAGACATTCCAGGATCCACCGGACTAGGCGAGACTGCCACAGGTAGTTAGGCCATCGGGCCTGGAGATCAGACTCCATCATGGAGGAGGGAAACAGATGATGGGGTCAAGCTTTAACCAGAGACATTCACCAAACAATCTTTACATTTTTGATTTTTACACTCTTCAACCAGCCTTTTCCTTGCTTTAATTATAATCTCATAAGGTTTCCTTAAAGTGTCCGTAGCCTCTCCTCATTGATGTAAAAGAAATAGATTAAGCTAGATTCACTAGATGAAGGCTCAAGTTGGTTCAGTCTAGACCCCAAAATTAATATCAGCTTAAATATTTTCCAGCAACCACTGTTACTATAAGAAGCCGGCTGCCGTTAACCAGTGTTACTTTAGTAGTATCTGTAGTTTCAGGCTTATGCAGGTGCTAGTGAAGAGGCAGCAGGAGGAACAAAGGGATAAAGGTCGTGAATAACTGGATAAATTCCTTCACCTCACTGAGGGACTTGCTGAGTTTTCTCAGTACATCTGTAAACTCTACACTTATGCAGCACCTAGTAGAGACGACAGCTGTTCTGTCAAACAAGGCCCTGGCCTGACGCAAAGGGAGCAACTTGGGATTCATTGTCTTACACAGGGACACTTTGACGTGTGGAGCCTGTAGAAGCTGGGGATCAAACCATTGAACCTGTGGTTAAAACTTCGTAGTCTGTATTTTTTTGCTTGTAGTTGATACCATACACGGATCAGCCACAACAATAATACCACCTGGTGCTTTGTGGATTTTATGTGGCTACAATGATGCATGTTTTTGTACAGTTTGTCTTTCTCTAATTTATTTTCTCTCACTCTCACACACACACACACACACTCTGATGGCAGCAACTGACCACCGGAAGCAATATGAGGTCATTTTCCAACACATCCCCTTAAGGCAGATTTGTGATATTTGACAACACGAATGAAACTGACTGCACTCAATCGTCCCCAGCTGCTGTGAGGATACTGAAATCTGAGTCATTAGTGTCCTCTGATTTGCCCTCCCACGGGTGCCCTGTGGTAAACAGGCCAGGCCTCGGGGGACCGGC
This sequence comes from Channa maculata, assembly GCA_020496755.1. Lineage (NCBI taxonomy): Eukaryota > Metazoa > Chordata > Actinopteri > Anabantiformes > Channidae > Channa > Channa maculata. The sequence goes on along the minus strand of CM035609.1, from coordinate 25,691,953 downwards.
CAGACTGCGGCCAACCTGGAAGCAGCTAATTATGACCCAGTGGTCGCAGTAAGCTGCTCTCGGGACAGAACTGTCCCAGCGAGTCACCATGTTGGTGATTAACACGTCACCAGAGGATTTTCACTTTAACTGCTCCTTAATGAGTGTCCAGGTGAGCGACGCTAATTAGCTCAGTAATGATGTTATGAAGTGGTCAACAGGTCATTATGTCCTTTGTGCTTTGAGAGCAATTAAACACATAATGCAACTTCAGCCAGTTGTCCACAAACTAAACTTTATCTATTATAATGAGAGTTTTCTTATCTTGACCCTTCAGCTCATTGGGAAACTTTATTATTACCAGCAATGGTAAATAGGGTTGGTTTTGAAAAAGCTCAAAAGTCAAATGAGAACATAAATAGTTGGTCAGAGTTACATAAATTAGAAATGATCAGGGATTTAAAATTAATTAGTTTCAAAGCAAGAAGATCCTGTAGATAAAAGTACTTCATTATTTAAAATCTGTCTGTTTTGCTGTTTGAGACAGCAACATTTGTTCTCCACTTATTTAAAGGATTCGGTTTATTATTCCCGGTTCTTAATAACACAACACAACATTAAACTGTCTTTACATTACAGTAAAAAGTCAACATGTTATGTTTGTGGGCCAACAGAGTCATAACTAAACTTACAGAGAGTTTAAACCTTGATGAAGCCCTGACAGACAAATCCTGACTATTAATACAATATTTGATGTATTTACGCCGAATAGAGCTGCTTTAATGTGACCTATCAGGTCTGTTTTCCCCACAACACAACTCACATTCAAGATGTGTACATTTATTTCCACACTGCACACGGTCGCACATTACATCTGTACATCCTGAGTGTTTTGTTTCCCAGTGAATGTTGAATGTTGGAGTGGTTAGTGGTGCCGCCTCACAGCTAGGAGCTCCCCGGTTTGATTCCCTGGCCTTTCTGAGTTTGCATGTTCTTCCCATACAGTGTGCACTGCAAAACGAATTCACTTCCCAAAATGAGTCTTTCTCCCTCAAAACAATCACTTACAGCTTCATCTGCCCTTGAACCACAGTGCTGTAAAGTCTTCAGTGTGTTTCAGCAAAATTACAGTTAATTTACAAAGCAAATGCCCTCTGAGTTATTATTATTATTATTATTATTATTAGATATTTAACTTCTTATTACTTTGTATATATACTGTATTATTATGTGTAACAGCTACTGCAACACAAGAATTTCCCCTCAGAGATGAATAGTATCTGTGAGGCATCGCTGTGCTTCATCCTGCAGTGATTCCTGCAAACCACCAGACGTCACTGTGCTGCTTCACTCGCTCGTCACTTGGGGAGAGGAAAGTGGTCTTGGGAGGGGCTAGAAACCAGTATGCAAACTCCACATCACTCCAGACTTCTTTGTAGGTTTAGAAGAATGTTACTTGTTTTTTTTTTTGGTATAAGTGAGAAAAAGTTAATTCATCTTCACTGAAATATGTTGCACAGTTGACGCCACAGTGAGCGACATCGTGTGAGTGTGTGAGCTTTGGTTTTTCTGAGTGTGTGAGAAGGAGCTGCCATCTTTTCTCCAACCTCTATTGCCTCTCTCTCTTTCCAAAGGATCAGTGTTAATCTGAGAGAAGGTGACTCATTGACCTCTGAGAACACACACACACACACACACAGTTGGTATCTTGAAGACCCAGATGTTGCAAAAGGATTTAATGCATCAGAACGATTGTGTGTGTGTGTGTGTGTGTGTGTGTGTCCGTGCGTGCGAGCGTGTGTGTGAGGCTAAAAGCAGCAAATAGTTAAGGAGCTTTGTGATCTGTTGAAGTGCTTAAAGAGAGCGAGAGAGCGACAACATGTCCGAAACAGGAAGTCCTCCACTGAAAGAGTGAGAAGGTAAAAAGGTGGAGGTGGAGCAAAGAAACAGGACTGGAGGGGGACAATGACATATATACAAATCCCACAATGAAGAAAAGAAAGGGGGGGGCAGAGAGAGAGGCCGGTGGTTGGGGGATTAAAGCGTGTTACAGAGGATTAGTGTCTGTTTCGGTTTGGTTGTAAATTCCCATCCATCAGTCCGTCACCACTGGCTGCTGCTGCTCACACACTCAAACAGGAAACTCGGCAAGAGGAGGACGAGGACGACAAAGAGGAGGTGAGTTGATCATTTTCCAGTTCTGCCTCCAGCAGTTTCACTACCTGTAGCTGAGGAATCACACCACAGTCACTGGGACCATAGCAGCTCCTTGAGCTAAATGCTAAAATCGGTGCACTGATTAGAAGTTTAGTTTAGGAAAAGGCAGGAAGTAAAAACTACAAACCTGATGCTGACAAAGAAAATCTAATCTTCTGGGCGTCTGCACAAGTATTACAGGAAGCCATCGAATGGCTGGAAAAGCATGATGTGGGGCCAAAATCCACAGCACTGGGAGGAGTGTGATGTGCAGAACAGCTGTCAACTATCACAAAGCCACAGTGTGTAACGTTCTGCACTGGCAGCACGTTTAATTCTTAGTTTTCGATTTCTAGTTTCATGCTGCTACTGGCTTGATTATTAAAAATTGCATATCGTAGCTTTAATGAAGCAAAACGTTCAGGCTGAAGTTGGGTTGGTGTTGGCTGATCAGCTCCGCAGTGATTGGCTCGTTCAGTCAAATTCAACCACGTGTAGAGAACAGAGAGACTTCAACAAAGTGCACATTCAGACTCATGAATTTATCTGGAAATGCGGGTGCTAGTACCCATTTGAAGTACTTTGAAGTACTGCTTTGGGTATGTAAGAATGTAAAAAATATGTTGTAAATGAAATTTTTTTTCATGAACACACTCACACATGATCATAGGTGTCACTCATCAATACAAATCATCAGACCCAAATATTAGACATCAAGTCTCCGTCTCTGCGTGACTTTCACTGACTTTGAGACGTGCTAATCGAAGCTTTTCCTGCGCAGTGGAAAAAACGAGCTGAGTCAGGTTAAGAAGCCAAAGAGGAAACGGAACCTCAAAGTCAGCTCCAGGAGCAGGTACGAGAATAACACACACACACACCCACGCCTGTGTGTGTGTGTGTGTGTGTGTGTGTGTGTGTGTGTTCAGTGTCACAGGAGTATCACGGCGTGTCTGTCGGCTGTGTGGTAAGGTAGGTCACTTTCACTCCCGACAGGTGGTTTATAGGACTCGAGTTTATCTCCAGAGTTGTGTGTGTGGTTTAGGCAACAAGGGTTTAACGAGGCTGTAGTCAGACACACTGCATGATGTTTATTGAGACCTTTATTTATTGATAAGAGGTCGTTGAATGGTGGTAAGAATGTTTCCTCACATCAGACACTGATTCATTTGGTGTTTCTGAACCTTTAACATTTACATTTCATTCAATGTGAAGTTACATCACACCGTGTTAGCTCTTAGGGGAAGCTGGCGTCCTTTCAAGGTCTGAGTTACAGTGGCTTTTCTTTCATTAGGCTAAAATGTTCACATTTGCTGAAGATGGGCAGATATATGAGGAAGAAAATGAACCTGGTGAGATCAATGTGTAAAAGCAAGCAACAAGGTTACAGTTATTATTATCTGCAATAAACTTCTTGAGTTAATGTGATTGATTTTGTGTTGACAAGTTACATGTTTGTTGTATTGTTGTTTTCTAGGATCAGGGTCTGTTGGAAGGAATTTCTGCTGTGGAGGTAGAATGGATCAGGGTTTAATCAAGGAAAGTGGTTTGTGTGGCTGGAAGCTACACGCTGACGGAGCGTGTGGAGAATAGAGCTCACAGAGATTATGGGGTGTATTTAGAGAGATGTATGCACAGGCTTGGGCACCTTGTGATGTTGGCAGGGGATGTGAAAGTTTGTCTTTATATATGGCCCATTATTTCTACTGTATTTTGCTTTGATTAACTTCACCGTATACTGACCTGGTAGCAAAGAGGAGGTGGCAGCTTGCTGTGAGGCTGCAGTTTTGTGTGTTCAGCTTTCTCTTATATATTTTGTTAATAAAAACACTTTTTTGCACTTACTCCTGCCTGCTGTGCTGCTTCTTAACCAGCGCTTTTCACATTTCCAGTGCCAAATAACATCACATCACAGATTCAGAACATCAAGTCAAAATACATTTTCCAAATCCTAACCAGAAAGGCAGCACCCGGGTCCCCCAACAGGTAACATAACATTCTCTATTCTAGCGACTTAATGGCAGGTTTTCAGCCCGGAGTTACGGTTTGGCAGGTTACCTAGTTACATAGTGGCTGTGAGGGCAGACAGTGACACCTGGACACCTATAACATTGCAGGCACTTGATCCAGTTTGAAGTCTATAAAGTCTTTGAAGGCAGGACATGGGTGAGTGACTTTGAGCTGACAGACACCAGCATGTGTCCTGTTTGTCGTAACCATCTCATTTTGGTGCCAGAACATCATAGAATGGTGCTGAGTGTACTAGCACATGTGACAGGTACGTACTGACCCGTACCTGTGATGCTGACAGCAACAGGTAACAATCAGGTACAACGCAGCAGAGTGTCCCAGTCAGCAAAGAGCTATGAGCAGAAATTAACTGATGTTTCACTTTTCTTTGCAGTGGACAACGCCTCTCTCCTCTTTGGTGAGTCTGGATGATTACCATTGGACAAGCAATGGGGGATGGTGAGCCAAACACACACACACACACACCTGACCTTCACTTTCTGTCTTCACTGTTTCATCATTTGTTTTCTCACTTTGGTTCAACCCAGAACCCCTCATCCAAATCCTGACCTGACTTAATGAATTTAATCTTATCCAAAACCTAATTCCAATGGTATTAGTGTTTCTCAGCAGGGCCAGGGCTCCTCAGTGATGTTAATCCTTTCAAGAAATAAACCTGCTTCCTTGCAATTTAAAACTTAATAAAAACACTGCAAAATGCATCACAATTTATTTTGAAAAGCTGGATCAAAATCAGGGAATTTGGTCTGCAACAATGTCAAAAAGGTCCTGGAGGAACTGATGTCTTTGTCCATGTTTGTATCCAGGTTCGTGGGCTGCTTTCGTGCACCCATGAGTAATTTTTGGGATTTGAGATCATTGAGTGCAAATGACACAATCAGTTCAGCACATTTTCTCATCTAATGCAACAATGACGAACAAATAACGACATAAATTACTCAGCGATGTCCTGATGCCAGCTGGCCAATCGGCATAGGATTTGATCTTGTTGTTGTGTACTCGTACTCGTAAAACTGTCTGATACTGTGCCAGATCCCCAGTTTTACATTCTCATAGGATTTGCTTAAGTGCAATGGATTGATGATGATTTTGATGATGATGTCCAGCAACTCATTCTAGAAGCAAAACGCTTTAATACTTGCATCGGTACTCAGTATTGGCAAGTACTCAAGCGCAAGTTCTTGTACTCAGTCTGGGAAAAAGTCACTAAAATGACTTCCTGCGGTGGACATGCCACTTATGAACTTATTTACAAACTGTGAGGTTACTGGACTCCAAATGAAAGTGCAGAGGTGACTATTTGACTTGTTGTTAGGTCTAGATCTTCAAAGTCATTAGAAATAATCTTTGAGGAGCACAGAGGAGATATATTGGCCTGGCCCAAACCACTACAGTGATTAAAAATGTTCCGTATTCTCTCAAGCTGCACATCTTCTTCTTAATTTCTAAGTGCAGGTGTCAGTGAGGTGCTGTCTAACGTGGTGGAGGACGTTGGTCAAGCTGTCAGCAGGAACATCACTGGTGCTGAGATTCTGCATGAACTACTGAGTGCACCGTGGCTGCGCTCCCTGCTGAAGGTACAAACTAGTTCAACAGGTGTGAGACGACAAAGGTGGACACCGGAACTGTGAAGAGATAACATCCTTCCCTGTTTTCCCTCCCCAGATTTATGAGTGCCTGTTGCAGTTCCAGAGATTGACACCCAGCCCCTTCCTCCCTTATGCCACAGGACTCTCGCATGAGGTGTGTACGCACTCAGAAATATGCTGTACAGTCCTATGTGTCACTAGCGTGGGCAACAAATTTTTGTCCTTTTAACCAAATTATTGATATTTTCATAATACAGGTACAAATCTTTGAATTTTATCTCATCAGAAATGGTCTTTGTGTACCAATTAAAAATGGGGCATCAACACATACAAAGTCATCATCATTTTCCTAAACACTTTTTAACAGAAAATATTCATGTAGTGTTGCACAGGGGTGTTCAAAAGATGCACCTTTCTCAAAAAAAATTATGTTCATCCACAGTAGTTTCTGAATATCTATGAAACTACATACTGTATAGTGCACCCAGTGTGTGTGAAGTGCAATTTCATGTTTCTGCAAGACCTCAGCCACTTGTGGATTTCTCTTTCACTCTTCTTCTGCAGTATATGTCAGCAGGGTGGGGGGGCACTGACTGGTTTTAGGCCACCTCTGTGACATGAGTGTATGCTAATACATGAGAGCCGAGGGCTCTACATTCTTCTTTTTAGAGGCAACTTTCCATCTCAGAATTTATTCAGTATAATACTGTTTTCCTGTCTGTTGGTCCATCAGATCATGACTGTAATTCAGAAGGCCCAACGTCCCTCGGCTGAAGCTAGAGAGCTCTACAGCCTCCTCGGCTCACCACACATCCAGGTCTCTTTACACATTCAGCAGTTCTTGTGTGCACCCCAGGCCTTTAACTCACAATATACACTATATTATAGTCTTTTCTGTTTCCTGTTAGGCCCTACTTTCATCCCACGACAGTGTAGCACAGTCAGACTATGGACCTGTTCTACCCCCTCTGCCTGATGAGTTACCTGAGGATGAGGAGGCCATGAGGATTGTTTGTTTGGTGAAGAACAACCAGCCACTGGTGAGATTAGTTGTTTCTATCTCTACCACATAGTAAATCAAAGCAGGGATCTGCTTGTGACTCGTTTGCTCACATAAAAGCCTGTATGTTTCGATTCTGTGGGTGTTTTTAGACCTTGTTGTAGGCACCTTGTGGTGCCACCCATCAGATACAAAGGTTTGTGAACTCATTTGGATGTGATTAGAATGTTTTGTTTCTCAGTAGAGCAAACAATACCTGTTGTACATCGGAAATAAGAGTAATGAGCTAATTGAACTGAAAACTACTATTGAAACTGCAGTATGTATTTATACTATACTGCTTTGTCCCAAAATGTATCGGCAAAATGTCCACTATTGGAAGAGGAAGATGGACACTTGATATAGTACCTATGCTGGTCTCTAGGACACTCAAACACCTAACACCACCTAAGTCGTCTGGTACTAGGCCATTGACACATTTGAAATTTACTTTTTAAATCATGCAAAATACAGTTTCTTATGTTTCGTTTCCTAAGAGTGGAGGAGGGCACAGGGGAAGTGTAGGAGATGAAGTAGGAATGATTCGTAATCGCTGGAGCAGCCTTCGTCGCCTCACGATGGAACGACTTGTCCCTGCGAGAAGGACGCGTTCAGGGGAGGAGATCAGAGCGACTGAAGATGAGTCCAGGCTTTTGCCCCTCCCCAGAGGAGCCCAGTCCCGCCCTTTTCTCCCACGCTATGAGTCGACAGGAAGCTGCTGTTTGTGTCCACAAACTGCAGAGCTTTGGAAGAAAAGGCTTAACCGGTCAGCTCCATCTGTCTTCAGTCTAGATCCCTGCAGTGGTAAGAGGAAAGGAAGACATTCAGTCTATACAATCATCCACCATATGTCCATCATCAAGCTTTTCAGGCACCAAATGAGCAGCAGTACATACACCAGTACTTTCATGTGTAGCACTTCCAGCCATTTCTGCATTTGTCAAGAACCTTTTAATTATCCATCATGTGTCTTTCAGCTCACAGTCATCATTTTTCTAATAATTTCTTTCATCCAACCCTCATTTAGCCACTTTTTAAGTTTCTTTCTGGAATCATACCTTTCATTGATGGGTGGGGGACTCACTTTCTCTTGGCACTGATTATGCCAACTCTTTCTCTTCTTCTCCTACCTCTCAACATGGAGGTTCATTTTCAGAAAAACTGAAACCGAGTGCAGAAGAAAGTATCTCTAATGAAGAGAGCAGTGAGGACTATGCCTACCCTCCTCCTCCAGTCCTAGCTTACAGCCTTAACAACTCCCCTGTCCTATACAAAAAGGGGAGTACAGGAGGACAATCAAGGATCATCCCAACACCGGGCAGAACCCCTTCTTGTCCTGGAGTGAGCTCTCAGCAAGCCCACACAGCGCCTTGTAGTCCTGCAGCCCAACGCTCCACTCGTCAGCAGGGGGTGAGCACTATGCCGACCCCTGGCAGGCAACATTGGTGTCAAACTGGACCTCAAAACAGATTCCAAGAAGATCCTCTAAACCGTCCCTTGATCATACACAACTCTATGACTCTTTGTCACAATGAATGCCAGAATCAACCACACACAGCACAACAGACACAAAACAAGCAGCAGCATCCAAAACACAATCCACATCCACAGCCCGAACTTAGCAAACAACGCAGCATGGAGGACCTCAAGCCCACTGTTCAGAAGGTGACCAGCTGCATGGAACACAGCACTCAGGATGTTCACCATCTTGGCCAGAAGATGGTGGCAGCCACAGAGATGATCACAGAGAGCATGGAAGAGAATGCCCAGGCACTCAACCTCCTGGCTGAGGTGGTTGACAAGCTCCAGGGCCTCATTGTGGCCAACAAACACACAGAGTCATCACCTCCACACTGGCCGAAGCAGCACAGTTCTCCGTCACTCGCTCCAAGAGTCTCTTCTAACTCTCCAAAAGTAGAACACAAAACTCCTAGGCTTTACTCACACCACCACTCTTCCTCCTCTTCTACTTCATGTTCCTCCACTTCTTCATCCACATCTATTAGTTCTTGTGCAACATCTAGGAGTCCAAAACGAATGAATGGATGTTCTAAGAGGACAGTGGTGACCTTTGGTGCCACACAGAGGGCAGGTGGTAGTAATGGACAGGTGAGGCTCAGCAATGGATCAGTTACTAAAGCTCCTTTGGAGGACCAACAAGCCTATAAGAGAACAGGCTGCTTGACAACAAAGAAGAAGAAAAAGAACAAGTAGTATATGAACAGTGTGTCTGTGTCTGCTGTGATACTGGAAATAGACAATAAAACTAACTTTTTCAACGTTTTCAATTCAATAAAATTATCAAGAGCATTATTGACCCACAATAAACAATGTGCATCAGCCTTTGGATTACAATTTTTTTACCAGAAGCAGATTTATAATAATCTTAGACTTTGAGTCACAGAATCTTTCACTTGAGGTGGGAAAAGCCAAATATTTAAAAGGTAAAGCGCATTTATATTCTCCCAGTCCAATTTTCTTATCCAGGTACTTTCAAAATTGTAACCATCATCATCTTTCTTTGATTCTTTACAGTTTAACTTGTCAGATGCACCATCCATATATATATATATATATATATATATATATATATATGTGTGTGTGTGTGTGTGTGTGTGTGTTTTTGTTTTTTTTTTTTTCTATTTGATATACTATGAATCTGAGTCAAATTAAGTTCTGGTCTGTTGCCATGTGCTAGTCAGGAATGTGATGTAAACAAATTATAAACAGTGTTTGAGGCTGTTTCATAGTATGGACAGTTGTGTTGAGGGCAAAGGCTGAGATCCAGTCTAAAATGTGCCACTGTATCTATTAAATGCTATTAAATTTAGAGTATCTGTGCTCCTGTCAGGGGGCCACAATAAGGAGAGACGAGGTGACGGGAGAGATCTACATCGCCAGAGTGATTAATGGAGGACTGGCTGATCGCAGTGGTGAGTCTGTGTTAACAAGAGAAGGTACAACACTTGAGATCCAATTAAGCATGGCCATTATGGTGTGTGTGTGTGTGTGTGTGTGTGTGTGTGTGTCTCTCAGGACTCCTTCATCCTGGTGATATGTTAGTGGAAGTGAACGGAAACCCTGTGGTGGGTCTGGAGCCAGAACAGGTCATCCAGATGCTGGTAGGCCTCTTGGGGGGACTAGACAGGACCACTGGTAGATGGTGCTTCCACTTTCTCCTGTGTTATACTTCTGCTCCACTGTAATTTCAGAGGGAAACTTTCGTTTTTAGTTAAAGGCCATAGTTACTATTCCACTTGTGATTATTAATACAAATTATAATGATGTGTATTTAGGATTAACTACCCATCACTACGGTTAGTTTCCCCAACATAACCAGCTGCTTCACTAGACAGAGGAAAGCATTAATGCATTGTTACTAACTAATAATAACACAATTGTGTGACATATTATTATGAATAATTAATCATCTTTCATGCACATTTGATACTTTAAAAACATGATTATTTCTACATGTTGTATTAGTACTTTTACCTACAGAAAGTATTACTTATTCCGCTACTGAAATGTCACGTGATATTTAATTTCTTGCCATTTGCAGTATTTATGAAATTCATGAAAAGTAAACCAGTAGATTTTCAGAAACAAACCTTTGGGAGTTAAAACTACTACGTAATAATTATAAGTCCCCTATTTCCCTCTGTGTGTGTCTTTGTCCCTGTCAGATCAATTCCCAGGGAACCATCCTGTTTAAAGTTATTCCAAATTCAGCTCAGACCAGCAGCAGCCAGAAACCAGTAAGAAACACCCACCAAATACCCTCTAATAAGAAAATCTAGGAGACAGAATAGAAAACATCAAGTTAGGAGATGTTGACATTACAGACTGTTAGTTTCTCTTTGTGTATGAAACACAGGAACAGGAGAATCATTTAAAGTCCTCACACTTTTCCTTGAGTTTAATGTAAATTCACCAATGAACACTGGCTATTTAGTTTGCTTACTGTAATTGAACTGTTTGTGTTAGTTCCAGTGTAGATGTAGAGAGACGAGCCTGGAAGTTTCACTGACATGACCCCACAGTGTAGATCATGTCCTTGTTCTTTGTGAGGATGTTCAGGTTGAGATCTTGTCTGTCAGGTGTACATGAAGGCCATGGTGGACTACTGCCCCCTGCAGGACCCCTCCATCCCCTGTCCTGACGCAGGAATGGCCTTCAGCAGGGGAGACCTGCTGGAGGTGGTCGACCAGTCAGACGGACAGTGGTGGCAGGCCAGGAAGCTGCCGCGGACTGTGTCCTGCGCCGGTCTGATTCCATCTGCTAGCATGTTGAAGAGGTGAGACCTCCCACTTCCCCAGTCCCGTCTGAATGAATACAGCTTCAGTCAAAGGTCAAGGTCACCTGAGTGTGTCCATGACTTTCTGTCTGATAATCTGCTCTACACTCTGGCATTAAAAACTTGTTTTCATTCCAAAACAAATCCTAGAGCCTGATCACTTTGTGTCATGGCAGCTGGTGGCTGCACAGTACACTATAGGACAGGCTGTCCTGACTGTACATTTCCACAATGTGTTTTTAAAAAGAAAAAAGACTAAATAACAAATGTTGTTCTTTAGTCTGTGCCTCATAATGTCCTGTGTCTTCTCTTTCTCTACAGTAAGCAGAGGGAGCAGTGGTGGTGTCAGCCGCTACATGTTCATACCTGCATCAGACCCTGTGAGGACTCATTATTTTATGATCATCTCCAAATCCACTGGCATTTAGCTTTAAAAATCAGGGTATTTCCAACAAAAGCTTGCAAACTGTGCTGTGAACTACCTGTTCATAGGAAAATCTGAACCAAAGACTAATAATGGGATTGTTTATGACTCTGAGCTGCCATATTTAACAGTTCTCCGTGCTAATGAAGCTGAGTGCTCAAAATTCAAATTCAAATTTGATTTGTCACATACACAACCAGACACAATATGACATGTAGTGAAATGCTTTTTTTGAATGTACGTACAAGTTCCAAAGTAGAATTAAAAAGAAAAGTTAAGCTAAAATAAATATAACATAGTTTATACAATGGACATATACCCAATATTATATAATATACAATATATTTATACCATATTACAATGTACACAGTATAATGTATGACGGTACACTGTGACATTGTACCATAACCAAAAATAAACATTATTCCATATACACTTTAAAAGTTAGCAGATATCACAGGGATCACAAGGATGTGCAAAACTGTAATCCAGTCCAGAGTACGTGTGCACATCTGTGCTCTCTGTGAGGTGATGGAAGCTGGAAGCTGGGCTGCAGCTGTTTTCCAGCTGTGCATCATCGTGTGGCCTCAGTCATTACTGGTAATGGCGGTGAGTGAAGGTGAATCCTGTGTCTAACACTGCTCTGTTTCTTTTCTCTGTGTTCACCCGCTGACCTCAGTGAGCCCGGCCGACAACGGTGGGTGAGATACGGCACAAACACACTGTGGCAGCTCTCTGGTTGCATCATCAAACTTCACCCTTTTCTGAGAAGAGCAAACGTTTCGTGTGACAGTGTGTCTTTTTGTGTTTCAGAGGACGACGTCGCACACGAAGGCAAACGCGCCTTAACAGGTAAAACATGTCAGGCACCGTGAAGAATGTCGGACTGAAATGAAGCATCACCCATCACTGTTGTTTCTGTCCTCTCCACAGATCTGGAAGAAATACACTTTGGTAGGTAAGTCTGTTCAGTGTTGAGTAGCTGACTCCTCTAGATGTGCTGCTTCCCTCAGACCTGCTCCGTTCTCACCCAGTTTGTCTCCTGCTGTTCCCCAGCCTCACTGTGCCCTGTGACACCCGTTCAGTCCACAATGTTTGCGCTGTTTGTCCCCCTGGCTTTGTCTGCTGACCTCTGCCTATTATCACTGCCCGGGTTTGTTCACCTGGACAGTCTAACACATCTGTCTTCAAACAGTTATGCTGTAACTGGGCACACAAGCTGCTGAGTCTGTCCACTTTATAAGAAAAGTGATGGAAAATCAACAGTCCTTGTATCTAAAGTTGATGTGAGACTTAAACAGTCTGAGTTTATTAAATCAAGTGGACGTCTTCCAGAGTTTGTAGTGTTTTCAGTCTAACCTTGTTCCCAGTTACATAGGACGCATCAAGACCTGGACAGAAGTGTCCATGTGGACACTTCTTTACGCCGGATGCTCTTCCTGACGCAACCCTCCTCAATTTCTACCGGGCTTGGACCGGCACTGCACAGCTGGGGAGGGGAATGGGCTGTTTGGGTTCAGTGTCTTGGTTGTTTGAAAGCAGATTTAGTGTTATGTTTGTCTTCTCTGTCTTAATGTACTTAATGTACAATTACACCTTAAACTAAAGCCACAGGGAGCAAGTTGAAGCCCTTTAAGAGTTTTACTGTTTTACTGTTTTACAGATGAAGCTGACTCAGATGTCACTGAGGGCTTCTACCTGGGTAAGACATGAGATCATTCGTTCATTAACAAAAGGAATAAACATGGAAGAAGCTTTATTTTGAAAGGTTGAGACTGCGTCTCTGTGGAGACTGAACAAACTGTTGTTCATCAGCTGGTTTCCGTCGGAGCTTCCGTCTCTGGAGGAGGACGTCCTACAGGAGGAGGCGTCAGTCCTGCACCTCCTGCTCCCCCAACACTACTCTGTCCACCCCCTATGAGGAAGTGGTTCTGTACCAGCGCCCCCTGCAGGAAAACCACCGCCTCATCGTCCTTGTCGGTGAGACAGTTTTCTGAAAGCTCCTGTGAACCTTCATTAACTAAATTCCTCTAGTTGTTTATTATCTGCTGGTTTCTTTTGAGTTTTTAGGAGCTTCAGGAGTCGGAGTTAATGAGCTGAGGAAGAGACTCATCAAACTGAACCCTGCAACCTTCCAGGGACCTGTACCCTGTACGTGTCCCCCAACGTTAACACGTTATATGTTTTTACATGGTTTTCGTTGTAGTAAGCTACAGTTAATGAAAAATAATTCTTGTGATGTGCAGATTTAGTCCATTTTGTTTTAGCTGTAAATGATACAAATATAGTGAAACATTAACAACAGGTGATAAACACGATCACTGCTTCACTTTTAATATATTAACTATAAAACACTGTACATAAGTACAACAAAACAAAAAGCTGAATATGGTCTTGCCAGCAGAAATACATGTTAGTACTCTGCAGCGTGCATTCTGTGAATGTGAATACTGTGTCAGCACCAATCACAGCTGAGAGTTATTAACATAAAGGTAAAAACACACATTTATAAAATGAAATACTTCAACATGCACAAATGGTACCTGTCAGGTTGTGAACACAAACAATGAGAGCACATAGTCACAATTAACTAAAACCTAAATTTACTTTTACACTGCACGTATTCGATGGCTGTAGCTAATTTGCAGATTGAATGAAGAAAATGCTCAGCACTTTATAAAGTTAGTTAAACCCACTCCATCATTATCAGCTGCAACCTAATGTGATGAAGGTGACATGTACACTATTCTGAGTCATTCTGCATATAGTACTTTTACTTCACATAAGTAATGTTTTGAAAGGAGAACATTGTATTTCTAAGAGAGTATTTGGTAATTTGTCCTCCGCTGTACTGATCACCTGTCATCCTGTTTCTGCAGACACCACTCGCCCAATCCGAGCCGGGGAGCAGACAGGAAGAGAGTATCACTTCGTCACTAAAGAGCTGTTTGAGTACATGGTCTGTAACCACAGGTACAGTGACAGTGGGACATGTAACATGGTAGATGTTCCGGGTTTAATGATTGAAATCTGTCCACATGTTATGATCCAATATTGATTTTAGCGTTTGGTGGGAATCTATGCATCTGTGCTTGGTATAAGAATCATGTTTCTCAAAAATTTCAAATAAGTGGAGGAGTCTCAGTAATAAACACTTACAACCCTGTTATTAAATTTTATGGACCATTTATTACATCTTTATGTACTGATAGACTTAGATTCTTGCTGCCTTGTAACTCACTTGTAAGTCGCTTTGGATAAAAGCGTCTGCTAAATGACTAAATGTAAATGTAAATGTGATAATTAAAGCAAATCAAAAACGTGTGTTTGTCTTCAGGTTTGTGGAGTATGGAGAGTTTAAAGGCCACCTGTATGGAATCAACTCTGATGCCATTGAGGAGGTGCTGAAACGAGGACGACTGTGCATCGTCGATGTTGAAGCACATGTGAGTCTTTTTTCAGAGGGTTTATGGGCAGCACTTTACAGCCTGGTAATGACTCGGTAATAGTGGAGTCATACTTGACTTAAACCAAGCTAAAGATGCACCTTACATGTCTGTAATAACAGTGTAGTGTGATTGTTGACATTAAAATAATAGAGAAATATCATGGAAATAAGTAGACAATAGTTTGTTGAGTTTCCCAGTATGTCCCACCTGGTGAGACACTGGACTAATGTTTGTCTGTTCTCTGCCAGAGCATCCAGCTGCTGCGGACCAGGAAACTGAAGCCTTACGTAATTTTCATCAAAGCCCCCAGTCCAGAAAGACTCAGACAGACTCGGAGAGACGCCCGAATCATCACCAACTACACCATCAACAGACCGATCACCGTAAGACAGATCTGAACCTTCATTCAGCTCAGTTTTGCTGCTCCATTAAAACACACATGGATTATATGTGAACACAAATCTGCTTATTTCTATGTACGTACGTGCACATTCTACGGAATGTAATGATTGGCTGGATATGTTTGCAGGAAGAAGACTTTACAGAGCTGGAGGAGTCATCCTGGCTGATTGAGGCCAAGTACAAACATTTGTTCGACAGCGTGTTGGTGAATGACGACCTGCAGGATTCCTGCATCCAGCTCTGCTCCATCATCCAGCAGGCGCAGGATGAGCCACAGTGGATCCCTGTCAGCTGGTGCCGAACGGAGGAGTAGAGGAGGAGGTGGTGAGGGAGAGTTAGGAGGACAGAAGACGACCTGCATGAACTAAAGAGACAAACGAGGAAAAAGGGAAAATAATCCAACTTGTCTTTGTGATTTACAACAATAGCATGAGCTACTGTATGTACATAAAATGAGCCCAACAGAAACACGACCACGTCTGCTTGTGTTAAACATTCAGTCTGTGTGACGTCCAGGACAACCACAGCCTGTTTGCTTGATCTAGAATGAAACTGCTGTAACATGTGCGCTAATTAAATATGAAGGTGAAATCCTACGGTTTGTGTGTCTTTATCTCTTCTAAAGGATAAGTCTACTCCCACCCACCCCCCCACCCTCACAGGTTAATCCTGTGCAGGGCAAATGTAGCTCAGCAGATTTAGCAGCAGGATTAGCATCTCCTCCTCTCTGCATCTTTCAGATTCTGCACAAACAAACAGGAGACGTGTGTGTGTGTGTGTGTGTGTGTGTCAGATGCCACATTAGCTGTGACTGGACACCTGGATGGACACTGACTCTGTATGAGGTGTGTGTCTCAGGGCTCAGCTAAAACACACAAAGTGATTTCCTTCTAATCCACCTCTGAGTAGACAGTGTTTCACCCAGTTCACATGTTCTTCACAAAGTCAGATTAGAAATGAATCTGTCAGTGGAGGAAAAGGGAAAGACGAGTGTGTTAATAGGATTCATGCTGTTGACCTGGTTTCCTGCTGATCTGTGAACCTCAGAATGGACCAGCACTTTGACCTTTGTGGGAAGATCTACTCAGTACTGCCCTCTTTCAGCTCAGACTAACACCTCATTGTTCCACTAACGTTTATTCTGATCTAATGGTTTATTGTATGAAAGGCCATAGAAATCTGCTTTTCCTATATTTTATTAAAAGTTGCCCTTTAAGTTTAATGCATATACAGAGAACCACTGATTCCTGACTGTTTACTGTGAAACATTATCAGCATGCATTTCATTAGTTAGTGTAAATTAAAAAAGGAAATGTTGGAGAAAATATTTCTGGTGAACTTGTTTCACGTTTGTGTTGAACTGCAAACACACTTTTCAAAGATTAGAAATAAGACAACTGAACATTTGTTGTTATGGATTAAAACTAAGGACAAAGATCATCGCAATAATACATTTATCCATGAACGTCAGATAAACCACACAAGTTTACCATAGTAAAACATAAAAATACTAAAGTGCATTAAAACTGAAAATGTACCTAATTATCACCACTAGCTGCTGAGGACATGACACCTGCGTGAGGAATTTTGGAGCCCTGCCAGCTGGTGACATCAGAGCCCGATCAGCCAACCACAGCTCAGCACATGATCCACCTGCCCTTAAACCTCGAGGCTGGATCAGTCGGAGGCTTCACAGCCTCAGACAGACTCCGCTGCAGAGGTGAGCACTGATACACCTGCAAATATACACACTTCAGATATGTTTAGTGTAGAAATAGTTACTAGTAAGAAAACCAATGACTTGTGTTAGACACTTTAGGTTCTCCAGGTTGTAGTTAATCATTTGTCTATGAGCTAATGACCAGTAACTTCTGTATTAGTTTTACCACATTATCGGCTACAACAGTGTGACTCAATTCATCACAGCTCCAGTCATGATGAACTGCATTTATTCACGTGAACCAACCTAAAAGGAAGTTGGTGATTAAGGATTTAACCATCTTTGACGGAACATTTTCAAGAAATGTCCTTATGTGAGGCTAAAATGGACCTGCAGCAGTCTGAGATGGACAAATATCTTCATGACTTTCAGACTTTTTTGTACAAAAGTCACAGTGTTTCTCTGTGCACCATCTTCTTGCTGATCTGAATATGCACAATGAGAAAAATTAGATAATTTCTTACTATAAAGACCTTATCTTTATTTAGATGTGATGAAGCCTCATTGTTAGTTTCAATAAACCCTGGAAGATGCTAATTTCTGAAAACATTGTTATTTAACTTTACTGTGAATGGACAGTTTGGTCAGGTGGGGCGAGACAGACTTTAATTCAAATCTGCATCTCAGTGGTCAGTGGTTTCTTCAGTTGCTGGAGCTCATTTTTTTGGTCAGGTGATCTTGTATCCACTTGTTTACAGCTGGTTTTGGCTATGTGTTCTTCACTGCCTCATCGGGGAAGCTGAAGGCAGTGTCTTTATGCTCATTGTTATGGATGCTAGAAAACAAAAACGGAATTTAACTCTAGATATACTAGAGAGGAGACTTTATGGCCTCTGCTAATTTTGGAAGTTATTGTTCACTTAAAAAGATTTTATGTGGCACAACCCTCAAAGATGCTGTTATGTAATGTTGATACCTGGTTCATATATGCAGCTCTATAGACATGGGCCAGTCGGTACAGTGGGTTGTTATCATGTGATATTATGATCCAGCTGTTTGGTTCTGGCATAATAGAAGCACATTTATGGGTGAGTTTAGGAACAGAAAAAACAAGGTTAGGGTGAGTGAAGATCCTACTTTAGATTACCACTGCCAATCTCTCTTCTCTCATAAGTTTTACGACTCATTGATAATAAGAGGGGAGGCGGGTAGCAGGCGACCTACTGAACCATAACTGTTAATGACTGGGGCAGCTGCTCTGCGTGGCTGTGGATATGGTATCAGTGTAGTTATAAAGTGATGGGTCATAGCCAAAATCATAACTGTGTCAGTCGGCCTTGGCATCAG
This sequence comes from Channa maculata, assembly GCA_020496755.1. Classification (NCBI taxonomy): domain Eukaryota; kingdom Metazoa; phylum Chordata; class Actinopteri; order Anabantiformes; family Channidae; genus Channa; species Channa maculata. The sequence goes on along the minus strand of CM035609.1, from coordinate 25,673,543 downwards.
CTGCACCCTAACAACACAGTGTAGAAAGGTGCTGTAGCTCATAGTCAGCAACACTGCACAGTAAATAGACTTTGGTACTGTATCATAACACAAATCAGAATTCCTCTGAGGATCAGGGGAAATTAAAATGCTTCTTGAGTTGTGTGGAAAGCTCTAATTGCTCCAAAATGTTGGGTAAAAGTGACAAATAAATGGACTGCATGTAAGCACAACATGAGGCAAATGACCATGTGTACTGCAGTTATCGTGAACTAATTCTGTGGGGTGTTTTTCCTGCAGCTTACTTCCATCACCTGTCCTCAAAGCTCAAGCTAATCCAGTTATCTTCAACAGGCATCACCATCCGGCCACCTCAGGATCCTAATTAAACGTTAATTTAGCGACCTAATTTATATTGCGTTACATACCGAGGGATCCCCCCAACAGCCACATTGAACTGTTAAGTGTCCCCAAGAGGAACCATGCCAACTGTCAAGAGCAAGAAGAAGAAGCCTAAGAAGGAAGTCAACGACGGAGAGGAGCAGGGAGAAGGTGAGCGGTGACTGTCTGTGCACAACACTCTGCTGTGATTTACTAGCTCGTTCTCATTCCTGAGGCATCAAAAAGCACTGCTTTGTCCAGTTCATTAGTGCTACACACTGATGCTCGGGTACATTTTGCATCAGTCAGGTACAGTGTTGTACAATTGAAACTGGCAACAAGACACTGGACTTTTCCACAGGAGACCAGGGTTCAACTTAGTGCAAGACGTTGTCAGCTTTAACGATGATCGTAACACATTGTGGTGCGTGTGGTTACTACAGGAAGTACATGTCTGCCATTGTCACCGTTTGTTTTGTTTTGTTTATTTGTACTTTATCTTGTAAGTTAATCTTTCCCTGAAGTTTTTGTGCCTTACCCTAACACAGTTTTTGTATGTATATAAAGTCGTTCTCGTGCCATCAAATAATGGTGCTCGTGGAGCATCCAAAAGTAATGCCAGTGTGTACCTGTGGCGTCACCATGATGCACCAAAGGACGTGAAACAGTGGTGCAATTTAATGCCTCAGGAAGCCTCAATATCTGGTGCTGTGGGACGAGAACGTGTTGGATTTATGGTTTTCTATTCGGATGTCCTCAAGCAGGTCAAGAGGTGGAAATGGAAGTGGTGGCCAACAGGAGCCGTTCTAACAGCAGAGACCCTTTGACCCCAGAGCCACAGGAAGCAGCACCACAGAAGAAGAAAAAAAAGAAGAAGGCGGCCACTATAGGTAGCATAACTTACACAACCAGGAATGAACTCCTGTTTGCTGTCAGTAGAAAAGTGGGCACTGGGCTGAAGTTTAATTCCAACTTGTCTTTGCCTACAATTAATGCAGAAAGATAAAGATTTTAGATGTAATGCTGATTTTACCTGACACAGTGAGTCAGATAATGAACCCTAATATTCAAAGCTTTCATATCATGTGTTGTTATGTCAGATCAGGAAGTGGAACGTGCCGACACGCCAAACGGTATTGGGGCAGACAGTGTCATGGATGGAGAAGAAACAGTCACTGTAACCAGGAAAATGAAAAAGAAAAGGTAGGTGGATGAAGTAAACTTTGAACCTGACTTCACTAGGAATGTTTGTATGAGCTGTGCTCTGCTCAAATCCTCCCTCTTCTATCACCTGGCAGAAGGGTGAAGGTGACAGAGCACTGCGACAATGACCTGGGAGCAGAAGATGATGATATTGTCACAGACGCCCAGTCGCCCATCCCCCAGCATTCCCTGTTCTCCGCCCCGTCCACACACAGCCAACCAGTCGGAAAAGTCTTTGTGGAGAGGAACAGTCAGTGTGAATGTTACTACGCACACATTTAATATTTAGAGTCATGTGCTAAAGAAGACCAACCTGTGTATCTGTCCTTTTCTGGTATTTTCATATAATGTTAGAAACTTAAATCCTCAATGACCCAAGAAACAACAGCAATGCTTTTAAAACACTTAAAGCTGCCCTTTCCGTGCTGTGATGTGTGTGTGTGCAGGGCGTTTCCAGGTGGAGCAGGTGGAGCACCTCCGACACTCGTCGCCGATGGGCGACCACATAGACCACAGACAGATCTGGACCACCAGAGACGTTGCTCTGAGGGTCCACAGTGGCTTCAGGTCTGCAAACAAACACAGCCCTGGGCATGTCCGCAGTAGGCTGGTTCAGTAATCCATTCATGAGACCAGGTATTCATCCATGTAACCACCCTGTGTGTGTGCTGTTCCCCCTGCAGGGTGATCGGTCTGTTCTCTCACGGTTTCCTGGCCGGATACGCAGTGTGGAATATAATAGTTGTGTATGTGTTGGCGGGTGAACAGATGACCACGCTGCCCAACCTGCTGCAGCAGTACCACCCGTTGGCCTACCCAGCTCAGTCTCTACTCTACCTGCTCCTGGCTATCAGCACTGTGTCTGCATTCGACAGGTCTGTGTGTAGGTCTCGCTTACAGTCCTTAACCTAAACCTGTCTTAAATCTAAGTAATCTGAGTGCACACTATGACTCCTGCAGAGTGAATCTGGCCAAGGCCTCCATGGCGCTGAGAGGATTCCTCACCCTGGACCCGGCGGTTCTGGCCTCTTTCTGTAAGTGAGATGAAGGCTGAATGCTGAAGCTGAAGCTGCTGATGTTGTAACATCTCTTTCTGTGTTTTCAGTGTATTTCATAGCCCTGATCCTGTCCCTCAGTCAGCAGATGACCAGTGATCGCATCAACCTCTACCCCACAGCCAACAAAACTCTGTGGTGAGACAAGTCAAGTCATCTTAGGTTAACTTGTTCACTGAGTTCAATAAACCCGCAAATACAATCTCATTCAGCTGAAGAAGTTACGTTAACCTGGCTGTGTAGGCACATGGACAGTCCATGGACTATGTCCAGGGCTAAATACTTAAACCAGGGTTACCTTCATTTGTGTTATGAAAAGTAATATCCATGGCTTTGATAATAATTTAGCAATTTAACATTTGAGTACTCACCGATACTGAGTACTAAAACAGATACAAGTACTAAGTTTTCTTTTTAGAATGAGTTAATGGAAAGTAAAATACTTATCAGCCATCCCATTAACCAAATCGCAGGAAAATCCCGGGAAATTGTCACGCGTTCTTCTGCCAAAACAGCATTATTGGAGAAGTTTTATGAGTGTGAGTACACAAAGGCAGGATTGTATGGTGGCGCTGAGAGCTCACTGCACTACAAATAGACAAAACACAAACAATTTGACAACACAGGCAGAGCATTAAGAAAAACGTTGCAAAAGCCACAACACAACCAAACCGAGAAAGACGCTGCAAAAAGCTATACCACAACGGAAGTATACTAAAAATACATTTAGAAATCTTTTTAGTGTCCCTTGGGACCATTGTAGACAAATGTCATACCAATGTTTCCAGTGAGCTCTCAGGGCACCGTAGGATTGGGCTCGACACCCGTTACTGGGATTGGCATCAGGACATCAAGATTCAAAAAGTTTACAAAAAAGAAGTCTCACTGCGTGTTGGGAAGTCTGATGGTTCTGCTTCTTTAAACATGATTAAGTTTAGTGAATTCTCAGCAGTTTATTCTTTCTGTTCCTCATTTTGAGTTGAAAGACCTCAGGATGGAGTAACTTGTCTTAATGCGTTTGGACGTGGATTGAAAGTTAAAACTACCTTTAGGATGTTTTGTCAGTATTTACCACTTCCTCCTCCAGGCCTCCAGGGTCAGAGCAGCAGATCCTGCAGCCGTGGATTGTAGTGAACCTGGTGGTGGCGCTGTTGGTGGGCCTGGCCTGGGCCATCGTGTCAACGCAGCCAGACATCGACTACACAGAAGGTTTGTGGACATGATGTGTGATGTTTGTCAGCCCCGACTAAGCGAACAGGGAGCAGGTGCACACACATTTACAGTTTAGTGAAGCCACACTGTGTTCAGGAAATATTGTATTTTTATTTTTAAACAGCTTTTCATCTGGAGAGTTGGGATTTTCTTTTCTGGACTTTTGAGTGGAGCAGCAGTATTTGTATTTGTATTATTACTGGAAACAAAATATGTGGAATTACAGGAGTAAATAAAAAAAAAAACAGTCATCAAATTCTCAACCTAATGAAGAAACGCTGTAGTACTCATCCTAAAAGTTACTGTAGATGCAGTTTGAATGTTTATTTGAACACACTCGGTAATTTTAGTGTTTAATAAAGAATTTCCAAGTAAATAAAACATTGTCTTTCATTGGTTTTTCCACCATCAATTACTATTAATTGGCTGCTTCACCCAAATTACCAATAAATAAATTATAAAAAGTAAATTGTACATATTTCTCCCTGATGGCAGGAAGTCACCGATACAAATCAATGAGATTTCACCATCACAATGAAAATGAATGTAGTTTAGATTATTGTAGATCATTTAAAAACAGATGGTCACTGCACTCTTTATTCTTATTCTTATTATTTCATTTTGCATTGTACATATATTGCTCTTATACATATATTAACCTAAATGAACTGGCCAGTGACAAACAGCTTCAGTGAGACTAAAGTCACCCAAATTAGCCTAATGTGGTCTACAGTACTGTTTTTGTGCATATTATTGGTGCTCGGCTAAATAACAGAATCGCCTCTGATTCAAATCAGCACTGTTGGTGTTAACTAGCGGTAGCTAATAAACCGATTATGTATGTTTGTTCTTTGACCTTTTTTATTTTTCTCTGCAGAGTTTTTGATGACAATGGAAGTGGAGGAATATCCGAGAGGGGACGAGAGCCTAGAAATCCCTGCGTGATGCTCCCAGTGTTTGTCTCTATGATTTAAAGATGGTTTATTCATTTAGTGCATGTTTTGTACGTCTGCTTTGCCAGCACCTTGTGTGATTTTCTAATAAAGGAACACAGTCCATGGACATTAGCAGCTGTCAGGTGTTTGTGTGTATTGGCAGTGTTCAACAACTGGGGGGAGCTGCTGCTTTAAGAAACAGAAGCAGAGGAGCCAGAATGATCAGGACCATATCAAAGGTGGTGAAAACTCTCAGGAAGAGCACCTGCTGGTTACCACAAGCACCGATAGAGACAGTGAGACTGTATATGGAACTGGGATAAAGAGAAAATTGAAAAGAAAAAAGAGAAAATTGGCATAAAGATGCTAAATAATCTTTGTGACATGTGAGAGGTGATTTGCAGTTTTATGTTAAATATCATAGTTATGACAACCAGGCGGTCAATGAATATTGTACCTTGTCTGAATGTAGAGTGGAGGAAATATTTCAAATTAATATTCATAAATTTTTGTGTAAATTGTCCATTTTTGTTTAATTTGACAGGCAAATGGTTCAAATGTTTTTGGAAAGAAGAATTCCCTCCCCGTGTTTAAGGGATTTATGTTGTATTGCTCCTGTTTTTACTCCACACATGTGGATTAAATCTAGTGGGGTGAAGGCACGAATGGATTACTGAACTAGCCAAACAGGCACAAGCCCACGAGCCATTGGCCTGAGTGTTATCAGACACGGAATCACCACAAAAAGATGGAAAAATGAGTCAACAGTAACTTTATTTACAAAAGCCAAATCTACAAAAGAGATGCAAAAATTGGTAAAATAAAAAGAAAAATGTCCAGACATCAAATGACTAAAACCACAAAAATGATCAATAAAGACATAAAAGTATTGTAAAATAATTATATTGTAAAATATACGCAGCTTAGTACCTTTTAGCACTGAACATGAGTGATGTTTTATTTGCAAATTATGTGGACATAATTGATTAAACTTGGCTTTTTTGGGTGGGGGGATTGGCTCCAATGCGAAAACCAATTATCACTTTTTCTTATTTTTCTAAATTGCACGGTGGCGGTATTTCCCACAGGCCCTGAATGCAGCAGCCGCATCCCGTCGGAGCCGCTGCCGTCGGGAGTAAAACCACGTAAAGATGGCGGAGTTACAAATGCTGCTGGAGGAGGAAATTCCTGCGGGACGGAGAGCGCTACTGGACAGTTTCACCAACCTGGAGAGAGTAGCCGAGTACTGCGAAAGCAACTATGTACAGGTACATGCTAGTATTTGAACCCCAGAGTGTGAAAGTCAAGTCGGAAAACACGTCGGGGTAATGTTAGCAGGGAGTGGGCGGTTGGGAGAGTGATGGAATGACTGCACCAAGTTCCGTTATGTTACCGCTAGATTTTATAACAACGATGGAAGTCGCGACGTATTCAATTTAAAACCTGCCCTTTGACGTGGCTGAATAATAAACACAAAAACGTCAATTCGGCATCCGGATTCCCCCCAAACATGCCTACTGTTAGGAAAAGTCAACTTTTATTAGTGATTCCCGCCGCGCCGCTGTGCGTTCGGGTGAAAGTGACCGTGGGAAAGTCAGAAGCAGTTAACGCGTGGAATGTCATTAAGTTATAAAGTGCAGTCTTTACTGGGTTACGTGTGAGACGGACGCTCCACGTGCCGAATTAAGGACCAGTTCATGTTTATTCTAAAAACGTCTTAAAGCGTCTTCGACAAGTCGAATACGATTCGCAGTAAAGCGTGGAAGCATAAAATGGGGATCTGCTGATGGGAGTCTGGCTTTACGCCTCACTACAGCTAATTAAGACAACGTGTTACAGGACAGTTCGCACATTTACTGGAGGAACTACACTATTATAACAATTTTTAATTTAATTAAATTTAGTTTTTTTTGCTCTAGAAATGCATTTAGATAATAACAAAGAGTTTCTGAAGCCGATTTTAACCCCTCACTGGAGTTTTTTATTATGTAATTAACAACTACAGATTAATGCGAAGGATGGACTCAGTCTTAGAAAATAAGAAAAGAAAAGACAAATGTATTCAAATTCGGATAAATTCGTTAGTTTGAGGTTCGGTCTTGTATAAGTGTCCAACTGATTATCTATGAAAGTTCGGTTCACTATCATTACTACTACTATTATTTGCACACTTAGGTCATTATTTGGAAAAGCAAAATGTTCCTGTCACACCACAGACAAATGTCTAACAAACAATTTAGGACAAAAGTGCTGCAATCAGATTCCATTAGTCATCTTCTCTGTGGTGGGCTGTTCCTCAGCTGGCTTCACATAAACACCTGTTCACCACCAGGCTTCACATTTATCAGGTTTCTGCAGCTGTGTGTGGATTTCTGTTAGTGAAAGCAGTGATCATCCTGCACATGCAGCTGTTTCCCACATTAATTGTTTCTTTTCTATACTCTATTTTTTTGTCCGCCCTCCCTCTATGATTCTTTGTCTTCAGTCATTACTTTACCCTTTTCTGTCCCTGGGATCTTTAACATTCCTGTCGGTGGAATCACAATGTGTCTACTCAAGAGAAAGAAACTACTTTCTGGTTGATTAAACTGTTCCTGATACTGGGCCAAGCAGGGCCAAACAGGGCTAACTCTGGATGGCCTACATTCCCGCTGCCAGCAGATGATAGGAGCTGTTACATAATCCAACAGTGCTGCTCATTCTGTTTTACGTTGGGATTCAGACTTAGTCATGTGGTTGGAATCTGGTAATAAAAAGCACTGTTATAATATTGTTTTATTCATGTTACTGTTTACTGAGGCACCAGCTTCTGCTCAGATAGGTCACTTTATTATTTCTTACCTATTACAATTAATTAGCTACAGCCACTATCGTCACTATGTGAGAAATAAGCGTCAAGCTTCTGCAGCAAGCTGCTGCTCATCTTATAATAAAAATAAGAGGGAGGGATGATTGAAGCTGTAAGAGAGAGTGATCGTTGTCACCCTGATCAGATCCAGTTTTTTTTTTTTTTTTTTTGCCAAATTGGAAACGGATCAGAAATGAAACCCAAATCAAATAACTTGTGAGAGGAACAGACTCTGTGTATTTACATGCACTGCAGTAACCTGACAGGGGCGATTACAGAACACACATTCATCAGCAGATCGACAGATTTCTGCTGAACCTTTTCTGGAAACATGGGCACTGATTTTTACTTTACAGTGACAAAAGAAGCAGTGGATATTGACTTATTTCGACTTGTACTGGCCACTTCGTGTTGAGGTAGTTTCAGCTTTTTGGGATTTATTGGTGGATTTATTGTCAAGAAGAAACAGGTTCTGACACAACACTGGCATTAGTTGCAGTCTTTGGTATAAGCAGCAGTCTGTCAGAACAGCCACACCACCAACATCTTTTACTTATATTGATTATACCGATGCTGTAACTGTTGGAAAATTCCTTTGAGAGTCTGTGTCCACGGCTCAGGTGTAAAACCAAGACAGTTACATGTGCGGTGTGCTTTGCTAACTCAGCCAACCTCAGTGTGTGTGTGTTGGTGGTATGCTGTTTGTTTTTAGAAGCTTTTTCTTTTTATTAGCTATGATTGAGCACACAGAAAACTCTTTCTATGCATTTAGCCCAATTAAAACTTAACCAATTAAAATAACAAAAAAAATAATTATAAGAACATACACCTTATATTAAAAACACTTGATTTATTCACAGTAATAAATAATAAATCATGAAGCGTTTAATGTCCAGGTGTTTAAAATTCTCACACGCTTGGCCTCCTACCATCCTCTGCTGGGAAAATTGAATGCATCGTTACTGCTGAAACCAGGTTGTCTAATATAACACCACCCACATGTCCACTGTAAGCTGCAGGTTTGTAAACTGGGACAGCAAGTGAAGCTTTACACAGAGCCTGAATGTTCTCTATTCTTAACTGAGGGAAACTAACATGAGAGGAAACATCTCACGTCATCGTAAGTTTAATTTAAAGCTGGTGAATATGAAACTGAGGAATCTGTACAACACCAGTCTTTCGGTGAAGTGATACACACAAACACACACACATATATACACATGGATACAAACAGTCCCATCCTGCCTTGTTCCATCTGGGTCGTCCACAACTGGTATCATTTAGCTGTCAGCAGAGGTAGTTATAATGTGAGACGACCTCCTGCTGCTCATTGGAAACACATGGTACCTCTGCAGGAGGCTGAACATGGACACCACGTGTGTGTGTGTGTGTGTGTGTGTGTGTGTGTGTGTGTGTGTGTGTGTGTGTGTGGAAACCATGGCGATTGGTTTTCCAGTCGAAGGAGTATCAGCCTCCACCTTCAGCGCTGGTGCCAGGAACAGCTCCTGCGGGGGCGAAACAGGCTGAGCGTTTGGAAAGACGGGTTTGTGATCAGAAGTTTGGCAAACCTGAGCTGATCATGTGATCAGTGTTCCTACTTTGTTCTGTCATATTCAACCTTTCCTGCAGTTATTTCCTTACCATCTGCAGGTTTTGAAAAATCTTAAAAAGAACTGAACTCCCATTCCTTAGAAGGTGTGAGACAATGTCCTTGTCCACTATGCACAGTAAAATAAATTTGAGTTAGTGCGAGTTGGCAACTACGCACCTCATCACTTCATAATGTTGCTGATTGTAGGAAAACATGGTCTTTTTGGTCATTTGTTATTTCTTTGTTGGCTCTTTATGGATGTGTTCTTTGTGTGTCTCTTTGTGTTTGCATCTCCATGTTGCCATTTGTCTCTTTATTGTTTTGCATCTGTTTCCTGACTTGTGCATCCTTGTAGTCATTTTTTTTTTCTTTGTATCGTTTCATGGACGTTTTCTGTCTCTTTGTAGTTGATTTTCATGTCTTGGAGGTCAGTAATCACAGTCTGACTTTATGGGGTGGCTGTATTTCAGTTATTAAAGCGGTCGTCCACAGACGAAAAGCACTGTATAAGCCGACCATGTACCTTTTAAATCCAATGCAGCCTAGTTTTTTGTGGTTCTGTGTGTCTCTTTGGTCATTTTACATCTGCTTGTTTTGTTGGAGCTTTTCCACTTCGTACAGAGTTCAATCTGCCTTTTCTGTTGGAGTTAGTCATTTTCCTACAAGACCCAGAGGAGTCTTTCCAAGTGAAATGTTTGCTTAATTAATAAAGACAAACAGATCTTGAGTAGTTGAGAGGTGAAATTTCAAAAAGTTCACTGATTTAAAAAAATATCATACTTACTGAAGAGTAATAGACTAATGGTTTCAGCTGTAGTGTGTGTTTTCTACTGCATGTGAAGTGGAAATGGCTCCTGTAGCAGCAGCCACTGACAGGAGAGGGGGTCTTGGCCTTGTACGGTAAAAGCAGACTGTTGCTCGTTGGTGGCCGTCTCTCTGAAAGAAGGTACAAACAGACTTCAGAACGTGTGTGTGTGTTTCAGAAGAGTGCATCAGAATCTGGCTTTGTTGGATCTGGTTCAAAGACAGAAGTAATGGCAGAGGAAGACAGATGATGTGTAACACACTGATCTCACAGGCTGTGTAACTGACAGCTCTGATTAGCAAACTTCTTATTTTCTCAGACAGTTTTTAATAAAAAAATGAGTTGGAACAGAAACATGCAACATTTCAACGTGGAAACAGTTGTTATATTGCAAAAGATGTAGGGTTGCCCCTGTATGTCGACTGTCCTCCAAGTCAAAAAAGTTAAATCGAGTCTGAAGATTCACTGCATTTCTTCAGCTGCATCATTGTTCTCACATTGTGGTCAGTTTGGACCTGTTTATGGTCCTTTTGAGTCTGTTTATGGTTGTTTTGCATCTCTGTGTATGTAGAGTGACACAAGGAATCCTCAGCTTTAAAAATAAGCGTGATGGAAATATGCGGTTCTTGAACCAGATGCTGGTACAGTCTCCTCCCCTTCTGTCCTCCTGCTGACAGAGCTGCCTGCAGCCAATCAGGGGAAACTTTCTACAACTGAATGACCAATGACACACACACTGACTGGTAAAGAATAAAGTTATTAAAACATGAACTGTACTGACTGAGGTGAGGAACATCAACAACATAAACAGTCAGGTGAATACATTTGGATCGTGGCATCGTTTCTATTTTGTTTTAAGTTTTAGTTATTTTAGTTAATAATAAAAGTCAATGGTCAAAAAGAAGTGTAGTGTGAAAAATAATCAATGGATTATAAAGATTTAACATCGGCTACAGGTTTTTTGGCAAATCTGAAAAAGGCGATACAGGGATTAAATATTAGGCCACGTTGTGAATAGGTATCAAGAATGTGATAATATATTTTATTTTAGTTAATACTTTTGGCAACCATTAATAATTTTCTTTTTAGACTTAAAATTAAATCACTTATATTTAGTGTATTTTCAGTTTCTTCTGCAATAATCTTACATCAGCCAGCATATTAGTCAACTGATATTTTCAATTGTATTTTTGTTATAACTAACCATTAAAAAGAGGACGGAGGAATCAGAGCGTGCATATGATTCCACATACATGTAATGTGATTCATGTACACGAGCCACATATATTTAGTTGGAATTGGAAACAAACAGCAGCTGTGTGTCTGTCCTCAGGCCAGAGAAGGCAGCCCTCCAACTAGGCCACTGCTAACAGGACATCAGATGACAGAGAGAGAGCGAGGAGATGTTAGAATGATGCGATAAAGAGAGGGAGAGCTGGAGGATGGAACAGACAACCAGGGAAAAAAAGACGAAGACAAAGATGAAAAAGATAAAATGGAAAGAAACAGAAGGGAAAGAGAAAAATGACAAGACACAAATGTAAAGATAAGAAAGGGAGAGAATGAAAAAGGTCAGACTGGACTGAAGTTCTTTTTGTTATTTGTTCCTTTCAAGAAATGTTGTTTAATATCCAGGCTTATTTAAAATCACAGCCAAGAGCTGCTTCTTCCAGGGCTGGAACGATTATTGTTTTTATTGATTAATTGGCTGATTATAATTTCTCTCGATGTGAATGAAATTATTTTTTGCTATTACAGAGAAAGTATTGAAAAAAGTAAAGTTGGGGATTCAGTACCAAATTCCAGGTACCGGTATTAGTTTAAATGTGGACAGTGCACAACCTAATCATTACCTAATCAAAACCTCTGGTTTTATGGAAGAGCCAGAAATCACAGTTTTACTGTAGCTGTGCATTGTCAACTTGCACATAGGACAACCTTCATCCGGTGTCGACATCATAGGGCGTCCTCTTTCTCGCTACGCTTGGTGCTCAAATTACCAGTGTAACACCAGACAAACCACGATGGTGGAGCATCACTTGTTCTCATCAGAGAAATGCATTTACAGGCTTGTGCTACATTCTCTTCTACCTTTATTTCACGACTCCAAGATGGCAACAAACCTGAATATTTAGACAAAAACACCTTTTTAAAAAGTGTCACACTACCAGAGTGTAGTTAATTTTATAATTAGGAACCAAAAGAGGAGACGGCGAGTGGAGGTTTTATGGTTAAAGAGGGTTTATTACCAAAACAGGACAAACAGCTGAAAATCACTCCATGAGGAGGCAGGAAAAACACACATAGTAAAGCAGGACATAAACTTAAACACACTCAGAAGGGAGGATTAACTAAATTACAACTGTGCTGGGGAAGCAAGGGAACTAACTTAATAACTAAGTGGAAGCAGACACGAACAAACTGAACATAAAGTGCAGAAAGACAGAAGGGGACCAATAAATACTCAAACATAAAACCAGGGCCAAACAAGTGGGGATAACAAAAGACAAGACCTAAACACCGAAACAAACAGGAAAGCAAACCTCAGACCAAAACGTAAGGGGACAGAGTCCAAACACAAGGATCGGGTAGAGCATGGAAGGACAATGTCCTGAAGCAGCGAATATCCAAAGGAATGTTCGCTGTTCACGGAGGAGGAAGGAGAGACAGTTTGGCAGGGAACAGTGGGGAGAGCTGGGTACAAGTACATGGGGGCACAGGTGAAAACAATCAGGGTTAACGAGAAACAAGAAGCTAAAGAAACTAACTAGGAAGTGGGGCTGAGGCTCTACAAAATAAAAGCCAGGAGCAGGAAGTAAAATGAAAGAAAACTGAAGTCCAAAAACTGGGACTGTGACAGTGTTGTATTCAGTTGCAGAAATGAAGTTCCAAGACTCAACTTTTGTGTCATTTGTGAGTCTGAGGTTAACGTTGATTTTGCTGCCCAATCACAGCCTCGTGTTTTATGATGCAGTGTAGTAGAAGAAATCTGAGTACTGAATGTGAATGTAGGGCTCTGGGTCACATGGACGTGTGACACTCTGTGTATAATCTGTTGTGATATTCTCTGTGTGTGTGTGTACACGTGGGTGTCAGTGAGTTACTTGTCGACCTCGGGCATGAATGAGTTTGCAGTGACCTACATCATGCCTCAGCAAACACACACACACACACACACACACACACTAGTGCTGCTGTATTACACGTAGAGATTATACATGTGGGCTCACAGATGATGTAAATGTACTCACACATGTGCTCACACACATGCTGATGTGTACTGACAAATGCAATCATGCAGTCACACACAAACACACATGCACACACTCGCCTTAGAAAATGCTCCACCCACCCACACCATTCCAACCTTAATCCTCAGTTCTGTCATTTTGCAGGAGAAAACATAACTGCTGCAGATGCATTACAGTAAATTACTTTACAAAGGTGAACTGACATAGTAACGTTAAGCAAATGGTTAAACCTAAACAACTAGGTATCTGTTCTCAAAGAGTTATGGGAAAATCTCAGTTTGGACAGAGGGAGTGGAACCACATTTTAAAAAATTAGCGTGACCACAATATCACCAGAGAGTATTTCTATTTGTCTCATTCCTATGAAAGATGTTCTCCACAGTCTGCTATTACTTCGGTGTATGTGAATAAAATGTTGCAGTGTGTGACTCCTGTCCTGAATCAGTTTCGCCTGTTCCTGTAGTCTACAGACAAGCAGCGAGCGCTGGAGGAGACCAAGAGTTACACCACCCAGTCCCTGGCCAGCGTCGCCTACCTCATCAACACGCTGGCTAACAACGTGCTGCAGATGCTGGACATCCAGGCCTCACAGCTGCGCTGCATGGAGAGCTCCGTCAACCACATTTCACAGGTGGGTGTGTGAAGCACCCAAGCCTCTGAGATTTTTTGAGTATCATACACATATCTGCAAGTCATAGTCGTTGAGCTAAAAGGTTGATTCCCTTTCTTGTGGTAAACTGAGATGCAAGAGCCCCCCACCACCACTACCACCACCAATACTACTACTAGCAGACGCAGCATCAGCACTACACATATTGTATGTATTCATGCGGGCTTGATTATGTTCACTGCTCTGTGGATGATGCTGTCCTCTCTGTGTAACACAGGGTCCACGGTTCTCTGGACAATGGAAAAATGTAAGAGCATGCAACACTAACAAACGGCAAAGTGGTTGATTAACAGGAAAAACTAGCTGGAGTGGAGAAACATGTCTTTTCTTATGATTAATGTTGGGCTTCACGGTAAAATTTATGTTTTAGGATTTTTGGGGGTTGGTGGGTTGAAGTGGACAGAATTTCAAATAACAATATGCAGGTTGGAATGTGAAGAACTTATCCAGATTCCAGATGACTGTCTACATCATCGAGTCCGTGAGTCATGTAGTGATTGGTCGGTCAGTAATAATGGGTGATATGGCCTTGGAATGAAATCACAATAACAATATTTCTGCTCCAGTTTTTTAAGGCTGAGGCTAATTTAGCTTTTGAGGGTTTAAAATATCTTTATATATATATATATATATATATATATATATATATATATATATATATATATATATATATATATATATATATATATATATATATAGCATAAACAAAACATTAGCATAAGGATAATTGACATTTAATAATTGAAGTGTTCTAACCAATACTGAGCAGGATATTACACAGATGAAAAATAAACTTGTTTTTTATTGTTGTGCCAATATTTTCTATATATTACAGTTTAAAAATAGGGCAATCTGAAGAAAAAAGACAAAAATCGAGAGGGAACGAGCAATGGGGTTTGTCAGAATCAGCCCTCACTGTCATTTAGTTGTCCTAACGTGCACATGGTTATTTGTAGTGTTCTGCCACGCGTCTGATGCTCTCTCAGTATTACCACTGTCATCCAGCTTTGAATTTGATAGACGGACATGAGCCGATGGGTCTCAGCTTTAAACGCCTGAGACGAACAACCAGTGTTTCCAGTGCTCACAGCAGCTTCAGAAACTCTTACAGCTTATATTGGACTCGCTTGGCAACATTAAGACTACAAAGAACCTGCAACTCGTTGTAAAAGACTGTTACAGCCATGGCCAAAAATAATGGCACCTTTGCAATTCTGTCAGGAAATGCAACCCTTCTCTCAGAAAATTGTTCCAATTGCAAATGACACACAGCTGTGGCAAGTAACAGGTGGGCAATGTAGTAATCTCACTTTCAACCAGTTAAAATGGAGAAAAGTTGACTCAACCTTTGCGTTTTGTCACACCGAGCATGGAAAAAAGAAGTCTCAAGGCTACAATTCCATCTCCAGAGATCTTTATGTTCTTGTGTCCACCGTGCACAATATCCTCAAGAGGTTTCCTGCCCATAGCTAACCTCCCTGGACGTGGACGGAAGGGCAAAACATTTTAAAGAAGGATTGTTTGAATGGTTGATGAAGTACCCTGATTAACTTCTAAATAAATGTAATCTGATCTGCAGACACAGGGTACAACAGTTACATTCGCGCTACTTGTCGCCATGTGAATGAAAAGGGACGCTATGGTAGGAGACCCAGGAGGACACCACTGCTGACATACAAAGGCATAAAAAAGCAAGACTGGAGTTTGGATCGTACTGTGGACAGATGAGACAAAAGTAGAACATTTTGGTAAAGGACATCATGGCACTGTTTAAAGAAAAAGACATGAGTCCTTCAAAGAAAAGAACACAGTCCCTACAGTCAAACACGGTGGAGGTTCAAAGATGTTCTGGGGTTGCTTTGCTGCTTGTGGCACTGGATGCCTTGACTGTGTGAACGGTATCTTGAAAACGGAGGATTACCAAAGACCTTTGCGTCTCCACCAGAGGTCATGGGTCTTCCAGCAGGACAATGACCTGAAACACACTTCAAAAAGCACTCAGAAATGGTTCCAGGTCTGAACCCCATAGAACACCTGTGGAGAAATCTCAAAACTGCAGCTGGGAGAAGGCCTCCTTCAAATCTGAATGATCTGGAGAAGTTTCCAAAAGAAGAGTGAACCACAATTCCAGTATAGAAGAACCTCATTCATGGTTACAGGAGGCCATAGATTTCAGGTATTGTTTCCAAAGGGGGAGCTACCAAATATTAAGTTAAGGGTGCCAATAATTTTGTCCAGTGCATTTTTTGGGGTTCTGTGTGGAATTGTATCAGATTTGACTTTTCTTCTCAGATTTTTTTGTGTTGTTCCAGTGCAAACTAAAACAATAAGCACATGAATAGCAAAACATTTTCAGACAGAAATGCAGGGTGCCATGACTGTACACTGGTACTAACTTAGGGTCACTGGACAAAAAGTTGGATGATGGATGATATTGTGACATTTTGCTTTATATTTGTCTTGTGCAGAATTCAAAGCTCCATCAATCATGATGAGTCGACCTGGTCCAGATGCAGCAAAACAGTTCCAGATCCTGAGATCACTGCGTTTCACTGATGAGATAATTTTCTTGTGCTGACATACAGAGTTTGGTCGTCACCAAACAAAACTCTTTTAGTTCCAGCCCAAAAAGTTCTATTTTAGTCTCATCCATCCACAGAACATGTTCCCATCATTCTTCCAGTTTATCCGCATGGTCTTTAGCAAACTGTAGACGAGCAGTATTGTTCTTTTTGGAGAGTAGTTGCTTCTTCCCTAGAGCTCTGACATGTTCATCATTGTTGTTGATTGTTCTCCTGATGGTGGACTAACGAACACTGTTATTAGCCGTTGATTTCTATATGTATATTCTATACCCTGCTGTACTGTCCATACCTTGTTTTTTGTGTGGGCTTTGCTGACAGTTTTAATCTAAAACCTGAGAATTATACATTATAACCTTGTAAAAGTAGAATTTATGCTGAATTGGATTACATTTGATTGCACAGGTGTACCTAATATATTGGACAGTAAGTGTTTATCAACGTCATCAGATTGTTGGTTATTTTATTGCTACATCGATCCGGGGCAATGCATTTATTCTTTTTATATTATTGTATCGTAATTTCCCTACATTTATGTAGTTAACAGCAAACAGTTTACTTAAGTGCATTTAAATGCTTAGTCTTAGAGGACTAATAAAACATGGCTGTATAAAATTAAATCAAATTACTTGTAGGTGCAATTGCTCCCAACAGTCTACTGAGTGTGAAGCATCGCTAGTGATTCGATCGGTCTCACACAACACTCTGCACCCACACATCTCGCACTGCAGCTGTGTCCAGTATGTTCATATTCCTAGATAAACTCACAAGTCATGCATACAGAGTAAGCTCAGTGCACTCTGGGTTGAGATTCACTATTTCTACTCCAACTGCAGACAAAAAGTACTTCCATTCAGTGAAGATTGAAATCCCCAGCAGAGGAGCTGTAGTTTCTTTGTAGTGGTACAGAGGGTTGATTCTGCTCCTCAGACCTGTGAATAATCAGTATAATCAGAATACTCTGTGTGCAGATATAATGAGATGCTTCTGTCTTTTGTGTCAGGCCTGGCCTGTGATTGCACGTTATAATTACCACTTTCTCTTCAGTGAGACAGTCACATCTGTTATGTAGGCGAACACTTTATGCACTGAGGCTTTCTCTTTGAGAAGATATTTTCTAATCCATTTTGCATTTTGTGCTGGAGTAATCAGCCAACACAGTAATTATGTAACGTGAAGCCAAATCCAGACGGGGTTCGAGCAGCTGTACCACTGGGTTTAGACCAAATGCATAATTCTAACCCTTTGGGGGAAAGCACCTTAATCCCTTAAGCTCTTTTGACTATTTTTTATGTCCACCTGGGGAAAAAATGCAGCAACTGTGAGGTCAAAATGAACAACCATGGCCTCTGTTGTTAAGGGAAATACACCTGCATCACTAACAGAGTGACTAACACCCTTTTAACAATGAGTCAGACACTGATGTCTCAAACCAACACCGGGCTTTTCACTGTCTTCCCGACTGAGCTGTTTTCCGCATTCTACCTCATTTTTGAGCTGCTTCTGATACTGATGATGAAGAAATGTGTTTGTGTGGCCGTAAGACGTGGAAACAGATGTTTATTTCTCTTCTGGGTTTTAACAGTTGTATTGTTTTTTTTGTTTTTTTTTTGTTGGAAATTTTTTGATGTACTGGCGAAACATTCGTATACGATTGAGGTCCATTTGTACGGACAGATTTACTGCATGTGTTTAAAGCTTAGTGCTAGTAACTTGTGTGTTGAACATGTTTTACCACTGAAATACAAAAGAAGGCTGTTTGAACTCGGCCTTAAATGATGTCATATCAGTTTTGCAGGTTCCTGTCATGGATACTAGACTTCCATAGAGCTCATCTGTTGATTGATCCCAATTCACTCTACAACACACAGAGTCACAATTTTCCTAATGCACCAGTGAAAATTCACTCTCCAGACTTGAAGAACAGGTCTTCGTCCATATTAAAATGCATCACACCAAAAATATCCACAGTGAGAGCACAGAGCAGTGTGAGATGTGTTTCTCACACTGAACACATTTAGAGCTGTTGGTCACATAGAAAAAGTTATCTCAGACTTTTTGGATTTGACAAATGGATCGACATAAGAAGCAGCACATGAAGGTTAAAACAATAAAACTGGTGAATGTTGTAACTTAAATGGAACTCCAAGCTTTTCTAGTAAAGGACAAGAGAGAATCAGAGCTTTGTCAGTGTGTCACAGTAAAACATACACATCCTCACACAGAGAAGCCATTCAGACCACACTCACGCTGAAATGTCTTTATTTATAGGCTGCCTGAAAATGTCTGTATATTCAGTACATATACAGTTTGGATTCAGTCTAAACATCATTTTCCAATACAGACACAATGACGAATAGTGAAGAGGGAACAAACCAGCAGGTTAAAGTTAACCTTTACTAACCCTTAGATTGCTTTACATCAAACCAGCTTTGTGGCTGCAGGTATGCATTGCACTGTGAATAGTGCAATAGTCTGGGGAGTAATATAACCGCAATGCAATAAATGTAGTTTAAACCATAAACATTGTGACAGTAATGTGATAAATGTGTGTCTCTGTAACATGAGTGTTCTTTCTGTCGACTAAGCTACATACTACATAATTCAGACTCTCTCTCTCTCTCTCTCTCTCTTTCTGTTTTTAGACCGTTGACATTCACAAAGAGAAGGTGGCGAGGCGGGAGATCGGCATCCTGACAACGAACAAAAACACATCCCGCTCACATAAAATCATTGCTCCGGGCAATCCAGAGAGGCCGGTGCGCTACATCAGGAAACCTATTGACTACAGCGTGCTGGATGACATCGGTCATGGAGTCAAGGTGGGAGTAATGACAGGCAAAATGCTCTCAGTGCCCCAAATGATGGCATAAAGGTCACAGTAGAAGTAAACAGAGCACTACAGTTGAGATGTAAAGCAAGATTTCATCACTGATTATGAAAAGATCATTTCAAGGGGGGTGTGATCTGAGGTTGCATGTTTGTGTGTCTACTTTCACTGTGTGTCTAACTAAATATGCAGAGTAAACTTGAAGTAGTGTAAAATGGCACATACAAGACCACTGATGATTTAGTAATTGTTTCCCAAAATATGAATTATGTAAGTGCACCTGGACATTTGTGACTGTTAAACGTTTCCTCTCACTCAGTGTCTGTCTGTAGTTCAGCTCATTTGTTTTTCTCCTCACTCTGTGGTGGTTTTTCTGCCTACTAGCTGATCATGTTGCACTGAAACTAACGTCTAGAAAACCTTTCTTCTCTTTCTCCTGTTCTCCTTTGCTTTCGTTGACGTGTTAAGTGGTTGTTGAGGTTCAAGGTAAGAACGTGCAGCACACCTACGCACACATAACATCTGTAGCTGAAGAAGGAACAACACCATTAGAAAGGTGTCAGCTGAGGAATGTTACATACATAACATACTCAGAAAACAACCAGTGCGGTTCAGACACTGTTCACCTGTTGACTTTTCAGGACACAGATCTTTGTTCTCCAACTCCTAAGACCCTTAAGACAAATGTAATTAAAAATGAAAATATAATGATAAAACCTATCGGCAGTTGAAAATGATGTGTGGAAACACATCGCTTAAGGAAATTTCGGGGCGTTTGAGTCTGTGTGTGAACAGGGTGTGAGTGATATTGCCAATATTGGTATGTGAGAATTAGAAAAAAATAGTATGAATCTTTGTCTGGGTACATTCGGTTGTTAAAGAACAAGAGAAACTATCAGAGACACTGTTTTAAATGTGAATGTACAGTATGCATGTTCTTTATTATTGACCAACAGACATTTCTGTGCTAATGTTCTTTTGCACTCAAAGCAACATGCTTTTAGCAATAAGGTCTTGAATTTTTATTTACCAATGAACTTCTTAGAATTAAAAGGAGAAAATCCAAATCACATCAGTATTTTGCTGTGACCACCAGCTAATCTTGGTTTACACTTCACAGTTTTCAGTTGTTCAGTGGATTCTTAGTGTGGCTCAGTGTCCCAGAAAATCTCCATGAGATCAGGGTCCTGTGAGGGGGGAAAGACTGTCTGCTGCAGGACTCCTTGTTCCTCTCATGTCTGAACATTCTCTGGCTCCATGCTTGGGCTCGTTGTCAGGCCGCAGAATGATTTTGGAAACCCATCAGACACCTACTGATGATTAATGCTGCAGAATTGGGCTGAATAGCTATTTAAAAATTCCTTTTTGAGGTAAAATGCTACAGATTCTAAAAAAGAGAGGCACAAACAGCTGCCTCCACAGGCCTGAGATAAAACCTGCAGTGGAAGTGAGTGGGAGTAGACAAAGAAAGTTGAACAGGTTACCAACAAGGACATGCATTCATGACTACTCTCATACTCATACTTAATACAGACTGCAAAACTAGAAGATTAGAACTAAGAGTAAAGAACTTCATTGTCATTATGCGATAAAGCCTTTACATGTATCCACAAGGTGGAATATACATATGGAACGATGATGAGATATCAACCTTAAAGTATCATATGTTGCACCTCATTTTTACTATTAACATTGAGATGCAACAGGATGCAATACATAGAAATATAATAAAATTAAGAACTAAAAAATAATGTAAAAATATGGATTCATAACAATGAGACAGCAGGGTAAGGTATACACTAAAGGTGCTACTGTTGAAAGTTGTGTACTACGAAGGGTTTTTCTACCTAAGGTACTACTAAAGATTCTACAACACCGGTTTAGGTCCAGTATTGTGGATATGTAGGGTGCAGTTAAGATGTTACTATCTGTACGTAGGGTGCTATACCAAAGCTGTATGAAAGATGCAGTAACCACAAACATTTGCTTTTATTAAAAAGTAAAGAAGTTAAAGAAATAAGTGCCTGGAAGCTTTCCACAGTACTTGCCCATCATTTACCACCACCTGCAGAGTATCATCTGGCTCATTACTGAGGACTTGACAGCTACACCCCAGTCACAGTCCGTCAGTTATTATGTTTTAATGTTTCCTCTGATTAAAAACAAAACCTGCCATCGTGAAGAATGAATCAGTCAACGTGTTAAAATACCTGACCTCAGGTTAGTTTGTACCTTCAATTGATTGTGTTTGCTTCCAAAGGTAAATGGCCAGCAGAACATGAAGCTAGGAGGTGGTCTGTCCCGATCCAACCCCCCCACCCAGAAACCACCCAGCCCTCCTAGGGCAGGCAAGGGCATCTTAGGGTATGTAACACACACACACTGTATGTACCACCACACATCCACACATCTCCCCTGACCCACTACACGGTATATAACCCCATATCTCGACCAAACTTCACAGATATAGGTCACTGGGGGAAAGGTCACCCCCTCTCACCCCTCCCCTCTTTTAACCCCCTCTCCGTCTCCCCCTCACCCCCACCCTTCCCTAGGACTTAGGGGCTTCTGGGTGTTATTATCATGGAGCTTTTCGTTCACACACCCGGATATGATGCTTTGCGTTCATACGCCTGTGTGTTGCTTCGGCAGATGCAGATTCTCTTAGGTTTATTATAAAAAGATTAGCTGTGCGTATGTTATTAGCTGAGTTTGGGGGACAAACATAATTCCAGCGTTTAAGTTAAAAAGTATATAACATGATTTTTTTTTTTTTTAGATCATTGAGAAACAAAGTGCTGTTTGTGATTTTGTCATGGAATCAGGTATATGGGTTTTAAGGTATAAGATCATGTATGTATTTGAGTTTGAGGTTTTTTTTTTGTTTGTTTTTTTAAATCAGGGTAAAATGTTGTTATTAATTTCACAGTCGGAAACGTGTATCAAGACACATTCTTTTCTTATCGGTTAAATGCTGAGGGAAATGGTAAGTTTTTAAAATAAATATTTATGGAAACTTTTCAAGTAAATTAGTTTATGTTGTTGTTTTTTTATGCTTTTTCAGTACATGAGTATTACAACAACATCCTCTTTCATCAGATACTGGTTGATCATGAAGTGGAATTAAGAGGTTTGTAAAGTAGTAAATTATTTATTTTATAAAAAATGTGTCTTACAAAAAAAGTATTTTCTTTTTACAAACTGATAACTTCATGCAATCCCAGATATCTATAAACGAGGAGTTTATAAGAGATTTGAAAGTGAGTGATTTATTTATTTCTCTACTTTATATGAAAAAGTAAGGGTTTTTCTAGTCTTTTTCTGGTCTCTGATCATGAGTTAATGCAGACGGTTCAACTTTACAACAATACTGTTGAAATATATGATGTTGATGACGATGATAATGAAGCCCCACATCCCTCGACCATGCTGCAAGATGAATGCTTGATAAAATTCCTGAGGGAAATCATTCATATTGCAGCTGAGACTTTATTCGATCAAAGTCAATAAAATTCTGTTTGACTGTGTTTCAAGTACAAGATGGGAAACGAATACTAATCATTAATAAACCAGCTAAGATCTCTTTCAAATTATGATGTTTCAGTAAATGATAATTTACAACATCAAAATAAAAATTTAGTAGATGATGAGGATAATGAATACTAGTCATTAATAAACCAGCTAAGATCTCTTCTTATAACATTTCACAACATCAAAATCTAATTTCTTAAAATGCTCCTTCATCAACTAAATGAAAATTTAGTAGATGATGATGATAATGAAGACCAATCATTAATAAACCCAATAAGGTCTCTTTCTATGACAATTCACAACATTAAAATAAAAATTTAGTAGATGATGAGGATAATGAATACTAGTCATTAATAAACCAGCTAAGATCTCTTCTTATAACATTTCACAACATCAAAATCTAATTTCTTAAAATGCTCCTTCATCAACTAAATGAAAATTTAGTAGATGATGATGATAATGAAGACCAATCATTAATAAACCCAATAAGGTCTCTTTCTATGACAATTCACAACATTAAAATTAAAATTTAGTAGACGATGATGATGATTATGATTACAAATTATTAATAATGCAGATACAATCTCTTTCTGATAACAATTCACAACAAATAGGGGGTCAAATTAAAAATCAAAATTAAAACAGTGCGTCTTTATCCTCTGAGCAAACTTCCTCAACTTAGCATCCACAAAACAGGCCAACTGTGGTAACACGTTCCAGGTTTAATAACATTGAAATAAGACCTAAGTTAAGCCGACTATGGTGCTTTTTGAGGGGATGTGATGGGGAGTGTGTCTGTAATGGTGGAAAGAGCTCTGGCCCAGAGCCAGGAGGGGGATGTAATTCAGTTAGAATTTCAGGGTGAGATGCTTAAAAATGATGTTACTGTCACAGCATCTGATAGAATAGATCTGACACTTTCCCCAGAGGAAAGGGCTTTTGGAAAGAACACTAGACTTTGAAATTCTTAAAAAGAAGCCGAGATTTCTTTGTATTGTAGAAAATAACGGTAATCAACTGTGTTCCGCCATTTGTTTAATGCACCTGTCGTTGCCTGAACTCAGCGATGCTGAGGTTGAAGTGCGGGCACTGGAGCTACACATAAAACAGGCTTATCTGATCAGACATTCGTGTCTTTTACAGACGTACATAAATTTCGTCTCCCCTACAGGAGAAAAAGAAGAGCTTAAAATAAAAAGATTAACTGAAACGTGTGAATGCTGTAGGTCAATCAACTTGGACTCTGTTAAATGTTAGTGGAAAACTACATTGACACCCCTGATGAGGAGGAGGAAAAAAGTTTAACGTTTGGATGATGTGAAGGAGACACACTTCAATCCAAGACTTAAACTTCTATTTTCACGTTCAATTGTGGGACCCAGCGGGTCGGGAAAAACATGTTTTGGAAAATTGTAAATATGTAATTTATACCGTGTCAGACAATATTTTATGGATTTATACTTCATTTCATGTATTCTGAACTGCAAAAGATGAATAAAAGAAGTTGTGGAAGAGTTTGTGTAAGCTAAGTTTGCCAGCTTCTTTTGAAGATTAATAATTATTTCCTCATGGTCAAACCCATCTCATCATTTTTGCCGATGTTATTTTTGAACCTTCTGTTCACCCTGAGGTTGTAAAAATATGTAGCAGAACATCTCATCTCACCCTATTTACATATCCGCCTGATGAACTGCAAATGTCTATATTAGCTAATCAGATTTCTTCTGGAGAGTTCTGAAGATGCTACAAAAAACCCCACTGGTATTTATCGTTCCAAAAACCTTCCTGTCCAGATCATTTCAAACTCAGAACGGTTGTGCTACCTCACGAACAGACCTCGCCATACCTCCCCAAGAGTAAGTAAAATAAAAAAAATCTAATGTCAAAATACCTGAGGAGAAACATTCCCCTCTTAAAGTCATTAGTCTCCACTTCAGCTGGAGAGTGTAAAGCCATTCTGGAAACCTGTTTTCCAGACCTCTTTTAAATCTATCTGCGAAGTGGCATTTAATCTGCTCAAAGGGAATATTGTCCTTTCTCCCACTCAGTATAACAAGCTGAAACATCAGAAAAAAACCTGAATAGTGACTGATAAGAAGACAGATATAACTAAAAAGAAAATATTATTCAGACTGAGGGTTTTTGTTACCATTATTACAGCTGATTTACCCATTTCAGCCATGTGGCCTGATTCACAGAGAGACAGAGGCAGAAAAAAATGCTCTGAAAGAAAATGTACCTAATTTCCCAGGAGCGACTAACGTGTCTGCATGAAAAGGTTAATCTTTCTGACAACAGAGCCGAAAATGAACTGAATGAGTAGATGAGACATACTGGATCAAAAGGGACTTTTACCGATTACCTGAGAAAATTAAAAGATACAATATACTTACAGAAATCGCCTTAACTCTACCAAAAGAGGATCCTATCATTGAGAGAAAAGAAGAGCATATCCGCGTTGAAACTCATTTCTGTCAAAACTTGGAAAGGATCTTTCTAAAAATATATCGTAATATTCTGTGATGTACTTTTTATCCTCTGAGGCGACAGAGAATTTGATAGGTCCTCAGTCTGTTATTGAGGATGATGCTAGAATATCCACTTATTGTTTATCTTGGATACTGAGCTGAGAAAAGGGGCAGGAAAACAAATCAAGCTCGGACATGATGCATTCTGAAGATTTTTTTTTGTAAAAGAGCCATGATTTCTAAAATATATCCTTTGCCACAGACTTCCTTCCTTTACGATGGTTTCTTTCAACCGACTTGCTCTCTTGACACACACTTCTCTTGTTAGCACCCGGCAGGTGCTGCCCTGGGGGGCACTTCCTGACTCTCCTCACCAGAACCATAATGCCTGACCCCTCGTGGACCTTCTCACAATCGTTTACCTGCTATTTTGCTCAGCGGTGCTTATCACATCAGAAGCACTTTTTAGTAGCCGATGTCAGATGAGGTTTAGCGATGCTACATAAAATAATTTACTCAAAAACTGAGCCAGTGTCTCGGCCGTACTAAGTCTGCGCACTGAAAAATCCAGCCTGGTTTTCATAATAAGTCACAAAGTGATACGGGTCCTGTTTTTATAATCTGCGGGGCTCATGTCGAAAGTCTAAAGTGAAGTTTCACTATCGTCTTGCCATAATTTAACAGGCTTATTCTAATCAGATTTAATTTCAATGTATATATTATCGGTGATTTTTTTGACAGATGTAGATAATGAAGTGGGTGGAAACATTCTGTGATAATGTCACCATGGCATCCTTATATAGTTACACAGCAGAACAGAGATGCATAAGCATCCCCCACCATCTGGTGACGGAGTACATATGATAAAACCTACATCCGCTGGTAAGGCAAATTATGAGATCCAGTTATCCAGGGGTTTTGGATTTGAAATCTGTTAAAGCAACTTTCCATTGACCTTTTAAGTCAAGGTGTTGAGCTAAATCTATACGAAAAACTGAGCTTGTGTTTTATTTAAATACATCCATACTGGCGTTCAAGGGGAGAGTGAGGAAAAACCCTCCGTCTCCTTCAGAAGGATTTAAGTTGCGAGGACACTGCACAAGGTTCTCCAGCCCTCCACACATTTATCACGCATTTCTTAGGCCAGTTCTGCCATTTCACCAAAACCTATTTCTCTCCTCTTATTTTGCACTCACCTACAATTTTCTCTACCCAGAATGCTTTGTCTTTTGCAACTTCATAACTGAAAAGACCCGAAAGAAAGTCACTCTTTAATGGAGGGTAGCAGAAATACTAAAGTACACCTGAACAAGAATACTAAATGTAACCAAAAGAAATAAAAAAGAAGATAGGGAATCAAAACATGAATATAAGTATATGAATTAGGAAATGACATACAAGGACAAATAGAGACACCAAACGTGTATTAATACAGAGAAAATCAGGGTCATTAAAAGGTATCAAGTAAGATTCCTGTGACTAAGGGATTTTAGTTTTTAATAATTTACTGAATTTGTCTTCAGATGGGATCTTTTGTATTTAAAGGATTTAGTGACGTACCTGTATTTTGCAGAAACACTACAGTGGTAAAGTGAATAGGGACGTCCTGATACCATTTTTCCCCAGACTGAGTTCACGTACTTATATATGATTATGCACCGATGCTGAGCACTCATTTAAGTACTAAACAGTTTTGCTTTTAGTATGAGTTACTAAACAGTAGACAACAGAAACTCACACTAGTTCTTTTGCTAAAACAAATATAGTAGCGACCAGTGTTTTAATGAACAGAGAAATTCCTAATAATGAAGCATGAAAACCAAAAAATGAGATGAACAGCAGAAGAAATAACATGTTGATCTAATGTGTATCTGACACATTAATGCAACATCTATACTCTGACTTTACAACTTAACAATAAGCTAATTAATCCAAAGACTAAGGGGCCCTTGAATAAAGCATAACAAAATACATACAGGCAGGAGTTTAATTACATCTAAATTAAATGAAGCCCATAATGTAAATTTAAAGAGACAATTTTTAGAAAATACATCTTAAATAAAGACTTTCCTGATTAATTAGGGATTTTTAATTGTTACGTATATCAGTAAATAGCAGACGATCCCTTATGTGACGCACTGTAGGAGGCACCTGTGTTTTTAATAGTGCTTCATAGTTACGTTTAACCAGTCACATAGATTTCAGCCATCTGGTCAAAATGTTACAATCCCAGACTTTATGGATGTCGTTTATGAACTTTGGAGTTTTTATGTTTCGGTGAAATACAGACAGATTATGTTTTGGAAAGCTGCTGTGTTTCGCTCATCAATTCCAACATTAAGGCAAAATGGTCTCAGTTTCTTAGTTAGTGTATTGGTGAGATTTAACATTAAACTCAGCACAGCGATACTGCTGGCAGTTAGTTATAAAATAACCTGCTCATGGAAAACGTTTTTCGGAGAGGAGAGTTTTAAAGACTCAATGCTAAATAATCAGCAAAATGTGAAGCTACTCTATGAATATTTCTACACTTTAAGAACACAGATAATTTGCCACATTCACACAGTATTCATCTGACTGCACAACACATCACACTGCCTGCTGTGCTTACAGACTCTTGTAGACTGTGTTTGAAATTCAAACACAAAATTATTTTAAATTTAGGTCTAACAAATCTAGCCTCATATACATGCACAGGTGGGTGGGGTGTTGTTGTGGCTCTGTGCAGGGCCGTATCTGTAGTAAACTCCAACACACACACACACACACACAGTGTCAGTGCGCAGAGGAATAACGTCATGTGCTGTGAAATCTGGCTATGCTCCCTCCCCTCAAACATCTAGGTCACCGGCTGTAATTCTCCTTATCTGTTTCTTTCACTCTCATTCTTAATTCTTTCTTTTCTTCTCACGTTAGTTTAAAGGAATAGTTCAGCATTTTTGTAGGGATGCACTTGTTCACAGTCTTGCACAAAGCCAGATGATAATAGACCATTCATTCATCAAGCAGAGCACAGCTTGGCCCACGCTGTATTCAGCAGGGGAGGAGAACTGCTGATCCGGACTAAAGCTGGGGACAAGCAAAGACTGACAAGACTGAACAGTTCACACCTAAAGAATTTATGCACCAACTAACAGGTTTCTAGTCTCTGACAGTTTGGAAGTAGCACATAGCTGATGACTGAGTTCACTGTGGGTAACACAGTGAATGACAGGTCAGGAATGTCTGGACGTGCCCATTTTGGAACTGACCTGAGCTGATTTATGGACAAAGATGATCAAAGATGATCAATGTTCTTGGGAAGTGTGCATCTGAAGGGGGTTGCTAGTGAGCATCAGCTCAATGAGTCCAAAGGTGGAGGTGTGAAGATATCCAGTTTCCTCTGACCAATGAGTTTTAGTAATTGAGAGGCACAGGCAGTGAAGTAATTGTAGTACTGCGTTCCACCTTTCCGGCCTCACCGCTCAGTACAATGCAGTTTGTTGCACAAACCACAGCTCCACTGACATCGATGTTTACACTTTTCATCTATACATCTACATCTATCTACAATAGATTGTTGGTTATTTAATTGATGGACATCTGACTCTCCCAAAATTTTCCTGCTTTTTCCTATGAAATCACAGGGCTTTATACAACATTTCTGTGTGTGTGTGTGTGTGTGTGTGTGTAGCCAGCTGGCCCAGACCCACTGTTGGCTGTGTCAGTGTTTCTTCCTGTTTCCTTTATGTAACCTGCTGATCAGCCGGCTGTTACTGTCTTATGATCACTGCAGGATTGTTCCCCCTGCAGAAACAAGCGACGTGAAGATTTGAGTGAATTGAGTTAAACATTTGACAGATTTATAGAATAAGATGAGAACGGGTTTGGTTCACTTGGAAACAGTGACCAGAAGCCGTGGTCAACAGGCCGAGTCCATCTGTCATCACAAAAACACACAGAGACGAGACCCAAACACACAGCGGTGGGTTGGCATCAGGCTGCAGTCCACAGGACACGTCCTTCTGTCCCCCACCACACACACACACACACACACACACACACACACACACACACTATTTTTCTAAAATGTTGATCTTGCTTATAAGTCGTGTTTTTGTGTTTCTGTCTACTATACTAACCAACATTATTTTTGCTGATCCTGGGAGAAGTTTTCAGTGTTTGTCTTAGTCTAGTTTAATTTTTTTATGATGCTCATTCCCTGCAGTTGTTGAGGCTGGAGGAGTTGGACGAAAATACCCCCTGACTTAAAATAAAAGACCTTTACAGATTCTCTTGTTCTCACACAGTAAGACAGAGGTTCAGCTCGGGTACGGTCACATTTACATGTTATGATTGTGTACACAGAAGTGTATGTGAGTCTTTTGTCTGCAGTATAGGTTGTATTGTGTAAATCATGTTAAGTGTGTGTCAGTGTCTGTATGTGAATATGTGGTATTTGATGAAGCAGTTGTTTAATAAGCAGAAATCAGTGTTTGGCTGCAGGCTCTCAGGCGTTTGGACGCTGGTTGTAAAGACAGAGATCCTCCCCATTAACCACCTTTCCACTCTTTACCTTTTGCATGTACAGGAAGAACTCCCCCTACAGGACACTGGAGCCTGTGCGCCCCCCAGTGGTACCCAACGATTATGTCTCCAGCCCCACCAGAAACAATATGGCTGCCGGGCAGCTTTCAAGCCCGGTCCGCACCGCCACCCTCAACCACCGCCCTCGAACATACAGGTAGCCGGGTGCAGACATGGCTGCCAGAGCAGAACTCTCCAGCTTCTCACCATGCTCTGATTACAGCTGCTCTGACAGTCTCCCGATGTCTTAAAAAGATATGTGTCTGCTTGGGGTGCTTCTACAAGGAGACACATATTCATATGTTCATATCTACATGTCTCGTTTTGGACTGCACATTCACTGATGTTTATACTCTGACAGCTGTACCGCTAGGTGAGGTTGGATAACAGCATGTTGTTCCTGCTGTTAAACTGCAATCACAGATGTGTTGAAGTTAAACTTTAGCTGCTTTTAGATGCATCCTTTCCCCCTCGATGCTTTCTTCTCTCTCAGCACCTGTCCGTTCATGCGTCTTGGTGTTTGCAGCTGGTTTCATCCCATTCAGCAAAATAACTTATGAGCACAAGTTTTGGATTTACATGAAGTTCAGTTTATGGCACAAATACGCTAAAGGTTTTACAGGTGGTCTGTGCCAAGAACAGGAAAACGTCTGTGTGGTTTGCTGTTGCTTCATCCTGTGTCCTCCTGGTTTGGTTTCTGCTGCTGTCCCATGTTTCCTCTGTGGTTTCTATATCCTGCAGTGATACTAGGAGATTTTATTTTGAAAGAGATTATCATGCAATGATCAAGCATTTGGAAGTAAAGTAAAAACTCCCAGGCCTTATTGTTTTATTGCTCTTTAATAAAAACACCCATGAACAGATGACACAGAAATGCCAAATTAGTTCTCAAACAGCTTTTTTTTTCTTAAATTCATATTTCGAGTTCATCACTTAGACATAATTTGCCATCTTCTTAATTTCTGTGTGGAGCAAATTATTTTATTTGTTTTACTTTATTACGTGGCTACATTTCCATACGTGTCCAGCAGCCACAGTGTGGATGTTGCTTTATCACTGCTGGTTGAACACAGAGGACACACAGAGCTAATGTGTTCACACCCTCACAGCATCAACTAACTGACTCTTTTCTCATTCACTGATTTGTTTTCTCGCCTCTGCAGTTCCTGTGACCGGGCAGGCTGGTTGTTGCTCTGGGTGGGAAAAGGAGACAAATGCTTCACTACTACATTTTAGTTTTTTAATGACTGATCCAGTTAAAATTGTTATAATTATATGTTTTCTCTGAAACTATTTAAGACATAAAGTCTTTAGTTGAGATGGTGAACATACCAGCGATAAGTTCTCTCTGTAATCGTGTCATTTCATGTTTTATTTAGTAAACATTTTTTGATTAGAGCATATATTCAATAGTACTTTTGATTCAAGCTAAAATTTACTTTTAATTAAATATTTCAACAAAATTTAGCATTGGAATGTCTTTAAAATCAAACGCAGGTGAATATTAGATATTTGTGTCTTACTATTTTTTTAAATTACCTTTTATTAGTTTATTTGTTTTATAGACTATTTACAAAATATTTACAATAGTAAGATAGTGCAGCAAACATTTGTGTTCTAGAATCTTTTCCATCCATCACCGTCTCCTGTGTCACTCTGGAGCTTTCAGACCGTAACATTGTGTGTCTGCAGCCTCTTTCTGTTTCATTGCTTCTGTGCTGGCGGTAACTTGCTGCAGCCGTTTCTCTGCCTCTGCACCTTCCAGTGTCCAGTCTTTTTCCTGGTTCTGCCTTCACTAAGTGTTTGTTTCTATCTTTCTGTGTCTTTCTTTTTTTTTTAAATGTAAAATAAATGCAAATCCACCAGAGTTTCTACTAGAAGTAAATTGGCTTATGAGCTCTTTTTTATTTAACATTGCATAAAAATCTAGGAACATACTGGGGATGGGGAATACATTATGATAAAATTCTAAATATTTTCTTAAATTGTTT
This sequence comes from Channa maculata, assembly GCA_020496755.1. Lineage (NCBI taxonomy): Eukaryota > Metazoa > Chordata > Actinopteri > Anabantiformes > Channidae > Channa > Channa maculata. Next base: position 25,641,645 of record CM035609.1, on the reverse strand, counting down.
AGATTTTTTGTCGGTCTGCAAAATATAAAAATCCCCTCTAGTTTACATTTTGCTGTGTCTGTGTGTGTGTGTGTGTGTGTGTGTGTGTGTGTGTGTGCGCGCGCGTGTGTGTGCAGCGGTAGCAGTGGAGGCAGCCATCCCAGCAGCAGCAGTCGGAGCAGCAGCAGGGAGAACAGTGGCAGCGGTTGTGTGGGTGTTCCCATTGCAGTGCCGACGCCCTCTCCACCCTCCACCTTTCCAGGTAAGCTACACACACAAAAGATACCACACTGTATTATAGAGTAACTACACCCTCAAACTGTGCCCTGTCAGCAGGATCAAGGGTTAGGGAGCCCCCACTCAGAGCTCACAGAGTCGTTGTAGCAGAGTCAGTATGTAGCTGTAGACCTGCTGCCACAGAAAACACACTGTATGTTGTGCTTTCTCTGCAGAGAATCACTTCTTGTTCATGTTTGTTTCCTGCTCCTAACAGGCTAATGCTAATTTCACCTGCAGCTCTCTGAGCAAAACAGATGCTACTGTTAGCTACTGGTCTGGATATTAGGTTTTTGATATATTCACCATGATGTAACAGGTAGAACTCTCAGCTCAAAGTCTTGTCAGCGCGAGGTGACAAACTGTCGAATCCAAACAGGCAGAACAAGTATTTAGTTATTAGACCCAGAATGGATGTTTGTGGATCACTCAGCTACAGTACATCAGCATCAGAAAACTAGATGTGATTATGTGGAGAGTAGTAAATAATAATCAGGTCAAGTTAAATCCCCTTTAACTCCCTTTAATCTTATTTCATTCCTCTTTTCCCTCCGTCCTGAAGTTTCCCCAACGGCCGGACCAGCTAGCGCTTCCTCCACTGCTCCTAACTCCTCTCCCTCCCCGACCCCTTCCTCCTTATCCTCCTCCTCCTCCTCCACCACTACTTTAACACAACCCAACACACTCTTGCCTCAAAACTCACCCTCACAGCACGCGGACTCTTCTCCCCAACCAAACTCACAACCAGACGCACAGGCTAGCGTCCCCCCGCCCTCTCACCCCACCCCTGGCACATCCGAGGTCCAGTCAGGTGTTTTTCCTGGAGAAGTGTCTCCTCTTCTTTCTTCTGCCCTTCCTCCTCCTCCTATCTTCTCCTCCTCCTTCTCCTCATCACCTGCTGAAGGTGAGTTTCTCCAATCTCCATCGCCTGCTCTTTCCCTTCATGCCTGTGCTTCTTTCCTCTCTGCACCCTCTCAGAACAGAGTAGTGAGCCTTTTACAAACCATTCACGTCTTTTTAAATTTTTATCGTTGTTTAATATCAAAAACCAGAATTCAACTGGCGCGATTGGGCAAAATCTAAAGGAACCCACAGCAATCCCATCCGCTCCTCCCACTTCTTCCCAACCGTCAAGCTGTCCATTCATATCTTTTCATGTTTGCTTGTAAATGAGAGATAAGTCATTTATTCTGCTGGAAATGTTTAGCATTTGTCTCTCTCTCTCTCTCTCTCTCTCTCTCAGCGAACATGTTTCCTTTGACTGTAGTGACCTCGAATTGACCACTGCACAGCTTGTGTTTAAATAAAAGACTAATTAAACCTTCACTACTCCGTCAGGTCCCATCGTCCCTCAGTTCTACAGTATGAACCGTCCCCAGCCTCGGCAGCAGACTCCACAGGTGGGGGGGTCATTGCCGTACCGCCGCCCCCCCTCTGTGACCGATCAGCCCATCGTCACACAGAACCAGGTCAACGGAGCTCCCTACTACAACCAGAGCCCAGGTGAGTGGGACAATTCATCAACCAGTCTTCAAACCTTAAGAAAATGGCCCCCCTGAGCTGGTAGCATGACACATTTTCATCTTAGTGAAACTCATAATGAATTCTCATAATTAGTAGAATATAAAACATTTAACAATGTTAATTTACTATTCTATGTGTTTGCAGCCTCTCCGCCACCCCCCTCCCTCCTCCAGTTCACCCCTCAGCTTCCTCTGATGGGTTTTGTTGCTCGAGTTCAGGAGTCTAGTAAGTGTAAATGTGTTTTTATGTTTTTGGCCATTTGGTGAACTGATTAGAAAATGAGTCTGGACAGACATGCGTGTAAACTGCAGCTCTTTTTAAATTAACTGTGTACGTTTTTTTTTTACGTATAAATCACCTAGTGGACCCAGGCCATAACTCTGGGCTGTGCCAGATCTGTATTTGTCTGCATGAAGGTGTAAAGTTGTGCTTTCCTGTCCATGTTGACATTTTGTCAGTGTTACCTTTCGTAGGCGTATGGCCTGGTACTGCGGGTCTGTCAGTGAAAGGCCTAATTGCTTGGTTTTAAAATGTATCTGCGAACTCTACAAGAATGCTGAAAGGTTAATTGACTGTGTAATGCACCGACTCCATCTGCTGCAGTTACAGATGCCCCTCCTCCCTCGCCACCTGCTCCTGAGACCCAATTGGGGAGCACGGAGCCCCTTTCCCCTCAGCCTCTGGAGGACGGACATGAAGAGGAGGACTCGGCAGTAGTTGAGTACAACGACCCGTATGCCGAAGAAGACCCATCATGGGCTCCCAGGAACTACCTGGAAAAAGGTACTTTAGAAGGAAACACACAAGTGTCTCAGGTCTCACTCTCTGCAGAAGTCAGGTCTCCACCTCTGTCTGCATTCAGTTCTCAGCTGTGGGGAGCTTCTCACATTTAGTTGTGTTGCCTTCCGAGACAGGTATGAACACAAACTAAGCAATAGTTAAAAAGTCAAATTGAACCTATATAGGTACAGTACACAATCAGAAGTACTTTGTGTGCAATAATACTTTGGTGTGTGTCGCCCTCCAGTGGTCGCCATCTATGACTACACGGCTGACAAAGAGGACGAGTTGTCGTTCCAGGAAGGAGCGATCATCTACGTCATCAAGAAGAATGAGGACGGCTGGTTTGAAGGAGTGATGAACGCCACCACCGGCCTCTTCCCCGGAAACTATGTCGAGTCCATCATGCACTACGCCGACTGAAGATGGAGAAGAAGAAGAGTGTTGTTGTTTGGTCAGTCGCTGCTCTGTCGCCTTGTGTTCTTGACCTTAACATGAAGGGGAAAGAGAAAACTTCTTCAGATTCACACTAATGTATCACAAGAAAATCACAGCTGGTGAACGAAAATCTTAATATTTTATTAAGAGAATATGACAGGATGTGATTCTAGCTCCTGTAAATGCTACATCCCTCTCCTGCACTCAGCTTTTGCTTTTAGATGCACTTCAAGTTCTCTTGTTGGACAACTAGGAGGCATGACTAATTATTCTCACCTAGAGAAATTAGTTTTATATGTGTACCAAAGGGTAAAGAGTAAAAAAAAGATGTTTTCTTGTGATCACTTTCAATTTAATCAAGATCACAACATTACAAGATTTCTAGAAATCACTTATCGCACACGTTCTTCTCTAAGTCAAACCTGAAGACACAGACGTGATTCGAGTCAGATGGAGTGTGACTTTAACTTTCCAGAAATACCAACACTATTTTCTTTAATATCACACTGATCCAGCTGTAGTCACGTGTGCATCTGTGGGTACACTGCAAACATGAGCTGCTAACAGCTGATTCAGCTATTGGTATAAAATAAAAACATCTCCAGCAGAAGTAAGAACCCAGATAGTTTTTTTCCCTAATCATGGTAAAACTATTAACTACTATTAAATAGTAATTTTATGCTAAAACAAACAGGTCAGATCATAGTTTTAGGCTTTTCTTAACTGTGTTACAAATCCCTTACTAAACACTCATTCATTACTTCCTTTATATTCTTTATAATAATCTGTACTAAGGAGTTCACTTCACAGTGAGCGGTCAGATGAGATTTGCCTCATCACTGACAGCTGTGTGAGGCAGGTAATTTTCTCATCTATAAAACAGGGAGCATTGCAATATGGAATTGTTCAGAGAAAATAGTGTACGTGGATGCTACTTTTAGTGTTGCATTGTGGGACAATTCTTCAACATTTGGACACTAATAAAAAATAGCAAACACACTAAATAGTGAGAAGACAGTGAATTTGGACATAGCCATTGTCTTTTTTCACCTGAAACTCATGACGCATTTAATAATAAATAAAGCATTTAAACGCATTTAAAATAAAGACAGATTGAAGGAAGCTGTGCACTAAACACTAAATTTAACTGTTGCACATATCTCCAGTGTTACACTGTTTACTGTGCATTAATTCATGGGCATGTAGACTAAGGAAAAACAACAGATTTTTATGAAACTAGTTTACTCCGAATCTTTCCTGGAAAAGTTTCTTAGACACTAAAACTCTCCAGTGAAGCCCTGAATCTTACAGATCTTCACATATTATTTAAATCAAGTGGATGAGTTCAGGTAGAGGTCTCCTGGGTGGGAAACCTTGATCTGCTTTGACCAATCTTCATCAGGAAACTGACGTATTTAACACTAACTGACACATATTTGAAGTCCTCTGATGTCTGTAGTTGTGTAGTGAAGTGGACCTGAATGCACCACCAGGTGCCAGTGTTGAAGTTTACAGTGTGTTTGCCTGCATGCCTGAAACATTTTATTCAGTGATTTCAGTATTTGAATACTTATCTTTCTACAGTTGCACCAACCTGCTTTGTTGTTGCTCTTTGAGCAGCTGGATGTGTTGATGGTTTTTGTTCAGTTGTTTAAGATTGTTGTTATGGTGGAGGTGGATATTTTTGTGCCATATAAATGTGTGTGTGTGTGTGTGTGTGTGTGTGAGAGAGAGAGAGAACCAAACCTTCCCTTGTGGACTAACGTGACTATGGACCTAAAGACAGTATCTCCTTGTTGTATTAATTACAGTATAAGGTGTCTTAGAAACCAGAGTAAGTCAAACTAATGTTCTGAAGAAGTACGTGGATGGAGCAGTGTTTATGTGAAATCTGCTGGAGAAACTCAAGTTTCCCTCAGGATCAATTGCAATAACTTTCCTTTGACTTTGATCAACATTTTATTCATCCAAAAATGTGGTTTCTTACCTGCAAAATTACTAACGTCCCATCATTCTCCTCATCTGTATTTTGTGTTTGGTGCTAATTAGCAAATTTGTGAACCTAGTTTTTTGGATTCTGACATTTTTGTCAGAAATTATTTACTCACCCAAAACTTTTCTTTATTTTATTCTGTTAATAAATACAGACTTGTGTTTCTCTTCATCTGATCTGCTGGCTCCTGAACATTTTGACCTACTTTGGTTTTTGTTCCTCCTGCAATATCCCTTTAAGCAGTGTGAATATGATCTGTGAAATGTTACAGGCTGTTTCTCCAAGGCTGATTTTTACCAGGAACCTGCTTCATCCTGCTTCCTGCACAAGTTTACACCTTTATTTTGATAATTAAGTGTTTTATTTCAAAAAACCAGCTCCATGCTGGCTGCATATTAAACACATTTATTTACATAAAGAAAGGTTGATAGATGTGACATTTGATAATGATTTTAGGGGCCGATGTGGAAAACTTTGATCCCTTCTAACCTCTTTTATAAACTGTGGGACTTTAAAGTGTAGTAAAAGTTATGTTGACAATATTCATATATGCTCAGGGGCAGGGTTAGAGGTGACCAGGGGTGGCACAGAATCCCCAAAATCTGACTGTCCAACCATGATGACTTTCTGCCAGAGTTAGAGCTTGGTTAATAAATGATGAATGGATCAAAACCGAGGCTTCATAAGACCACCTTTTTATTCTGTTTATAAATCATACGAATTATTATTTATTGTAAGGAATATTCATTTATTGTCATATTGTAATTTTGTCGCAGATGAATGCTGCACCTGCATCAATTTTCGTGATATTTATTTATAATTTATCGAGTTACAAACACTAACTAGTGTTATTATTTCATATCACAGTGCATAGAGTTGCATGCTCAATGTGTCTAAAATATAGTATATTATCTTCTGAAACCAGGTCTGATCCTCCATTAAAACATTTCCAAACCTGCCCCAGTATATGGTATTTATTTTAAAGTCTAGAAAGAGCTAAAGAAAGTGGCAGTAATTGATATTTATCTGTGATGATTGCTTGTGCATGAACCAGGAGTATGTTTAAAACTCAGCCAAACAATGAAGCACTTACCTAAACAAATGCCTATTTTTCTGTGTATTCCAAAGCTCAGCTAACAAAATTCACTCTACACATTTTATTATTCATATAGATTTATACCAACCTGTAAACATTGTTGATTGTATTTATGCAGAATCCACCACACCATCAACTTGTTCTGGTTTAGTTTTTGTGGGTGTTGCTTCAGGTCTTTTTCAGCTTGTAACTGAAATAATAAGTATTAGCACGTGTTAACACATTTTTTTAATCTAAAACAAACGGTTTACATTAATGTTTCTTTGAATGATGAAATGTTTAAAACGTTTTATAAGCAGCTTCATACACACCGGCCCAATTTTTCCTAAATCTCCACCTTTATATCATGACTATCAAGTGAATTTAGGCAGTCACCTTTGCTTTATGTTTATGAGCTGAATCTGCTGCATCTTCCTGGTAAAATGTGGTGTCTTGAGAAGCCTTCTACTTTCCAAAGCACATTCTTGTTTTGTAAGAACAAAGAAAGTGAAATAATTATTATAAGTAAATGTTTTAACTTTATGTCTGTGATGAGGTCTTTTCTTTGCAAAGGTTTTTATGAAAGGTAGAGATCAGCACATTTACTTTGCATCTGCCCCATGGTTCTGGAAAAAAGGTACATAATTATGTAGCAACTAACGGGAAACATTTATTTACTGTCTACAACTTATATTATTATTCTCTGATGATAGATGAAGATATTTTGATGCTTATATTTGTGGTGATTAATGATAATTAAATTAACAATTAGTTGTAGTTATATATATATATATACATTTTTACTCATCCATCCATCGAGTTTAATTTTCCATCTTAACATTGAAATGTGCAATTGTGCATTTTAACTAGTTTGAATAAAGTTATTTGAATAAAAAACACGTCATACATCAAAGGCTTATGGGTAAATGAAGAAGGTAGCTAACTGAGATAACGTGCTGCTATTTTCATTTATATTTTAGCTTTAAAATCGGCTTTTAGATGTTTATGACTCCGCTACATTAAAAGTAAACCATTATCACCACCAGATATTTCCAAGAAGTGCTACCGCGGCGCTTTTTAAAAGAGAAGACTGCTGTATTTAGGAGGAAAGATAATTGTTACCGTACGAAACTCCACTACCCATGATGCACTGCTTCTAAAGGTTCGAATCTGAATTTAAACGGCTACTGAAACAGACGTGTTTGACCGTTCTGGCGACTACGAAACAAACTGGAACTATTTCGCTGTTGTGTTTGTCGGTTTTTGGTCAGATTGTTATGTGAATAGCGAGTCGGTCGGTGTTGATAATTGTTTTTGAGACGACTCTTCGGTTTTTTAGCAATGACCCGGCCGGTTTTTGGCAGAGAGGATTGCTAAGGCTAAGCTAACTCGTTGCTAACCGAGCTCCAGGCTTCGGACCTGTGCGATGACTTTCAGACTCGTTCCTCCGTTTTCTCATTCAAATGTGGATTAAGTCTCCAATATTGACCGCAGGAATGCTTCGTGTTCTATGTTAACGGAGCACACAGTCTTACAGCAGCCCCACGCTCCACAGAGCGGAACAAACATGACCCTCGCTCCGAAGGAACTGGCCAACCTGCTGAGCATCTTCACGGAGGACGCTTGCACCAACTCCTTCGAGACCCTCTCCACCCACTTCCATCACTACTTCGGCAAGGCGGAGCACTTCAGGGTAGGCTCGGTGCTGGTCATGCTCCTCCAGCAGCCCGACCTGCTGCCCAGCTCCCCGCAGCGGCTCACCGCTCTCTACCTGCTCTGGGAGATGTACCGCACCGAGCCGCTGGCCGCCAATCCGTTCGCCGCCGTGTTCGCTCACCTGCTGAATCCCGCACCGGCCGGGGAGGAGCAGGAGAAGGTGTTGTCCGGTAGGTTCGCGTGTGTGTGTATAAGATATTGTTTCAGCTCACTTTAAGATGCCGAATGTCATGTAGTTATAAAATACTTGTCCCAGGTCACAATCCCATCTAACTTAGCACATGATTTATGCATAATGTCTATCAGCGGTAATATTAGGAATGATTATTACATATACATGTGGCATCCTGACAACTGTCAGATAGATAGATAGACCCTTGGTAAGTATTTCTAGGTAGTATTATTAGGTTTTTTAATGTTGTGGTCAGTGTGACCATGAAGCAGGTGTTAGTTTAGTGTTAAATGAGCGCGTGCACTGTTTGCAGCACGTCATTCCTCACCATCCCAAATAATACACAGCTAAAAGTGACACGGACTGTTTCAACAGCTCAGAGTGAACGTGTCTACCACCAACGTGTCTCTGATCTCTCCAGGCTTCCTGCCTCCAATCACCCAGCCTGAGAAGTTCTTCCTGTCTCAGCTGATGTTGGCACCACCCAGGGATCTCTTTAAGAAGACGCCCAGACAGGTGTCCTGCATGGACGTTGGGAACATGCCCCAGTCCATAGACATCAGCGGGCTGCAGCTAGCATTAGCAGGTTGGTACACAACAGCAAAGAAACCGAAACACGTTTGCTCCAAACCTGATCGACTTTCTAATGTCAGCAACAGTTTTTCAGTGGTGGAAGGATGATGATAACTATGTGACTATATAGAGCTAAAGAACTCAGCCAAAGTCCATTAAATAAACCCAGTTAGGCAGGAGCTTGACGTAGCATAAAGGTTTCAGGTGTGACTTTCAGTGTTATGACTCCTTTTAGCTCATGAGAGTGTCAGTCACCTCTTCACCTTGTGTATATGAGTAGTATTCATCAGTATGAGTCACCTGAGTTTGTTGGAAGGAACCAGCTATTTTCTGTTGGGCTCAGTGTTTTGTTTTTTGTTTTTTTCTCATCTACAGAGCGTCAGTCAGAGTTGCCCACTCAGAGCAAGGCCAGCTTCCCCAGCATCCTCAACGACCCAGATCCAGACTCCTCCAACTCGGGGTTCGACAGCTCAGTGGCCAATCAGATCATAGAGTCTCTGGTCACAGGGCCCCGGCCCCCACTGGAGAGTAAGTGTTGAACCATAAATATTTTCTTTTCAGAACTAAAACCCCACAAACGGGACAAAGTTGTAGCTCAATTCCACTGGTTTAGAAACAATAAGAGAGGAGTTCACTGGTCTGAACAAATACAACTTCTGTAGATAACATGGAGAGAATATTAATAGGAACATTGGGAAGAAGTCCTGCTGTTTGTCTTTTCCATTTATTCATAACATCCAAGTCACATATCTGCCACACAGCAGCAAATACAGAGAGTAACAGAAAAAAATGTGCAAACTGTTGTTTTCTCTGTTCCTCAGGTCACTTCCGCCCCGAGTTCATCCGGCCACCACCTCCTCTCCACGTGTGCGAGGACGAGCTGGCATGGCTGAACCCCACCGAGCCGGACCACAGCGTGCAGTGGGACCGCTCCATGTGTGTGAAGAACAGCACCGGTGTGGAAATCAAACGCATCATGTCCAAGGCCTTTAAGAGTCCTCTGTCAGCCCAGCAACAGTCACAGGTGAGCAAAGGTTCTCCTCATGTTCGGGTTTGGAAGTACTACGAAACGTGATTTAAGGGCATGTTATGATGGCAAAACAAGTATTAAAGCGACTTTATTGCAGCCAAATGATGTTGTTATAACACCCCTCTGTGCAGCTGCTGGCTGAGCTGGAGAAGGACCCGAAGCTGGTTTATCACATCGGCCTGTCCCCTGCAAAACTGCCCGACCTAGTGGAGAACAACCCCCTCGTGGCCATCGAGATGCTTCTGAAGCTGATGCAGAGCAGCCAGATCACGGAGTATTTCTCCGTGCTGGTGAACATGGACATGTCTCTGCACTCCATGGAGGTCGTCAACAGGTGGGAAAACGGCCTTTTCTGTCCTCTTTCTGTCTACATGTGAAAGTGAAGTCACACAGTTTGACAGTCTGATGTTTTCTTCCATTTCATTTACGGCTCAATATTTTGGTTTTTGTGGTTTTATATTGTTTTGTAGGTGTTTGTGACATTTTCAGTGAAAATATATTCTGACCGGTGGTTTTACATTTCATTGTGTTTGTTTTTTCTTTAATGAAATCACCTTCTCCTGTCCTCAGGTTGACCACAGCTGTTGACCTGCCTCCAGAGTTCATCCACCTCTACATCTCCAACTGCATCTCCACCTGTGAGCAAATCAAAGACAAATACATGCAGGTACAGAACAAAACGTTTATATTATTAATATTAATCTTCAGGGGGAAAGGTTTCATGCACTGGACACGTCTCCACAGAGTTCAGCCGGAGTCTGCTGGACGTTCACCGAATGGTTTAATACAACACTTCTAAACATATAAGACCCAAAGATGACACAGCAGTTCAGGTTCAGTCTGACAGAAGAAGAAGAACAGAGCAAACGCCCTGATGCTGCAGTAACTGCTCCTTGATGTGTGTTGAGCTGTATGGTCATGTTGTGCTGCTTTTTCTTTTCTTCCAGAACCGTCTGGTCCGACTGGTCTGCGTCTTCCTCCAGTCTCTGATCCGAAACAAGATCATCAACGTTCAGGACCTCTTCATTGAGGTTCAGGCCTTCTGCATCGAGTTCAGCCGCATCCGTGAGGCCGCCGGCCTTTTCCGCCTCCTCAAGACCCTGGACACGGGAGAAAACCCCACCGAGGCCAAACCCACCAAATGATGGTGGACACGGACAGTGGACCAACACCCCCACCCTCACACATCCCCCTTTTTAAAGTAAATCTGACAGACAGGGTTCGGTTTTAGCAGAGACCCCTTTGTGATGCAGTTGGTTCTAACAAAAATTCTTTTGTAAATATGCAGTGAGGTTTTCTTCAGCCTCTAATGTCCTGTTTCCACTGCTCACCGTCTGCAGTCGTGTTCTGACTCTGAACTTTGTCAACAAGGAAAGACGGGATGGACCCAGTTCTGCTTTTCATTTTCTCCACTCCTGTCTTTCCTCTAATTAAACTGATTAAATGAAGTTGAATGTGTATTTTTTTTATCAGGTCAACGTCACAGTTGTCCAGTATTTAACAGCTTCAGTGCATCCACACAGCTGCTGTGGTAACTCGTTTTTTTTTTTTTTTTAATGTTGTCGACTTCAGATGTTGTATTTCCACTTACCCAGAGTTAAATGACAAGATTGACTTGGGTCTTCAGCACAAAATAAAAGGCCTTTTTAACAGGAATTACGTTACAAGGAGATTTGCAGTCAGTTAATTCCAGTTGCATAATTAAGATTGTGACTTATAATTGCCCATTAACCTGTAGAGAAACTGATTCAACATTAATTTGATTCTGACCAACCATAATTCAGACTAAACTTAGGTTCTAGTTGTGGAAATGTAGTTGTACATGTCTGAAAGTTATGCATTTTGGATTTTGGACTAGTTCTGATGACTGTATCTAGAATTATATCTTGTGACGGTACTTAGATGTTAATTTAATATTTTTAATGTAAAAATACATTTCAATCATTTCAACCTTCTAACCTAACTAGTTAAAATCAGTGGAAAGTATTTTTACTTATATATTGACAAAGAAAAATGTTTGTATATCTACTTTGAGTATTTCTGTTTTCTAGTACTGCATTCTTTGTCTTATCAATGGTACTTTTACTCCACTGCATTTATTTGATCACTAGTTACTTTTCAGATCAATGAAACTAAATCAGTAAAACAAAACTTACTGAGCAGCACATAAAGTAAATCCCATAATTATAAGATTCAGAACACATCAACCAACAGTGAATATGGTCTTTGAAAGTTCCATCGTAACCAGCTGCAATAAAGTGATGAAGACATTTTAACGTCAGTTCTAATCCTATAATATCACTTTCACTGATGTACAATCGGACATTGTGCATAAAAAGTACTTTTAGTGCTGTGAGTTGTTTAGTATTTGTACACTGTGATATTAATACTTATGTATTTCCTCCACCACCGGTAAAGAGACAAATTAAAACAAGATGTTTTTATTTCGTTTCATAAACACTGAAACGACACCTCCTTTTAAAAACCCTCTTTCACAATTAAATCATAGTTGTTTTCATACAAAACTGTATTTATCGTGTACATTTGGCATCAACAGAAAAACTGAGCAGACTTTACGAAGCGCACGGCTCAGCACACAAAATGTAAAGACGCACTTTATGAAAGAAATGAAACTGCGACAAAAAAAGGTGGATTCAGTCCACGTTTGCCTCCAGCAGGGAGCTGCTCAGTACCGTAACGCACATTAATCTGGACCTTTCAGGGACTTTCTAGGTCACCAGACAGACAGACAGACAGACAGACAGACAAACACACAGACGCTCTCTGCTCCGGGTCTTTAGACTCTCTTCATGCCGCGCGCCATGAGGCAGGCGAACACCGTCATCACCATCTTAGGTTTTACCTCCACCAGGTCCTCGGGCAGCGCGTACACTCGGGCGCCAATCTTTCTGGCCATGGAGATGGCGTACCTGCAGACACAACGAACCCAAGTCAAATCGTGTTGCGTGTCCATCAGTCAAAGCATTGAAGATCGGACTTTTTATCCCAGGACACGTCTTTCTACAGGGTGACGTCACTGATGTTCAGAGAACGTGTATATAATCCGCATTGGGACGATGGTCAGCAGTATTGTCCCCGCGCGCACGCAAAAATAAAGAAGGTTAAAAACCTCAAACTGGGTGAACTTACAAACACTGGAGCACATTATTTCCTACAGTGGTTATGACAGAATTGATGGGGGACAAAGTCCACAGGTCTTGTTCTGTGCAAACATGTTTTCAAATGTGTCTGTGTATTACTGTACTTAAAAAAACGCCTCCAGGTGACATCATCAGAGGCGTTTTGGCCGTACTGATGCCACCTGTCATCTCTGTAAAGTGTGTGGGGCCGCATGGTGTTTGATGGTGCTTTTCATTACAGGCTTAAAGATTCCAGTTTGCTCAGTTTGCGTTACATTTACATTTTTTATGGCTTCTTCAAACTACATTCCACTGTTGAACTTCCTGAAATTGATACAGATCAATGTAAAACTAAAAGGACGTGATGTGAAAAATGAGGTGACACAGTTAAAACTTTACGTACTTTGCGTTGTTGAGTTTCTCGTCTTCAGTCAAGTCTTCTGTCTTCAGCAGGTCGTATCTGATTGAGCCAGGCTGAATGGCATCGATCAGGTCTAGAACTGGCATGCTGCTGCTGATCGACCCATCCTACATTACGTACGCAGAGAATAGTTTGATGTTATTTCTATCTGCAATGATTGAGCACAGCTAAAAGTCCTCTTTTGCTATTCCAGCTGTGATAATTCAAGTAGATTATGCTTCACTTTTAAATGAAACAGCTGTGCTTTTAATTTAACCATAAAAATCAGCTTCAGGTCCAGCACCTAATCTGCGTTTCTATAAATTTGCACCATAACTCCAAAAAAAATGTTTGCAGCTGTAAAACTGAATGAGGTCTGACCAGAAACCAGATACATTAAAAATCCTGAGCTGATTACTCCTACGAGCTGTTTGGACCAGTCCTTTACCTTGAAGCCAGAGATGGTTGGTTTTCCGGCCTGTGTGAGCATGTCATTGACCCAGGTCACGATGGTGTCGTCAGTCACTTTCTGACCGTCGCCCAGATCCTCCAGGATGTTCAGGGTGTATCTGAGGAAACACACAGCATCAGGGGTGACTGTCCAACAACAGCACCTGAATTCTGCTACTCATTGTCCTGCTGAATGGAATGCAACCGCAAGGGGACACAAACCACTGTCTTCTTGTGGCAATTCCAAGTCTGGATAAATGAAGAGAGTCAGGAAGGGCATCCGACATAAAACACATGCCAAATTAAACATGCAAATCATGACTTTCACACCAGAAATGACTCCCATACCGTATCGGTCGGGGCCCAGGTTAACAACAACCGCCATCGGTGCTGTTGACCTACAGGGTGCCGGTGGAAATTGGACTACTGTTGATCAAAGAAGGAGAGGTGTGTTTGTAGGCAGAGAGAGAAGAGGAAAGCTAAGAATGTAGGACTGACAGTAGGGACTTTGAATGTTGGGACTATGACAGGGAAGGCTAGAGAGTTGGTTGACATGATGCAGAGAAGGAAGGTGGACATACTGTATGTCCAGGAGACCAGGTGGAAAGGTAGCAAGGCTAGAAGCTTAGGAATAGGGTTCAAGTTGTTCTATCATGGGTCAGATAGGAGGAGAAATGGAGTAGAAGTTATCCTGAAAGAGGAGTTTGTGAGGAATGTTCTGGAGTTGAGAAGACTATCAGACAGGTTGATGATTCTGAAGCTGGAAATTGAAGGAGTGATGTTCAATGTTGTTAGTGGTTATGTCCCACAGGTAGAATGTGAGTTAGAAGAGAAGGAGAAATTCTGGAGAAGATGAAGGATGCAGAGCATCCCAGAGTGGTGATGCAGATTTGGTCTTCAGGACAGGAACACAGAAGGACAGATGGTGGTAGACTTTGCAAAGAGGAGGGAAATGGCTGTGGTGAACACTTTCTTTCAGAAGAGGCAGGAACATAGGGTGACGTACAAGAGTGGAGGTAGAAGCACTCAGGTGGACGAAATCTTGTGTAGACGTTGTAATCTGAAAGAGACCAGTGTTGTAGGTGTTGGTAGGGGAGAGTGTAGCCAGACAACACAGGATGGTGGTGTGTAAAATGACGCTAGTGGTGAGGAAGATGAAGAGGACAAAGGCAGAGCAGAGGACGAAGTGGTGGAAGTCCAGGAGTGTATACAGAGAAAGAGGTTAGTGGGACACAGAGACGATTAAAGAGACTAGACATGAGTACAGGGAGATGCAGCGTAAGGTGCAGGTAGAGGTGGCAAAGGCAAACAAAGAGCATATGAGGACTTGTATGCTAGGTTGGACAGTAAGGAGGGAGCTGATTTTTAAGAACAAGGGAGATGTGCACAGCTGTGGCAACTACAGAGGAATAAAGTTGATGAGCCAAACAATGAAGATGTGGGAAAGAGACGGTTCAGAGCAACGGAGAGTGTGGAAAAGAGGTGAAGAGGCGAGTGCAGGCAGGTTGGAACAGATGGAGAAAAGTGTCAGGTGTGTTGTGTGATAGAGTATCAGCGAGAATGAAAGGAAAGATGTTCAAGACAGTGGTGAGACCAGCGATGTTGTTCGGCTTAGAGACAGTGGCACTGAAGAAAAGACAGGAGGCAGAGCTGGAGGTAGCAGAGCTTAAGATGTTGAGGTTCTCTTTGGGAGTGACAAGGTGAGTGAAGAGGATGCAGAGGACAGAGTTAGATGGAGGCACATGATTCACTGTGATGACACCTGAAAGGAAACAGTCCAAAGGAAAAGAAGAAGATTGTCCTACTGAAAGGCCTAAATTTAGAAGGCAGTGAAAAGAGTAAAAGATCATTACATTTGAAGCTAACAGTATAAGTGGAGGAAGCAGCATCTTTTGTCTTGGCTCAGATTCGTCCTGTGTAGACCTGCATTTACTGCAACCTGGTCAATCCAGGCCACGTCAACGCAGTCAGTACAAACAAAGTCGTGTTTTGTACAGGTTGTAAAGACCTGAAGCCAATTAGTGATATTGGGATACTGCAGAAACAAAGCCTGACTTTAAATATTAGTAGACTGTTAGAAATGAGATGTTACCTTCTCATGAGCTGCCAGAGCAGAGCGAGGGTGAGGGTTCGATTCCCTTCTTTCAGGTCCTGACCCGCGATGCCAACCAGGGAGAATTTGGCCTCTTTCTTTCCCAGCTCCACAGCATAGTTACAATTCTCGAGCTGGATCAGACAGAACAGGGTTTAGACTTCAGACCGGGTGAATTTGTTCACTGCAACAGATTTTGTGCTAAATACACTTTGTATCTTCTTGTTCTTGTATTGAACACTTTGATTCTATTACTGTGGAACACACTGTAAACTTTTTCCTCAGCAGCATTTTTCTTGACTTCCAAGGCTGGATTGACAACAGGCTGAATGTTAATTAGCTGTCGTACCTTCTTCATGTTGCCACCCAGTTTAGAATACGGGGGCTTGTTGACTTTGTCCCAGTCCACCGGTACCTTGATCTTTTCATACAACTGGAAGATCACTATGGCATCATCAATGTCTCTGGAATAAAGACACATTTCAAATTAGACTCCTGAGTGGCAAACACAACTTCCCTCAGATCCACCTTTGTGTCTGCATTTTACTTCTCTCCTGAACTCTTACTCCCTCTTGTAGGAGTTCTCACAGAAATAAGTAGAGTTTCTTCAGTTCAATGTGTTGCCTGTGTCTTAATGATGAAAGCTACATTATCCCAGTGTTGTATGTGAGGAATGACGTGAAGGCTAATCAAGCCAAATGTCTTTACCCATAAAGGTGGTTGACACGAGGGTTGACCCCCAGTGAGTTCATCCAGTTCCTGAAGGTTCGCTCCTCCCTGGTTTCCCCTGTAGGAAAACATCAGTGCACTGAATAAAACCACAGAACTACTGAGGTAATTTATGAAGAAGCATAAAGGTCAGACTACAACTCACCTTCGATGGAGCTCCAGTCGATGTCCTGGTTCTCTGGTTTCTTTAGAGCCGGATACTTGTTAAACAGATTGGCAACAAAGGCCAAGTTGAGTTTGGGGTTACCCCTGACGATGTCCGCCGGCATGACGAACTGTTTGCTGCCGAGCCGATCTGCCTGTTCCAACATTAACTCTGCGCGCTTCAGGTCATCTTTCTCCTGCAGAGATGATGAGAATGATGAAGAAATGCCCAACGATCTCAGGAAATGCCATGATGCTTTTAAACTGAATTCCTGACCGGTTCTTTCACAATTCTCTTACCCTGATTCCTGACATGTCAATGGCAATGGGGGGGATTCCGTCCTCGTCTCCTTTAGGTGCAACCTGATTCAGCAGGTTGTAGTAGGCCTTTGAGTCCTGTAAAACACACAAAAAAACTGCAGATCATCATTTGTTCTTTTAACAGAAATAATGAAGGGAGAAAGAAAACATCATGGTACATCGTGGGAAGGGGCTGGGACATGCATTAAGTCACCTTGATGTCGGAACTGAAGTTGTTGATCTTGGGGCTGCCGGCCTGCTCCAGGTGATAGTTGGCCCATCGCAGTAGCAGCTCCTCAGGAGAAAGCTTCATCAAATCCTCCAGACTCTCTCCATCACGCAGCAGGGCGATCAGAGCTGCACATGAGTAAACATCCATATGTTAAAACATCTGCACGACACACTGACATCTCCTGTTCTAGAACACTGGTCAAAACTCCAAAGTCACTAATACATTTTGG
Source organism: Channa maculata (assembly GCA_020496755.1). NCBI lineage: Eukaryota > Metazoa > Chordata > Actinopteri > Anabantiformes > Channidae > Channa > Channa maculata. The sequence continues at coordinate 25,624,373 of CM035609.1, read as the reverse complement.
GAAATATGCTTGTTCGCTTTAAAAACAGGTCTATGTCCAGTACTTTTTTTAAGGAAAGAACTTGAGTTTGTATCTCTGCTGGCAACCTCATGGTCTCAGACTCTACATTATTGTTTTTGTTGGGATTTAACATAAGAATAACTTTAGAGGAACTGGTAGAGGGAGTTTTTCCTCTTAAGACAGAGCCAGGCTTTGATTTCCTGCTTTTTCCAGTATTTATGCTAAGACATGTCAACATAGATGGACACAATTTCACAAAAAGACCTGTAAACTCTGTTAATTCACACACCTTCATTCTTGCTGAGCTCAATGTCAGCAAACAGTCCAATCTTGATGACCTGCCACAGCAGACCCAGAACCAGGTGCTGCCTGCCCTCCTTCAGGTCCTCAGCTCCGATGTTCACCACATGGCAGCCAATGGCCGATGCCGAGTTCAGAGCCAGGTTCAGGTTCTCCTGTTAGACAAAACAGAACAATACGGGTGTAAAGACAGAGCAGGGGACACAAGCTGTCATCAGACTGAAGCAGACACTTCCTGTCCTCACCTGGATAGTAAAGGGAGTGAGCTTCTTCTTGTTGATGGTTCTCTCGTCGATGGTGTCGGAGACAGACAGGTTGATCATCTTACTGAGAAGTCAGACACATTTACATAATAAAGCACAAACAAAAACTAAAATGAAATCGTCTTTGACTTAATACATTTACTGGACAAGACAAGGTTTGGTCCAGAAATGCATAGTTCCTAGAGGAAGGATTAGTCGGACTTTGTCTGACTATTACCTAAACGTACCAACAGAAACCCACAGAAATACTTCCTTACTAATAGAAGTCCTGCATGATCCCACTTAAGTCAAAGTACAGACGTGATATCAAAAAAAGAAGCATTTAAAGTAAATGTACGCAGTTCCTGTGTGATGAGCGATAGTACAGTATTAAAGTAGTGGTGTACCAGAGAATGATTCCATCTCCCATCGCAGTGAACAGGTCGTCGTTGTTGGGATTCATCGGCAAAAGATGTTTACAGTCTGGATCCTTCTCCAGAGCTTTGTTGATCCAGTTCACAAACGCCACCTTCTCCTCCTCTAATAATACGTCAAGTTTTAAGAGGGTTTTTCATTAGTTAAGGCTCAAACACAGACATTGTACCATAACGTGTTTGTGGGTTACACACCTGAGTAGGAGTGCTGAGTCCCTGACTGGTCCGAGGTTCCTGCCACGCTACGGATTCCTTCAGTCTTGTTGATCGCCTTCCTGAAGGTCTTTGCCACCTCTGTGCTCTTTAGCCCATGGACAATCTGAAGGTTCACATTAGGAAAAATAAAGGAAGGTTTAGCTCTGACGTCATGAAGTATTTTTACCCTGTGCTGTAAAAACCCAACCCTGCACCCTCTGTTTCCACTGGATTTCTGTGTCTGATGTGAACCTGTGAACTCACCTGAGTGAACTCGTCAAAGGTGAGCTGGTCACTGGTCTTGGTCAACTCCTGGACAATCTCTCGAATCTTGTACCCGGGCAGAGGCAGGTTGGCAGCTCTGAAGAGTGTGTTGAGTTCGTCTTTGCTGATGAATCCATTGTTGTCCACATCTGGAGAAGACGGACAAAACACAACTTTATTCACTTTTCATTACACTTTGGAATCTGTTCATCTTTGACTAACAGGATAGTGTTTAGGTCCTTTGACCAAAAACTGGACCATGAGACCAGTTTGGTTTTAGTCTCACTGAAGCAGAAACACTAAACAATAACTGGTTCCCTCACCAATCTTGGCGAAAGCTTCTCTAAGCTCCTCCAGTTCCTCTGGGGAGATCGGTGTGGTGGCAGCCATGTTGTGAAACTGAAACTGACACAGAGCAGAAACGACATCGTGAAATAATGGGTCCAAGTCTGAGCTGTTTGAGAGGATGTTGCAGGAAATGAGGAACCTGAAAAGGGGTCTGATTTTCTACTGTGATGCAAACTGAAATTTCTCATTTCTGCCAACCGAAAACTTCCTGCTTCTGCTGCACTTCCTGCGTCACTGAGAATCGCTGCTTTGTTCTTTAGTGCTGTGTGGAATAAGATCTGATCAGGACAGAAGTATGTGGACAGAATTAAGTGATATTACAAATGTGTGCTACAAATAAAAACAACTTGTCCAGGCCACAAAATACTGTCAACTTCCTGTGCTTCGGGTTTTTCAAAGACGTGGATCAGCTGTGAAAAACCGAGCTGTTTGTGCTGTGACTTTTCTAAACATCTAATTCACAAGTACAGTATATATGCTGTGTTTAGATGCTAATGGAAACATCAGACTTCTGGTTTCCCACCACATTCGTGTGCAGAACAGTATTTTAGAAGGCTACCAACAGATGCAGATGCACACTGTTCTTCTCTCACTTGTAACAGCCACAGGTATAAGTTAAGGACAAGGAGCTTGTTTGTCAGAGAGACAGAGTCTGAAAGCTTTGATGCTGAAAGAGACAGAGCTCAGTTGTCCACACACTCAGGGCAGGACTGATGATGTCCATCCTGCTGGAGGAACAGAATGTAAAGCATATGCATCCAAAGAAACTGAGCACAGTAAAACAGAGTAAAGGTTTGTCAACACAAGAGTCTAATCTTTGCAGCATCAATAACAGGAACAAGCAGACAGGAACTGATGTCAATCCTGGACACTGAACAGACTTAATCATATATAGAATGATGAGTAAAGCCTGTATCCGGCAAAGATCTGTGATAGGATAAGTAGTGTTTGCATTTGTGTGAGAACAGAGGGACTTTACATGCAAACTGAAATCTTTAGCAGCTTCTTCTGTTCTAAGCCCAAGTTTAATAAACCTAAAGAAGTTGAGTTTATCATCACTGGAAGAGATGAAACACTACAGCTGCCTCATCCTCTGCTGCAACATTTGAATTTCTGCAACACAAAATCTGTGAAGACGGACGGACGGAGGAGCTGATGTATGAGCTCGACTGTTTCCTGTATGAGAACACTTCCATTTTTACCAGTTTTCCACTTCCAGTAAAATCACCGTAAAAAGCAAGAGTTAAAAACAAGCTGAACTAAATTTCTTACATGGCTAAAACTGAAAGACCAAACCACAGGACCACACAGTTAAGAAGAAGTGTTCTTGGTGTTGAAAGCACTTCCTTTACAAACTCCTTACAAACACTTGTTTTGGCATGTTGCTCAATGATTTTTATTCACTGCACGGCTGCAGAGGTGCCACTTCAGCTCCAGCTCGCACAAAATGATTTGGGTTAAACTTCAAACTTAACATTGTCTGGGCTCCTCTCTCCAGCTCCTGCATCCTGACCGGCTGCAGCTCTGCCATGAATTCTACTTTTACAAGTTAAAACTGTCAGAAAGGGGATAATTTTATGTATTTATTGTTGTTGTCATAGTGGGTGGCAGAGTCACTGGAGTCCATTACAGGAAGAGGTGGTTCTAATGTTTTGCCCCCTCATTCACTTTAAACAGGTCATTTGCATTCTGGGTTATTCTGAGAAAGACTATTTCCAAGGTGTTTATAGACTCATTACATTTAGTTTTCTTAAGATAACCTCTATGTCATTTCTGTCCTCACACCTCGGAAGCCTAAATGTGGGGTGTGTGAATGTGGCTGAAGTAAGAAGTGACTTCAGCAGCTCGGCTCTGCAGAGAAGCAGAAACGAAACTTCGCTGAGCTACAGTGCTGCTCTCAGTCTTTAATCTTCACATCTCATTGGCTCTGCTGGAGCTAATTGTAGGCAGATGACTCAGGCTGACATTTAATGTGTGACTGAGCCGCTTCTCTTTGCTCTACTTCGCTTTTTCTTCCCACAGCTTCAACTTACTTTTTGTTATCAGTTAATATTTAATTTTACTATTAGAAAACACTTCATCAGGGTTTTGCAGCTTCACCAACCTAAATTAGGACGACACAGGCTAAATATCACAAATATCACATATGTGTGTCACAGGCTAATCTACATAAAAAATATTGATTTTACTTAAAATACTTTAAATAATAATAATTAAATGAGTCATGATAAGTGTTTGTACTGCTGAACCCACTGAGGATCAACATCCGTTCTGCAGCTCTGTGCAGTTTTTAGCCTCTGTTGGAGCTGCAGTAGCTTCATATCTGTGTCCTCCAGGAATTAAGGGATTTATGTCCAATCAGTGTGTAAATGTGTTAATAAGACAATTATCTGCACACTTCCTTATTTCTGTGTTTGAGGGAAATATCTAGTCATAAGAGTCATAAGAGTCATAAAACTAAAGGCAAATGTCACTGCTGAGTTGCACTTTTCTGATTTTGTCACCAGATACATGAGTGTAATCCAAGACAAACACCTCTGAAATAAGACATCTTGAAAATACTGCAGTAAATGTGCATAGGTAGCAAATACGAATAAATCTGTACAGCAACTATGAATTAGTGTCGTCTGCTTCCTGCTCAGAAAGACCACCTACAAACTCAAAACGGTGTGAGGAAGCTGATTCCAGTCGGGTGATCAGTTAAACAAAGTTTAATCTGCAGGTTATAACTTCCTGATCAGTGACAATCACAACATGCTTCATAGTGAAGGACGAGAACACAGTATTTTCAGCTTCAGTCGTTTTCACTGAGGACAGAAAAAGTTAAAGCATCATTTAAACCTGTAAGTAAAAGTACCATGGTATAGTTAAAGTACTCAGAATGACTTATTTTGAAAATATTGTACAGTATATTCTTCAATTCTAATTACTGCTGATTTAATGTGTTCATCACGTTGTTGTTGCAGCAGAAAACTGAGTTTAGTTACTTTATAATCTAATATTAACTTGTAATAATGCATCTGTCAGCTTCCATGACATGTGGTGGAGTAAACTGTAGTAAACAGTGGTCTGGGTAACTAGGTAGTTTTACTTAAGTGCAATGGTATAATTTGTACTTTCACTCCACTATATTTATGTGATGACTACAGTTACTTTTCACAATAAAACTAAACAAAAGCTGATATTTTTACTAAAGTACCATTAGGAATGCAGGACAGCATTTCTGCACTGTGGTACTGCTACTTTAGAAAAGGATCTGAGCAGTAAAATAAAGGGAAATGCTGCAGTTAGGGCTGTTAGTTACTATAAAATGACTTCAGACAGTGAAGATGCTGCTCTGTCACATGATGTCTTTCCTCCATCCAGTCAATAAAGTCCAGTGAGAGTCCTGAGCTCATATTAGACTCAGTTCACACTGGCTAAATTTTATTTTTATTTTTTGCAATTCAGGTGAAGCTAACCACAAACTTCCTTTTTCAGCTCGCTGCAGTGGTTTAACTTCCTCTCCTCTGGCCTGCAGGCCTCACTCTGCCACTAATGGCTGTTGTATTCTTGTTTCTGCAGCTTTGAATCATTTAAAACTACGTTTAACAACATAGGAAAGGCAGGTGTCGAGTGTGAGCTGTGGGTTTGGGTTCTCGCTAAGCGCGGGAAAACTGAGAACAGCCGAGCCGCAAGGAAGCTGACGAAAGCTTGAGGTTGAGCAATAAGAAATGCAACCTCATGTGATTACAAACCCAGTTCCACACTTTGCCTTCCTCTCTTGTCCCTCTTTCACAGAAACAACAAAAATAAATAAGTAAATAATAATAAATCAAAGTTTCCATCAAGTTTGTCGAGCGGTGATGCCTTCAGGGACCACACGCACTGACCCGAGGCCACCTAAACTTGTGCTTCTTTACCTGTGAGGTGAGGTGGTGAGGAGGCTGGAGATGTCCGGGCGTGGAGGAGTATCAGCTGTGTCTGCTTCTGTCACTTGGTTCGTCTGGCTGCTGCTCAACAGCTCCACAGGCAGCACGCTACTCGGCAGAGAGAGCAGGGCGACGACACATGTATTCAAATCTACGAGGAAGGAAGTGACACGCAACACTTCAGAAACAGTAATGAAAGGCGTTTTGTCTTTATATGGCAATGCAAGGCTGGCTGTAAGGTAAACCCCCCCCCCACACACACACCCTGGATTGGAGAGATTGTGGATTTAGGAGTCTTTAATGAAGATGGTAAAGACTGAACCACTTCATCTGTGGCAGCTGTTTAACAATTACAGGGAAAAGGATGAAACATTTATTTACCCCATGATAACTGAATGAAACAATGACTTTCTGAATAGACACAGGCACCCAGAGAGAGACAGATCTGTGTAGAGGTGATCTTACTTGTATCCGGTGGTCCAACAATTATCTCCTCCAGAGATCATGTATGATGAACACTGAAAATGTACTGTATTCCACGTTTCTCGACTCAGCCGATAACAGACAAAAATACTATAAAGGCAAAGATCAAAGCCATATGATGTCAGTAATGACATCATCAGCACACTTCAGTATATCAGTATACTTGTTAATCTAATTAACCTTACAATACACAGCATAAACTAAAGCACAGAAAACCCTGACTGGCTCTGACATACTTGGCCCCTAATTGTGCTCCAATATTAGAAACATTAACAAAAGTACTTATGCACAAAAACACAAAACAAATCCAGAAATAACCCACAAACATCATGACTAATCTTCTATGGTGTTTTCTCTTTCCTCTGGTGTCAGAGGTCACCAGCACAAGGGGCAGCTGTAGTTGGTAAGGCAGTTGACCACGGACCACAGGGTCAGTGGTTTGATCCCTGCTCCCGGCTACATGTCGAAGTGTCCTTGGGCAAGACACTGAACCCCAAGTTGCTCCTGGTGGGTCAGGCGGGCACCTTGCATGGCAGCCACTGCCATCGGTGTGTGTGTGTGTGTGTGTGTGTGTGTGTGTGTATGTGAATGGGAATCAACATTGTAAAGCGCTTTTAGCACTTAACACTCTGTAGGAGATCAGTATTTACCATTGTCTCATTCTGATTGTTGGAGAAGACAGACCTGGGTTATGGGTCTGTGGAACTCGGTCCTCGTCTTGATACGAGGCTGAAGGACTAGAGCACGTTCATCCTTTTCTTGTGATTTTGACAATCACCCAGGAGTTTCAAGGTAACTCATCAACAATCAACACAATGTCCCCAGGAACAAAACTTCCATTTGCATTTGTCCATTTTTGACGCCTTTGGAGCTCATGCAGATATTCTTCAGCCCAACGTTAAAAGAGATCTGCCATATACTGGACTTGTCTCCATCTATGGCAGGCGTAAAGATCACCTTTCTGGAAAACTCCCACAGGTAACGATAGTTGGGTTTTTACGAGAAGAAGGGGAGACACAGAACATGGTGATCCACGTCTGTTCCTTTAAATAGCTGAGCCGAACTGCCTCTCTTGTAACAAACCTTTGTTATTCAGTGTTTCCTTGACAACTTAAAAGATAAAGTACAAAGGCAAACATTGCTCATACAGCCTGGTTTATGCTAAACGGGTCGAGGTCAGTTTTTTTATGAGTCAATTAGTGAGTTACCAAACCACAGAGATGAGGACCTTTTAGATGTGAGGCGACAGCACTAGTCCCTCCATCACCCCGCTCCCACATAATCTAAAAGAAATGCAACACTACTAGACTAGAAAGATGAGCAGGTGCTCAGTGAATGAATTCAGTTGTAATTAGATTCTTGGTTGTTTCAGGAAATATTAAAAAACAGGTTAAATTCATCCAACAGGACATCAGAACCACCCTCCAGGTGCCAGCACCGGGCGAAAAACCTGAGTCAGAACCTGTTAAATATCCAACTTTAAACTCCTTACCAAACCTTAACACACCTCACTGTCTGACCCAACCTCTAAACTTGCTTCAAACCTGAACCCTCAAACCTGGAACCCTCAAACCGTGGGACGGTCTCAACCCAGACAAAATGTGCGCTGTAGGCTGTTTCAGACACACTGTGACATGATCACATGAAGGAGTTTTACCAGTTCCTGTTGCTAAGGACCTAGGACAGAAAACATCTCTGCATTTACTCTCACTTACTGGTTAAAATCTGATTTCCTAAACGCTTCTGACCTTCAGCAGACTTAGTGTAGATTACTGTGTAAGATCACCAACTTTCTGTCAGTTAATGGATGAACTTTTGTTTTCCTTGGGTCAGTTACTAATAAAAACATGGTGCACACACCAGGGTCAAACCTCTGACTGTGGGGGTCTTGATGTTAAAATGATTTTGATTCACAGATGATTTGTAAAGCACTTTTCCTCACTGGCTCTCGCTTGTTCATCTTAAGGAAGATGTGAATGCTCATTAAAAACAAAACAAAAAAAAAACATCTGTGGAAACAATCTTACTTGTATCTGGTTGTCCAACAATTATCCACTTCTTGCTTGTAGTCTGTTCTATCAGCTCTAATAGCTGCACCTTGTAGCTCCTATAGCTGTGTTTGTACAACAACTAGTTAAACATAGTTAAAAGGCAGTAATAGAACATCATTAATGACATCATCAGTACACGTTCATAAGCTTCTTAATCTAACCAGCCTCACAATACACAACAAACAAAAACAGAGGAAACCCTGATTGGCTCAATCAACCTCATCATTTTCTTTTTTGCCTAAGTCAGCTTTTAGCTTATATTTGTTTTTTTTTTTTATTTGTATGACTTAGGCCATTACTTTAAGATGGTGAAGGTATGCTTTTATTTTTGTTACAGATCTGAGAAAAGTAAAGGAACTGGGCGAATGAAACAATAATGTGAAGCTATTTCTGTGGAAAGTCTCATGGTAAAACACAACTGCTGAATCAGTCAGTGACGTGCATTAGCTGCGAGCTCAGCTCTTTCATCAACAGTGCCTCAGAGAATTCCGATTATCATTGGCTTTCGGCTTGTCCCTTCAGGGTTCGCCGCACCGCACATTGATTTGGGATGAGGCCAGATGCCCTTCCTGCCATTTTATCTGTGCTCGCGACCAGCACCAACATCGCCCGTGATTGCTGGAAAGGGTCACACCTGGTGAGGTGGGATTTGATTCTGCTGCATCTCAACCCGATGCTCTATCCATTGATCCATTGATCCACCGAGCCACCAGGCCCCCAGATGCGGAAATTCAGATCAAACTGTGTGAATTAGGTGAAGCCATGTTTGATATTATAGACAGTCAGTCCCTGAGGGGTCGTGATCTGCTTCTTCTTTTTTTTGTGTAATAAATAGATAATAACTAATGAGGGACTAATGTGCAGTAAGACTGTGTGATGACACTTCATGAATCCACATGAATCCCAGGTGGACTGAGGCTGCCCCCACTTTTAAATCGGGCTGATCAAAGTATCATGAGGGGAACCAGCAGACAGGAAGCTGACACCCCCTTCCCGAGGGCAGCCCCACCCACCCCTGTGCGGCCTGATTCCTCCACCCTGCTTATGAACACAGTCAGTGAGAGCTTCCCTTGTAAACTTCCACGAACCCAGCAGAGGAACCCCCTGCTGGGGCTCCTTCAGAGTGGTAACACTGACTGCACTTTATTCCTCAGACTTTTTATTATTCTACGGGGGGGAATGTTACCTTCCATTGAAGCTTATGTTTTCCTTCATATCACACAAACTCCAAAAAAAAGGAACTTGTGTTTGGCAGATACATGCTTCCGAGCTCCACCACCCCCTTCTTCAGAACCACAATGGTTCCCAGTTTGAACAGACTGAACTCTCAGCTCAATATCACCTAACCAGATATTCCTGGTTCCCAGATGATGATACAATACTAACATGTTGCAAGTGTACAAGTGGGTTTTTCCTCTGAACTTTAAAGATACAGTTTATTTACAGTTTATCTTTAACTGAACAGTTAAAGATAAATAAGTGTAATTATGAAAAATCTTGTGACAAAGAGCAAAGAAAAGTGGAATAAATGAAATGATATATTTGCAGTAAAACAGTTTTTTCTTTTCTAATCCATTATGTGTTTACATTGTGTATCACAGCTGTTTCTATTTATTATGTTATATTATAAAATCCTGCCCTTTAGCGTGAAGCTGTTGTAGAATAATCACTCTACCAATATCTCAAAGTACATTACTGGAATTGTGTAGTAAATATTAGTTTCAATACTCTATTTATATTTTAAAACTTTAGTGTTTAATGCTTTTGCCTTTGGGTTTGATAAAGTACTACAACCTACCTACATGTCAATGAGCAGCCACAGTAAACGGTAAATGTTCTGCACTTATATAGCACTTTTCTACCTATTGGTACTCAAAGCGCTTTACACTGCTTCTTATTCACCCATTCACACTCACAATCACACACACACACACACACACACACACACACACAGATGGGGGAGCTGCTATGCAGCTGGCCAACACTCACCGGGAGCAACTAAGTTGGGGTTCAGTGTCTTGCTCAAGGACACTTCGACATGTGACCGAAGGAGCCGGGGATTGAACCAACAACTGAGAGATTGGTGGACAACCGCTCTGTAGTCATGTTGGCGTACAGTCATACTCAGGCTAATACACGGGATTTTGATTCTTTAGAGAAATATGCTGATGAAGTAAATGTAAATGCAGTATTTTGAAACTTTGGTATTGGTACTTTTACTAAAGTAGACGTACAGCAGAGTCATTTTACATAACTAACGTCATGTGCTGATGACGTGTGTGTAAACAAAAGGTCAGCTGACTTCTCACTGCTTCCGCTAGTGAAGCATTTTTGAAAATGGCAGGACACGACCACCAGCACCACCTGTCTCTGTGTTTCTGCGACTTTATGAGGTAAATGTGTCCCCACACCGAACTGATTTAGCTTTGAAGAAACGCAATGTCCCACTCAAATAAAGTCCGGCCACTGGGTGAGCCGACAGGCAGCTAACAGCTAACTTTAGCCTGACTAGCAGCTAACAGTCCAATCCGTCCTCAGGTTGCTCTGGTCCCTGGTTGTTCCCTGCGCCTACCTCAGCCTGCTTCTGACCCTGGTCCTGCTGCTGCTGCTGCTGGGGCTCCGCATGTGGCTGCAGGGCCGCCGCAAGGCCCGACGTGCTAAGGACGGAGGCCCCACGGTGGCTTTCTTCCATCCGTACTGCAACGCCGGAGGAGGCGGGGAGCGGGTGCTGTGGTGCTCACTGCGGGCCCTCATGAACCGGTACAGAGGACTTAGCTGTCTGTCCATCCTGTGATAACAGTACACTAAAGTGTGTGGACACCCTGTCGCCCTGTCCATATACTATAGCGTGCGCTTGATCAGTGTACAAATACTTTTTTACCAGTGAAAGTCCCGAATGGCAACATCATCATCTGTTTAAGTACCAAAAGTTAAAGCACTTATTATTGAGAATAAAGTATTATTAGATGTTGATGCATTAATGTTGCAGCAGGTTGAGGTGGAGCTGATTTCAACCACTTTATGTACTTTATGAGAGCTGCTTCTTCCACAATAATGCACCAACGGTTGTTAGTTCATTAGATTCTTGTTTAAATTTTGCATCTGTAAATACAATAGCGAAGTAAAAAATACAATATTTAACTCTGAAATGTATTGGAGTAAAGTACTTCTTTTCCTTTCAGCTGTTCCCATTCAGAAGTTGCCACAGCGCATCATGTGCCTCCATCTAACCCTCTACTCTGCATCCTCTTCCCTCACTACATCCATAAATCTCCTCTTTGGTTTTCCTCTAGACCTCCTGCCTGGCAGCTCCAACCTCAGCATCCTTCTACTGATATATTCACAGCTTTTCCTCAATCTGGCCTCTCTGACTTTATCTCCAAAACATCTAACATGAGCTGTTTGAAAAACAAAACCTCAAAAAATGTTATCGTAATCACTTAACCTTTAGATTATTATCAGAATTAGTCAGTTCATATTTATGTTTGTAAAATGTCAAAAAATAGAACCATTTTGTTACATAGCGACAGAAGCAATAGAGTAAAATATACAGACTCACTAGAGTTTTATTTCTCTCCTCACCTCAGTTACCCTGGGGTCTTCTTTGTGGTTTACACGGGCGATCAGGGAGTAACTGGCGAGCAGATCCTGGAAGGAGCAAGGCAGCGTTTCAACATCACGCTGCCTCGACCAGTTGCCTTCATCTTCCTGCGCCACCGTGTGCTGGTGGAGGCCTCTTCGTACCCTCACTTCACTCTGCTGGGCCAGAGCGCCGGCTCCATGTTCCTCGGTAAGGCCGGGTCTTCAGACTCTTAAATTCATTTCCCTCCTGCTAAGACTTAAATAGTCTTTAATCTCATTAACGTGTGTGTGTGTGTGTGTGTGTTTAGGCTGGGAGGCCCTGACGGCCTTCGTTCCTGATCTGTACGTGGACTCGATGGGCTATGCCTTTACTCTGCCAATCTTCCGCTACCTGGGAGGCTGTAAGGTGGCCAGCTACGTTCATTATCCCACTGTCAGTACTGACATGCTGTCTGTGGTCAGAGAGAGGAACCCCAGGTAACACCACACACACATACCTGTTGAGCAAAACACTGTGGGCAGGAATGTGAGCAGCTCTCTCTTTTGTAGACAGGGATCAGTAAAAATAGCTACAATAACTATTACTTCTTCTGATTGAACTATCCAGACATTGAAACTAGGTGCATCGCAACACATGTTACGGTCTTAGTCGTGGACAATTATGAGATTTGAGAATGAGAAGCATTGCATATCGCTGAAACTGGGTTTTAATGTAACCAGTTTATATGGATGTACACCATCCTTCCTGACTTCTTTGTTCCAGGTTCAACAACGCTGACTTTATCTCCAGGAACCCACTACTAAGTGCAGTGAAGGTGGTGTACTACTGCTGCTTTGCTCTGCTGTATGGCCTGGCTGGATCCTGCAGCGATGTCATAATGGTAAACTCCACATGGACGCTGGGACACATCCTGGCTCTGTGGCGCTGCCCCAGCCGCACCAGCATTGTCTACCCACCCTGCGATGTCAGGGCCTTCCTAGATGTCCCACTGGAGGAGGAGGACGAGGAAGATGAGATGGAGGAGGGCTGGGAGGAGCTGGGGCAGGAGCTTAGGAGTGGAGAAGAAGTAGGTGGAGGTGGAAGGGGAGGGGACAGGAAGTGCCACTCCATTGTGTCGGTGGGTCAGTTCAGACCAGAGAAGGACCACCAGCTGCAGATTCGGGCGTTCAGCAAACTGTTGGACAGTAAAGGAGAGGGTCCTGGCGGACGAGAGATGCTGCGGCTTTTGCTGATTGGTGGATGCAGGAACCAGGAGGATGAGGAGAGGGTTCTGATGCTGCGGGGACTCTGTCAGGAGCTTGGGGTGTCGGACCGAGTTGACTTCAAGCTCAACGTTCCCTTTGAGGAACTGAAGAGAGAGCTGGTGACTGCTACCATTGGTCTGCACACCATGTGGAATGAACACTTTGGCATCGGTGAGAACAACATGTCACTTGTTACACACACATTATTGTACATATGTAGATACGTTACATTCAAATTTTTCTAAAAATTGGAAACATGGATAAAACATATAACATGTTTTAACAAAAGCAAAATGTTTGTAAACTCGCTAGTCCTAAAAACTTGATATAGGTAACTCGGTTAAACAAATGAGACAGAGAAAGGTTAAATCTGCATCTTTACTGTCACTGTCTGATGTTGACAACATAGGTTTGTACAAGTGTGTTTTGCCTCTTAAACTGTTCACCAAACTGATGTTGTGCACAAATACAATCAAGAATAAAATGGAGCAAAAAATACAAGAGTTCGAAACCTGTAAAATACCTAACCAGCATATGGGAAATGCATTCTGATGCTAATCCATTAAGAGATTAAAACTAAACTCAGAATTCTAAAACAAACAGGGAGCTGATGAAGGGCCCTCAGAACAGGGGTAATGTTTTCTCTGCATTAGATTTCAGTTGGATGCTATGCAGGCGCGTTCGAGCCACAGCTGTTGCAGTCGCTCTCCTTTTAATTTATTCTTCCCTTTTCATATTTTTAATGTAGTATTTTATTATAGTAAAGTAACCAGATTGCTGTGTAAAGCTCAGGCTCTCTGATCATGTGGTTTGAGGGAGTTGTTATCTTTGGGTTTATCATCACTGAACTTTTTCTGCTTCAAGCTGTGACCAGGGCATCTGGAGCTGGAGCCGCTCATTTGTTTACGGTTGGGAACAGCTGATCGGGCTGCAGCAGACCGGCACCGTGAATTTAAATTTCGTTCTGACTTTAAACATCCCGGACGAAATAAGAAGAAAAACAGCGGAGGTCGCAGAGCTGGTAAAAAGCTGAAGGGTGGAAAAGTAAACAGGCGAGTGAGGGTGAGAAGATTACAGCCGCCTCTCCCATCACTGGTTGTGGTCAACGTGAGGTCTCTGGAGAACAAGGTGGACGAGTTGACTGCAGTGGTGAGCAAGGAAAAAATCTCTCTCGAGTGTAAACTAATTGTTTCACAGAGACATGTCTGCAGGACAGTTTGTCCGACATTTGTCCGATGATAAGATTAAAACGCATGGGCCAATAAAATTAAGCCCTGAAGAACTCTGCTGGTGAATTCATCAAAGGACACGACAAGTCTCTTCCTGTAAGAAAATACTTAAACCACAATCTTAGAAGGAAAGCTGTTGATGCTTACCAGGCTGGAAAGGGTTAAAAAGAAGAGTTTATGCTCCACCCGCCGACTGTCTGCCAGATTGTGTACAAATGGAGAATGTTTAACACCACTGTTACCTTCCTCATCGATACAGATATGAATCCTGATGCGTACAAGCTAATTTACCAGGAAAATATCAAGGTTTCCACTTATGAACTGAGTCAAAGTCTTCACCTCAATCCTACAGAAATGGTGTGAAAGGCTGTGAAGCAGGGCATGTGGGAAGCCAACCAGCATCGCTCAGCTGAAGCTGCTCCTCAAAGAGGAATGAGCTGCAACCATCCAGGCCGATGCTGATAAGCAGTTACAGGAAGCGTTAGTTAGTTATTTCACACAGTTTAACCCCGGAGCATAAAGTGTATTCATCTTGTCTCATTTGTTTATTGGATTATGAATAATATTATTTTTGATGATAATCTGATCTATTGTACAGTCCTCCATGATCCACAGGGTCAGTGGTTCAACTCCCGGACCCTCCTGGTTACAGCCAATATGGGAATAGGTGGTTATTTTCAGTGCTGAGACATTTCCCCTTTAGCATGTTTGCCTTTCACTGAAGTGCATCATCCCTGATGTCTGCAGTAAATAGATCTACACCAACTGTCTCTGTCTGCAGGTGTGGTGGAGTGTATGGCTGCAGGAACCATTGTTCTCGCCCACAAGTCTGGAGGACCAAAGCTTGACATCGTGGTGCCGTACGAGGATGGGCAGACGGGTTTTCTGGCCGACAGCGAGGACAGCTACGCAGCCGCCATGGAGACCATCCTGGCTTTGTCTCCATCGGCCCGTCTGGAGATCCGTCGAAATGCCCGGCGCTCCGTGGAACGATTCTCCGACCTGGAGTTTGAGACTTGTTTCCTCGCTGCCACGGAGCCTCTGATGAGTAATCTGGAGCGATGAAGATGACCACACAAGGTCTAGTGTCCAGCGGGAGCCAGTAAGGGACTTTTTAAAATGAGGCTAATGGAGAGAGGATCATATCTATGTTCAAAATAATTTCCAGTGGCTTTAATTAAGTGTGAGCTCCAAATTACATATACAAAAATAAGTCAGTTGAGACAGACACAAACACTTCCTGTGACTCTGCAAGTGAGAATGAGAGTCTTCAGATCGAGCTGGAATCACAGAGATAAAGTAGATGAAGACACAGGTGGAGCTAAATAAATCTGTTTTCTTCTACGAATGATTCATGTGGACTTGACGCTAATATGACTTTTATTATTGTTCATGTTTCATGATGCTTATTAATGACTAACTCCTGAGTAGATGTGAAGGAGTTTGTTTTTGTATGTTGGGGGAGTTAAATGAGGTTTTGTGTATCTCTTAAAATCATGTCTGCGTTAAGATGAAGGCCAAATTTGTCTTATTTAAACATTGTCTTACTTCCTGCATTCCTGTTAGTGATGTGGTCCAGCCATGAAAATATAATATGTAAAATAATAACACAAGATTTATTTTGACAGAGAGAGTTCTTACTATTTAAGTCTGTCCATGTAGAGTTTAAAGGTAATAAATGCAATCATCAAACTTCTTCATTTTCCTTTGTGTGCTGTTATAGCCAAACCTGGTCTGAAGCTGTTGTTAAAAGATCATGATACACGATCACATTTCCGTTCAGTCATTTAGCAGATGGAGGAAGTCAAAGAGAAATCATCAAAACAAAGTCTTATCAAAGGAGTGTTTCCGTTTCATGAGATGCAAGTGCAAGAAAGGGCAGAAAGGAAGGTTTTTTTTTTTTAAATAATAAATAAAGAGTTCTGTTTTCAACAGTTTTTTTTTTATATTGGGAGTGAGTTTGCTGAGCGTGCAGAGTTTGGTAGCTCGTTCCACCATCGTGGGATCACTTCTGTGTGGTGCTGGGACCACCAGACGGGAGGGATCGTAGACCTGAATGTGGGAGTTGAAGTAAGCAGGAGCTGTTTCGTTGACCACCCGATAGGCAGGACATACTCAGTAGTAAGCTGCAAGGAAAAGACCAAAAATTAACAGTAATTGAGTCTAAGTACATTAGTCCAAACACAATTTAAAAAGCACCAATTGCTACAGACCAAACGTGGATAAATCTGCTAATGAAAATAGTTCCCAAAAACTATACCTCCACTAAATGAGTTTGATAACTATAGTTACTTTTCAGAATTAAATTAGTGAAGTACAGGATAATAAGAAGACTTAAATACAAAGCCATATGTAAAACGATTCACATGATTAGAACATCCAAACAGTGCTATAATCAGCCATGTCGTTACAAGCTGCAACATTAATGAGATGAACATATAAATGCATCAATAATAATAGTCCAATAATATTTTAACTGATGCAAATTGAGACATTTTACATACAGGAGGAACTAGTGGAACAAAGATAAAGCCTCGAGCACAGTGATGCTTTAGAAAATGGAGCTAGCAGGACAGCTTGGTTTTACAGAGGCTGATTAAAGGTGCACTGTAGATTCAGTGTTACTTACAGAACAGCGTTGGACCCAGAATAAAATGTTAACGTTTGTGAGCATTCAGTGGGGTTGATGCTGACGTGTTCTCATCTGTGTGAGACTCGCCCGAACACTCACAACGATGCTCATTTTCTCCAGCGTCTCCTGCAAGTTTATCCTCCACCTGTGGTTGGATCTGTTGAGCGTCTGCAGCACTCAGTGCTCCTCGCTCTGTCCCATCATCCTGTGTGTTTTCTGTCTCGTCCGAGCTGCCATCCTCTTTGACCAACAGGTTCTTCATGGAGTCTGCCACTGCTTCCCTCAGCTCATCCTCTGACTCCTCAAAGTTCCTGATGGGAGCAGATAAGTTAGAAACCATGTGCTTTGCTTCACCGTGTGTCAATGGAAAGTAGCCACCTTAACTTTTCTCCTTCACATGTTGATTATCTATTATTTTTGCATTTTGAAGTGGTTGGTTGGTGAACGTTTCCACACTTCTTTTTGACATTTTATAGACAAATAATTAGTTCATATGGAAAAACAATACTGAAAAAATGGCTAGTGACAGCCTTTGTTTTAAAGATCAGAAAATTCTCTCCAGAATAAAGATTAATTAACTGTAAAACCAAAATGGAGTCTTCAGCTATTGCTGGAACAATGACCTAAACAATGATTTGATTATAGCAGGCTGATATATTTTCTTAGGCAGACGAGTGTTTACTTACGTGTCGTCATCGTCTGATCTCGGATCCAATCGCTCTTCATCCATCTCCACGTCAGAGTCTTCCTCTTCTTCTTCTTCCTTTTCTCTGTCCTGCTCTGGCTCTGAATTGGAGAGAGAAGACATGTCAGTGTGAGATTGACTGAGTGTCCTGCAATGTAGAGTTGACAAATTTGCCTGTGTGTGTGTGTGATCAATGACCTGCAGCCACCAAGTCCAGAGTTGATGATTTGAGCTCAGCCTGAGCGAGAGCGTTCAGCAGGGTGTTGGGGGGGCCATCAACCCACTGTCTGCGACCTGCCACCTCCTCACCTAAAGGATACAAACATACTGCACTGTAAGAATACGGATTTCCTCAATATGAGCAATGTTTAAGTCCTTTTCAAGGTCCCCATTAGTCATTTAAAAGCTCAGAGTTTGAGAACATAAACCAGTAAAAGTTGTTTTATCAGTTAATGGTTGGTAATCTTGCCAATCATTCAATCTATCATAGAGTTAATATTTGTTACAAAAAAGTAAAACTAAATGATAGAAAATGTATATGAATGAGTATGAATTGTAAGATGTTAAATGTTTTGGGTTCCTTCAATAATTGACATTTTAAAAGAGGAAGAAGATGAGAGCAGAGAGCAGAGAACAGCAAAGAAAGCTTCAAAAAGATGAACCTGAAATGAGTCCACAGTAAAATGTGTTCATACAGACAGAGGCTTCATCATTAACTACAACCCCAATGTGTAAAACATAAATAAAAGCAGAGTGCAATGATTTGCAAATCTCATCAACCCATATTTTATTCACAGTAGAACATAAACAACATATCAAATGCATTTCCTGGAAAATATGAGCTCATTTTGAATTTAATGGCAGAAAGACATCTCAAAAAAAGTTGGCACAGAAGAAACAAAAGGCTGGAAAAGTAACTGCTGCAAATCAAAAACTAATGGAGGAGCATTTAACAACTAATTAGGTTAATAGTCAAAGTATAAAAGGAGCATTTCAGAGGTTGATCCTCTCAAATGTAAAGATGGAAAGAGGTTCACCAAACTGTGACAAACTGTGAACAATTTCAGAAAAATGTTCCTCAGTGTAAGACTTTGAAGATTCCAGCATCTACACTATATCATATCATCAAAAGAACACATTTCAATGTAAGTTAAATGTGTATCATGCAGCTTTAACGATATGTGAGCACGATCCAGAAATGCTGCCATGTTTTCTGGGCCAAAGCTCATTTAAAATGGTCTGAGGCAAAATAGAAAACTGTTCCTATGGTCAGATTAATCAAAATTTGAAATGTTTTTTTTTTTTTTTAAACCATGGACACTGTGTCCTGTGGGACTAAAGAGAAGAGGAACCATCCAGCTTGTTATCAGCACACAGTTTAAAAGCCTGGAGGTGCATTAGTACCTATGCTGTGGGCAGCTTACACATCTGGAAAGACACCATCAATGCTGGAAAGTACATAGAGGTTTTAGAGCAACATATGCTCCCATCCAGAAAACGTGTCTTTCAGGGAAGACCCTGCATATTTCAGCAAGACTATGCTAAACCACATGCTGCATCCATCACAACAGCATGACTTCACAGGAGAAGAGTCTGTGTGCTGAAATGGCCTGTCTGCAGTCCAGACCTTTCACCAATAGAAACCATTTGGTGCATCATAAAACAAAAATTCTGGCAACAAAGGCCCAGAACTGTTGAGCAGCTAGAGTCCTGCATCAGACAAGAATGGGACAACACTCATCTGCTAAAACTTCCCAGACAGAATGTTGTTAAACCAAGAGGGGATGTGACAGCATGGTAAGCATCAGCCCTAATGCAACTTTTTTGAGATTTGTTACTGCCATCAAATTCAAAATGCGCTAATATTTTCCATGAAATGGTAAAATGTCTCAATTTTAACATCTGATGTGTTGGAATTTGCAAATCATTGCATTCTGTTTTTATTTACATTTTACACATTGTCCCAACTTGTTTGGAATTGGGGTCATAGTTAACCTATTTTTTGTTTGTTTCACAGGCGAACTCCACCTGTTTCAGCCTCAACCACTGTGTTGTAGACAGAGTTGACATCCATGTTGGCGAGCACATCCAGCAGTGTCTGAGGAATCCTCTGGCTCCACCTTCTTCTCAACTCCGTCCAGTTCCTTAGCTTCAACTGCTCGCCCTGCTGGAAGCTCAGAGTCTGGTTCAGAGGGTCCATGTCCTGTTCGGGGGTCAGGGACATGGTAAGAGAAAGAACGAGGTGTGTGCTGTGAAAGAGATATTTAGTATCGCTCACCTTCTCCTCTTCCTCGTCGTTCCTTGTCTCCTCGTTCTCCTTCTCTGGATCTTCTTTCATCCCTTCTTCGTCTAACCGAATCTCAAACATGATTCCTCTCTGCACAAATGGTAAATACAAAATTGGGATTCTCTGACTCTTTTCCTGCAGTAACATTGTCAGATCTGAATTTCATAGTGCTAATTAATAACTATTCAAATGACATGACATTGGTCATTCGAAAGGCGCTAGCAGACATGATGTGAGAGTGTAAGACTGAACCTGGGACTTAGCCAGCATTTAGTCTAATCTAACCTTGTCTTTGTGTTTTCTCCTCTGATCTCTGTTCGCCTCTCTGATCTGCCTTAGAGCTGCTTCAACATCCTGTAGCCGCAACAAGACACAGGAGGAAATCCTGTTACTGGGGTTTTTGTTTCTATGCAGAATAAGAACTGTTTCTCCAAACATGTCGGAGCATCCTGGGAGAGTAATGAGGCCCAGAGCCACCTACACACTGATGGATTGGCCATTTTGTTCAGAGTCTGTGGGATGAGAATGACCCAAAGGAAAAAAATGTAACTATATAGGTGTGTTTGATTTTATTGTATTTACCTCGACACGTGGGGATTTCTGCTGCTCTTTACTGTCTGCAGAAGGTTCAGGGTCTTTGGGGTTTTCCACAATAAATGTTCCGGGTTGTGGCTGAGCCTGACAAAGAACAGACTGAAATATAATGCCATCTTCTTCTGTTGTAAGTTATTTTAACCAGCTGTGTATTCACACCTGACAAAGTAATAGTAAAATTACTCCAAACACCAGCTTCCTCCACACATTCTGTTCTGACATCACATGTGCCGACTGGACACACCGACACAATTATTAAGCACATGTCTAGCTGAATGTTACAGCAGTCAGTCACACTGACCACTGAATTTTGAAGCAAACCTCTGAATGGAGTTGATTTGTGTTAATGGGATCACTTTGTTTTAAAACACTAGAGCTGGTAGAGACAGTTCGTGTCACTACCTCTACTTCAGCTCTCAGCCTCATCTGTCTCATCTCCTGCTGATACTGCTCTCTGATAAGATCCAGCTGACGCAGGTACTCCTACACACACACACACACACACACACACACACACACACACAGAAAACGGTCACTAAAGCAGCAGTTTTAGCATCAACAGGGTGTCAGACTTGAAAAATCTGCCCACTTTTGGTCAATTGTGGTCCTGACTCAGAGCTGGAACTGGAGCTCTACTGAACTGTTCACATGCAAATTCACATTTAGAAACAACAAAACCTCCAAACTTGCATTAAAGTCCAACCAATAATAGTTCAGATGATGTGGTTTTTTGGAAACAGTGGCCTTCACACCAACATTTTCCCCACTCCTGCTGCCCTCAGTTTAGTTACTATACTTGTTCACTGTGTTGGTTTGATGGATGGCTAATGTCAGTCTGGTCTGTGTCAGGACATGTCAGCTCACTACAGTAGGTGGAGGTGTGGATACGCCTCTCTGATAAGGCACCATTTCTAAAGGGTTTATAGGCTCTGCCGTTATACTAAATGTTAATAAACTGTTCATGGCTCTACAATAATTCATCCAGCCTGCAGCTAGTTACAGTTACAGGTCATCTCTCTAATTAATAAAACAGCTAAGAAGTTGTGCTGGACAACGATTGTCCACAAATGGAAATTAAACAGATGAACTTAACTGTCTCATTTCTATTTTTACATGTGTGAAGTACATAATACATGAAACGTGTGAGTGAGGAGAATCCAGAGATATTTAATGTAATATCTATTGTTTTGCACTTCAGTATTTGAACCCTTCACAGTGAAAGCGGGCGTGTCTCCTGTGTGTCCTACCTGCCGTCCCTCCTGCCTCTTGTCCTGGGTTGTGTGTTCAGCTCTTCCTACTTCCTGCTCCTGCCCTCCATTCTTCTTGTGGCGCTCAGCTGTGGACGGCCGCAGACCCTGATGGTGATGGAGAGGAAAGATGGGTGGTTAGCAGCCAGGCTAATGTTGTGTTGTTCTTATCCAACATTTAACCTATTAACTATGTAAACCTGTGTTTACATGGGATCATGTTTAGAGGGTGTAACCCCCCTCTCACTCAGTGACAGCTAGGCCCCAACCCCCCATGACCCTGAACAAATTAAGTAGTTGCAGATAATGGATGGACAGATGCAAGAATCTCCAACCCACTTTATTCGTTGTATTATGCACCTTTTTTCCTCTATGTAACACACAAAGTATATTATGGATGCATTAATGTTGCAGCTGGTATCATGCCTCCTGGTAAGGGTCACTCGGGGGCTGTAACCAATTCCAGTGGTCGAGTTGGGGCCAACACAGAGAGACACATACAGACAAACAACAATTCACGCTCACATTCACACCTATATATTAACTCGGGGAGAACACGCAGCACTATCCACTCCACCACCCTGCAGCCCCATAGCAATTGATCTGACTTTATTTACTTTATATAGTAATAAATATATTTTTCTTTCTTTAATTAAGCAACTACTTCACTGTATATTTTTACTTGAATTCTTTGGAATTCTTAGTAATCATCATTTTAAAATATTAGTTTAAAAGGTACAGTAAATGCAACCGCAAGGGGGCACAAGCCAGTGTCTTCTTGTGCCAGTCCCAAGTCTGGATAAATGCAGAGGGTTGTGGCAGGAAGGGCATCCGACGTAAAACACATGCCAAACCTAACATGCGAATCGTGACAAAGACTTCCATACCGGATCGGTCGGGGCCCGGGTTAACAACGACCGCCACCGGTGCTGTTGACCTACAGGGTGCCGGTGGAAATTGGACTACTGTTGGTCGAAGACGAAGAAGAAGAGGAGGAAGGTGTGTTCGTAGGCAGAGAGAGAAGAGAAAAGCTAAGAATGTAGGACTGACAGTAGGGACTTTGAATGTTGGTACTATGACAGGGAAGGCTAGGGAGTTGATCGACATGATGCAGAGAAGGAAGGTGGACATACTGTGTGTCCAGGAGACCAGGTGGAAAGGTAGCAAGGCTAGAAGCTTAGGAGCAGGGTTTAAGTTGTTTTACCATGGGTCAGATAGGAAGAGAAATGGAGTTGGAGTTATATTGAAAGAGGATTTTGTGAGGAATGTTCTAGAGGTGAAAAGAGTATCAGACAGGTTGATGAGTCTGAAGCTGGAAGTTGAAGGGTGATGTTCAATGTTGTGAGTGGTTATGCCCCACAGGTAGGATGTGAGTTAGAAGAGAAGGAGAAATTCTGGAGTGAGTTAGATGAAGTGATGCAGAGCATCCCCAGAGGTGAGAGAGTTGTCATTGGTGCAGATTTCAATGGGCATGTAGGTGAAGGAACAGAGGTGATGAGACAGTTATGGGCAGGTTTGGTGTTCAGGACAGGAACGCAGAAGGTCAGATGGTGGTTGACTTTGCAAAGAGGATGGAAATGGCTGTAGTAAACACTTTCTTTCAGAAGAGGCAGGAACATAGGGTGACGTACAAGAGCGGAGGGAGAAGCACTCAGGTGGACTACATCTTGTGTAGACGTTGTAATCTGAAAGAGATCAGTGACTGTAAAGCATTGGTAGGGGAGAGTGTAGCCAGACAACACAGGATGGTGGTGTGTAAAATGATGCTGGTGGTGAGGAAGATAAGGAGGACTAAGGCAGAGCAGAGGACAAAGTGGTGGAAGTTGAAAAAGGAAGAATGTCGTTTAGTTTTCAGAGAGGAGCTGAGACAGACTCTGGGTGGTTTGGAGGTGCTTCCAGATGACTGGACTACTACAGCTAATTTGATCAGGAGACAGGTAGGAGGGTACTCGGTGTGTCATCTGGAAAGAGGAAAGCGGACAAGGAGACTTGGTGGTGGAACGAGGAAGTTCAGGAGTGTATACAGAGAAAGAGGTTAGCTAAGAAGAAGTGGGACACTGAGAGGACTGAAGAGAGTAGACAGGAGTACAGGAGATACAGCGTAAGGTGAAGATAGAGGTGGCAAAGGCCAAACAAAGAGCATATGAGGACTTGTATGCTAGGTTGGACACTAAAGAGGGAGAGGTGGATTTGTACAGGTTGGCCAGACAAAGAGATAGAGATGGAAAGGATGTGCAGCAGGTTAGTGTGATTAAAGATAAGGATGGAAATGTATTGACAGGTGCCAGGAGTGTGATGGGAAGATGGAAGGAGAACTTTGAAGAGTTGATGAACGAGGAAAATGAAAGGGAACGAAGAGTAGAAGAGGTGACTGGTGTGGAGCAGGAAGTAGCAAAGATTAGTAAGAGTGAAGTGAGGAGGACATTGAAGAGGATGAAGAGTGGAAAGGCAGTTGGTCCTGATGACATACCTGTGGAGGTATGGAAGTGTCTAGGAGAGGTGGCAGTAGAGTTTTTGACTAGTTTGTTTAACAAGATCTTGGAGAGTGAGAGGATGCCAGAGGACTGGAGGAAAAGTGTACTGGTACCAATTTTTAAGAACAAGGGAGATGTGCAGAGCTGTGGCAACTACAGAGGAATAAAGCTGATGAGTCACACAATGAAGTTGTGGGAAAGAGTAGTGGAAGCTCGGCTAAGGGCAGAGGTGAACATTTGTGAGCAGCAATATGGTTTCATGCCTAGAAAGAGTACAACAGATGCAGTATTTGCTTTGAGGACGCTGATGGAGAAGTACAGAGAGGGTCATAGGAGTTGCATTGTGTCTTTGTAGATTTAGAGAAAGCGTATGACAGGGTGCCGAGAGAGGAGCTGTGGTATTGTATGAGGACGTCTGGAGTGGCAGAGAAGTATGTTAGAGTGGTGCAGGACATGTATGAGAGCTGTAAGACAGTGGTGAGGTGCTGTAGGTGTGACAGAGGAGTTCAAGGTGGAGGTGGGTCTGCATCAAGGATCGGCTCTGAGCCCCTTCTTGTTTGCTCTGGTGATGGACAGACTGACAGATGAGGTTAGACAAGAATCTCCCTGGACTATGATGTTTGCAGATGACATTGTTATTTGTAGTGAGAGCAGGGAGCAGGTGGAGGAAAATCTAGAGAGGTGGAGGTCTGCTCTGGAAAACAGAGGAATGAAGCTTAGCCGCAGCAAGACAGAATACATGTGTGTCAATGAGAGGGACCCAGGTGGAATGGTGAGGTTACAGGGAGCAGAGGTGAAGAAGGTGCAGGACTTTAAGTACTTAGGGTTAAAGGTTCAGAGCAATGGAGAGTGTGGAAAAGAGGTGAAGAGGCGAGTGCAGGCAGGTTGGAACGGGTGGAGAAAAGTGTCAGGTGTGTTGTGTGATAAAAGAGTATCAGCGAGAATGAAAGGAAAGGTGTTCAGGATGGTGGTGAGACCAGCAATGTTGTTCGGCTTAGAGACAGTGGCACTGAAGAAAAGACAGGAGGCAGAGCTGGAGGTAGCAGAGCTTAAGATGTTGAGGTTCTCTTTGGGAGTGACGAGGATGGACAGGATCAGGAATGAGTACATCAGAGGGACAGCTCATGTTAGATGTTTTGGAGATAAAGTCAGAGAGGACAGATTGAGGTGGTTTGGACACGTTCAGAGGAGAAACTGTGAATATATCGGTAGAAGGATGCTGAGGTTGGAGCTGCCAGGCAGGAGGTCTAGAGGAAGACCAAAGAGGAGATTTATGGATGTAGTGAGGAGGACATGAAGTTAGTTGGTGTGAGTGAAGAGGATGCAGAGGATAGAGTTAGATGGAGGCACATGATTCACTGTGAAGACCCCTGAAAGGAACAGCCGAAAGGAAAAGAAGAAGAAGTAGTTTAAAAGGTACAGTAACTGGTAACTGCACCTGTCAGGTAAATGTAGTGAAGTAAAGTATAAAGTATAATAAAATAGATATACTTAAGTTCTACTTTTTACGACTGTTACAACAACTAAAAAATGTGTTTAGTGTAGAGCTCAAACTATGACCCAGGTTAATTTCATTTTCATTTGGCCCGTGTTTGACACAGTTTCCGGTTGTGGTTCTGAACAGAACCACTGAGGGTTTCATGTTTGAGTCATCTTCCTGCAGCCAAAGCTGCATCAAAAAAAACTCCACTGGTGCAACAAAACCAACCTTCAACAGCTACTTACAGGTTACATTAGTGGGCTGCCTCATCAAATGTCAGTGTAAAAATGCTTACTCAGTCGTTACTTATCCTCAACATGTTTGTTGTAAAAATTACTAAAATGATTAATCAGCTATTTTTGCAGAAATAAGAAACTAAAGTGTGTGTGTGTGTGTGTGTGTGTGTGTGAGACTGCTGCTGAGCTTCCTCCTACCAGCTGTTTCTCTGCCCTCAGCTTGTACTGGTTGGCCTCGTGTCTTCTCTGCAGGAATTCGTTACGAGCTGCAGCCACACTGACACACAAACACATAGAGAAATGTGAGGATTCGCCTTTTTCTTTTTGAAGGTTTTTTTCCCCTCTTGGGTAATTGTGAATCAAATGATTTATGGTGTTTTAGACTTGTTAGTCATCAACAAGGCTCATTTAATGCACTTGTGCTTTATCCTGCACACTGCAAACTCTCCTTAAGTTATTTACAGTCATACAGTCACCACATCACCAACACAAATTTCTCACGTCTATTTAAAGGCAACATTTTCCTAGACTGCACCGAACACTTTTTACATTTCTGACAATTTGTCACTAAATTGTTGAATCGGTGGAATCAAGACCATCATGCTTCAGTAAGAAAAATAACTGTTAGCTGCAGCTCTCTATTAGCTGAGTGGTCACTCACAGCTGGTATGGCTCAAGAGCAGGAGCAGCGTGGTTGTCACATCGTCCCTTCTCTCTCTCCTGAGGAGGAGAAAGAGAAGGAGGAGGAGGAGGAGGAGGGGGAAGGATGTCCTCCCTGTTCCTCCTCTGAAAGGCATCCAGTTGGACGTGGTAGTGCTGGTAGTGGCTGAGAGGCTGCTGTCCATTAAACCTGCATCCATAATAAACGTAATCAGAACATGACTTTCAGTAGTTTCCATCAGGATTTCATTTACTGATAACAAAGGGGGGAATTAACTTCTTTCTGTCTCACCTTTGGTTCTGTTTCCCTGCAAATTCTCTGTCAGCAGCTGGTTGTCCTGCTCTGTGATGAAGAGGCTGCAATCATAAGTAAATGTACAGTATCTTTACGATAGAACAACTGCATATTGACAAACAGTAAATACTGTTGATGTACACTACTTATAATTTACATATTCCTCAGCAGTCTCTGCAACAGCACTTATTTCTTTCACAGTATAAAAATATTACCATTCTTATGTAGCTTAGATGGAATAAAAAACACTAATAGTGGTTCAATATTACTTTGTAGTGAGCGGGGGTGTGGACTCTGAATGGGACTCTCCAGTCTGGTTTAGCAGGCAGTTTCTTTACAGCAGCCTCAGGTCTCTCTGCTCCTCTGGGCTTCTGCTTCTTCTCTGCATAAGCTGTTGAACAATATTAATTCCCTGTGAGTTTAACTCCCTACATATCCTGGAATAATTGCAGAGTGATGTGGACTCAAAGGCTGTCTGTTTTTATTCAGTTACCTTCAACAGCTGCACTTACAAGCAGGTTCTGTACCGTCATGCCACCATGAGCCTCATCATTACTTCTGCAATTAATCCTGACTAATTTATTCTAAGGAGACATTATCAATTATCATGATTCTATGATCCACAAAGTTAGAAGCCAAGACAACTTTATTCATAAAGCACTTTAAAAAAAGACTGAGCAAAGTTCTTAACAATTCATTTACAATGCCAAAAATAAATATAAATATAAAAGTATAAAAGAATTAAGGAATAAAATACAATAAAAATAGTACAATCAAAAACTCATATTGGCTCCAAAGCCAGGGAGAAAAAGTGAGTTTTCAGCTTTTTAAAAATAGACAGTGAAGATGTCTGTCTAACTTGCAAAGCCAGTGCATTCCACAAATTGGGGCCTGCAACAGCAAATGCCCTGTCACCCCTGAGCTTCCGCCTTGTCTTCGGCAGGTCCAGGAGCAGCTGGTCAGCTGACCTGAATGACCGGCAGGGGGAGTGGACATATAGCAGCTCAGAGAGGTGGGGCGGGGCAAGACCATTTAAGGACTTAATAACAAAATAATTTTAAGATGGACAGGCAGCCAGTGCAAAGTGCTCGCTCTTCCGTGTTCAAACGTTTGACGGCATTTTGTACCTTCTGGAGATGGGACAAGGATGAGTGAGACACACCTAAATTACAGAATTACAGTAATCCAGCCCAGCTGTGACAAAAGCATGGATTACTGCCCCAAAGTGTTGAGACCACTGTCCATCCAAATTTGTGGCAGTAGGGTTAACAAATTGTGTCAAAGGGCCCAGGTCTACAAAGAAGGACCCATTGCTGGTGCTTGGACCTTGGGTTCATTTTATCTTGTTGCGTGGACCTAACCCTACTCCGGAGCAGTGCCACAGATAGCTACCTATTGCTGTGAGCCACTGTGTCAAAGGCAGCAGTAGGCCCAGTAGCACCAAAACCACATAGTCCCAAGCATCTGTACCTAGAAGGATGTCATTAAAAACCCTCAACAGTGCCAACGCAGTGCTGTAAAGAGATTTCAATCCAGACCGGAAAACCTCAAGCATGTCACTGATGTATTATTGTGGATGAAGCAGCTGTCAGTACATATAGTGGTTAAATCAGCTCCACAATACCTGCTGCCGTTTCTGTTTCAGATCCAGTCTCTAGATTCAAGATTCAAACTTTATTGATCCCACGGGAAAATTGTGTTGCCTTGTTACAGCTGCTCTCCACGTGAAAAGAAAGGAAAAACTTCCACCAAACCAAGACAATAAACAAGTACAAACTACTGATCAATAAGTAAGAATAAACCCAGCTAGAGGAGTAAAGATAAATGAAATAAAATCAATACTATTTGACCATTCAGTCCCCACCACAGACTCATAAAACATCTGCAGCATGGTGCTGCAGAAGTTCAAGGAACTTAGTCTCCTTAAAAAATCCACCTGCTCTGTGTTTTCCTGTATAATGATGCTGCATGAACTGACCAGTCCAGTTTATTATCCAGGTGGACACCCAGGTATTTCCCCCCACTGATGGATATTCCGTGTTATCTCCAACCCAAGATGGTCGTCAGAGGTATACAGGGTGAAGACACTGATCTCCATGTTTAAGTTTTTATTCAATACCAAAACGAACCAAGTTTTGACTAGATATTTATGTTTATGTCAGCAACAGCATCAAGTTCAGTAGTGTTTCAATTATACTGTTTGGTCAAGTACTTGTTGTTTTGTACTGTACATTTTAGAGCTTGTGCTCAGTACATTAGTTTGACGTAATAATCCATTGAGTATGTACTTAGGCAAATATGTGCACCTTTTGTGTTTGGGTACTTCTATGTGTAACTTTATGAAATAATCACATTTTACAAGTGCACCCATAGGTGGCAGGACTTCCCTGTTTAGTCTGCTCTTCCTGTTCTGGTTTTTCTGTATAAAATAGTTGATCCAAGTTTGAATAAAACAATAAACTCAGGTAATAATAGGTAATAAGAGCTGCCAGACCAGGGATAAAAGGTGAGACAAATACGTTAGTCAGAGCAGCAAGTAAAGCCGCACACTCCCTCAGTGATTAAAGTAACATTGTGTTCCTATGTAACCAGGGCTTGACGCAATCACAGTCGACCCAATGAAAATTCACTCCTGAGGAGATGAAGTGATATGACCAAGCACACAGGTGTTGAAGGACGGCAGCTGGATCAGAGCCAGCAGCAACAAAGTGAGATCCATCTGACTGAAGTGTCAGTAACAGACCACTGGGTGGCACCAGAATCCACATTCAACAGGTGATGGGATTAGAAGTGAAACTGTTAAAAGGTTCAGATTCTCCGGCAGCACGTTCTGGTGCTGTTGCACTTTGTTGTGCACTGCTGACGGGTGTGTAAATGTTTTGCTGTGGCACAGGAAACACTGCGCAGTTAGAGGTTAGAACAGATCCCAGTGAATGTCATCAGAACATCTTGCAGTTTGTCAAGAAAGTGAGAAGCAATGATCCCTTAAAACCTTTGTGAAGCTTTGTAAACAGACCCCAGACCTGAACATCAGTGGGAGGATCTTCCACATGTTGTGAAGTGCTCAGAAAGACTCTTAACAGCTGCCAAAGGGAGGCGGGATGCCAAGGACTGAGTTTAAGTTCACAATGTTACTATTCAAATCTGAGCAAATGGCCCTTTACATGTTTAGATTCTTCTGCATTAACACCATCAAAAGGCGCTGATCATTCACAGACTTATCCTGCAGCACAACAACGAGCCCAATGACCCAGCTGTTCACAGACAAGAACAATGAAGGCTGCAGCAGATGGTCTGGCTCCCACAGAGTCACACTCTGACACAGGCTAAATCCACAGAACACCATCCTGTACCTGCTGAGTACCTGCAGAACGTGAGCACTATGTGAAAAGGCTGCTCACAGCCACTGTTCATGACATATCTCTGAAATGATGGCTTTTCATTTCTAAAACCTTTACACACAACTGTTGCTGCTGTGTTACCTGGTGTGTTGAGTGCTCCTGCTCTAGTTTTAGCAACTTGTGACACAGTCGCTCTGCTTCGATGCAGCACAGTGTGGCTAAACTCCTCCTGCATCACCTGCACACACACACACACACACACACACACACACACACACACACACACACACACACACACACACACACACACACACACACACACACACGCTTCTGATGACCTCTATTGATTGAACTAAATAAAGATTTTGATTGCTACAAAATAAATACGTACTTTGAAATGCAATAACTGTTGAATACTGTACACTGATCTTTAGTCACTTGGTCCCTTCTTCCGCTCACATTTACAACCATGCAGTTGAGAATAATATTAGAAACATCTTTCACAATTCAGTGTGTGATTTGGAGCCGTCCATGTTTTATTTAATTTGTATAGTGCAACACCTGCTCTCTTCTAGCTACCTTACAGTGGAAGGACAGTCTGCATCAACAGCGCGCTCACAAGTCACTTGTTTAGTCTGAATATTATCTGTTTGACTAAATCTTTCTTTGTGGCACAAGACACACAGTAGACCTACAAAGAAGTTGACTGTAGTTGCTCTGGTAGATCTCCAATTAAACCTTTCCCTTCAGTGGCTGTCAATAAGATTCATTACCTGTGGATCCAGGTGTTTGCTGATGTGCTTTTCCAAGAAGGGACGTCTGAGTACAGAGGTGACCGAGGGACGGTCCCGTGGGTTGACCTTAAAAAGGTGCATCATGAAAGTGACAATGACAAATGATCACCTAACTTTAAAGATTATTTAATGATCCCATCTTGTTTTGAATGATCTTAGAAATATCCAGTGACACTGTTATACAGATTTTTATTTCCTCAGCTTCGATGATTGCAAAAGACTAATGGTCAGAAGTTTGAAACACATTAACATTAAACAGTGCAGCTAGGCCACTGACAAATCAAGAAAAGAGATGTTATTCATATTACTCCACAAAAACCATTTCTACATTTCCCACCAGTTTACTGCATAACTGATTATAGCACTTTACTGAAAGCCTTTGAAAGACCTTCATGGCCTCAGGGTCAGGACTAAAGGTGACCTGAAACAACTACAAGTTAACAAAATCTGTATCAAATGTATTTGTTTTATAGGTTCATATTATAATTATGTTATGTATGTGTGTATTCATGTGTTTATTAGGACTTTTCTTTACTACATTGTAATAGCTGACTTTGACATGTACATTATAAAAAAGTATTTTACAATGTAAGTATTTGTGCAGTCCAACAACATCTCTATCTGTGTCACTTCCCTACGTGATAGAACTCTACAAATAAAATGTAACAAATAAATAAAAACTGTAACCAACAACCCATGTAGTTATAAATATAACTTCTTTAAATGAAGCGCAGAGAATAGTCAAATCTATTGTGTAGTCTGAAGGTGTGGTCCATTATATATTCTTTCTCTTCACCTTATTTGTTTCAATGGCAGCTTTATTATTTTGTCTTTTAACTGTTTCTGCAGCAGACGTGTTAATATATTGCATTGTAAAACCTGACATCTGCTGCTTGTGCTCGTGTTGCATCTAGATTTCATCATTAAATTAGTCAATCGGCTTATCCGCCGATACTTACAAATAATGTTAATAATAAACTGACTGACTATACTGACAAGTTATTAGTACAAAACAAACTAAAATAGCTGCCACCCTGAAAACACAGGATGTTTTTGTATGCTGAAAGTGTGATCTGATAACTGTCGTGACCACATGACCACAACATAAGTATGTTCTTAACTTTAAGCACTGAGAAAACATTTCATTGTCTGTTCAGAGGTTGTCTGGCAATCGTTGTGCTTCAGCATTAAGACAATGGAAACTTCCTGATGTGGACATCAGGCTAATATCCTGAACATCTGTTTAAGCCTTTTTCCCTTTTTAAAAATGCTTCTGTTGTAAGTTTGAATTTAACTGAACCTATTAATGGAAAGTCAGCAGACCATAACAAGCTGGAGCGGTTTCTTGTTTTCGTGCTGGTCTTATTATGCGGCCTTTGGATTCCCAAAGTTGAACTAAAAACAGACAGTCTCACACATCTAAGGAGGTTGACATGAAAGGTCCTGCATTTTCAGACAGCAGCAGAAACATCAGTTAATGGTGCAGAAACTTGGGGAAACTGTTTTATTTGAAATCGGAATCTGTGAAGTATCTTGTAACTTTTTCTGTCAGACTAATGTAATTGGTACAGTACAAAAAGTACAAAATTACCAACAGAGTTGTGGTGGTGTTAACACAGGAAGTAAAAACAGAAATAAATCAGAAAAGTCTTTACCTTGAAGAGTTGGGTGACCAGCAAGCGAAGGTCGTATGAGTAGTGTTTGGGTACCGGGTTGTAGCGCCCCATGCAGATTTTAACAACCAACTGTCGCAGACTGCTGCCCTCAAACTGTGGGTGAAGAAAGGTTCACTCAACACACACACGGTGGACTGACATAAAATGTATTAACTGGAGCATTGTGATGATCAACCGTGTTGTCATTATTTAAGCAAAAGGGCAGAACATGCTCTATTCCTGCTTGTAATTTTCTTTTTTACAGTAAACTTCATTTCTTTGACTTAAAGAAAGTCATAGTCTCTTATCTTCCAGTTTATTAGGTACGACAGCTAAAACAAAAGTCCCTCAACAAATCCTTGGTTGTGAGGTGGAAATGCTATAGATAAAATGGACAAAAACCCCAGTGCTGTTGAAGTATACTGTAAACAGTGCAGGTAGAATCTTGGCTTAATATCACAATTAACTTTTTCTCTCTGTTAAAGCTGTGTTACTAACAGAGAAAGAGAAGTAACAAAGGAAAATTATAAAAGCGAGACACTGCAATAAAAATTCTATTAATAATGGCAACTACACAACTGAGAATTTAGATCTTCCCTGATTTTGACAAGAAGTTCTATAGTTGGTGTAATAATTTACATCATCAAAGCAGTGATTTGCTTCCATAACTCTCCCATTCTTGTGTAACTATAAAAAAAGCATTGTGTAGCACTAAATTAGCATTAGTGTTTCTCAGCATGCGTGTGTGTGCTGGGTGTGGTGCAACATACTGGGTGTCTCAGGGTGCAGAGTTCATACAGGACACAGCCCAGAGACCAGATGTCCCTGCAAACAGGCCAAACACACAGACATGTGCATTATAAAGAGGATGTTACATACATCTGACAATAATTTAACCATAACTTCCCTGACCTTGTCGTCCCACAGTAAATGTCTGTCCCGCTCAGTAACAACAGATTCAGGGAGTGTATCTATGGTGTCACCACACAACAGCATGTTTAATACATGTTGTGTAACTTGGCACATTTCTTGTTGGAACAGGATGCCAGGGCAGGGCCTAACATCTCCCCTGTGCCCCTGAGCTAAAGTCATAAACACCAAGAACAAAGATGTAATGTTAAAAGCCAGAGCAGTGCAGTGATCAGTCAGAGCTGCAGCTACCAAGAGGGAAAGTCTAGTAAAAATGTTTTCATAGAGCTACTCTGGCATTTACTTTTTGGCCCAGGACCAACTATGTGTGCATGCTACTGTACTTCTATCTCTGTGAGGACTTTCAGAAACATTTTGGTCTCATCATGACAGAACTGTTTATATATTTAGACTTGGTTTTAGGGTTAAGTTCAGAAGTAGATTTAGATTAGGCCAGATAAGGTTAGGCTTGGCGGGAATTGGTCACATGTTTGGTTAACAAGTGTCTCACAAGTAGTGAACCCTGAGCGAGTCTGTGAGAATGTGGGAAAGAGGAAGCTGCTCTGACCTCAGACTGCGGAAGAGAACAGAGCTATGATCTGTCCAGAGAATGATAACCATTGTGAACTGTTTGCATGTGGCGGTTTGGAGCACAGCTGAGTTTCCTCTTCGACAAGCATGCTCTGTGTGTTTGTACGTGTCGAAATGAAAACCCCTGTGAGAGAATTTGTTGCATGAGCAGATGATGACAGTATAATAACAGAACCATGGTGTATTATCACGCCCTAACACTGGGGACATCTGCAGACTCTGTCACTGGGTTAGGGTCCTGAGGTGACCTAGGAAAGGCGCCTGAGCAATGTCCCCACATGTTGAACCAGTACAGTGCACATGTAGGTGTAAAGATAGTTCTAGAACACATTTAAAGATTTTGGAGGATGTGTGTGATTTATAAAGACGAAGCCATTGATTTAACTTTGTGTTTATGTGCTTTAAAGTAACATGCAATTGTGAGTATTACTTCCAGAGCCAAGGAGCTTTCTTACAGGTTACATTGATAAAATCCGACTAGCACCATCACTCTGTGATGTTTCCCCACTGTGTGGATCGGTATTAGATTTCAAAGCTTGGGAGTCAGATTCCAGTCATACAAACACAGCTGTATAAATATTTCAGCATGACTTGTGCTGATATACAGGCTCTTTTTTAATGTGTCGTTGGCAGAAAGCTGACTGGTATGACTTTGTGTCCACTACACAGGATCATATTGCATTCAAGAATTCAGGCTAAAAGATCTGGTTTAGTTTGAGAGCAGAGGGTTGACTGCACATACGTCTTATTGTTGTACGGTCGACTCTCACAGATCTCTGGGGAGAGGTAGTACGGTGTCCCGACACAGGTCCGGGCCAGCTCCATGGTGCTGCACAAACACAGGCCAAAAAGACAACGCACTTAGTTCAGGGGTCAACGAAATGCTTCTCTTGATGGTGTTGACATAGTCGTTCCCTCCCTCTGATGTTATTATGGTAATCTGGAAGTTTTACAAAATGCAATTTTTAGCTTGACAAACATTTGTTAGAGACAGAGCTGCTGTGGAGGCAGGAAAGTTCCTTCCGCAAACTGCTGCCAAAAACTTGGAGAAACACTATTGTTCAAAATACCACAGTATGCTATTTTGTAAAAGAAGCTGGAGACATTCCATATTATTGTCACTGCCCCCCCAAAAAAACACGTTAGTTTATCTCTAAGCCCCTACTGTGGATGTAAGTGTTCCTGTTTTTAATAAAAAATGAAAAAGCTCACTAACTTGAGCTGCACACACGCATATTCAGGTTTTGCTTTGCTTCTTGTTCAAGGACATATACTGTGGTTAGTGTAAGTGACAGAGGACAAAGTGATTAAGTTAACATGAGTCTTTCAGTTGTCTTCCAAAGTGTGTTTCCCTGTTGAGCTAGCAAAAAAAAAAAAAAAAAACTGAAGTTGGTTTCACATGTAATATCCACTTATTCAAATTATTTGAATGGCTGATATAACTTTTAAAATGCATTTTTGTTCCTTTAGACAGACCCTATTAGACAGAAGTCAGGAGCAGACTCAAACCCAGGAGGCTGCAGTTATGTGACCAATTTAGCTATTAGGGTGCTCTGAAAAATGGAAATAAATATTTGCATAGAACAAGGACACACAGTAGGATTTGCATTGGGAGGTGACTGTTTAATACACAGACTTAACAGGAGGACAAAGCAAGAAAAACTCCTTTCAATATTTATAAGGACACCGGACATGTTTTCAAACATACTTCTCAAGGAGGAAATGTTGAATTTGTTGGGGACTATTTTCAGTGGCGGATTAATCCACAGAGCAACAGTGTGGCTAGCTGGTGTGTTTTAAGCATTCTGCCACACCGAACAGTAATGAAATATCAGGCTTTCACAGTTAGTAGGTGAGAATAACTGTTGGTTGCAGTCTGCATGTAACTATGTTTGTTCGCAGTAAAAAGAGAAGAGGAAAAAAATCATTCAAGATCTCATAAGTCCCATGCAGGGTTAAACATGATCACTCTGAACAGCTCAGACAAAATTCAAATGAAACGTGGAAAATGGGGACAACAGTATGATTTCTATGTTAAAGAATGTTTTATTATCACATATCACTCAAATTCCTTTCTTTCTGCCATTCAAGTAAAGCTTACATTCTTCCTTCACCTCCAATGTAGTCAATAATCTTTTTTTTGTTATCATATCTAGTGTAAAACTAAAAAAATTACACACATGCATGGTGTGTTATTTACACATAGAATTTTATTTGTTATTCTGTTACAAGCTCAGCTTTGCTTGTAGTGTATGAAAGGACGACAGGTATTTCCACAGCCCGTGTTTGGATGTCCTCGATGACAGTTTGTGGAATGATAATGAGTTGTTTGGAGCTCCTCCATGTGTTACAGAGCCTCTGCTCAGTGATAAAACAGCTGCACTGTGTGTGTGTGTGTGAAGATGAAACTGACTTACTTATTCAACATTCTTGCGATTCCAAAGTCCCCAAGCTTTGCTTTCAACCCTCCGCTGGTTAGGAAAACATTCTAGAGCAGAGGGACAACATGAATGAAAGCATGTCTGTGTTTAAGCAGAAAACAGTGACTGGGCATGTATGATGTGTTCTTCAGTGTGGGTAAGCAGATATGACTGATGACAGACAGTGATGGCTGCGAACACAGACACAGTCTGAGATCAGCTGTGAGGAGATATTCTGGGAGCTGGCACACAGTGAGCTCTTTGTTCACAACAAAGCTGAGCTACGGACATTTCAGCCATACAACCCCCCTCAACCCTGTAACAATAATACCCGTTAATTAAAACACTTAACCTCAGGGTCTATGGATGTTGTTTACCACGTACATGTTCAACTAGGACAGCATGACCCGTTTGATTGGATAAAGCAAGTCAAAATTACAGTGTAAATTCTCCAGACCTGTATACAGAAAACAGAGAACAGTACTTCTGTAAAGCCTTCTTGGTGTAACCAAGTTCTTAAAGAACAGTTGGAAATACTCATCCACTGCACGGCCATGTTTAGATTCTACAGATTCTACAGTTATCCTGTTGCTAACTTGGTGTG
This sequence comes from Channa maculata, assembly GCA_020496755.1. Taxonomy (NCBI): domain Eukaryota; kingdom Metazoa; phylum Chordata; class Actinopteri; order Anabantiformes; family Channidae; genus Channa; species Channa maculata. The sequence goes on along the minus strand of CM035609.1, from coordinate 25,587,185 downwards.
AGGACCTTTAACCACCTTCAGCTCTGAAAGGTAAGGTGACATGATAGTGATGTGCTCCTCGGAGGCAGTCAGGCTGCATGAAATGCTGCTGAGATTCTGGTTTAGATTACGTTATATTGTGTCAGGATGTAGACCAGAATCCACCCGTGCAGTATGTCACTTTTGTGGTTTGTCATGGTCCAGTTAATTAGTATATTCACTTGTTTAGTTGACAGGGATTGATACCGAAAAACCCTGTTACAGATGTTTCTGTACCAGTAGGGCTTTAAAATCAATGTAAAATCACAACAACCCAGCTATTTTGGTTCTTCAGCCTGAGGTGGGCTCATCACTGAAAGTGGAAACATTAAACATTTCAACAAGTTTTCAGATAAAAAGCAGTTTAAACGCATCACTTTTCTCTATTTCTTATCATTTCCCAGAGTAAACTGTTGAAAACAACCATTTATTACATTAACTGACACTGTAGTTGCATTGATGAACTGAGGGCTGGTGAATCTACTGATCCCACTGTGATCCAGAGGTAACCAGATGCTATGGTTTACAGAGATTTCTGAGTGTGATTAAAGTGGATATGTGCAGCAGTGACGCAGGTGTGATACCTGAGCTTTGATGTCCCTGTGGAGAATCTTCCTGTCGTGAATGTGTTTGAGGCCCAAGCAGATCTGAATGAACCAGCCCACGATCTGAGGGAACACACTGCTCAGTCCTACTCAGCAGGTTGTTATATTTATTCGGGTTTAGGAATAAGTGTGTGTGTGTGTGTGTGTATACCTGTTCCTCGCTAAAGAGGACTCCTCTCTGCATGTTGATCTTCTTCATCATGTCTCCTCCGTCACAGTACTCCATCACTATGTACAGGCTGCCCTGCTCTAAACACACACATACATTACACAGTAAAGACTCTGACAGTGATGATGAAAATACAGGATCACACATTCACTACAGAGGCACACACACACCTTCAAATGACGTGATGAAGGCCACGATGTTCGGATGTTTCATCTTCGACAGCAGTGTCACCTCTTTCTTGGAAGCCTCTTTTTCCCTCGTTGACATCTGAGCAGGTAACACTTTATTATGAATTATTCCAATGTGCAAAAAAATCCCTGTGAAAATTAACCTATAATTGTCTGTGTTCAAAGGTGATTTTAGGTAAGACAGATGTGAGATGGTTTCACCACAGAAGCTACTGAGAGAAAACACAGAGAGATCACTGCACACACAGTATGTAGGTGTTTCCTAATTCTTATTTATTTCCAAGAAATCTCCTGAGTAGTTCCCTGGAGTAAAGCACCGAACTTGGTCTCTATTTTTCTTGTAATTGCAACCAAACCAGTTTCTTCTTTCTGAGACACTACTAGGAAGTAAGAGGTGTCTAATATACTCTGTGTTACAAAACAGAAGTTCAGTTTGATGTCTTAAAACATAGGTGGCACATGTTGGAGAGAAACAGTTCACTGCTACCTACCTTTCTGAAGCTGATCTGTTTGACCACACACTGTCTGTCTCCACCTCCACCTTTGTCTCTGACCAGAAAGGCTTTCCCAAACGCACCCTCTCCGATCTGACGGATGACCTCATAGCCGTTCATAATACCTGAGGACCCACAACCAAACACAGGGTAACAGGTAACATTCATACACAGAATATCAGCAGGCAAGTTAAATATATAATATGTTGAGAAAAACCTGAACATATTTTTTTATGATGAAGACTTTCATTAGGGACTAATGTGCTAATTATTTTCTTGACTGATTACAACAGGGAAAAAAACTCTTCTTTTTCTTCAGTCAATTTTAATATTTCTTCAACAACATTATACATTCAAACATAGGTATTTCTGTCTTCTTTCAGGAACTCTCATGGTGACAGGACTTACGGTTCTTTTAGTATTTGGCCAGAAGCAGAGAAAGTGCCGTCTGAAACTCCCATTGGAGCCAATTATAACAGAGGACCAGAAATTCTCTCCAAATTCTGGATGTTTTAAAATCGCTGCCCTGCCTTCATTTTGTTGAGTAGCTTCAAATAAAGTACATCTCAGTGTTCTGTGAAGCCTTCTGCCACTCACTTTTTAAATTTTGTTAATAGGATTAATACTTTTGCACATTTTGCGAGGCAGAGTCTGAGCAGTTCACAGCCTGTCTTCAGCAAATGTGAGGGATTCAGCAGGTTCAAAGCCGTCGTTGCCATGGTAACAAATACAGCTGAATCAGCTCATGTGATCAACCTCATTGCTGTGTCCTTTATAACAAATTTACAGACACAGAAAAAATGTTTTGATTTTTAGCATTTAAATAGTAAAACACTTTGTGGTGAACTCTACCTATTTAATACTTCTCTTTAAATGTCTCCTTTTTTACTCTCGACTTCTTATTTCCTTAAACTTTTAATGTCAACTTCAACTTCTTCCTTTGTTTCTTTAACACTGTAGCCATTTCTTTGTTTTCCATGTTTCCTTCTTTTTGTCATCTTGTTTCTTTCTTCTTTTGTCCACCTCTTATTGTCTTCTTGCGTTTGCAGGTTTGAACGTGCAAACTGGACAACTCTTGGCAGCATCTGAGCAATCGCCGGATCTCCTGCATCTTGACAACTCTCCCACGTAATTTCCTTGGAAATTCCCTTTTCTAGTTTTTCTCAGGTGTTTGACTTAAACTTTGCACTCAGCTATTACATTTCTACAGTTTCCAGGATTTCTTGTGACTTCTAAGTCTTTCGTACCTTATTTGGCACCTAACCACTTTGGCTAACTTTCAGCTAGAAACAATGTTCAAGCTTATAACGGACATTATTGATTGTATGCAGCTTTTTGATATATTTTATACTTTTTAAATCAACCTTTTTAAACTATGACGTCATTGATGACACTTTCAATGACAATCGTCTTAAGACTTTTGTTTGCACGAGAAGCTCAAAAGAAACTTCTATCTCACGTGACTTTGTTCAGTAACGTCGCTAAATATCAGCAAGCAACTAGAGCTGGAAATGAAATGCAGAGATGATAAACTTGGAAAGTATTAAGGTACCAAGTGGCACATTTAGACCTAAAGTACCGTTACTTCAGCACTAAGTAGAAAACGTCAGGCCTAAAATTACTTGAGTACCAAGATTACTTTCTAACACCGAGGTTAATAAAGAATTTAAAAATAGAGGTTCCGCCTCAATAATCGAGGATTTGTATTCAACTTTAACCGTGTCTATGCTGGTCTGAAGCGTCCCGGAGAAAGAGACCTGTTACCATGGAGACGGCAACACGGGCGCTAGCGTCCATGCTAATATGCCAACATGCAAACGTCGGTTCACGGTCAATAAGAAAAATGCTTTTCTTTTTTTAAGCGGGATAGCAGCTTAAACGTACCTTATACAAAGTTTCCCTGTTCCCAAAGTCAAAAAGTGAAACAAGGCGGCGGTAAAAAAAAAACAAAACAAGGACGTTAAAGTATCTGAGTGTTGTCCGATAAAACTGTGTGTAAAGTACGGCGAGCCGAAGGCGAACGCGCGGGGCATGATGGGAGTTGGATTTTCAACGGCCTGACTTCGCTAACACAAGGTTCCAATCCATTTCTGATAACAAGACACCGTTGTGTTTCTACAGTAGCCATTCCTCGTGGAAATTACGTTTATTCAAATACTGTGCACAAGTAATAAAATCTTCAATCAGAAACAATGGTTATCTTAGAATGTGATGCGTTATTTTGTATTAAAGGTACTGCAGCCCCCCAGCATCAGAGCAGGGGTGACACCAGTAAAGTGGGACTAGACTGTGATACCATCTTAGCTGTGAGGTCTGAAACCACAACCACAGGCTTCACTGCCAGCACAAAGATGGGGTCCTTATTTAAAGCCTCAGAGAGGCAGCAGAGGTTTCATGCTTTATTCACAGTCACCGATCATGTTACTGTTGTCCGATTTAACCATAACACCACAGAATGAAATGTCAGGCAGCCAGCATGGGTGTGAAGTTATATTTAATCTAGACATGAAATCAAATCCTCCTTTGCCTTGCCTTTTATTTATTTTTACACATGAATTGTGAAGAAGAATCCAGATAGTTTACTTCATTACAGCATCTGTACGTCTACAAATGCTATGCTACGAGTAAAAGTTCTGCATTTGCAAAATTATTAGTCATTTCAACAAAAATAAATAAATAAAACATGGCATTTAGTCAGTGTGTAAATTGAACCTCATTTAAAAATAAAAAATAAAAATGTGGGTCAATTTACTGTTATAGTGGATAAAAAAAATTGAGCTAATTATAAAAAGTATTTTTTACTCACAAATTTAATATTACATAGTAATAAATAGTAAAACAAAGAAATCATTGTTTGACTTTCTTTTTTAATTTCAAAGTTACAGGATACAAAGTTTTGCATTTATATTTAGAATTTGTGCATCTGTGAATCACCTCTCAGCTGTGATTAAAAAAAATAAACAAATAATTATTTTTTTTTAAACGTGTTTGTGAACTCAGTGTCCTGAACTACAAATTCTAAAATCAGTCCACCCATGAATTCCGGATGTTTGACATTCCTGAAATATTGTGCAGATAAGAATGGGACACGTGAGGTACTTGAATGCACCAAAGACAACAGCCACTGTTCCAGTAGCATGCACTCTATTTGCCTGCAGATGTAGAGACAGTTGAAAACCTGCCACTGTAAATGTACAAACCATAAAGCAGCATTTTCACACCACTCTGCCCGACCACAGACTGCTTATAACTACTTCTAATCAAGTGTAAACTACTGGGGGTGTTAATACTCTAGTGCTGGTCGCTTGCTGAACATTGGCTTAGTGTGTCACGGCCCTGAAAACAATGGATGAGCAAAGGAAAAAGTTCAACAGCAGTCTCGTCTGTACAGAAAAACACTGCATTCACCAAACAAAAAATAATAATAAATTGGAGACCTTATCTTGCAATTATGAAGTTTTTCTTTGGCAAATGCAATGTGTTACTGAATATTGGTGCAGTGAAATGTAGACATTTTCAAAATAACATGGAGTTTGGTGAATGATCACGTACACAACAGCACTCTTTGTGGTTTCTTTATTGTCTTGGTCTGTTCATATCTTTAGAGAGATTATATACACAAATTAGTACAAGAGTTATTCAAAAATTACACATTCAAAAACAAATACAATCAAAAAAAAAAAAAAAAACCCTTGTGAAAAAGATTTTAATACAAGTGTGTTTTCCTAGGAAAACTCAGCTGTGAATGGATTTTTCTTTTCTTTAAAGCTAAATCAGAGAAATACATGTCCGAACTCTTATTTTAAGATAGTTTTCCAGTTAGGTACTGGAGCAGTATATTAACAGCTACAGCAGACGAAAAAACTCAGACAAAAGATTCATGGTTTGATCGGGATGTTACACAACATTGCCTCTCTTTTAAACTTGTGTCGGCTGACAGAAAAAGCAAACTGTAAATCTAACCATGACTATTAAAATAAATGTTGGTGCCATAGGTGCAGTTACTTTGATTAAAATAATTTACTATTGTTCACTCAGATAGCTTTAGCTAGACATCATCTGTCAAGAGTGATTCAGAAAAGACCCCTGCAAAGAAAGTGAAAAATACACAAATCCTCACCCTTTTTTATTTACTAATGAATATAACCAAACAGCTTCACATTTCACTCTTCTCACTCACTCAAGCTACTGGAAGTAAAGGACAGAGGAAATAACGACAACCCCAAAAAAAAAAAAAAAAAAAAAAAGAACAGGTGAGGATTAAAAACAATTTCACTGCACCCCAGTGGCTATAAGAGCAGTTGTGAAGCAACAAGGCATCTTAAGGCTCACAGATCAGAGTCTCCATCACAAATGTGTTCACAAAGTGACGAATCTTGTGGCAGTTCAGAGCTTCACGCTTCTGCATACCTGTAAGAAAACAACAGTGTTCATACACGGCTTTAACAAAGAATTTATCACAAGCAGAGAATATAATGCTTTATAACAGAAAATGAAATAATATTGTTTATACTCCTTAACTCTTTACACACTTTACTGCAAAGTCAATTTGAAATGGAAAAAGCTGACAAGGTGAAACACTATCAGAAATCTATCAACAAAAGGCTTAAATGTAGGGTTTCAAACCACTGTACCACACAGTGTATCAAAGAAAAGGCAAGGGGGACGAGGTCTTGTCCTTACCCAGGATCCGGTCCCTGCGCTGCAGCTTGAAGGTCTCTTTGCCTTGGCACAAGTTGTAAATGAAGTAGCCGAGCTGGTCGACCTGCTCCAGGCGCTCGGTCACAATCATCTCCTCATGGACCAGGTAAGACTGAGGCAGGTAGGTGCCAGCCTGCACACAGGAAGCACACTCATTTAGTCTGGCAGATTAGAATCACCACTGGTAGCTGAGCTGAACTCCTCTAAATGTTATAATTAATCTTATCTTAATTAGGTCCTACTGTGTTTTAGAAACGGATTTAAATGCCATGGTGTCCTTTCTCCATGTTTTCCCTCCCTTCTCTGATTTAACCCCCTTTACTGTAAAGAGAGTTCAAAATCACACTCTTTTCCTCTGCTCTGCGAAAACATTTGCAAAAATAAAAAAGGAGCAATAATTGCATTCGTCTTAGTTTTCAACAGAGAAAAGCAGTCAACAGTTTGAATTGAGTGGTTTTTGTGTCCATTCCAAGTCTCCAGCACCTCCTGCTTGTGAGGGAGGAGGGCGTGAACTGAAACGCTATAGTTCTAGCTGAAACGCACTATAAAGCTCAGTAAAGTCAAGGATTTAACTCTAACACTAATATAAAAGTGAATATTCTGATAATAGCTGCTTTAAACTGAACTACTAAGTTTATTTGGGTTCCAATTTTTGTCTTCTTCACATTTTGGGACATTTGACTTCTTGCTGCAAAGTTAGAAGTTTGAAACCACCCTCATGTCTGTACAAAAATCTGAATCAACTTATCTAACTCAATGAAACAAAGCACCTAAGTGTCCTTCCCTAAAACACTGAACTATCCCTTTAAAACTGTCTACAGCAGCAGCTACAGCACATACTCCCCCTAAATAATAAGTCTGCAGCAAACTAATCTCACTGAACACACAATACTTCAAACAGACAAACTGTAACCTGGGTTTTTTTCCAAACATTTGTCTCTTACCCTGAAGTTGATGAGCAGCTCCAGCAGGTCTCTGGGAGGCATGACAATGGAAGTGTTGAGAGGCATGACGTAGCACTTGTTCAGACTCAGATCCAAGTAGGCGGTCAACCTCTGAGACAACAGATAAAATGGTTTTTCTTCAACTGTGACAGTGAAAATAAGATCACATTCTGCCTTTACTGGCTTTATTTCAAAATGTCTGCTTCCACCTGCTTCGCAGATGTTAAACGTAGAACATCCTGCATGTTCACTTGTTCTCTTGATTAATTCATTATTACAGGATTAAATCCACAAGAACAACAGAATCACCTGCACTTCAGAGAGAAGCGCTGCAACTTTTCCCACTACAGCTTTGATTAATGTAGACAAACATGTGACAACACTGGACCATTTGTCATGTTTCTGACGTTTCAGTTGTTTTCCCTTCCACCAAAGAGACATTTAGTCCACACTTCTCACATGGTTTTATGTCAGTAACTGTTGAGACCCAGAGAGGGCGGAACAGCTAATATTTTGCACACACACACAAAAAAAAAAAAACAAAAACAAAAACAAAAAAAAACAAACAGTAAAAAACAAATTTCTGTACCACAACCTTGGATTTTCCTTATTTCTTTCCCCAGCTCCAACAGTAAAATGCTGCTGAAGCATCAGTGACCTGAGACTATATTTATTTTACTCAAGCGAAAATTTACATGCAGGACTTTTAATTAAACTGCTTAGAAGCTTTTATTGTCCTCTCACCCGCTGGAAGTCATGGACAATGTCTGCAGGGTCTCCGTCATCGAACTCGGGCACAGGGACATTGATGAGCTCCACCTGCTCCCTCTCCAGGATCCGGACCTTCTCCTCCATTTGTCGCAGGAAGTACTTGTTTGGCAGCGGCACCTCCATCTACAAACCAGTGGAGCCAGTTAATCAACCAGTTGCATTGTGACTCTTTTTTGAAGTTGTTGAAGAAGACGAAATTAAGACGCATCTGATCTCAAGATGAGGCACCACATTAATTTGACCAGAGTGCAGAGAAGGATCACGTGTCTTTCTCACTTGCTTATGGGCTTCCTAAATTCTCTAGATAATCAGAATAGTCAGAAGGTGTTTTATTTACATATCAAAGTACCACTTGGTGTTTACAAGCATACAAAAACAAAGTACTACAAACTATTTAAGATACTGATTTATCCATGTTACCTATTAAACTAAAATAACCTTCCTGTGCATGTTGTTATAACCGTCAACATTTGACACGTGATCCTTCTCTATAGGTCCATCACAAGCAGCTTGGAATCTGAAAATCAGGGTTATATTATAGTCATAACACTCTTAGAATTCAGCTTCTTCTATCATGTTAATAATTTTGATTTAGGAAGTCATCAGTGTACAATTGTGAGGTGAATGTACAACACAATGTGTGTAAATTTAAAGTTGCAAATATAACAGTGTGATCCAATAAACATCGAGATTAACTGCAGTTAGACCCTGTTTTAATACACATATTTAGAAAGAGATTTTTTGCATTCACTGCTAAATGTGACAGAGTGACTGCTGGTGCTCTGTTGGATCATACCTCCTCTTCATCTGGGACCATGAAGTCCTCCTCACGGTAGTTCACCCCACACACAAACACCTGGCCTTCCTGCAAGGACAGACAAGGAATAAAAAATAAATAAATAAATAAAAAAGCTATGAAAAAAAAGAGCCTAAAATTAAAGAAATAACTATAATAATATCTGCCCATTTTGAGCCCATGTCATTGCATGATAACAATAATGTTGTGAGTGAGACCTCTATTTACATATAATACAGTAGGTTTTTCAGGTCTCCGACCAGTCAGGTCACATCAGTTGACATTTTGTCCTAAAGATTTTCTGTTTGTCTTGAGCACTGTAAAAATTATTAAGTGTTTCTTAGGAAGACCTTAATAATGCAGTAGTATAACTAATTATGAAAAAAAGATTCAGTTTTTGTTCAAACTGTTTTAATGTGGTGGAGCTCAATCAACTGTAATATTTTCTCTTTGTTCATTTTACCTCACCCTCGAAGGAGGTACTTTCCCTCCATTGTGGGGCCTGGCTGCTCACCTCCATGATGTAGTAGCGGTACAGGTAGGCTCCTCCCACCACCACTCCAGACAGCATGAGGGCCAGGCCCAGGCACATGCACCAGCACCAGGCCCGGGACTGCTGATGCACGATCAAAGCAGCCTCTGCATCCTGTAGCAGAGAAGAAGAGGTGTCCCAGGGATCAGACAAAGTGTCAATTACATAATGAAAATAATATTCCCAATAAGTGTGTTTTCTTTACACTTGCTATTATTTTACTCCTTCTGAAACCAACTAGCACTTCAGGACAAGAACCACTTTAACACTGTGTCTCAAGTGAGTGATTTTACATTTGATTTCTTTAGCTACAAAAAGGTGACAAAATGTTTCAAATGTTCAAAATTAAAAATTATAATATATGACAAACGCAGAAGAAGATGCAGAATAAGTGTTCGGTAAATACAGCTGAGTAAATTTGCCTGTAGGTGCATTTATACCCAGATAAAGTTAAATTTTGCATGAAAGAAGTGCAAGGAACCAACAGAAAGAAAATAGCAACAAGTTAGTTAGTTTAGAAAACTGGATCCAAAAATCAGGCATTTTACAGGCACAATAATCACGGAAAGGTCCACAAAATCCTGTAGGGACTGATAGTTAACGTAGAAACTAACAAATCAAAAGCCATTTGAGAACAACATGAAGTCAGCCTGGAGAATCTCCAGAGAGAGTGTGTGTGTGTGTGTGTGTGTGTACACACAACAGCCTTTGTTTAAATGAATGAATGAGGCTCATCCCCTTCTCAGACACACAGATCAACAGTGTGACTCATCACGATGCAAATCACAAACTGAACAAGTGAAAAACACTAAACGTGTGCAGTTTATGCATTACTGTCACTGCCTTTTGCAAAAAAAAGGAACTGAAACCTAACAAGGGCTGACTGCTCTGTTTGTCAGTATGATGCTATGACAGACAGATGTGGAGTGAAGGAGCTGCGTTTTTAAGTTAAAATTTAAGTTCTCTCTTCTACAATGGCAGGGACTGAAATATTAGTATGATGTCTGAAAAGTATTTTGATCAAGGAAAAATATCAGATGTGTGTGGAGTGATGAGGAGGCTGAAAGCCTTCCTTACATTAATTCACATTCTGTTTTCCACATACTTCATCGTTTGAGTTTTGATTGAGGCTGTTTGAATCACCTTCACTCCTTCTGCAGTATCAGCTCCACCAATGCTCACACACGAAAAGGTGGAATAATTTACATTTCATTTTGCACATTTTCAGAAATTTCTTTTACATTTTCGTTTCAATTTGCAGCATTTGGAAGAAACCTGAACGGAAATATGAGTAATTTTCTGATTGGAAGCAGACTTCTCAGACAGTGTGCGACAGGTCAGCTTGCTGAGCACTCAAATTAATAGATTTAAAAAAGGTGAGTCAGCAACGGCTGCCATAAAACCTGGACCTGCACAAACTCCCACAACACGCCCTTTATGCTTCATGCTCTAACCTACACGACAAGATTACATGAATTTCAGCACAACTTCTGACTAATGCCATAAGGCAAAACCGATTCTGTGAAAGATGAAGTCAAACTCACTTATGAGATAGATACGTTGCACAACTGAATCCATGTATTTGGTAATACAACAATCAGCAGGTTTACATGAACTGAAGTAACCCGGTTACAGTAGGCTCTCTCAGGGAAGCTGGTTTAACTTTTCATGTAAACAGGAAAGGAAATTTTCCGAAATTGGGTCAGGGTATTAGGGAAACCCGATTTCCCCAGGTAGATTTCTGTAAAAGAACTGCATTTATTTTTTTATTTTTTTTGCAAGTGAGACCAATCACAATCATCCTGAGTTGTTGACTGTTCCACTGCCGACTGCGAAGAAGGTTTTAAACTTTTTAAACTCAATGTATTATTACATGTCTGCCTTTTCTGTTCATTACAGTACTTTGTAAAGAACTGCTGTTGCTGTACTTCTAAAGTTGCAAACATTGTCAAAGCACTTTTTTGTTGTGTATCCAAACAATCTCTACAAGAAACCTGAGACTTTGAGCTGAACTAAGGCTCTACAGGAGGATTGTAGGCAAATGTTCATCAGCGCAGGAGAAACTGAGGCTTATCTGAAGACAAACGTTTGCCAATGGACTCTGGCCAGACGGATAAAGACCCAGCTCTTTTCAGAACAAGCCCTGACACGTCTCCTGCTTTCATCTCCTCCGGCTTCAAACTAAAGAGCTTTCACATAGCGGGAGAAACCTCGTCTGGAGTCGAAGGTAAACAGCCAGGGATCGTTAATGTGAGAGTTTCAGAAGCTGCATCTGCTGCTGTTGTGGGTTTCACTTCACTGCCTCTGCCTATTCTTAATCCTGAAAAGAGAACCTGTGGTTTCTGTTACAGAAACACTGAAAAAACTTTTCCATTTATTTTCAACACATAGTTCTCCTAAACCATGTTAGTCCTTTTAGAAAGAATTCCAGTGTTGACATCAAATAGTGTCTGTTTGCTGCAACAGGTGATTATTTCATTTTCATCTCTCAAATGCAGTCCGGTTGACCAACACTGCAAAATATTAAGTAAGAAATGCCCATCACAAACTTCCCTGGCCCTCAGAAACACAAACAAGCATGGTTCAGATTCAAATCTAACATTTCGGAGCCTGGATTTGGATTAAATTTTGTGTCACTTTGGTTTGATAACACAAATGAAATAAATAACTGATGATGCAAATAATTCCAAGCGTAGACTGCCTCCAATAACATGGTTTATACATACTGGCTATGGAACAAACATCTCAGGTACAGGAAGAAACTGTCAGCTCTCATAGTTTCCATTATTCAATTTGAGGTGTTGAGATCAGAGGGGGCTGTATAGTGTACAGACTGTAAAGCCCCTTTGAGGCATATTATTGATGCTGTGATGTCGAAATAAAATAGTGGAAACTCCTTCTGCCCCTTAACTGTGTCCTTTTAACGTTTAACTGCTGAGTACAAACCTTTTCATAGACAGAATGTGTGAAATGTGCTGTTTGACTCCTGTTTTCAAACAGTATCATGTCTTCCCCTCCAGTCCGTCCCAGCCATCTTACCTCTAATGACTGTGTCTGAAGTGTCTGTTAATGTTAAGACTTACACATGGATTAAATTGATGTTCGACATACTTAAAGACAGTCCAACTTCAATATTGATCATATTGTTTTGCCCTGTTTGTGAAGCCAACATATAGTGCAAAAATAACTGAGAAATACAAGAAGTGTGACAAATTAGGGGAAAACCCTGGAAGAATGAATGCGAAACATGATGAATTCAAATGCTTGCACTCAGGTGGGAAACATCAACCTATGCTCTGTGGCAGGTGAAGAAATGCTAAGCATTGTGTGGGAGCTGTCTTGATGTACAAAATTACTGCTGTTGTTCACATTTTTAACTTTGTACATCAAGACAAGCATACAGGGCTGAATGCGTCATCCCTAGACTGAGGAAATATGCTGCTCTGTTATGCTGTGTTCAATTGTGGGGATGGTCACTGAAAATCCAGCTCAAGTTCCTGCGAGTTATCATCTTCATCACAATATGAAACAACGCTTAAACTTATTGATCCTACAATTATTGATCCCACGATCAGCTGCTTTTGAGAAACAGCCGGGTGGGAACTTAGATCTGTCCGTTCTTTCTGACCCTCATCGCAGTTTTTAGAAAGTAAAACAAAAGTCCCAAAACCTTGTGCAATACTTTAGAAGGCAGTAATCTCTCTGATCGAGAAAGAACGCTAAGAAAAGAAGAACTGAAGAAAAGGAGGAACTAAAGACTAGCTGCTTGAGATTAAAATATGCAAACAGAAACATACATTTTAGGTGTAGGCACTGGGAGAGCAATGAACCCTCATGAAATCAGACAGTTTGACAGATACTGGCTGACACAAACTAAAAGGGAACATCTCCTGGGGGCTTCTCTCCATCAGCTGTAAAGCTCGGGTCACCTCCTCTAAGCTCGGATTTGTTCAGACTGCTCAGCTCTTTTAATGATGCAGAGGAATAGAGGAATTGAAGGAAAAGGTAGAAATAAAGCAGAAAGGGATGTGTGATCTAACATCACAAAGATAAATAACCCCCACATCTTTATTTTTGGCAGGTGTTGAAGCTCCTGCAGCAAACATAAGTCAGCTACTAACATTTGATACTGCCCAGCAACATGCAGAATTGCATCTCACACATGCGTGGCGTTAACATTTGACGTTCTGCATGACCAATGCTCCGATTCCATGCTGACTAAGTGAGGGCGCCATTTTGTGCAGACATGTGCATAGTAAACAGTCGTATGCAAAACCTGGTACCCTGTTATTCTGAAATGGCAAAAAGAGTTAACCAAAGCTTAAACCAAACTAAACTGTTTAATGTGAATTCCAATTCTATATATCATCCCAGTATGTCAATCAGAAGGTATTAATAATACCCTGTAGGTTTTCAAATGAAGATGATTGAGAGAAAAAAAATAGATGGGACATCAACCTATGCTAATTGATTAAGTCATTAATTGGCAAAAATAAGTTAATCATACAAAAAAAAACATCAAAAAGGTGAATCATTGTAACAGGTATTTATACCTATTTATTATAATATCAAATAGAGCCGAATTATAGTTTTTTTTTTTTATTTAATAATTTGAATTGTTCAATATTGCACAGAATATCTTAAAGACTACTCTCATGTTGGCTGTGGATATACAATCACATGCACGCACACCAAAACACTGCACACAAAAAAGTTTTAACGCTCTGTGTTATCAAATCAGAAACACTAATCTGATCGTTCCAAATATTTTCTGAATGCCAACAGTATTTTCTCTGTTTCAATACACTCTCCTCTTATGACTCTTCAACAAGACCCAACAAGCACCCAGACTGACATTTCATAACACTAACACACTCATATTCCAACGCGGTGAACAACACACACGTCACAGCAGGTACAACAAGTAAACTCACTGCACAGCTCGAGAACAGAAGGAGAAAACCTTCTAACCACCTGAGTATTGATTTACTGGAACAACAAATTACAATTAAAAGGTTAAAAACTCCATCACACCTTTTCAGTGGCAATCTAAACAAAAAGAGAATAAAAGGAAAGGTTCTTAATATTTGATTTATTATTAAATTGAAAAATCTGAATTAGTTTGGTATTTTTTTTTACAACTTAAGCCAACCATTAGTTTTTGCAGTTCAGATTAAAAAGATTGAAATGCCATTAGGTGCCATCTTCAAATGTCCTATTCAAATTCATATTTGATTTACTCTAATATATAACTAATAAATGCAGAAAATTCTCTTATTTTAAAAACTGGATCTAGACAACCATCTGTCAACTAACAAGTTGATAAACCGGTTAGTTGTGAGAGATCATACTCAGGCCGCCTGTAATATCCAACCGTAAATATTAACGATCACATGACAATAAAACACATCAAATTCACACTTGGGTGCTTTAGTTTTACACAAACTACTTTTTATGCAGCCAAGAGCAATTGTTTATGGACAAGATTCTATTTTCAAGCGTTCCTTTTTACATTTGCGATAAACAGACCACAGCCATTTATTCACTTCCTCTCTTGCTCTCACACCATCTCTGTGCATTGTGCTTCTGCAGAGGATTCACATCTACTGTCCCATTGACTGTTGGCACATTTTGGCCTTTTTCTTCCCCATTTAGTTTTACTTTAAAAAGCTTTTTCTGTGGCTGTCTGTGGCCAGAGTTTCCAGTCCTGTCTGCATTCACATCACACAGTCATGCTACAGCAGAGCTCAGTGATGGTCTTTGTGTGTCTCTGAGCTGAACAAACCCGCCACTACATTTGCCGACCACAACAAACATTTTACAGTCAGCTGTTTGGGGGCCACAATTTATCAGTCCTCGACATTTTTAGATGTAGGGCCATCACATCTGGTGTGTGTGTGTGTGTGTGTGTGTGTGTGTGTGTGTGTGTGTGTGTGTGTGTGTGTGTGTGTGTGTGTGTGTGTGTGTGTGTGTGTGTGTGTGTACTCTGATCTTAACACACAGTTCCATGTTCCAGCCAAAGCACATGAGCCTGCAGTGAACTGAACACGCGTCCACCTGAGAGCAGCTTGTCTTTCTGTCTCTGTGGAGACAGGTGAGTATCAGTGTCCAAGACCGGTTCGGTTTCAGACTGCCAGTGGGACCACATGAAACTTCATCCTGTACTCTGCCCAACAATCATTCTATGTGAAGAGGATGCTAATAAACGCAGCACAAATTGAACTGCAACAAAACCGAATCAGTCAAACCCTCTTTAAGGCCAAATCCTGGTTTCTACTTGTCTTTGAATGAATGTCCTTCTATTGATACAATAATGCAGAGCAGAATCTTATATGCACATATGCCTCAGCACAAAATCCAAACTAAATTAGTTTACTGTTGCATGTGACCAAAGATAAGCAGCAAATAGCAAACCAGTTAATGATCAATTATCAAAAAGGTTGCAACTGCAAACATGAGCATTTTGTAGCAGTAGTAAATGTGTTTGCAATAAGTGTCAGCTGAGCAACACTGGCTCTACAGGTTCCTCTAGGTGGAAGTCGTCCTCTGGTTACTGTGGACCTACGTGGGTGGTTAATCTTCCCTCTTGTTGATTTTTAGTGGTCGGCACCCTGCAGGAGGCGGCTAATGCTCTCCGGCTCAGTCTCTCACTGACTGATTATAGAACATAATCCTTTTCAAGAAGTCCGCAGGGTCAGATGACAATTGGAGGACACGTAAGTAGCTGAGAAACAGATTTAGAATGTAATCTGCTAATGTGAGTATAGAAGTGGGTATTCCAATGTGCCCTGAAAAATACAGCTCCAGTCATAAATGAAGAATTTCCATCTTTTTTGAATAGAAACATATGTTTTTTCCTCTCACAATGAACTCAGTTTTACAGATTGAACATTCTCAAAAGCAACTTTTGAGCTTGAAGAGTCAGGGAGAGAACTGCTATGCCACAAGCTACACCTCCCCCTAATCAGCAAACTGAGGTCAAAGCTGCATGATTTGCATAAACAAAGCAACAGCCACGGAAATGGAAGTCATTTTATGAGTAATTATTGTTGTTGAAAAATATGGAATATAGAGAGTGTTAGAAAA
Source organism: Channa maculata (assembly GCA_020496755.1). NCBI lineage: Eukaryota > Metazoa > Chordata > Actinopteri > Anabantiformes > Channidae > Channa > Channa maculata. The sequence goes on along the minus strand of CM035609.1, from coordinate 25,570,881 downwards.
TAGCTAATAATCCCAAGCACTCAAGAATGTTTGATATTTTGGGTTGAGAAATCAATTTGTACACTCTAAACCCCACAGCTATGTCGTGTAGGGCAGAAGAATCTAAACGCAGCAACAAGCATGTACATGTTGCTCCTCATATTTTAAAACATAAAAATATTTCACCCTTACATCATCAGCACAGCTGTGTGTGCTAATCAGTGCTACTCCGCTACAGCCACAAGGACTTCACTGTGTTTTTCTGCTGGCTCACCACAATAAGTAAAAAATAAATAAAATAAAGACCATTATAATGCCACACAGACAGGAATATAATAACTCATTTACTGGGATTACATTTTAATTATTGTACAATTAGTTCCCATTTATTATTCTGTATAACAATAATCTCCATTTAAATAATTAAACTGATTGTTGATTTAAATAGGAGATAAAAATTGATGGATTAAATTAAAAAAAATAGACCACTGAAGCTCTTTGGAAGCTCATTTATTTCTGAATTCAGCAGGCAAAAGAAAATATTTGAAGTTAAAACCTTTCAAAATTTTGTTCATTGTGAGGAAAAAAAAAAAAAAAAACTGTTTAAGAGTAAATTAGACCCCATTAGAGTGATGTTCCCCACCCTATACCACTGCCTCTCATGTGAGATGTGAACATTTTCTAATGAGCGCCACCCTCACCCCGTTAAGTGCCAACCCAACCTGAATGTTAACCTGCAGCAGCAGGATTGTCTGCCGCTGATGTGAACTTTATCACACAGAGGTGACAGCTGAGTGTGACGTGTTCATGTGCGTAGGAGGAGCTTAGATCTTCCACCATGCTAACCTTCAGGTTATTTTTATTTGTTTTTCTATAGTAGTTCTGCAGAAAAAGATCATCTCTAATTCTGCCATGTTCTGGGACATTTTTAAGGTTTCCAAGTCATTTGTGCGGTTTTTTTTTTGTTTTTGTTTTTTTTTTTAACTTTCATGTTCATTTTACATCTAGTCTTAATGCCTTTCAAGCCTCATGCACAGCAAAGGTGCTTTACTGCAGACTTAAATATTTAAGTCAGCACATCCAGATATTAAAACATTCGCTACTTGCAGCTTCTCAAATGTGACTATTTGCTGCTTCTCGTCTTTACTTACCATTGCAATTAAAGATTTTTAGCTGATCTGACAGAATTTTAAGACGCCATAATAAAAAAAATGAGCTCAAGATGCAACACAACACATTTCTAATAAAACCCAAGTACAGGGACATTTTAAAATACACAAATACCATCAATGTAACGTATACTCCGTAAGTACGACATCTGCAAATGTGAAACACACAAATGAGAAAAAGTCACAAGACAACCAACTTAAAAACAGGTGCCAGAAAGGCACTTAAGGGTTAACATTTGAATTTATGTGATATATGGAACATCAAACAACAAATGATTCATTGATGTAAAATATAGCAGCTTTACTGAGATATTTCCATGCCTCTTAGTGCCAGACAAACGGCAGCATCTAACTGAGCAAAGCTAATTAACAAGAGGATTTGTAAAAGAGCAGAATCAGCAGACAAGGACGACAGGAGGAAACTAAATGTTAAGATGAACTAAATTAAACTGTTTGGTAAAGTGGATAAGATGCTGATTTACCTAAATGATGCTCTACATTAATCAGAATGAGCACAAAGAGATCTGGTGCTGGAAAACATGGAGTAACTTTACAAACTAATTACACAAGAAAATATTTTTTTTAAAGAACCAATTAAATAGAACAAACAACCCAGTATTAAAGAAAACAATCTTCAGATTAATTAGGGAAAAGTTAGTTGCAGCCAAAAATAATTAAAGGCACTCGAGCGTCACCTTTACCAAATAAACTCGACATAACTTATTCAGGGAAAAGCTAAACTGAGCATGTCGACGTGCTTAACCTAAATATTTGGCTTGGTCTATTTTTTGTCTCTGTAAATGTACTGTGGGTTTGGTTGATTGGTTCTAATGACATCTGCCTGCAGACGACAAAGAAACAACATTAACACTAACAGATCATTAACACAAAGTTGACACATGATACAAATAAACATGTTTATAGTATTAATAATATGTTTTCTTCCATTGTTTGTGATTTACAGCAATTATGTGGCCCTTTTCTAGAGAAGTTCAAACTGGAGCTGGGGATTCTTTAAAAAGAAAAACAACATTCAGAGAAAGAGAAATAGAAGCAGTGAAAACCAGGATGTAAAGAAGTTTTATTTAAAGCTCTTTCACCATCAAGTGCTAAACAGATAAATAAACTAGTTTAACTTCTTCAGAAACCTGTTTACAGTAATTGCAGTAGAGAGATCAGAAATAAAAAAAAAAAGATTTCTTCAGCTGGGTTTTTCCCGTATGATTAAATATGTGTAACAAGACAAAAGTCTGCAGAGAGGGAAAGTAGTGAAGTGGAATTGAGGAATGTCTCCTCCTTTTTAGAATGGGTCAGAATGAAACTGGAACCAAAACAAACTGGCTTTAGAATTTTTATTAATGTTTTGGAATTTTTCAAGAACACACATATTTAATTGGATGAGCACCTCAACTAAAGAAAGAGAATAAATCAAACACACCAAAACCTGCTCTGGATAACAACAATGTGCAATAGTGCTGATCTTTCCTTTTCTATTCCTTATTCTGTACAGGACTTCCCCTCAATGACAACAGATTAAAAAAAAAAATCATTGGTCAATCTGCTTCTAGTTAAAACCTGAGATGGGGATTTCAAGAGAATAAAAGAGAAAGAGAAACACGGATGATGTATAATGGACAAGCTGTATGTAATTAAATAAACAAAAACTAAATCTCGTGAGCTCCAAATTCAATGTGTATTTCATTAGTACATTTAAATTAGTTATTAGTGACAGTGCCAGGATGAGTGTGTGTGTGTGTGTGTCTTCTGTTCCACAGCCATGGATGTTTTTTTAGGCATATTATGAAAAAGGCAAATCAGTAAAACGGTTGATGGATTAATTGATAGAAAACAGTCGTGAGTGGCAGCCTTGTATTTAATGTTATTTTTTATAAGAAAACTAATTTCTTTTACACAGTTTTGATGTGATTATGAAAACCAGACCAGAAAACAGCTTTAGTACATATGTGTATTTCTGACTTTTTTATATATATATATATATATATATAAGTTTGTAGTATTCTCTGGGTTTCATCCTCCTGCATTCACCAATACATCAACTTCTCCCAAAACAATTTGAAGAAAAACTAAACATTATCACCCTAATTAAGGAGCTTTTAAGTTTTAGCTGGTGTCTGAGTGTTGGAATGACCCTGCTCTGGGTACTGTGCTGCACATGACACCACACAGGAAAATCCCCCCCAAACAGCATGAGCGAGTACAGAATCTGTCGCATTGGTGCCAACTTCAACCCCCCGAAAGAAAACATTAAGCTGCGATTATCACGATAAGAGTCTTTCAGAGGGAAACACACAGGGGGAGGTGAAAACCAACCCTGACTCCCACTGCACACAGTCTGCAGCCACAATAGCCACATAGGAAGACACAGTGCAGCAGCAAAAAAAAAAATTCACAGCTTTTAAAATCTACATCTGTACATTTTGGTTTCTGGCTGTATTACAGAGCATGCATTCTACTCTGCAACACAGCTACTGTACCCACACATACATTCAGATCTCTTAACTCTGTGCAGCCTGAAACAGAAGCAATTTTCACGACAGGGTGGAGGGAGGAGGTTTTAACTAGACACGCCTCAGCAGGCAGCAGCCTAAAACCTTGAGCCGCTTTCAAAAGGCTGAATAATCTAAAGAGAATACAAGTTTATTGTTCAGTAGAGAGGAAACATTTCTTTCCTTGGCTGAACAGAACATAAAAGCATAGCGCAAATGTGGCAACAAGGAAACTCTTCCATACAACATATTACACAGCAGAGAAGGAATTGTCTTCACAACTGCTCCAAAACTACTATTTCTTTCCTCCTAAAAAAAAACCACTAAGATTTACAGCAGCAGATTGGCTGTAAACTCCATTTTGCCTGCTCTTGGTTGTCACATAATGGAGACACTTTATCTTTTCTGTTTGCTGTAAAGCTCAAACAATGGATCAGGATGTCATGTATTTGCCAACAGGGAGAGCAGAAAAAAATATCCTGCTTCAGCTAAAAATGTAAGGTTTTGCATGTGATTGATTGATTGATTGATTGATTGATCACCACCCTCAGCTTGTCTACTTTTTTCACTTTTGAAGGGGTGACGCACTTCTTAAAGGGGGGATGGCAATGTGTAGAGTTTTGATGGACTTTTCTTTAAAACGTCCCCCCAGCGCTACGGAAACTGACACAAAGCAGCTGGAAGACAACATAAGAACAAAACAAAACAAAACAAAAAAAAAAGCCTTATGTTCTCATGATAAGTGAGAAGCCGATTGTTTTGGAACCATTCAAAGCTCAAATGACCAGGAGGGTTTAATTGTCCCTCCGTTTTCACAATCAAGTGGTTAAAATGCTTCACATACTTCACTTTTCTCTACACACAGACGTCTTTTTCTGGCTGCATAGCATTTCGGAAAATGAACAATGTTCGTTGCTACTCCACTAACTGATCACAAACTGAACTGTATCACAAAACCATATTTAATGCACTTTGCGTCAAGAAATGTGCATTTGCACTAAGATTTAAACCGTATCAATGTCACAGAAATTACTTTTTTCTCGTGACCTGACCTGATATTCTGGATTGACACAGAGCTGCAGTTTTTCCACAAATCGTTTTAATATGTAAAAGGAAAAAGAAACCAAACACTGCGTTTTATCAATTTAAAATAATCCCAAACGAGGAAGTGGACAAACTAATAGGTTAGAAAATGTTCATTAACAAAATACGATGTTACAGTTTAGATATGACATTCGTGACTTTTCAGAAGTGTGTTAAAGTTACAAAAACAACAGAAAGGTATTTACTTTTTAAGTTAACCCACTTTTTCAAACTGCGTGTTTTCGCACCGAGCTTAAAAGCTAGCTGTTAGCCCCGTTAGCCATTTTTACTCACTTTGTCCTCAGCGGGGATAAGAGTTTCGGCGTCCTTTTTCACATCTTTCTGAGCCAACGCGGTATTAAAAGACACTTTAACCATCCTGGAACCAACGTTGACAGAGTTGTTATCCGGAAAAAAAGACGATGAAAAATTCCGCAAAACAAACAAAACAGATAGAATTTGCTCCAGAAGCGATCGCACTTCTCTGTGGCCAAGTCTGGTCTGTTGATAACATCTGAGTAAAGCTGGCAAAGGCGCAAGAGTCCAGTTCCGTTATGGTGTCAAAATAAAAGCACAGGCGCTACTCTACTGCACGTAGAAAGAAAAGTGGAACCGATTACATTTAGAAATAAATGTGAAATTAAATACTTATGAAAAAAGAAACAACGAAACACTGAAATAACTGTGGAAATATTAATTTGTTTTCATTTGGCAAATATAAAATGTTTCCCTAAAACAGTTTTTTTTTGCCAATTCATTTGGAATTTGAAATAAATGTCGGATTAATTGATAAGGAAAATAATTAGTCGCTGCCTCATAGTAGAAATCTACAAACAATAGCAAATGTTTGTGGTCTTTTTGAAGTTGTTGGATGTTGTTTGTTTTCACTAAAGACAAGAATTTATAGACCTTATATCAGTATTATGAACTTCAACTTGGTCTCGTTTTTGGCCTATAGCATTACATTTTGGAACACTAAATATGCCGAATTAGTTATGAACAGTTAATTTTCGCTTTGGACCATTGTGCGTAAAGATTAGTCTTATTTCCTCGTATCATTGAAGGAGATTTGAAAAGTCTCAGGCAAGTTCGGAAGAGTAGCTTCCGAAGAAACATACAGCAGTGAACAAATTGAACCTCGCTTTACAGCCTATTTGTTGACATGTTGGAAAGTTAAGACCCTCGAATTATCCATCCACAGATCTGTTTTACTATAGTTTTGGAAGTGTTGAAAACTGCCACTGAACTACTGGGATTCTGAAGACACCATAAAACCTGATTATTCTAAGGCAAATCTGAAATGTTCTCATATTTGTGAGATCCCTAAGTCATGATTATGAAATCCGTAGTTCGTAATTACGAGAGAAGGTCTTAAATGTTTTTCTTTGGTGAACGCAACGCGCCACCGTAACTTTCCACTATTGACAGTGACGCAATTAGGCAGGTTACTAGAGAGGACTAGGTTTTGTGTGTCGACCTACGTCCCCACACATCGGTAGGTGGAGTTAAACTTAAATTATACCTCCTATAAACCCAGAGGAAGAAGAAGAACGACGTCACTTCCCGCCTTGCGCAGAAGCTATGGCGGCGTTAGCAGAGAAATCAACTAAAGAGCGGCTTCTGTCTGCTTTGCATGATTTGGAGGTTTTGTCCCGGTAAAGTTAAACCCATTTTTGTTGTTTCGTTGTGTTCCGGTTATAAGTTATTTATTATTATTTTTTTCTTTACAGCTGCTGTTTTTATTTTATGATTCGTTTTCTTAGCTGGTCAGAGCTGTGAATCCGTTCCGGTAAGCTAGCTACTTTCTTTCAGTTCTTAATGTTTATCCTCTGTGTGGTTTTATCTTAGGGAGCTAATTGAGATGTTGGCTCTATCCAGGAGCCAAAAACTTCCCCAGCCGGGAGAGGACACTCAGGTAACATAATAAGAATGACACAGTAGAAAGTCCCAAGTAGAAAGCGTGTTGTTTGCTCATTCCTTGTGTGTGTTGTGTCCGTAGATCCTGGAGCTGCTGGTGCAGAGGGACAGGGAGTTTCAGGAGCTGATGGAGATGGCTCAGCAGCAGGGGAAGGTGCACCAGGAGATGCAGCTGCTGGAGAAAGAGGTGGAAAAGAGGGATAGAGACATCCAGCAGCTCCAGAAACAGCTAAAAGAGGCTGAACACATATTGGTGGGTTGGCGCTTAACTTCAATGTTAGCATTTTTATCCACTGTAGTGAACACAGAGTTGTCTTCAGCCTTTTGTCAAAGGTGTGTTATTGTTTATAAAATACTTCTGATCTTTATAGTGTGACAGTATGTTAGAGACATCAAATATAGAGGGCACTGTTGTGTCACACTATATTCCAGTTGTAATCACAGTGGCCACAATAAGACACCAAATAATTATAGAGGAACAAAAGGTCCAGGAGGAGGCACAGTGACAAAGAGGCATAGAATGACCGGAAAGACAAAACAATGGCAAAGTTTAAAACAAAAGCCACAAAGTTGCACAAAATGATTAAGCAATGTGACCATAAAAATACATTAAATTACTATCTAAAAGAACTTAAAATTACCAGAAAGACACTCAAACTGACTCAAAAGTCACCTAAACACAACAAATCCATACAAAATTATTACAAAGCATCAGTGTTTAGCCTTGAAGTAGTTGTTCAGATACATTTTGGACCAGTGTTGGTCTGATGTGTTTTTGTAATCAGATGAATTACAGACATCCCACTTTTCTTAACAAATAGTTAAAGCTCAGTATATTTTACACAGCTCTTTGCAAGTTCTTCTACTGATTTGAGAGTTCTATTCTTCTGAGAGTTCTGTCTGTTTTAAGGCCACTGCTGTATACCAAGCAAAGGAGAAACTCAAATCCATTGACAAAGCCAGGAAAGGTGAGTGCACACACCCAGGCAGCTGATTCTAATGGTTTGTCCTTGGACTCAGGATGTTTTCTTGTTCTGTGCAGGAAGTATTTCATCAGAAGAAATCATCAAATATGCTCACAGGATCAGTGCCAGCAACGCTGTGTGTGCTCCTCTTAACTGGGTACCAGGTAGGAGCCACACAGTCTTTGTAGCTTCTGCTGGTCACATCATATCTGACCCCACTGACTGTTCGCACTTATTTGTCAGGTGACCCACGCCGACCCTACCCTACTGACCTGGAAATGCGCAGTGGATTGCTGGGTCACATGGCAAACCTGCCGACCAACGGGGTGAACGGACACCTGCCAGGTGATGCTCTGGCTGCTGGAAGGTTACCAGGTAAGTCTATGTACAGGCTTAGCAAAGAGCCACTTTCATTAAAGGACTTTTGCATGTGTTCAAAGCGGTTTACATTATTCTATTACTGTCTTTAAACAACAGCTATTTGCGTGTGTGTGTGTTGAAATTTTGCTTGTTGTAATTACTTCTTCATGTACAAGTGTCTTCAATGCTTAACTAGATCACACTTTTGCAGTTATGAGCTGCTTGCAAACTTGATGCATAGCCAGAGACCAGCTTCCACTAATGTCTCTAGAAACATTCAGTGCCTTCCCTATCTTTGTATCTTTTTTTGACAATTCTTTTGACTTAGCCATATTTATAAGATGCAGATAAGCATGATGGTCAACAAACCCCTAGCCAGTTCAAGTATTTCAGGTGCTCTAGTTTAAGCACAGATTGATTCATTTTGAAACTGCAGTAGTCATTAAAAGTTGCATTTTGTGTTGATTTTGAAAGAACAACTTGTAACAATAATTGTCTATTTAAATTCTTCTTCTTTGATCTGTACATTTTGCTGAGACACCTAATTTGCAGTTGGGGTTGAATAATATTGAGTGCAACTGTAAGTGTCTAATGTATTTTACTTGTTTCAGACTAAGCACCACCTCTTAGTTCTATTCTTAGCATAATCAATGCCATTAAAATCACCAAATAAGGCTCCAGTTCTTCTAAACCTGAGCTAATGTAATAGAGATGGTATATTAGAGGAGCTACAACATTGATTAAATCCTAACAGTGTGATTACAGCAGCTGTACTATGACAGAAATAAAGGGGCTCAGACTGCATTAAGTTAGACACTAAAAATATCATTGCAAATTGCTTCATGACTAATATGTGGAAGGAGGTGACAGGAACCACAATCGCTGAGATATTACAGCACAGAATATTCCAGCTACAATAGGTTCCACTGTTAGCTGTTGATACAGAGGAGGGTTACTGGACCTAAACCTGAAGAAAGACACTGAGACAAGTTTCCTTGGTTTCCTCCAGACTCAACTGACACGTGAAAGCCGCTGGGACCAAACATGATAATAAAACTCTTAAGAGAAGTAGGAGGGTGAAACAAGCTATTGAATACCACACATCCTCTTTAATGTGCTGCTTAAGAATAAACCTGTTCATACAACTGGTTCGTATTTGGTTACATGTTATCTGCCCTCCTGTACTGATTACTACACAAAGGTAAATAGTAGAAACAGGATGATGGGCATTATCAAACACTGTTGATCAGATAATCACAACAATAAAATATCTGAGAAGCATTGTGTGGTAGTATTGGCTTCTACAGCATAGGTGGTAGATTGTCCAATATAGATGAGTCTGTTAGTGGACTTTGTAAGAAGCCATGAGGCAGCTGAGGAACCGAAACCAATAAAGTAACGTGACCTTTAGGACACAGACGCTCATTACAATCACTCATGAGAGATTTATTTGCAGCCCAGTATAAAAGATGACCACACTGCAATTCAGAGAATAACCACCTGTCCTGTCTCCCCAGACGTCCTGACGCCTCACTACCCCTGGCAGTCCTCAGACGTCTCCGTGGGGATGCTACCTCCCCACCACAGCAATGACTTCGGCCTGGAGCCTCCGGGTCACAACAAGGAGAACGAGGACGACGTAGAAGCCATGTCAACAGATTCATCCAGCAGCAGCAGTGACTCTGATTAAAGAACTGATAGCGGGACCATAGGAAGTCACCACTGAGCAACATTTAAGACGTGTAGGTAAATACCTGGAAGGACAAAGCTGAAGGTCCAATTGATGATAAAAGGATCTTTCTTTTCCATTTATGTTAAAACCTCTTTCAGTGTGTCAGTAATGGATGAGCCCATTCCTAAAGTGGAAAGAAATTGATTTAGTAAAACAACATTTATCACCATTATGTCAGCTGAGGCCATTGTTCTTTATTTGGAAAAAGTGCCACCATTTATTTTGATTTAATAGAAGGTAAATGTTTAATGCCCCTTATGGACTCTGGCATTGCATTGAAGGCTCCAGTTTGACTAACAACATCGTGAGTCATTCTCTGCGATTTGTCTTTTGGTCAAGGACTGGTGAACCTTTAGTTTCCAAATCCTGTATTTTCCGGATAACTTTCCTAAATACTTTCAGATTTCGTTTTAAAGTACAATCTGTTTCTGTTGACTTTCGACATCTCTCCTGAGACTACAGATGGAAAAATGTGCATTTTTTGCTATCAGCCACTCACACAAAAGTTGTGTGAGTAAAAATTTTATTTCCAGGGCAGAATGAGGGGGGTGCTGTGTCCATGTTCACACTATATTTTACTGCTAATATATTTGCAGCTAATTTCCTAAGATGTTCTCGTAATTTCCAAAAATATAGCAGGTATTTAGCTGTTATTAGGATGTTTGTAAGAAAAGCAGAGGCAGTTTGTTTTTCTAATGGAAATGCACATGGAGGTTTAAACGAAAAAATATGAAACCACATAGCAGGTAAGTGAAAAATAATCCATAGGCTGAGTTTTAAAGAAGATTCAGTTTGGATTCCTTGTGACACAAATCCATACATTTTGTGTTTCAAACAAAATAAACCATGCTGTGAAACGCCACACACTCGATAACATACCTTCCACAGAACAAGCCTGAAAAATAAAGTAAGTCCATCCAGCACGTTTTGTGTTAACTAATAATTTAGAATAGAACTAATACGTTGTCTGTTAATTATTTATCAATTTCCAGAACATTGTAGCTAATCTTTTATAACTAGTAACTTTAAAAGCTTGACTGGGCCTCACTAAGAGAACTGGAAGGACTTCAATTTCAGATAAATTCTCAAAAAAACAAGGTTTGTTCATATATGTACTAGTTTATTAAACAAGGACACTTCCATTCAGCACAAAAAACAATTGTTTGCTCAAGTGCCCTAGGTCAGAGAAAGCAGATGGAAATAAGTTCCTCCGTGGAATAAATTATGATACAATAATTAACGATGATGACTAATCATTTCAGTCCTATGAACAGTGAGGCTCTGCCTAAAATTAAGAAAATCTATTGTAATGCAGTAAACTTTAACAAATACATTTTAATATGTGAAGTGAGGTGTTATTATATCAGAACTGTTGCCCCTTTGCTTCCTGTCTTTATGCTAAGCTAAGCAAACCAGCTCATGTTTACTGTGCAGACACGAGTGGGATCAGTCATTTCTCAGCACCAAGTCAAATAAGCATATTTCCTTCTGCAACCACCATTTTGAGAAACTAGGTGACCTCAAAGCAGTAAAAATTGGTCGGTTTTCACATCATTAAATTTGTAACTGACGTGTCCAGCACCAGTGTAACACTGTTGAGGCCTAAACTGCCACATAGGCACAGATTTAACTTGGGCTGTCGTGATTAATTAAGTAATTTGTGCGACACGTGAAATCCTCGAACTGCTAAGTTACGATATGTTCCTTCCACTTTGCCTTTAACAAACTCTTCTCAATGAACATCCCAATAAATGTGAAATGTCCTGTTCTCTCCACTGATCCCTTGTTCCTGTTGTTGTCCTTGTTTGTTAGTATAGTATTTTTACTTGAGTTATATTACTATCCCCTATAGTATAAACCATAGCAAAAAAAAACAAAACCTTGTCTGATCTTAGGATTCTGACATTGTGACAGTGGTCGCAGAGCCACAGATCCAGGACCAGCTAAGGAAGTCGATATCTGATGTGGTTTGTTCAAACTCAGAGAGAAGCCTCAGATCTGTCAGTTCTGGGGGCCATTTCTCATTCCTACATGGAGATTTCAAAACAATAATCTCCTCCCAAAAATGAACCCAAACCTGACTCTTCTTGCTCTTTGGTGACATATTTGAATCTGTATGTGTGTGACTTCATGCCTGTAGCTTGTATGGTCTTGTTATAGTGTGGTTGGTTGGAAAAATATGGACAAATGCTGTTAGTTTACCTCAGTGTAAATAAGCTTGTACATACTCGGCCTTGTAAATAAATACTTTTTTGAATAGAAAATGTGCCTGTGCTTGTTTTTGGCTCTGATCGTAGGGGCAGTGTTAACCCTGCAGCTGTAAGCATTGACTATATAGAAACATGTCGCCTTAAAACAGTGACGCCTGTAGTTATCAGAACTGCAAAAATAAGGTGAAATGTGAACAATGTACAGTGCAGATTGTGCTGAAACAGCTGGTACTTTCCATTTGAAATAAGGCAAAAGCTTTAGTACCTTAAGCACGTTGCTGATAGTATCTTTGTATTTTTACTTAGTCGTCTTTTAAAACATGACTTATTACTTGTATTGGAGTAACTTTACATTGTTTTGGAAAATTAGTGTTTAGAAAGTTGCTTTGAATGAATGTTATTGTTATTATTGTACTTGAGTAAATGATCTTCTTCCACCTCAGCTGGTCGTGGTAATTTAGGTCAAAGGCCACAAATACAATGCTGCGTTCAGGATCGGTCTTTAAATTCCCAATGTCAAAGTAGTCATAAATAAGCCTCAGCAGTATGGTTTTATACTGTACATCTCTGCAACAGTGGAAGAAGTCTTCAAATATTTACTTAAACATAAGTAACTACCAATCCTGCAGTTGTGTTGCCTGAAACCTGCCTCCAACAGTATTTTTACATTATTGTATTAATACTTTCACTTGTGTTTTTTTTTTTTAAGGTTTTAAATAGTTTTCCCATCACTGTAGTACAAAAATATTTAGTTCCTTTACTTACGTACATAAACCTCTTTGTAAAAGGCATAGTATTGGAGTCAAATTGTACACTACGTCAAATTTTATGATTAAGTTAAACTCAGCTGTGATGATGTATTATATGAATCAGAAGTCGTTCAATTATATATAAAGGAAAACCTTTGATTAATTTGAAATAAGTTAGTATTTAGTATCAATATTGTTCTTTACAACTTTCCACTGGTACGAATGGATTCTGTTATTGAAAAATAAAGAAATGTATATAGATTTTGTTTAAATATATATTTTTAACAATTTTGTGTATATTAGGCTTACTCCATAACAAAAGTCAGAAAATGGAAATTCTTTAAACAGTGCTCAAGAACATTAATTTCTACTACTCCAGATCAGTAATCTCCTCATCCCAAGTTAATATTTCGAAAGAATATTGTAATTTTCCAAAGTATTTGAAGGCAGCGCATGCGAACCAGAATTTGCAGTTCACTGCGCATGCGCGTTACTTACTCCACTTGAGAGGCAGACATGGCGACGTCCCTGATCTGCGGCCGCTTGACGGCTAGTCTAAGGAATCCAGGGGCCAGAAACACTCTCAGCTCCGCTTCCAAGGTGAGTGACTGCCCACGGGGAAGCGCAGGTTCCCGGCTGTCGGATCAGGTGTCTGTGACGGGGTCGAGTGTTTCCCGACGACCACACTTGTCTCTAAAACTGACCGGGTCAAGTTTGACATTCATTGAGTTTCCGTTGTTTTTGCTAACATGCTAACGTAGCGCGGAGCTAGTTAGCATGTTAGCCGGCTGTCAGAGCTGCTGAGCGGCAGTTACCCCCCCCCCGTGAACACACACATGCTTCAGTTTAGCCTGTAACATATGCGTTGTTAACCGGGTGTTTGGAGGTGGGTACATGGAGCTCACTGACCTACACCGGTGCTCAGCGGCATCTGTCCCGCAGTAAAGTTATGTGGATAAATCCGATCATCACCAGCTCTGACTGCAGGGCCATGCAGGGAAACTCAGCGCGGAGATCCGCAAACATATTGTTCTGCAGGTATTCAAAAAAAGGTGTCCACTATTTCCAAGTAGAATTTCGTCTCATGGGGTTGTAAACAGTTAATATTGAGGCATACAGCAAGTAAACGTTTGTGCGGCACCATGGATCTCTAACCAGATGTGTTGTGCACCTAAGCACAAAGCTTTGCTAATGATGTACAGGTGGATATTTTTGAGCCTGTCATCAGGTGCAGGAACTTTGCGATGACAATTAACAGGGAACGTATAGAGTAAAGAGAGCAGATGTACTCGGACTCAGTACTCAGATTCAAGGGCAAGTACTTGCCTTAAATTTCTTCTCTTCAAAACTGACCCTTTAGTTAGGAATAATAAAAAAAGCAAATGTTGTTGGCGTTTTCATTTTGGTGTCTTGTGTCTCTTTGAAAATGCTCCTATTGAGTATTTTACATGGTTTTGATGACTTGAGTAGAGGTTTTAGGTATTTCTACCACTGCTGTAGAGATGGAAGAAGTATTTAGAGTTAATACAAAACCTTTAATACAAATTGCGATGCCACAATATCCATGAAGTACATGTGCAAATGTTTTACTTAGAAAAAGTTATACCTTACTTGAATAGTACTCAACCACTAAGGCTATGTTTGCTGACCAGTTCCACATCTGCTCTATGTCCAGTTTAATCTTAATGGGGGAGTACTTTAATTTCTGCAGTTTGAGTTAATGTTTGAGTTATTTTGAGTTAATTATTGATCTGTTTTGAACCCACTGTATATTGTGCAGCAGATCCTCAGCACACACTAACACTAACCACACTGCCTTGTACCTCACTTGTAAGTCGCTTTGGATAAAATCATCTGCTAAATGACTAAATGTAAATGTAACGGCACCAGTCACTTCACAGACGGAGACACTTTCTGTGCTTTTCCCAGATTGACCGGTTAAGTGTTGAAGAAATGTGTCTTGTGTCCTCTAAGGATGGTTTTGCTTTTGCCATACAGCGTTTTATTTGGATTTCCCCAACCACAAAGAAGAGAAGTTTATTAATGTAAAGCAAGTAAAACATAACATTTTTATGTAAAACAAACATCATTTCCTTGACAACTGGTTAGAAACACTTCAAAGCAAAACATCAGGGCAGTTATTTCATGTAATTGTTGATGTCATCGATACACTTATACATACACTTCTTAAGATACATTTAGTCATTACCCAAACCCTCAAGTCACAGTGAAAACAAAAGCAGGACAAACACAGAGAAAACTCCTGTTGGCTCACACACACTCTGCCATTTTCCTTATGGGTTTTAGTGTAACATAATTATGCACATTTAGCTGGTACAAATGTTCTTTAATCATCAGAAGTAACATAAATTATCAAGTGTATAAAAAAAATTGAAAAAAAATTCAAAAGTTTGCATCTTCCATAATAAATGAATAAAAAATGTACAGTTGTGCACCTGATGTAATGTAAAAAGCTACATGTTTTACTGTTTTTGCCATTTCAAAAAAAAGCATTCACTGACTTTTGCACATGACTGTAGATATGTATATACCCGTTTAACACACTGTACATGTGTGTTAAACACTAATATACGTATGTTTAAAGGTGTATATTTAGTGGCATAGCTATTAATAACTAAGAATTTAATTACTGTTATAAAAAATATAATCAACTTGTAGTTTGTTGTCGAAAGTCAAAGTTAAAAATCACTTTTATTCCTGTAAACAAAACAGTTTTCACGTATGAACTCTGTCAGGAGAAGTTTGCGGTTCCTGTCTGACAGCAGCTTTACTTGTTTAATGTACATTATCTCTCTCCTTGGGTTTCTCCAGGTCCTCAGTTGTTCTTCTGGTCTGTTTGGAGGTCATGTGTCCCAGCTACTGCCCCCCCACCTGCAGCAGCAGCAGAGGAACCTCTCCCTGCATGAGTACATGAGCATCGGTCTGCTGAAAGAGGCTGGCATCTCTGTGCCCGCTGGCATGGTGGCCAGCTCCTCCGAGGAGGCCTACGCCGTGGCCAAGCAGATCGGTAAGATGAAGCTCTCCATAACCACAGAATGTCAGGGTCAAACACATTTACTGGCTTAGAAATGTAGAACAAACTTCTTTATTTAATCTAGAGCAGAGTCATTTTAGGTGGAGGTTTGGTCAGTCGGGAGGGGGGCTGCTTTTCAATACTCTGTTCTTGATGTAGGGAAAGCAATAAGAGAGTTAATTACGTAAAACTGTAAAAGAACATTTCACTCTTTTATCAAGTGGAATCTCTTGGGCTTTTTGTTAGTTGCACTAAAAAATTTATTCCAGCGCCTTGGATCCTGTAAACTTGCGATAACCTGTTTCGATCTGTCTAGCAAGCTACCAGCCAGACTTTAAGGCTGCAGCTTTGGACTTTGGCCCAGACTAAAATCTTTCAACAATTATTGGATTGATTGTGATGAAACCTACAAACATTTGTGTTCCCCTCGGGACGACTTGTAATAACTATGATGATCCTCTGACCATTTCTTTAGCATCAAAAGCAGTTGAACCTGAAACCCTTTTAGTCTCATTTTGTTTTTGCCATGAACAGTGAGTTTTTCCTGTTATTTAAAAACATGTTGTAGCTGCCTTCTCATTGGCTGCGTGGGTTTTTTTCTGGAAATACATAAAATCCATTGAAGTAACATAAAGCTTAAGATAATTTGATAATTAGCATTTGATTCCTAAACATTATGTTAATAGTTACGGTTTTCTTGTCAATGTGTCAGTCTGGTTCGATATTTTCTAAAATTTCAGAGACTAAATTTCAGTACTGAAGATCAGCACTAAATTAGAAAATGAACAGATTAGTTGATCATGGAAATAACCAGTAGTTCTGGTCCCTGTAATCAGCAACTGCATAGTAACAAGTTTTTAGGGCTCTGATGCAAAAAAGTATAAATCAAGGGAATAATTATACACAAAATGTTTGTCAAGAAAATTGTACACAGAGTTGGGCAGATTTAATAAACCACTTATATTTGAAAAACACCTAAATTACATTACATTTAAAAAGTTTCCGATCCTTGTGTCATTTATCAGGATTTTTTTTTTTTTTTGGTAATCCTGAAAGTGAAATGAAGAAGTGGTGCAGCTGGACAGACTGTACCAAAATAAAGGAATTCATACTTAAAAAAAATAACATATAAATGCAGGAGAGGGAAACGCATATGAATTCTTAATTAAAACATTAAAAGTGTGACAGTTTTAGCTGTAATTTACAAGCTGAATGATACATTTGAAAATTTCAGCACCAGTGAGTACAATCCAAAATGTTTATGTCCATTGATGAGTCATTTCTCCAGTGATACTTATGTTTGTCTTTTAAAATCATGGAGGTCTTTCAATGGCCTAAGATTTTATGAAACAGCAGACAGATTTGTTTGTTGTATGTCGTATGTTAACACTAGCAGCTAAATAACAGCTTTGCTTCAATAAAACTAAATTAGATTTAATTAGCATAGTTTACAATTTGATGCATGAAGAATCTGACCAGACCTCTAGAGCTCACTCACTTTTGAACACAGTTCGATTGTGTTCAAGGGCCTGAATACCCACTCATGACCTTTGTGTTTGTGTGGCTGTGTGTAGGATTTAAACAGCTGAAGCCGAGGCTGTTCAGTTTTTAGATAGACGTACACAGTCTAAACATAGCCTCCTCCTGCTACAGTGGTATCAACTGACAGTCAAATTCCAGGATAGTAAGAAGTTGACCCATAAATCCACCTAACACCAGTCCTCTAAAACCATACACTAAGCCCGACCTAACGGACATTAAAACCACCTTTAAACGCTCAGATGCCTAATCAGATCTACTTACACGTCTGAATTTTAAACTATTATAACTTTTGTACACTGTGCAGCTGGCCAGGGTTACTATAAAACATAGGTGGTTTTACACCCACAAATAAATACTACTTAAAACAAGTGAATCTTTCTGAATGTGTATGCTGAACGAGCTCAGTGGTTAGTAGTTTATCCTGTGAGGCTGCACATTAACACCACTCCTCAACCTATTCTGTACACTGCCATGATATCTGCACATTGTGAAATAGTTCCTCAGGCTCGGTGTCGAGTTGAAGTAAAACAAAAAACGCTGGTGCAACCGCACCAGCTGACAAGGTGCACGGATGTGCAGACGCAAACTGAAAAGAGCAAACCACAGGCAACACCTGCAGATTTATTAGGTGTCAAATTGAAATATGTCTGTCTCGAAAACCAGCAAACCTCTGTGACACAAAAAAAACAATTTCAGTCCAGACGGGACTCATTTGGAAGTTGATGCAGGGCTGAGGCCTGGAATTAATCGTGTACAGTTTGATTTGTCAAAAATGCTGCAACAAAGAAAATTCTAAGGTTGATTCCAGAAACAAATCTTAACATTTTTATTTATTTATATCCTGAGAATGTGGGGTGCATGAATAACCACAAGGGCTAAAATGAAATGGGCCAAAAAATTTGAATATCCTATTTTGTTCCAAATTGCGATGTGACTGGCAGTTGTGTGATTTCAAAGATCAATACCTGAAAGCTTTGAAGATGAGGGGACACGTGTTTTTTCAAATCTTTTCTCTAAGGTGACATCCTGAGGTTGCTAATTTTTCTGACCAAAGCTCCCAGATGTTCCGTTTACTGTGGTATAAAATGGCCAAACACCAGTCACACTCAGTGTTTTATTGATGGACTGTGGTTATTTGTCAGGCTCAAAGGACCTGGTGGTGAAAGCTCAGGTGCTGGCTGGTGGCAGGGGGAAGGGGACATTCGAGGGTGGACTGAAGGGAGGAGTGAGGATCGTCTACTCGTAAGTGTTCCAGCCACTGACACCCACCAATAATCCAATCCTGAAAATTTCGGCCTGGTTAAATCAGAAACACCAGTGGTTCCTATGGTAACAGTAGCTGTGGTTCACAGCAGACACCCTCCGAGCCGCTTGCTGTCTTCTAGTGGCTTTAATAAAGAAGTCAGTCAATAATAACAAGCCCATTTCATCCTGCACACACAAACTTGTTTGTTTTACACCACAAACCACTGCAGCACAGACTCTGTGACTCTGTGCTCAGTCACAAAGACAACTTCCTAAAATGTTTTTATAGCTGATAAACTGCAATGAAAGCACTTTGTTTGTTCTCATCTACCAAACTGAATAGTCAGTTATTTTGAGTAAAATGAGATAAAGTAGAATGTGGCATCAAAATAAAGGACTCCAAGGACAGGTGCTGGTCTCCTGTACTACTCAGATGTTTGTAGGTCTGAGCAGAAAACAATATAAATGTCAATTCCTTTAACAAACCTATTGGTCTTTTTTTATTAAAACCACAAAATTCAGTTTCCTAAACGTCTTAGAAGCTGTCTGTCACTCAAATATCAAACAATGTCACTAGTGCTGCTGCAGTAGACAGGATCATCAGCCCAAATAAATTAATCATTTTTATATAGTATGTATCCATTTCCTGCTGCTTATTATTTTATTCATCATATAATGAAGAATTATAGTCATATACTACTGGTAGGTACTAAATAAAAAATCACTAACTAGATTTAAGTAATTTCTCATTTTAGTAACTGTAAATCAGTTTTTTATCCGATTCCCCTGTTACCCATTTTGTCTGTTTTTGTTTTTTCAACAAGAAAACCTTCTACATTTCCACAATATTACCTTTTTATTGTACGTGAAAGTTAATTAAATATTTCAGACATCACGTCGGAAAAATTAGATATTTTTCACCATTTTCTGACATGTAATAGATGCAACAGTTCATAAAGTGAGAATTATCACATCAATTGATAAATGAAATGTTAATTTGCAATCCTGTTTTATCCAATGAATAAACTGAAGTCTTTGTTGTTTTTTAAAGGTCTTAAATATAACTTTGACCTCTCTAAAATCCTTACATGTATTTATATGTATAAATGTTCTTTGTCCCTCTCTTCTCCAGACCAGAGGAGGCTCGTGACATTTCTTCACAGATGATTGGTCGAAAGCTGTACACCAAGCAGACTGGAGAGGCGGGTCGTATCTGCAACCAGGTGTTCATCTGTGAACGCAGGTACCCACGCAGGGAATACTACTTCGCTATCACCATGGAGAGGTCTTACCAGGTGAGGACAGTGAGACAGCTGTGTCCTTCAGGCTCTGTTCTGCGGCAAATTCAGAATAGCTGCCAGATAAATACAATAATGAAATTGTAGCCAGAATTGTGTTTGGTGTTATAGCAAATACTCACAAATGGGCAGAATTCTGAAGTAAAATGAAGAAAAAGATAAGTATTTGCAAATCTATTCTTTAGTTGTCCTGTACATATTAGGTTGTGCTGCATTTTGTCCCTAGATGGCAGCAGAGTAAGTAATAATAGCAACACTGATCCTACTGGTCTGAAGTCATAGTTCTATAATTGTTAAATTCAAGTTACAATTATGGGTTTTTACAGAGTGACCAACTTGGATCAGATGAATACAGAAAGCAGTGTATGTAGTGGATGTGACCGGCTTTACAGTCAGGTGAAAATATGTATGTTCTTTCCCTATTAATCTGCGTTTGACTGTAAAACAGCATGTTGGAGAAGGACATTTGTAAAAATAAATTTTTTCGGCGATGTGACAGCCAGACTCCAACTGTGGTTATGTGACAGGAAGTATGAACATTCAGCTATCAGGACTCTTCTAAACTTTCCTTCAGAGAAAGTGAAAATACCTTCCGCTCAATAGACTTCACAGTATGAGCTTCTCAACACCAAATGTTAACACCTAACTGCTGCATCACCTCAAAGCAAAAAAATAAATAAACAAAATGCTGTATGCATTCAAAAAAAGTAGAATTAGGTGAGAAAGGCTCGTGTCCATCCTACCTTTGAGACATCTACATTTGTGAAATTCACGAAACATGTTAGCAGTAAAAACCTACTGAAGCAGGAGTTGAATTTAAATCTCTGCTGCGTTATATGGTGAAATACTTGCTACAAACTTTGTAAATTACACAATCAAAAGATAATCTCCTGTGATATAAAAGCAGCTGCAGAAGTACTCATGACTGAGTACACTCAGTACACTGAGCTCAAACAGTCAGTGGATCGTTCAATTTGTAAGGAGGCTATTTTGATACTTATGTATTGTTTTTGTCACTTTTCAAAAAGAAATACAGAAACGTGGGCCTGTTCTACCTCCTCAAATATGAGGATTTGTTGCTCTTCTTTGTTTGATACAAAATTTGATATTGTTGGGTGTTTATACTTGGTAGATAAAAAAAGGAGACATCATGTTGCGTTTTGGGAAACTGGGATTGGCATCTCTGTTGATTTCCTGACATTTAGAGATGAGATAAATACCAGATAATAGCAGAAATCTTTAAGTAGCCCTAAAAATGAGATGGCATTTTCGCTGTGCTAGATATGTGTTGGTGTGATGGGTTAAGACTTAGTTAGACTGGAATCTGAAACTCAAGCCAAGAAAGTTGCCCAGACTTTCTAATTGATATACTTAACTAACTCTCAAGTCTCCATCACCCCTTGTTTCCCGTAGGGTCCTGTGCTGATTGGCAGCTCACAGGGGGGCGTGAACATCGAAGATGTTGCAGCTGAAAACCCAGATGCCATTGTGAAGGAGCCCATCGACATCGTAGAGGGCATTAAGATGGAGCAGGCTGTCAAGGTACAATCAATAGCAGATGGAAGGAGCCACAAAGCAGGCTGGAGATGTTCCAGTGTGGTTTGGGCTGCAGCAGAAATCGAAAAAGAGGAGGAAGAGGAGAGAGCGATGCTGTGTGTCTTACTCACTAGAGGCTGTGTTTCATTTCTCAGAGGGAAAATTATCTTCTAAATAAGATACAGGTCCATTTTCTTTCTTACAGTTTCCTCCCACCTGTTGTTTTCCTCCACAATTTGGAGAAAACATCCTGTATTTTCTGATCTGCACTTTCACATAGGCACTCGCTTTGAAAATAATGGTCCTATTTTTGATTTTCCAGTCAGAAGGCTTTTTATAAATCATTCCTTGCAGTCAGAAATATATGCTCTGCTGGGTAAAATGATGTGAAACATATGACAAAAACAAATCTTCAGTTCAGATTACGGTGTCTCCATACAAGTCAAGTGTTTTTCACAGAACTGATGAACAGATGTGTTGCCATCAGGTTTTTTGTGACTTCTCTAAGCCTTCCATACCATGAAATACGACCAGTGTCTCCTCAATAAAGGATTGATTGTATTGATCCTCAGGGGGGAATCAGGTGTGACAGAAGCACATGACAAAGCTTCTATCTCTGCTTACTAACAATCCAAACATGACATGACACAGAAATCCACACACTTTTCCCAAGTCACACCCAGTCTCCTCTTCCCGATCTGTGGTGGAGCTGCAGAAGTGTCTGTACTGTGGCCAAAGCTTCAGCAATTTTTAAAAGGCTCTGCAGATTGACAGCATGCCTATGCTCTCATGCTTCTGTTGACATCGTAGGTTTTATTACACAGTCTGACGGAGTCAAATTGATATTGCTGGACTGCAACCAGGACACACAATATAATGCTAGGCTTCCAGGGGATGATTGAAGCCATTAAAACACTGACATTAAATCGGCTGGTTTCACATGTCAAATTTAAGACCTTCCGTAACAAAAGTTTTATTTTGGAGAGAGAAGTAATGACAGCAGTGGTGCAGAGAATTCATTAAGTTGGAGGAGAGTGACAAAATGTCATCTGGGGTAAGAAGAGGACCAGGCAAGACTTGTAGCTGAGATCGCAATTAGTGGTGAACTTCAGGCCCCATGTGGTATCATAAGCTCTGTCACATATGATGTAGCTTGATCATCGAGGGCCTTGTATGTAAGGAGGACATAAGTGATCCATCCCTCTGTCCGTTACCGGTAACCGCTTCTGTTCAGGGCCGCAGTGAGAACATCCACAGTCCACACAGAAAGGCTTCTGGCCACTGGATTCAAACCAGGGACCTACAAGGTATGAGGCAGCTGCACTAACCACTTCACCACCATGGAGAGAAACTAATGCAGGAGAAATGCTGGCAGTACTCCTGCTGCAGAACTTTGGATTGGTGCTTACTGTGCAGCATAATAGTAGGAAGTTACAGTAGCTTTTCAGCATCACTTTGAAACAGGATCTTCGTACTTTTGCTAATATTCCACAGATGGAAGGAGTTAAAGAATATATCCTGTTCAAACAATGCTCCAGTGTTTTGCTATTTATAATGATATAAAAATATAACTATAGATAATTCTTTTAAAAGGATTTGCATACAGACTAGTAAGATTCAGAGCCACGGGAAATAAACTGCAATTCAGGTGGAAAATTCCAGTCATAAAATGTCCACAAAGATACAAAAGAGTCCATGTAGCACCTCTCTGAAATTTCAATGATCCTAATGAAGATAAATCATTTAAATAAAAAACGTGTGCGTGGGCACAGTTACCAACAACAGTTGTGACAGTTGAAGAGCAGCTTCCTCCTGTGTAACCTCTGTCTTAATAGGTGTTTGCACAGTGATACTGATAAATGATGTCGAACTGTCTAAAGCTGCAGTAATCATTGTTCCCAGAGTATTTGAGTCTGCATCCACTCATATGCTCCTACAGGTATTAATGTCTGTGAATCAAAGATGAAATCTAAATATGATGAACTCTGTTGCTGGGTGTTTTAAATTGGAAACTGAACTTGTACAAGAGCTGCGCTTTGCAAATCCCATTTTATTGCTTTATGTTCTTCTCAAAGCAGTGATTCTTTTGATTAAAGCTCTTGTCAGTGGCAACATCAGTGATAAGTATTGTTGAGACAGTTGGCATCACTTGCTGCTGTGCAGCGTGTCCTGACCTTTTACAGGTTTTCAGTTCTTGACTCACATTTTTCATCAAATCACCAAAGATAGTTTCACAGTCCAGAAGTTTTTCTTCCTCAGTTTGAGCCTTGTGTATCTCAAGTGCTGTAAGATGCACACAAAAGCTAATTCATGCATGAATGCGGTGTTTGCAAACAGTGAAGAGCAATGAGAGTAATCCATGCTTTCTCTTCACCTATTTCTCTGTCTCCTCTGAGCTTGACTATAATTTTGCGGCACATCTCTCAACTTCAGGCTCTGGATATTGAATTTGTTGGTTGTGATTGTGAGAGCGGAGGCTCACTATATTTGACAGAAGAGGTGCTGATTGCAGGACTCCTCACATGGATGGAGGTCCATTGATGGCATGCAGTGGCATTAATGAATAGGCACCAGGGTTACTATCAAATACAAAAACACAAAAACTACTGCTTTTTAAACATTTCTGTTAGCTGAAATAAAATAATGTAAAATTGCCGGGAAAATTGTCAGGAAACACAGTTTGTTTTCACCCAGTTAACATTGTCTAAGTCACAAATCAGAGGGAAAGGCCCAGACACCATAACCTATGCAGGGATTTTTATATTGGTGATGTAATTAGACAAGAAAGGAGAAAGAGCAGCGATGGAACCAGTAGATGAAGTACTACAAAAAATGCATGACAGGCTCCAATAACCAATCATTTCTCATCAGTCTACTGATGAGAAATGATTAGTAGACTAATTCTCATCAGTCTGCTCATAAATTAAGTAACACGCTGAGCGTGTTATTTAATTTATTATGCTGCAAGTGCAGCTCAGATCTTCAGTCTGTTAATAAGGATTTGAGTTAAATACACAGTTGATGTAAAACAACAACTCTTCTTGTTGATGCAGTACGTTTCCTGAAGTAAACCATTCAAATATGTAATCACTGTCTTCCCTTTTACAGTCTGTGTAATAGCTTTGCCAGGCTGAAGTAAACCGAGCTTGTTGTTTATGTTAATTTAGTTTACTGCTGGAATATTGACTCTTCTTGATCAGTAGGTTATTTTTCACAACTAAAACTAAACAAAATGTTATTTTCAGGGAAATTTTAAAATACATTTTAACACAGAACAATTCAAGACTATCAGCAGGGCTCAGTTGGTAGAGTGGCCGTCCGTTTGCGCCCCGCTCTTCCCGACCACATGTTGACCACAGGGTTCCTGGGCAAGACACTGAATGCCCAACGTCCCACTCCCATCCCCAGCCGCAAAATTAGTGAGGGTTGCATCAGGAAGGGCATTTGGTGTATAAACTGTGGCAAATCAACATGCGAACTAATGACCCTGAACTTTAGTGATAAGCCGAAAGGACCCAAAAGAGATAATAAGTTAATACCATCGGCACATTATTACCAACTGGTGATGTTAATGTTGTGGTGGGTCAGGAGTCAGCAACAGGAGTAAGAGAACACAGAGCATCACAGCTTGTTGTGTATGGGTCTGAGTAGATGCTGACCCATGTCCCCCATGACACTGATTGTGTTTCTATGTAGTTAATAACTAGGCTGCTGTACATTTGCATATACATGCATAAGAAGAGGAATAAGATTTGTTTTACTT
The DNA here is from genome assembly GCA_020496755.1 of Channa maculata. Classification (NCBI taxonomy): domain Eukaryota; kingdom Metazoa; phylum Chordata; class Actinopteri; order Anabantiformes; family Channidae; genus Channa; species Channa maculata. The sequence goes on along the minus strand of CM035609.1, from coordinate 25,545,792 downwards.
CAGACTTTTATTTGAAAGCTCAGAGATTTTAAATGTACAGTGACAGTAAAAGCAGCTCTCTCACTTTTTTGCTTACCGTACCCAGTGGTAAGCAGGGCATGACAGGACGTACCTTTGTAACTTTATTGTTTTGATGACTAAAAAATGGCACATCCTTGTTGACCATTTCTTTCCCTTAAGACCTGAAATCAAGTCGGTTACTTCTTTATTAAAAGTATTCTCTTTTTAATGATAATGTGGTAACAGACTGTTTATCAGGCCCTGATAAACACGGGTGTTACTTCACTCTAAGTGCTGACTTTGCAGGTAAAATCTCTATAATGTGTGAGAGTAATGCTTAGTGCTTTGTGTTGCTGCAGGTCGCTCAGAAGATGGGCTTCCCACCGGCGCTGGTGAACGAGGCGGCAGAGAACATGATCAAACTGTACAATCTGTTCATCAAGTACGACGCCTCCATGGTCGAGATCAACCCCATGGTGGAGGACTCCTCTGGCATCGGTACGCACACGCTTTGACACATCTGTACAATTGTCTGTTCTCCAGGCTGCTAATTAGCAGGGGGGCACCTATCAGGACAGCATCAGTGGCCTCTTCTGACTGAATTTTAACCCCAACGATTGACATGGACATTTACATTTTGAGTCAGTTAGCAGATAATCATGTACACACACGTTATCACACATGTTCTGTGTCACACGGTATGTGTTTGTTTACCAGTTGTGCTTTACACTTGAAAGGCACTGGAGACCCAGATGTCTGTAGTAATAGACGTCAACACAGACATCCCACCTCCTCTCTCTGTTGCTTGTCTTTGTGCACAGGGTTCATATAAAGAAAGACAGAAAAAAGATACAGTGTCTCCATTAATGCCGTAGCGTTAGCCACCTTTTAGCAACACAGTGCGCCACTGCATGACATCACCCAGTATCCAGTTACCTTGGTCGGTGTTGTTTTTATTGTTGCACAGCTTCACCACGTGTTAATCCTTACAGCGTTTACAGCATATGTAAAAAGAGAACAACTTTCTAGTCATGTCTCTCTTTATAATATTACACATTTGGTTCCGGTGATTGGGAAACAACATACAGCTTTAATAAATAAAATAAATGTTTTGTCTTTGTTTAAAATGCTGAATCTGAAAAAAAGAGATTTAGGTTTTTGGCCACATCATCATTCCTGGCTGGGGCGGCAGTGGCTCAGTTGGTAGAGTGGCTGCCCACCGACCATAGGGCCAGACCCTGACTACATGTCGAAGTGTCCCTGGTGTCCCTGTCCCCAGCCGTGCAGTGTCGGTCCTAAGCCCGGTAAAAATTGGAGAGGGTTGCGTCAGGGAAGGCATCTGGCGTAAAAATGTGCCAAATCAACATGCAGATCGACGATGTATTATATTGTTGTAAACATGAGGCTTAGTTTATGACGTTAAATGCTAAATGTTCTGCACTTATATAGCACTTTTCTACCTATTGGCACTCAAAGCACTTTACACTGCTTCTCATTCACCCATTCACACTCACAATCACACACACACACACTCACAGACCGATGAAGGAGCTGTTATGCATCTGGCCAACACACACTGGGAGCAACTAAGTAGCTGGGGATTGAACCAACAACTGCGAGATTGGTGGACAACTGCTCTATCTCCTGTTCTACAGTCGCCCCATACATGTCACTTACAAACATGAATATAAATCTCTAACAAAAACCGATCAAATCCGAGGAAAAACCGAATAGAGCATTAAGGCCTGTAATGTGAACACATCCATAAAGACCTGCTGATTACACAAGGTTGCTGTAGATCTCTCATGTACACATGTGCTGGTTACATGAAAATTATCACAAGACTCTTGAACTGAACTGAGAGATCAGGATCTGCATTACACCTTCCCTCTGTGAAGGTCAACAGCTGGAGCATGAGTGAAGGGGGAGGTGCAGTAATGTAGACTGGATGGGGGGAAAAAAGCCTGGATAATCATTTCCTCTCGGCCTGTGGTCTGAGCTTAGCAAGTGCGTTAATGATGCTGATGTAACACACACTGATGGACCAGAGCTCTGTGAAGACACTCATAAAGACCACTGACCTTTGTGGTAAATGGCAAACACCAGCACAGATCTTGACCGTCTCACTGAGGCCTAGACCCTGGTCTGCTTTAGTATCAGTTTTAAGTGGTGGTTAGTTAATAATAACTCTTTCAGCGGCTGCTTGGGATACAGTGTTCTCTGCTGCTCTGAAGAGTTCCTGTTGTGATGAGAAATTTTCCAGGAGCCAGTTATTTAAAAATGTTTGCTGCCTGTCCATTGGCTCCATGCTGTGGTCACATTAAGGCCCCAGAGATGTTTGTGTTGTTTGTTCCAGACTAAAATAACTGCAGGTATTGGTTGAATTGCCATGAGATGTGTTTCAGACAGATTTATGTTCCCTCAGGATGAATGACTTTCCATCTAGTGCCATCAACACATCAGCATTTAAATTTGTGTACTGTGGTTTATGACCTGTAGACAAAAATATTAGCTCAAACAATAGTTTGGGTATCAAAATTAAAAGTGGCTTTCGGCTTGTCCGTTCAAGTGTGTTACGCATGTTGATACGGCACAAGCCCTTCCTGCCACAACCCTCCCATTTTATTCGGGCTCGGGACCGGCACCAAGGGCTGGGCTGCCACCTGTGGCCTTCTGCATCCCAACCCAATGCTCTACCACTGAGCCACCAGGCCCCCCACGTCAGTGAATGATATTATTAGATATTAATTATTGATGCATTAATCGGCCTTATGTTGCAGCTGTTTACAGTGGAGCTGGTTTTAACGACCTTATAGGCTGTTTTGTTGATCAAATGATTTGCTCCTGATAATTATACTGTGAATTAGTTTACGTACGTGATCATTAAAGTCTAATGATTTTTGTGTTATTAATCTAAGTATGAAATGTAACTAATATTATAAAATAAATACAGTGGAGTAAAAGTATCAAATTTGCCTTATAAACGTAGTAGCAGAAAATAGTATTACTTAAGTAAAGTAGAAGAACCACAGTGTTATAGCAAAGTACAGCACTTAATTAAATGTAATTAATTACTTTCCACCTCTGTACCTGCCAAACCTTAGCTTGTTAATATGTTGATGTTAGCATTTTACTGAAATCAGCCAGCGGTTTGTGGTATTACCGTGCATTTGTGCTTAGTTTCTGAATGCACTACAGCACATTCTGAGCGCACAAATGAGAGTTAGTAAGAGGCATACAAATACTTTTGTAGATTTCTTTTTAACTCAAGCTAAAGTATTTTTGTGTTCTATAAAAATACAGTAAGAGCATTTTCCTGTACTGAGTATACACTGCTGTGCACTCAGGAATGTGGTCCAGATAATAAACCAGATTATTACACCACACAGAGCTGCCAGCACTTTATTACGGCAGCATATTTCTGCAAAAACATTTTATTTGCAAGGTCAGTTCATGCTTTTCTCTGTAAACACTTTGGCCACAGAGAGTTTCTCATTCTTGTTTTCCCTACAAACTTTCATCACATTATCTCTAAAGGTATTGAACCCATAGATTGGATTTGTTTTGTGAACCAGGCTCTTTTCCTTTATGAGACAGTGGGATGTGATACTGAGAAAAGAAAAGGTCTTTGTGTTAACAGGTTCGGAGCTCGACTGTGTGCAGTGACCTTTAGTTTGCTCAGTCTGTTATTATTACACTTGTGTTGCATTACCAAGAAACACACAGAGTAATTATAAGAAATGTCAGGTCTGCAGGTTTGACTGATTTCACCTTCAGCAGCATGGACTGTCTTAGTTTGCTGTTTATAGTAATTAGGCTGATTATAAAAATACTAATAGCCTTGAATTCCAAGCAGAGTGACCAGCAGGTCAGAAAAGGAGTTTGAAGCCTCCTTAAGGTGCCGTCGAGCAAGAAGGATGTAAGAAGAAAGTCCTGAAGTCACCTTTGTCTCAGGGATGATGGTTTAAAACCAGGATAATTACTAGAGAGAGTCACTGCACTTTAGCTGGAGGTACAAAATGTAATAATGTTTCTGAACATCATCGTGGTCTTTACCAGCAAGGACAGTTTCTGGAGCTTTATGTTTCACTATATTTTTAGGCAGGAAAAATGGACGCTGGCAACACAAGCTTGTTCTGTGACATACAGGATGTAATGGGTTACTGTATCAGCACCATTCAAACAGGATTAATGTAACAGGGTAATTCAACTCTTGGATGCAGACAATTTTTCAATCATGATGAGATCACAGACACGGTTGTTAAGACCGACAAAGCTAAAAGACACACCTCAGACATTGGACTGAAAGTGAATAAGACTCTTTCAGAGCCATAACTTAATCTGCATTCAAAACCGTGAAACACATTTAAACCAATTCCTGGGGATGTCGTTATCTCTTATGTCCTTAAAGAATATACCTCCAGAAGTTTTTAAAATCTTCATGTTTTTAGGTCTTGGTCAGCATTAGTGATAGTTATCTGCATATTTACTGTACACAGGAGCTGGTCACAGCTAATGTTGACAACAACCCCAACTCCACTGCAAGGAGAAACTGTTGTTAGTCTTTGGCTTTCCACTTCCAGAATGTTTGTAGTCATCTGTTGGCAAAAATACATTGTTTGTATGACATTTTGGCCCATTAGAGTAACAAGATGTGTTCTCCCCTCCTATTAATTCCAGCATCTCATGTGTCTGCTCATTAACAGTGATGTGCATGGACGCCAAAATCAACTTTGACGCCAATGCAGCATACCGTCAAAAGAAGGTGTTTGAAATGCGTGACTGGTCCCAGGAGGACCCTCGAGACCGGCAGGCCGCCAAGGCCGACCTCAACTACATTGGTCTGGATGGAACTATTGGCTGCCTGGGTGAGTTATTAAGGTTTTGTGATTTTGATGTAGACCCACACTGCCGTGGTCCTGTTTGGTATCAAGGTCAACCACAGTCCTGTACCCTCAGCTGCCTCCTTGTCTTTTGTGTTTTGTGTCGAGCTTCCACTGTTTCTGTAGCTTCTGCCTTATATCAGTTTCACTCCTGACATCAGATTAGTTTACTTTTACTGTCACAAACTGAACCTTTTCAGCAAACTAATGGGACACTTTTATTGTGAAGAAGTAGAGAGGGAATGCATTGCCTCTGTCCCAATGTTCAAACAGACATGGAGACACTCTGCTCTATTTGGTCAGTCAATACTGCAGGCAGGAATGGAACAATGAGCTGAATAGGGCTGTTGGTGTGGAGTACACCTCCAGCACATCATTTAGGGGAAACTCTTCAGCTTGTTTTGTGGTGCAGTGGAAATCCGTTAAAAATGTCAGCCGTCGGAGAAGATATCTGGTGCTGACAGAGGAAACTGGGGGGCTTACATACAATTGAAGCAGCAGAGATAGAGATGTCCTGACTCTGATGTTTCCCATACTGCAGCTCGCTTACATTTTTCCTCAGATTTCCTCTTCAGAGAATAAGCATCTTTATTTGAAAAAAAAAAAACCTGAATCTGTCTACTGACACTGATCATGTGTTTTTGCAGTAAATGGCGCCGGTCTGGCCATGGCCACCATGGACATCATCAAGCTTCATGGCGGCACACCGGCCAACTTCCTGGATGTTGGCGGAGGAGCCACAGCTCATCAGGTGACGGAGGCCTTCAAACTCATCACCTCTGACAGGAAGGTAAGAACACGTGACTCTGGACACTTGTGGACTGTGTATGAAGCTAATGTGTGTTTTTGGGGAACAAGCATGATATTCATTAACACTGCTACAAAAACTAATGAGCCATATTTCTAAAAAATACCAGTTTGATGCTATCAGTATATTGAGTTTATTTAATAACCGCATTTATTAGACATATTCATGTTACTTATTGTTCAATATTGTTCACATTTCATATTTTGATTGCCACATCAGGTTCAAGCCATCCTGGTCAACATCTTTGGAGGCATCATGAGGTGCGACGTTATCGCTCAGGGCATCATCATGGCCGTGAGAGACCTGGACCTCAAGATCCCCATCGTAGTGCGGTTACAAGGTACAACACCTTACTCTGCTGCAACACATCAACAGTTTTTGTTTTTGTGTTTCACCTGAACTCAACATGTACTGAATCCACAGCTGCCAAATTCACCTTCATCCTTATTCATCCAAATCGTAGCATCGACATTTGCAGGCATACAGAAGTGATTGTTGCCTATATCTACAACAGAAACTGAGCTGATATTTTCCTCAGGGGAGGAAAAACTTTTTTGCTTTTTGGAGTCAACACATTGTCCCCTCGAACTGCTTCAGCTGGGCTTGCAGTTTTAAGATGTACACGATCTTTGAAGCTGCAGAGGTGCTGCCTGTGTGCTGATCTCAAATCCGAGGTCGTGAATTTATCAGCATTAATCCTCATGTGTCTCATGCTGCCTTCAGATGCTGCACAGATTTAATGAACTGGGGAGAGACTTTTTACACTGCATTAAGCAGCTGGGGACCACAGTGAATCGATAAATGCACAGAAATAACTGCTGTCACTGCTTTTAGAGCTTTTTGATTAAAACGCATTTACTTTGTTAATGAGCTAATATTAATTTGCTGTTGGTGGTAAACTCAACAAGATACTAACCATGTGCCAAATAACGATTCATCTATTTTTAACGCAAGGCTACATTGTGATCTTGTACTTGAGGTCCTTAACTGCTTCACATGCAAAGATTTATCTGATGCCGCATTTACCACAGTTAACAACAGTTAAATGAGTTTACTGCTGGGTTACGATATGTTTCCTCCAGTTTGTCTTGAACAAAAGCTTCTCCATAAACATCCTGGTGTCTCTACTGACCCCAGTCTCTGTTGTTGCTGTCCTCCATTTGTCTTTTTACCGGCTGTGTTAGGAGCCGACACAGATGGATGATGACAGTCAATATGTGCAGAGAAGTAAGTCCACATGAGATCGGGGTCATGTGGAAGCACAAAAATAAAAAGTAAATCTTCATATTTAGGGATGATAAAGCTTTGATATAAAAATATTTTTAGACACTTTGTTTCTACACAGGCAAACAAAATACATCACAATCAATGAAAACCTTCAATTGGCAACTTCTGTTTTACGTTGAATCTCTCGAGAGAGCTTGAAGATAAACACTGAAGGTCTGGTTAACAGAGATCCAGGTGTCCATTTGTCCTCACCATTGTAAAACCTTTGGCTAAAGGCTGGACATGTCTTAAATGTCTTAAAAAGTAATGCCATTCTGACAGTGACAAGTTAAACAGGAAGTGCTGCAGGATGGGAAATAAAACTGAGGAAATGTGTTTGTATTTTTAGGAACGAGAGTGGATGATGCCAAAGCTCTGATCGCTGCCAGTCCGCTGAAAATCCTGGCCTGTGACGACCTGGATGAAGCCGCCAAAATGGTACACGTGCACACACACACACACACACACACACACACACACACATAGAAACTGCTGGAGTTATCACCAGCCATAAGACAGAAGTTAAACTCAGTAGTTGTAAACATCTAAATTTAAGAATAAAATGCAGGAATTACATCAAACGAGCTGTAACATTTTAATCAAGTATCTTTAGTAGTAAAAGTAGGTGCATTTTAGTCCTTTCTACTCTTAATGCCAACATAAGCCAATCAAGCTGATTGTTTATGTTGAGCAGACCAATATTAGAGGGGTATGTTCCTGTGGATGGGGCTGTGAAGCAACACTGAGGAGGTGAATATCCAAATTTGACTTTTAAAGTAGCCCAAAATTTACCGTACCACCTTTTCCATCAACTGTACACAACTTTGTGTTGACTTGTTGTTGAAAGATGAAAGAACAAGACAATTTAAAAACTTTAACATCAAATAAAAATGCAAGAGAGAATGATTTGTATTTGTTTTCTTCAACAGGTCATGTCAAAGGACTTCACTAATACATTCTCATATCAAATAGAAACAGAAAGATTAAAAGATGTAAAAGTCTACGGCAGGAATTCAGTAGGAGCTGTTCTAATGAACACCTGTGATCAACTCTAGAGAAGGAATAAACTAGATACTGAGCATCCAGTTACACAATAACCACTGGTAATTCTCACTATAACAGCAGGTTTCTCTTGTCTGTCCTCAGGTTGTGAAGCTGTCTGAAATCGTCTCACTGGCTAAGGAAGCTCAGGTGGACATCACCTTCCAGCTGCCCATCTAAGAAACTAGCATTTGTACCCCTTGTTCTGTCTGTCCCCCCCTCCCCTCCCCCCCTCCGGACACACCCACAGCAACTACCACTCACAACTGATGGAGACGACCTGTAGATTTCTCTTTCTGACTGTGGCATGATGGACAGAAGCAGCATGTTTCGCTCAAAGCGAGTTAAGCTTCTCGTCTCCCTCCAGATTTCCTCCCTAACTTATGTTGCACTTGAGTCAATACGCACAAACATCCACCTTGAACCCCCCCTCACCTCCACACATTGAGAGGGAGACTTGCAGCGAACCGGTCTGTTCACTTTCGGTACGTGTTAGGAAAATAAAACCAGACGAGCGGAGGTGTTTTTCTGTTTAATTTCAGACTGAAACATGTGAAGACGCTGCTTTCACTCACATTATTCAGTGTTTCCAGTTGTGAGGCAGGAACTAACGTGGCTGCTACACCAGGTGGGTGCAAAAATAAGGAAAATTAGATTCACATATAAACACACATATCTTTGCATGAGTGCCTTTTTAGTGTGTTGTTTCCAAGTAGAAAGAAAAGAATAGACTTGTTCCTTTGGGCAGGACTTTATTGACCTGTTGGATCAAACAAATCAGCTGAAAACCCTTAAAATGCCAGGCTGTGAAACGGTTAGTACGTTTGTCTGAGCTGTGGCTTAGTTTTCTCCCTACAACATAACATCAAAGAGCACAGCAGTGATGATTTAATATGTTTAGACTCAGAAATTAGAATGTGCTCCTTTTCCCTGCAGGGGTCCTCATCTTATTTCTTTACTATGTTCACCTTAAAGCAGATCTGGCACCGCATCCTGTTTCCAAAAGTGAGGGATCCTTGCATCCCTCAGATACGTTGCAACAGTGATGATACAAACATGTTATTTAATTCATACTTGTTGTTATTCCCTGTTTAGCAGCTTCCGTTTGATACGGGCGTTTGATACCCTGTGTAAAAAAAAATACATCAGACTTTTTGTTAGGAAAACTCGTCGCACAACTTAAGTATTTTTAATGGTTTTCTTGAAACCACACTCACAGACTTTATGGTGAATAAACACAATTTATTGTTGGTTTTAGTCTCTCAGCAGGAAAATGACTGGCCTATTTTATTTGTCCATTATTTCCCCATTAAGTCTACAAAATAAATAGTGAAATCTAGCTTCCAGCAACACAAAGCCAAAGAATATTTTGGAACGTCCTCAAATTCCAAAATCAGGATGTTTGAAAAATAAAAATCAGTTACGGTCAAATTAGATTAATAGCAGATTAATCTTAAAGCAGATTAATAATAAAGCGGCTTAATACTTTTTGATTAATTCTCAATTAATTCTCAACATCTGCCTTGTAGTTGTTTCAGTATCTCTTTAGGCCTGTTTGCACTGCAGGAACTTTCCCTCAGGACCAGAAACCATTTGAAGAGTTCCACTACCTGTGTTTCCACCACAGGAACCAGTATCTACAGTTAATTAGACCTTTGTCTGACTGCAAAAAAAAAAAAGAGAGAGAGAGAAAAATCCTGGCGCACTTAAAAAGGCACCAACTGTTGTGATTGAGATCGATCAGCAGGCTCTAACCCTACTGTGAACATGCAGTTTTCTTTTTCTTTTGCCGACTTTTACCCAAGAGAAGGTTCTTAGACTTTAGCTCCTAGGAAAGATAAGTACCAGAAACTCTACAGTGAAAAGGCACCGATTTGTGGCATGTTTAAACTAAGCTGTAGCTTGGTCCTGGTGTGGACCGAAGGCCGTGTCGACCAAACGGTTAATCTGTTTTTCTTTCCAACTCTTTGCTCTGTTGAATTTTAAAAATTCAGCTGCAGGTTTAGCATCATGTTGGAAGTAGCTGCTGTCGAATGAGTTGCAGGTTTGAACAACTGTCTGCAGCTCGTTAGTCCCGTCCTGCAGGAGTTTCATTCTTTTTTTGGATGTTGACAGTTACAGGAAATGAACTGTTGACTGCTGGAGACACTGGACACTTTGTGTTTTACTACTGTATCCACCCACACTCCCACCTGGCCTCTGGAGAAACTGGCTGCTTCACAGGGTTTGAGCGGTGGCTGCCGCTGCATTGTCCGTCTACCATCATGCCTCAGTATCTCTTTATTTTGGCATCAGCAGAACGCTGAAACGACTAGTTGCGTTATATCCCCCTCCTCCATCTTCCTCCTCCTCCTCTTCCTCCTCCTCCAGTGCTCTGAAACACACTCTGAAACAGTATGTCCTTTATTATATCTTGTAAATAACCAAACTGATGTTCTTGCTCTGTAAAATATTTATGCTCTTCCCAAGGAGCACAGCAAAAGACAAAAATAAATTCAGAGAACACAGCTGCTTCTGTGGTCTGTTCTTTTGTCCCATGTTTGCGCTGATCTTCAGGCTTTTCTCGCACAGTTTGGACTTGTGTTCACCTCCTGAGGTCGATGGTACCGTACACATGCAACTGGGACACTTCAACTCACCATGATGAGTTTCTTTAAACCTTCCTGATTGGTTGTTTCAATATCACAAGTTATCAAATAACGATTATCAAACAGCAAAGATCCATTTTCAGCTGGAATATGTTTCAAATCTGGACTCGTAGCTGCTAAACAAATCAAAACATGATGGCACAGACTAGTTTCTGCCTAACTAGCTTAACAGATACAAGATCCAATGCTGCTTCTAATCCTGCAACAGATTTTCCCATTATGTCAGTTTTTCAAAATGCACTCTAGATGGCATAAGTCTGGCCTCCAGTACTACTGCAAGGAACCTTGGAGTTATTTTTGATCAGGATTTGTCCTTTAACTCACACATAAAACAAATCTCTAGAACAGCCTTCTTCCACCTACGGAACATTGTCAAAATTAGGAGCATCCTGTCTCAAAGTGATGCTGAAAAACTGGTCCATGCATTTGTTACCTCTAGGTTGGACTACTGTAATTCCCTACTTTCAGGATGCCCCAGTAACTCCCTAAAGAGCCTGCAATTAATCCAAAATGCTGCAGCAAGAGTGCTGACTGAAACTAGCAAGAGAGATCATATTTCACCTTCACTAGCTTCTCTCCATTGGCTTCCCATTAAATCTAGAATAGAATTTAAACCCTGCTTCTTACATATAAAGCTCTGAACGGTCAGGCTCCATCATATATAGAAGACCTCATAGCACCATATCATCCCAGTAGACCACTTCGCTCTCAGAATGCAGGTCTACTTGTGGTTCCCAGAATTTCCAAAGGTAGAATGGGAGGCAGAGCCTTTAGCTATCAAGCTCCTCTCTTGTGGAACCAGCTCCCAGTTCAGATTTGGGAAGCAGACACCCTCTCTACTTTTAAGTCCAGGCTTAAAACCTTCCTCTTTAATAAACCTTATACTTAGTTATAGTTATGCTGCTATAGGCTTAGACTGCTGGGGGACCCACTACCCGATGCACTGAGCTCCTTTCCTCCTCTTGACCCTCTCTCCTCTCTTCTCACCCCACAATTGTCACCACTGTATGTCATTAACTCTGTGTGTTCTCTCCTGTAGTTGTCCTTGTCCTTCTCTGGCCCTTTCTGCAGGTGTCCCCGGCTTTGAAGTTGTGTGTTTTCCAGTGTGCAGCTACTGGTCCTACCAACCTGCCTGATGTTTTGTTCTTTTTTTTCTTTTCTCTCTTCACTTTCCACTCCCCCAACCGGTCAAGGCAGATGGCCACCCACCCTGAGCCTGGTTCTGCTGGAGGTTACTTCCGTTGGGGAGTTTTTCCTCTCAGCTGTTGCCTAGGGCTTGTTCAAGGGGGAATTGTTGGGTTTTCTCTATACATCTTTATAATCTTGACTTTATTCTGTAAAGTGCCTTGAGATGTTGTGAATTTGCGCTATATAAATAAAGTTGAATTGATTCGAAAAAGCTGGATTTAATCATCAGTTAGAAAGCTGTGCTGCAAACAGTCTATATGTCTGTATGTGCCTTTAACTGTGGAAACTTTACTGCAGATAAGTTAAGGTGAGACCTTTGTGAATTGTGTTTTCACATCATTCACTGAGTAATGCACATATTGCCTTAATCAGTTTGTTATAATCGCCCATTTTTGCTTTTTACTCACGTCTTTGATGATATAACAGATTATGATGCATTGTTGTAAATGGATTTTAAATCTCTACAGGAACAAAAACCTAAATGTGCATTTTAAACTGTCTGATGGTTAAGCTGCTGTTTTTCCTGCATAACTACTTTTACCTTTGTACTTTCTATATTTTGATGATTTACCAAATTAACATTTGAATACAGAGTCTTTTCTTGTAATTGTGTATTGGTACTTCATCCAGCACTGCTGGTGTGCAGTAATTACCTCAGCCCGTCTTTGCCTCCAGTGTGGGTCTGGGCTTTATTTTGTAGCTTCAGCAACATTAGTAGCTGTGTTAACATGTTTCCTGGCTGCCTGCAGACATGCACTGACCCTGATTACAGGTTGTGTTATCAGGACCATTGTGATCATTAGGTGATTGCTTGAGTGGGTGTTCAGTGTTTCTGTGGTGCTGCAGGTTGAAATGTAGTTGACTCTGGTGATCTTTGCTCAAGTACTGTAAAAATAAATAAATGGAACAGGTTTTTGACCGGAACCTTCATTAATCTGTAATTGAGGGTTAATTATTTAGCAACACCCATTAAAGCTTTATTTGAATGACACTGACTGTTGGACCATTCGTGTTGTGGAAAGAGCTGCAGGACATTTGGACTTTCTGTGGTTTAACCATTTATTAACAGTTTGATGTTTGGCGCTGATTTTTCAAAGAGTCCAAACGTAGCCAGAACAACAGTAAAGTGATGTAATGTAGCTGTTACCTGTGTTCCTCAGCAGTTGGAGCTTATTTTCTAATGGTCAAAAAGCTCAATTTTGGTCTCAGACCTCATTCTTCCTGTTGTCTTGAGCATCTCCTACTGGTCTTCTGACAAACTCTACTGTAGGGGATTTTAACTGTTTACATGATCAATGGCTTTAAACTTGTCCCTTCAGGGGTCACAGCAGAGTGTTCCACTGACTGTTGATTTGGCACAGTTTTTACGCCGGATGCTCTTCCTGATGCAACGCTCCCCAATTACTACCGGGCTTGGACTGGCACTGCTCAGCTGTGGAGGGGAATGGGCTGTTGGGGGTTCAGTGTCTTGCGCAAGGGCACTTTGACATATAGGGGATCGAGCCACTGACCCTGTGTCCGTGGACACCTGCCTTTACCAACTGAGCTACAGCCGTCCCTTTTTTATTAACTGTTTACATGACAGGTAAGAAATCACCTACCGATGAAAGACAACCAGTTCTTAAAGAGCAGGGAAACCATCTTTCTAATGAGTCACATCCATCCAGTTTGCTAGATGCTACTGAGCAGTGCATGATGCAGGACTAATATCAGTACTTGTAATAGTAGGTGTATTTCTACTTAACATGTCCCCTCTAATCATAAATCATCACATTTATATTTGAACTTCCTTCATCTCATTAACGTTGGTAATAATGTTTGTATCCCAAAGCTGAGAACCAGATGTCTCCCTCTTCATCCTGATGTCCCCTCTCACCGTCTGAAGGTCTAACCCTGCAGATCACGACTCGTCCGTCTGATCATCAGCCCAGAGACAGCTTCCACACACTGTGCATGTCTCCCAGTTCCAAGGACAGCACGGAGAAACTTTCTTCATGGTGTCACAGTCTCCACAAACCTCACAATAATGTTCCCTGTGGTCCTGACCTGCTCAGGGACTGAGGGCCTCTCACTGCTGCTGGTAGATCTTTACTCAGCTGATGTCAAAGTCTTCATTGGAGCTTTTTTGTCAATTATTTTCTTGTGCCCCAACAGACGGTCGTGGCTGTAAACTTCTGAGTGCAGACGTGTGGTTCCACAGATGAAAAGGCCACGATGGCAAAAACGAGAGATAAATGCTGTTTTATGTTTAACGAAAGATTGCAGCTGACGCCAATTTAGCAGCAGGGCAGGGGGTCCAGTTTAAATCAGAGCCCATTCGCTGTGGATGTTAGAATAAAAATATGAAACATGAAAATGATTCTTTCTTTTTTAATGTGTTTGCAGGAGGCAAAGGCTTTGATTAGTTGATTAAAACACAAATCAGGAAACACTGAATAAACAGAGGCCAACTAAAAGTCTGCAAAACCTGCATTCATAATTGTTCTTAAAAGTACAGAAATACAACCTTTTGTAGGGATTATAACAAAATATACTTTAAATGCTAAAGGGCGAGTGCAAACCGGTTGGAACAGGTGGAGAAAAGTGGTTAGATGGAGGCACATGATTCGCTGTGGAGACCCCTGAAAGGGAACAGCCCACAGGAAAAGAAGATACTTCTTTACTAAATTATAGTAAAAGTACTGTTTATGCAGACTGGCTCAATCCACACCAGTGAATAAGATTATAATGATATAATTATAATATGTTGAACAATAGAACAAGTTTTACCAAATCATTATGTTTTACTGTTTGGAATATCAAACTAGCATTTTGATTAACTTTCCTAATTGTTTTTTTTCATCACCATCAGTAACATTGACTCTGGATGCTGCAGGATCCTCAGCTACAGGTTTGCATCCACCACCCCCACCCGGGTCTCCTTTTGTTGTACAGCACATGAGGCACATGTGGAAGAAATCTGGACCAGACTTGTGAATTCATGTTATCGACAGTATCTCAGGGTCCTGGGGGGAGCCTGGACCTGGAGCCTGTCTCAGTTGTCACTGACACACCATGGGCAGGTCTCCAGTCTGTCTCAGGGTCAACACAGAGAGACAATCATTCACACTCACATGCCACGGGAGGAAACTGGAGGAAACCCACACAAGGTGCAGGGAGAACATGCAAACTCCACACAGAAAGGACAGAGTCGGAAGGTGGACCTTCAGGGACCTTCTAGCTGTGACGTGGCAGCACTAACCGCCCCACCACCACCGTGCAGCGCATAAAGTTCAACAGTGATTCTACTTTGTTATACTTTGTTTTTTATCAGGGACTCAGTCAGACTGATTCTCAGATAAAAGAATTTTAGAGCATGTACCTAGTACTTCAATTTGAGCTTTGAGCTTGATTTTACACTACTTTAAATTCCAATCAGGGAGGATTTGGATCAGCATTACAACTACACACAACTACAGTATTTCCCTCTGCTGCACTAATGATCTGTGTGGGTCCTGTCAAATAGATCAATCTGTTGATAGATTATTAAGATTTCAAGCCGTTTGTGTATTTGCCTAAAAAAAAAAAAATGAGTTCAGCCTTTAACGGTAACATGACATGTTGTCACTAAATAACACTGAGCAGGGTAATTACTCAGAATTAGCACATTTTACTGATGGTACATACTGTATCTCCTTTAGACTGTAAATGCAGTATTTTTACACTGCTATTCCTACATTTGTTAATTAAAAGGCTAAAATGTGTGTGGAGGCGTTAGCGCCCGTCACATCTGGTCCCACATCCTGTCTCCACAGCAGCTGCAGTGAAGTCCATGGCTGGATGGGTCAGAGCTGTTGTGGACTTGCAGAGTGCTTAACAGGTGGTTTTAATGTTGTGGCTGATTGATAGGTCTATTCACATTAATGAACAATATGATCTCAGTGAATCATAACTTCATCCAGGATCAACATCTCAGCCCTCGAACTGCTTCCGAAGAACCAGATTATCTGGATGAGAATTAACAGGATTATTTTAGTGTTAACCCTTTACATCAGCCACACATTGAAAGACCTGTGTAAGATGAACAGTGTCTGAACTGGATTTTCTTATCAGGTCTCAGTTTGCCCCTCCTCAGGCTGCAGGGAGCCATGGAGGTCCAGCTGTGTGAATGTGTGCAGGTGAAGGCAGCTGGCTCACACTGATAAGGTTCAGAGAGTATGGGAGTCCAGTCAGTTCATTTAGTGACGTTTAGCCCCAGTGAGCTTGTGTGTGTGTGTGTGTGTGTGGATGTTGGTAAATTTACTCCATTTAGAAAAAGTAAACTGCCAAATGTGAAGATGAAAATCATTATTTCTCACAGTTTCCAAGCATTTGGGGATGTTTGACTTGTTTATACCTACAGAAGATGAGAGGCACAAAAAAATAGATAGCAATGATAGCAATAGGCTATCAAGTGGACACCTGCCCACGTCCACGTGTCTCCAAGGTGCCCAGGATGTGGTTTGCAGTGCTCCTAGGAAAATAACCACCACATTGACGCATTGCTGTGGTCAGATGCGTCTCAGACCACCTCAGCAGGTGAAGTCAGTGATGGGATCACATTCTGTCTTGTATTTGTCGACACTGGTGCTCTGATCCCCTGAGACGCATTTTACCAAGTGGAAACGGGGCAAAAGAGACAAAGTACAACAATGAAAGGGCTTCATGTGAGGGGGTTTTGTGTCTCTTTGAGTCTGGGGCTCCTACCGTGAACCCGGGGGATCCCAGGTAAATGAAAGATGTGACTTCTACACCCAGCTGCTGCAGCACAGGGTTCGTTTCTCTGGGCCAACTTGTGTTTCATACAGTATTTGTACCAACTAATTATCGTCGTCAGTTTTCTCTTGATCACACTGAACCTCTAAATAAGAATAAACCACTAAAACCCACAAACCTGATAATTAACGTTCCACGAAGAGATGGACGATTCTGGATTAACGACCCCCTGTGACTCCTCTCAGATTTTATTAAACCAGTTTGTTTTCATCATTTATGGCTTACAGATGCTGAGTGAGGGACATCTCATTTCAGGATCTTTAATACGACCAACAGAGGCTCTATTACCTCCATGGCTGCCTCCATTATTAAGACCTGCAGGAGACTGAACTCTGGGGCTTGCATTTTTATTAATGGAGGATTTTTAAGGATTTAGAAGACGTCCGTGATGAAAAAGATGTAAATTGAGTGAATGCACGGTGCTGAGCTCACATTCATGCACAAACCACAGCTGCTTTCAAAGGAACTGAACAGAGATTTTCCCTCGTGAAACTTTAGCTCCATCTCACGTTCGCAGAGATCTCAGCTCAGCCTCCACAACGAGCTCAGTCCCGTTTCATCTTGCCACCATCCTTGTGCTCAAATTTGGTGATAGGTGTGAAGAGGAAGCAGCAGCAGCGGCAGATGTTTCCTTGTTGATGGCATCACTAGACCATCTGTCTCACATCACATCGTCAGAGCAGATTCCCACTCTGAAACCAGAGGGAGACGTTGATTTGCAGGGCACCAAATTCCAATCAAACCATCTCAAAAACACTAAAACCTCTGGATGAAAATGTGATCTGTGTCTGAGTCCTCAACATCTTTGCTGGAGAGGAATTAACCCACAAAAAAAAAAAAAAAGATCATGTGTTTTCCGAGTTTAGTCTTGTCCAATAACTCTGAATGGATCATCATGTCTGAACAACATTTCAGAGTCATTCATCCATTATTTGTTAAACATTTTCATGTGGACCCACTTCACATGGGACCTATGGTTTATTCCACATCAGGGCGGTTTTCATTACCGTTACTTGCATCGCTACAGTTCGTCGTGAGGTGTGACAGGTTGTCTGTGCTGTGCCTCTGATCTTTTATAGGGACCCGTCAAAATAGTTTAAAAATTCTAGTAATTATTAATGATAATAACCAAAATAACTACATTTCACCATAATCCATCAGACAGATTCACCCTAAACACAAATTGTGCTTGAGGAAAAGTCAGACAGTCACCAAAGTCATTAGGATTCACTCTCTGTACCATGGATATCTACAAAATGTCACGGCAAGCCATAAGACAAAGCTGTTTTCTTGGCGGCTGAGATGGAACCAGAAGGGAAACTCAAACAGCTTCATGTTAATCAGCCTGGGCTTTCTTTTTAGGGGTGTGTTATGGTAGGATTAACCGTCTGAGCATAAATGAACACTAAAGGCTTTGGGGGAAACCGTGGCAGCACAATCTCAAGATGCAGACAAGATACAGGAGCACAATGTGTGGGATGATTAAATGCTGAAGATGGAATTGAAGCCAATAGAACATGTACAGGACATCAAGAGATAAAACAGGATAAGTCTTGCTGCACGTATTGTTTTCTGAGGAGTGAAACCACTGAGTAATGTACATCAACGTTCGCTCTTAATCTGGATTAAGAGGAAACTGAAAATTGAAGTGTGCAGACCCTGGTAAAGGCCAAGGTCCAGACAATCTGTTGTTCTGTCTGGACGGAAAAGACGGTGGATACCTCAGAGCGTGGATGGATTACTGAACGAGCTCAGGGGCCCGAGAGATCAGGGAGGCCAAGAGCGAAAGCCACACTGTAGTGTGCACATGAGGGTGTGTGATGATGCTGTTGCTATGTGGGGGACACCTGTAGAGGAGTGAAACTATCTGAGGACAGACAGGGAATTATGTAAAAAAGAAAACTTGAAATAAATAGGACTGACAGGAGGACAGCTGCGCTCAGCGAGAGATGTCTGTATGTGACAATACTGCTAAGACGGTTTGTCTGACAGTAGGTCAGAATTAGCAGGACATAAAAGAGCTGCAAAGTGACCTAAGACAAAAGAACGTGCATCGCTCAGTGGCTGAGTGAGTCATCCACGAACCACAGGGGTCAGTGGTTTGACTCCCCGTCCTCCTGGCTTCATGTCGAACTGTCCCCGGGCATGACGTCAAACCCTGCGGTGTCTGCTACTTACTTGTAAGGCGCTTCGGATAAAAGCCTCCTAATGTTGCCCAACATTTGTAAGGACAACTTGAGGAAAAACCAGTTGTGTTGCCGGGTTGCTATGGTAACTGGGGGCACTATTGGATGGGTCACATGAGAAAAGCCGACAGGAGGTGAGTCGAGTTCAGGTGTGCAAAGCTGCTGTGATGCCAGACCAGTTGCAGGGTGGGAAACTCCTGTCTCAGACGGTTGTTCATCCTTTTCTTTAGGTACAATATTTTCTCGCTCCAGCATTACGTTCTCTGCTCCACCTCTGTCTGAAATCAGCCTTTCAGCGATAGGAGTAAATCAGCGTTGCTGAATTTACGCTGCATCCAGAGAGTTTTCACAGCGCTTAACACAGCGCTTAACTTTTTCCACATTTTGCTATGTTACAGCCTTATTCCAAAATGGATGAAATTAATTTTTTTCCTTAAAATTATACAAACAATAACCCATCATGACAACGGGAAATTTATTGGAAATAACAATATGCTAATGGCCACAACAAAGTGAACAGGAAGAGCTGAAACACACCAGAATGGTCAGACGTGTGAAGTGAGATTGGAAATAGTTCTGGTCCTGGACCAGAGTGAAAGAGGACACTACCCTGCAGCTGGTCTGGCATCAAGGTGGGCCCCCTGTGGAGCAAAATGCAGAAGAGGAATTGGAGGCCACTTTGGTCTTTATGGAGTGTGATCCATCCATCCATCATGTTCCTGTCACAGCAGGTGGAAGGAGCAGGTTGTCTTCATCGTCCATACACAGACATGAGACAGATTCCTGTAGAACATGAAGGAAAGAGATTAATGTTCTGATGTGTGAAGTGTTTGTGGTTAAAACTCAGTCACGTGTCGGATGCTGATGTTCTGCTCTAATGTCGCCTCAGGTCTCAGCGTTATATGCGGTTTTACAAACCTTCAGTCGTGCTTTCATGTTCTCTTCGCCTAACAAAGTAACGCTTTCCCCTAACAATCCTCCAAACAAACTGTAGGGTCTGAGATGGGGCTCTTGGCTTTTTTCGGTTCATCCCTGAGCATTACACGCTCTGACCTTGGGGTGAATGTGCTGGGACGTCCACTTGTGAATAATACTTCTCACTGTAGAACGTTGAACTCCACATTATTTGGAAATGGCTTTATAACCTTTTCCAGATTGATGTGCAGCAACAATTGCTTCTGTCTTTCCCTGTTGGCATTGTGTCACACACCTGGATGCTCCACATCAGCCAACTGCCAAAAACTGCTTTTACCTGCCGATGATCAGTTCATCAAGGGCTGATGATTAGCAGCACTGGCCTGCAACTTCTCAGCTTTAATACTGTGGAAACACTAAGGAGGTGCTTTTGTCCTCCTTTTGTATTCTTTTTTTCAATTGTTTTTTGGCTTCATCTTTGTAAAATAAGAAATGGCACAGTGACAAAACATATTTGTTGTTGTTGGTCTGACGTTGTATTTGCCTGTTACCTAAAACCTGCTATGATCAGATCGACAAAACAAAACAAAAATGACAAGATATGACTAGTGCCTGCATGACGAGCTGGGTAGCAGATTCAGAAAGGTCTGACCTTTCTAAAGTTTTTTTTTAACCTTATCGATACTCTCAACCCTTCACAATATTGTTTCTCATTGACCCAAACACGTCCACGACCACAGAGTCGCCAGCAGCATGCACATGTGTAAATCTGTATATTCCTGTAACCGGTAACTACGTGTAGGGCCGGCTGAGCCACTTAATGAGGGATTTAGCGTGGTGTGGGGCCAACCACTGCGGATGTGGAGTATTTCCTCTTAGCTTGGGTCACGATATGGTAAAAACAATTGAAGGATTTAGATCATGACAGCAAGATGAATACATAATGCTGCTGAAAACATAATTTAACATAATTTGAAAGGCCCATCCATTTTTGGAACATTTAATTGTGCTGAGTTGTGACATATATGTGATGTACTGCAGCAGAATTGTAGCCTCTCACTGTGACAGGACCTCATTAGTGCAGACCAGTGTAGAGCAAAAATAAGTCCAGTTTTAGAACACTAGCACCTGACATTGCACCCGATGTTGAATCGTCCTCCAAGAATTCACATTGTTCCGATCGCAACAATTAACTCAATGAGTCTCTGTAAAGTTTGTGTGTCTCTGTAATTTAAAACATTCTAAAAACATTGCAACAGGCATCAATTTTGTTTTCAGAAAAGCTGTTATGAAATCAGGCATTTTACACCGCAACAATCACAAAAAGGTCTAGATACATACTTTATTCATCCCAACGGGAAATTCACGTGCATTCACACTGCTAATAGGTCTACTAATGTTTGGGTTTGTGAAATCCTGGAGCGACTGATGAGGTTCGTGTCTGTCTGTGACTACAGCCTTATGTTGGCAGGGCTTCAGCCCCTGGTTGTTATGTGCTCCACATTAATGTGGTTAAGTAACGATTGTCAGTGCAGCTCAGCAGCCGATGACATCCAACTCTGCATGGACCTAAGGTTTAAAAACACCTGTTTATGAGAGTGAAGGTGAAGACCTGGTGATAAAGATACGCACATGAGGGAGACAACATATTAGAAACCCGGGTAAACAAAAGATAAAGGAGCCATTGAAGTGGGTTTTACTTTGTCAGTCTGCATCAGCAGCTTGTTCACAGTCACAGACAGAGACGGTTTGACATTCAACAAAGGTCAGGAGACAGACTGAGCACACTGATGCTGTAATGCTCTCACCCTGTGTGAGGGTTGTTTCCCTCTGTACGTATCTCTGATTTCTGAGATGCAGTTTGGCTGCTATTACTGGAATATAAGAAGCTGATGCCAATAAGTCTAATTAGGACGTTTAGGTTGATGTGAGGAATGTTTAAATCCAACCCACTTATTTTCCCTCTGCAAAAACCTTTAAACTTCTTCCTCTGGCTCCACAGTAAACATTCGTTGGCAGATGTGAGCCACCTTCAGCTGACACCTGAGCTTATTGACATTTCTACAGAGACAGAGCTTTTTCCATAAGAACCATGAATCCCAGACTTTTACAGGAAAGTCTTTCTGTCCTTTAAATTTATGGATGGGGGCAAAGGCCCAGGGGCCCAAGAGGTCCAGGGGGGCTTCTGGTTTCTCCTGAAATATACACAGTAAATGAGTGCTGTTCTTTTTCTTGCCCCGATCCACTGGAGAAGAGTTCATGTTTTTCCAAATTTCCTGTTTGTTGCTACCGTGATTTATTCTCCCAGGGTGGGGTCCCTTCACCTTTTCTCATTTCCATCAAACTTGTACAATGTAAACAACATTTTTGCCAAATTAAAGATCTGCAGGTGACCTGTTCTGAGCACTGTAATGGGAACAGGTGAACAGACCAAGTGTGACCTAGTGACAGTTGGTGTAAATAAAGTTTATTGTTAGATAAACGTAGATCATCAATCAATAAAAATGTTACATTGGTGTCAGAGAGATAAAAGAAGCTGTTTTAGTGAATATAATTCAACTTGGCACAGAAACGAAACCCGGGGGACCTGGTGGATCACTGGGTAGAGCATTGGGTTGGGATGCAAAAGGCCGCAGGATTGAATCCCACCCCACCAGGTGTGGCCCTGCCCAGCCATCAAGGGCTATATTATTTGCGGCAGGAAGGGTATCTGGCGTAAAAGACACCAAAGCCACTTGCGGAACACGTTCTGCTGTGGTGACCCCTGAAGGGACAAGCCGAAAGCCGTTGATCTTTTTGGCACAGAAACCAGGCGCCAAGACCATGAGAATTAATTCCTCAGAGAACCTGCTTACTGTGTTAGACTTCGATTACCCAATGATAGAACATCAGTAGGTTGACTTCAAGAAAAAAAGGTTTTATAAAAAGACAAACCCACAAAATCCCGAAGCAAAGTACATAGTGAAAAAAAGAGAAAATCAGCTAATGGATGATTTTAAAATAGCGCACATGGCCCTTGATTCCCAATCGAAGCATCTGCTGTGGAACAATGTTTACACTCGAGCTGATTACTGATGATGAAGAGTGGTGCTGTGATCCATCACAGCCCCGTCCACATCTTCAGAGAAGCCTCTGCTGTCACTTGTTGAACGTCAGAAACTCCAGGATTAACCGTTTAAAAGCCACAAGCGACAGGAGAATTTCATTTGCTGCCTGAACACCTCCTGTAAAAGCTAAAGCAGCAGTCTCACTAAGGCTGGGGACACATCTAAAGACCAGCAAAGACTGTCAAAGGCAGGACAGTGCGCACATAAAGGCTGTTTTCACCAACTATCACAAATTTCTAGTCTGAAAGCAGCTCACACTCGATGCCTGAGTAACCTGAGGGCAACAACGGGTCAGGAATGACTAGATGTTCTGGAGATGGACCCCAAAATCCAGTGGGAGTAGGAAATTCTCATGTGTTCTTGTGCCAAAACAAAAATGGTGGCAACTGGGAACTTTGACTTTGTAACTTTGCAATTTGAAAAAAGCAGCAAAGTTGTGGATGTAAAGGACAACTCAGATTAACCCGACTTTTAATTGTTGGTTTATGCACATGGAGATAAAATCTGTTAAATAAACAGGGAAATAATGTGATGGAAACCACAGGGAACTGACATCACATCGGATCAGCTGAGCTGTTTTCTGCTCTCAGGTGTAAAGCAGCAAACAGTAGGAAACATCATGAGTGAACAGGATCTGTGACTAAACGTCGCATCGCTATTGGTGAGCTGCCTGTCTTTGTGTAAAACAAACACCTGGGGTCGCATTTTTTATTTCAAGGCGCCTTAGAGAAGGGCTATCTGGACACGTGCGTGGATGGAGTCCTTAACCTACCAGCACCAGACAGCTTGTGTCCTCACAATCAGTCACACTGTTTGTCTGGCAGCCTAAAGTAAGCTGGTCAACTGCACATGCACAAGGTCTCCAGGTGGAATTATGGTGAAACTGAGCTTCTGGGACATCACTTAAATGTCTTAACCAAGCATTCTGGAGTTAAGAAGCCTTCCCCCAGTGGATCACTGTGTCCGGAACTTGTTTTTGATGTTTGCAGACAACAGTGGACGGCAAAGACTAATAAACTAATCCAGGCTACACTGAACATGAGTAGACACTGTTTGAAATCCTAACTCAATTCCAGTTGCGGTGTCGTGGCAGCAAATTGTTCCCGGACAACTGAGACTCCTCTGCAGCTCTGTGCTCCATCATCTGCACTGCTTTAAAAATTCATATTGAAAGCTGCCTTTTCAATGTGCACAAACAGTCGTCCCTTGACAAGAAAAGCACAAATTACCTCCACCATGTTCACCGCGGTATCACGGCACTGAGGTCTCCATGGTAATCAGCTGCTGAAGGAGCTGCTGCGTCCTCTGGGCTCGGGTGAATACCTTGGAAACAATTACAGCTGTAACAGAGCCTAATGTCATTATGTGGAAGGAAACGGCTCCTGCACACAATTTAATTAAAGCAAACACTTAGGAGTTCAAGCTGAAGACTACACAGGCCAACACTTCGGTGTCCACGGGGGGACGAGACATTTTTACTGAACCACAGAATAGAGAAAAAAACTGAAGACAAGAGGTGAAGCAAAGTCTTTCACCTTTATCGAATCCAGCAAATACATAGAAACACGTGAACTTGCACTGTGATGATCATATTAAATGTAGCAGCTTCACTTCGATGATGCACATGTGACTCCAGGTCTCTGATCACCTTCATGACTCATGGTAATGACTCACACAGAGCGTGAAATACCTGGAAGTCTTCATGAACAAGAAGAGACAAAGGCAAAAGGTTAAGACAGAGTAAAGAAAATGTATCCGTATAATTTTAGACTCCACTCCTGTAGAGTTTTAATTCTTTTCATCATTTTGCATCTTTTTGTGTCTTTTCACTGAGGTTTTTAAAGCAGAAATAGGAACAGAAGCTCTGGTCCACCAGTGTAGTTACAGAGACTTTTACTATTTCAAATGGAGGATTGAAGCTGTTGTGATGGGACGTGGTGGCCTCACTGTCTGAATTCAGATTAGCAAGTCAAAACTCAATATTCAAAAGATGTTTTATTACAGCTTAAAATACTCGGCAACTTCGCCAGCTGCAGCAGTAAAGTGAGGAAAGTACAGTACTGCACCCAAACGGATTAATACAAGTGTAATATAGCACCACATTTTTGCTAATTGAAGTAAAATTTTATGCCAATATTTTTGTACTTTGCTTCAAGTAAAATTTCTCTACCAAGTAGTGAAGCGGTACAGTGGAGTACAGGAGAAGAGTACTACTACTGCTGGGATGAAGTGGGGTCACCATCCTGCTCACTTTCTTCATACTTCCTTCACTTGCCGTGTTACTCTTATTTACTTATACGTAAATGATCAGAGTATTTGTCCTATTTATTAAAATACTGCATGACTTTTCTCCATGTGTGTGAGACCGTTTGGAGGTCAGACTCTGATGGCAGCAGGCTGACACGTGAAGACACTGGTGGAAAAACCCTGTGGTTAAATGTCAGAATAATGTTACAGGGAAACAAACCTGGATGTGATGGTCTGTGTTCAGGCTCACACCTCACTGTTCTCAGGTACAAACGCAGTACATTCACATTAACTTTTCCCATTCAGACACAGAAACGTCACTTTCAGCAGATCTGCGGAAGATACGTTGTCATGGTGACACCGGCACCGTCTCCCTCTTCAGCGTCAGCCTCTCTGGCTCGTCGTCAAACTGGTTCCCAGCCAGCAGGCGTCTTCTCCAGTGTCACGACACTGTGTTATAGTGGAGGATGAGAATAAGCAGGTGAAACGTAAAGAGACATCGTCCCTGCTCCCACCAACAGCCAGGAGACGCGGATCACACATCAAACTGCAACACAACATTACTGCAGTGATCACTGTAGTGTGAAAACTTTATTTACACCACGCTGACATTACTACAAAATGTGCGTCACGGAAGACGATGACGTCAACCACTATAAAAGATGAAGAGTGTGTTTTTAGGCCGCAATACAACAAAGGGTGTGGGGGCCCTTCCCCAGTCTGTGCCCAGGGGTCCATCATCTCATCATAGGCCCGTAGCTCTGTCAGTTTTAGGCTGCTACACTGACTTAAGTGGCAGCAGACTTAATCCTAAATTGTCCATCCCACCAGGCTGCTGATGCACTGAACGTGTGGACTCTGGTCTTACTACAGTTCTGCGTCACAGCCATATTCATCTTCGGACATACTACACAGCGCTGCCAAAGTATTTCAGTGTCACTTAAATGAATAAGTAAAAAGGTGCTAACAGATGAAAATATGCTGTATTACACTAATTCACATCAGCTAAGTCAAATGTTAAAAAGGTCTATTGATCTGACTTGGTTATGGTAAGTTTAGGTAGAGATGGTGACTAGTTTAGATTTGTGGACTTGTCGCCTGAATTCTCTCTAATACTAAAGGTTTGTGTAACATTATACAGTGCTGCTCGTTAGACACGGTCACAGATCCACAGAGATGATGGGATTGAAACGGGAGAATCCAGCAGGGAGAGCAGAAAAAGGTCGACGCAGGAGGAGGACGACCACAGAAAGTGAGTTTAATGTCACCTAACAGGGACCCGGGGGATTCTGGGAGTGTAGTTGTAGAAATATTACCCACATAACCAGCAGAGAGAGGGGAGGATGTTCATTACAGACCTTTGGTTCAGTTTCTATAGGATATGGAGAATCCTCTATTCTGTTCTACATTACTGTATGTAACGGGTCAAATTCTTCACTTTCCTGCTTTTAATCCGAAGGACTCGCAAATCAAGGGACCACTGGATAGCTAAGAAGCCTCTGGTGTGTCTGAGCAAACCAAATGAATGAGGGAAGCCTTCCACTGATCAGCTTGTCGGCCTCCGATGTGAAATTGACGAATTCACCCCCCCGTCATCTCATGGTTCACACGTAGCTGACAAACTGTGTTTGTGTTGTGGGTCTAGATCTGCGAACACCCCCATCAGTGCTGTAACAGAATCTGCTCTCGTGCTGCTTAAATGGTTTGTGAGTCGGACGTTTTTATTCCAAATAGGTTGGTGACAAATCCTCTGTCGGGGCTGAGCGCAGACGCCTCGTGTCTTTCCTTTCTGTCTCCCTTCAAGTCGTAATAACTTGTGAATGAAGAGCCGCTGGGTGCTGGCGAGCTAATTTTAACTCCAGAATTTAAAAGGGTCCAAAATGAATGGCTGCTGCACCGCCTGCCGAGGAGCCGTGACGGAGAGACGGCGTGGAGGAGGGAGGCAAAGTTCACCGCCATGTGAGTGATGCATGCAGATATGGAAAGGCTATTTCTGGAAGCCACTGGCTGAGTCATGCCTTCAGAAGATTATCTGCTTTTTTCAGTTAAACTTCACCTGTGGGAATAAACAAGGGGATGTAGAAATATTTGTACACAACTACGCCACAAACAGCAGGATGCCTGTGTGTCAGATCTGTTACTTTCTTCTTTTCTGCAACACTAATAACTCTTCTTTAAATGATTTAGACCTGTGTGGCACATGATGAGCAGCTGGGATGTCAGCCTATCCTATAGTTACTCATTTTTACACAGGGCAGCACGGTGGGGCAGTGGTTAGTGCTGCTGTAGAAGGTCCCCAGTTTGAATTCCCGGCCAGCCGGGGCTTCCTGCTTGGTGTTTGGATGGCCCAAGTGGTTACGCATGATGGATGGATGAACATCCACATCTTCCATTGCATGACTACCCAGCACCCCACCCCCACCCTTTCTGCTCCCTGCAATGGGCAGAGAACCATAGCCTGCACATGTAGCGTCTTGTGATAAGGAACGAACCCACCAGTTATCGCTGGGGTAAACTTTTAGGAATCTGGTTCACACATATTGCACCTAAAGATAGAATATCTGTCTCACCTGCTGTAAATACTTGGCTTGGTTTAGGTCCTGATGCAGAAATCAGGGGGAATTCACTCTATACACGTTTTCAGTGACTTGCTTTATTAAAACACAGGCCTTTAATGCTGCCAACCTACTGGCCCAACTTGCTCAGCCACTCGCCCCCTCAGCTAATGTCTACATCAGCTCAGTGTTGCAGTGCTTGTCTAAAAAACAGCTAATGTAAAATCCTCTTTATGTGCTCGTGTGCTCTCTTTTTAGTTCAAACCCATTGTGAGGACATGTCCTGACACCTTCAAAAGGTCTGTTTGGGGGTTGAGCCTGGTTTTAAGGTTCAGGTTAGAATCAGGTTTAGGGCTGTGCCAGCTCTGTCACATCACATCTTTTCTCTTTACGTTTGTGGATGACTGATGCAACCTGTCGCCCTCCGCTCGTCCTCTCACACACTGGCAACATGTACGTGATGATGTGCTTGTTTTTGGCCCAGGATGGAGGCCTGGTTCTAGTTGTTAGATGTCAGCCTGGTGTTTCTCTGCCCTCAGGGTGAGGGTTGGGGTTACAGGGGGCTTGGGAGTGTGCTTTATCAGTGAGGGTCCTCACAGCTATAGAAACATGAGTGTTTGAGCTCTAAAGTTTTAGCTCGTGAATTGTTCGGTTCTTATTTTTTTAAATTTTATTTTATTCTTTTAATGGGCCAATTATCCCACGTCTCCCAGCGGCACAGTGAAAATCTGCAGGAACAGTCACCCTGACAAGTTGTGTCCCGCTCTCTGGGACACAGCTTGGTCAAATCAGGTCTGGTCACATCAGCGTTTACGCCAACAAACTTTTGCACCTAATTCCCTTCCTTTAAAAGAGTCCTCACTGTAATTGGATCCACTGGCAGCAGCAAGGGGAATCTGTGGAGTGGTTTTGTTTTCAGTTCTTAATGAACTATTTCCGATGTGAAGTTTAGCTCTTGGCTCTTTCAGTTTCACACGGTTATTTATTGCCTGTGGACGGTGAAGGCAGAGATTTATTCCTTAGAGAAGGCTCCAAATATTTGTCACTTGTCTCCAATTTGCCTGTCACTGTCGACTCTTTTCTAAAATCTCTTTAATCATCTTTTTATTTCCATCCTCTTGTTTTTGTCATTCTCACTTTTCTGAATTTGTTCTTTGGGTTTCTTTCATTGCTCCTCTCTTACCCTTCCATCTGGCTTATTTACATTTGCTAAAACGTTTCCTCCCATCTTTTCTCTATCTCAACATGCAGCCCATGTGGCACATTGTGGGTTTGTATGAAGCACTGCTGTAATCAGTCAGCATGTGGCCTGCTGAATTTCACAGGGCATTATTCATCTGGACAGTGCTGGGAGCCACACAGTCGAGCAGTAATGCTATGAATTGTGTGTAACCAGGGACTAAAGATGGCTGGATTCATGTAATCTGTTTCGAAATCCCAGCAGGAGCTCTGCAGGCCGGCGAGAGGGGGGCCGAGGCTGAGCGTGCTGTTGAGAAGACAGAGGACCATTTAAATGTGAATCTGAATTGATCATCCTGAAGGTGGTAGTTGGTGACAACAGTGGATTTTGATCTTTAGATCTGCAAACATTTGGTCAGGAACCAAAGTAGTGCACATATTCAAAATTTTCATCCAGCAGCAGCATCAAATCATAGGAAAGTCATCACAGTTCCTCCTGCACATGCACGTCTGAACCCACATCACAGAAATATATTACTGTATCAAATATTACTATACACTTGTTATTGTGATGAGGAGCTGTCAAAGCCTCTGGTAAAGTTACAAATATTAAAAATTTGGATTGAGGCTCGAGATTTTGTCCAATCAAAGAATTTTAACTATTGCCGCTTGACTGGTAAGTTTCATTGCTCCTCAGTTATTGCTGTTTAATGACTAATACCTGATGTTCTGTGCAGAGCAGAGAGGATTCAGTGTGAGTCTCATGCTGCACACTGACAAACAGCCAAGCAGCTCTTCAGATGGCAAAGACATAGTAAAAAATCTATTTATTGTCATTGTTTATACGAGAACAAAGCATCCAGAGGTCTTAGTGATCCATCAGGCTCATCAGTGAAGACCAATCAGGACAGGGTGAGCCAGGAGCACAGGTGTCCCAGATGAACTCATGAACCACATCATCAAAGCATGAAGAGCAAGTAACACTGAATGATTGTGTGTGTGCAGCATCCACCAGTGACCAAGCTTCACAGAGCATCAGTGCACCGCTTAACTTTTCCACAGTTTGTTATGTTATCGCCTTATTCCAAAATCGATTAAATGCATTATTTTCCTCAAGATTCTACAAACAATACCCCATAATAACAATGTGAAAGTAGTTTGTTTGAAATCTTTTATAAAAAGTTATTAAAAATCAAAATGGAAAAAACTCACATATTCACTCACTTTGTTTAATACTATGCTGAAGCACCTTTAGCACCAAGCAGTTTCTTCCACTCTTCTTTTATTTAAATGATCTTTTCGGCATCTGAAGAGTCCATGAATTGGACAAACTGTCTTTGTCTCACTCTTTAGCATGTGATGCACAGACTGAATAAGACAAAGCAGAGGTGTTGTTCTTATCGAGCCAGTTGAGCTGAAGTTAACGTAAACTCAAAGAAAGTGACCATCGTGTTCTCATTTGAAAAGTCCTTTTTTCTTCTGGTTGTGTGTGCGGCTCATGTTTTCCTGTGGGTGTGTGTCTGTGGGTGTGAGAGATTCGCTTTGCTTCTTTCTTCTTTTCATCTTTCTGAGTTGTTTTATTAAAGCACATGTCAGTCTGTCCTCCTCCTCCTCCTCCCACCTCGTCCTGCTCACTAATTTCTCTTCATCATCATCAGATAATAAAAGTCAGGCTGTGTGAAGAGGAGTTGTCTCTGGGGAAGCACGTTCCAACGAAGAGATGTTCTGATATGAAAATGTGATAATCAACACTTAATAAATGTCCTGGAGCTCCGTCCACAAACCGGCTTGTCTTTGAGGACCATTTCCCAGTTTTCATTTTCATATTAAACATCTCAGCACACACACAACTACATTGTTAGAGTCAGAGAAAAGAAGAACTCATCTCCACTGGGAGCACTAAAAAGTTACAGTGGAGGAACGTTCACCCACCGTCCAGCTAAAGACGATCTGAACAGACGTATGGAAAGACTGGAATTTAAATACGTCACCAGGAGTCGAAAAAAGAAATGAAAGGACACAGATGGAACATTCAGCTTTTCTCTGTTATTTCGCAGTTGTATTCTAAATGTTCTTTACTTACTTTACTGCTTGAGCTTCAGTATGATGCTCTCTCATAGCCACCGTACATACTTTCCATTTGCTCTGCAACAGATCTGCACATGCTTTTATGATAAGGGTCCAAATGAGCCCTTTCATGAGTTTTTGTTTGACTGAACAGTGTGAAAGTCCAATAAAGTCTTACTTCACAAGGACAGTGAAAGATGTTGAAACAAATGTTACCTACTTTGCATGTATGTGCTGTCCGTGCACTGGCACATACCCGCAGGATGCAGGCAGACTCTGTCATGACCCTTACGGACTCATAGATACTGTAAAAGAACAATGAAGCGACAACGACGAACAGCTGCTCAGTCAAAATGGTTCAAATCGAGTCAGAAAATGTTCGTCCTGATGAGCATAAACACTAAAGACTTGAGTGAAACCACACTGTGCACGTGAAGATTGATAAACCTGCAGAGCCTGAACACTGGGGCAAAGATAAAACTTAATCCCTGTCAGACCTCCTTAGGGAAATGACGGAGGAAAGGATGAGCCGAAAAGAAATGAGTCAAATGTTTGGGATCAATTCTGTGTTATCGTCTCCAACGTTCCCCTGGGTTTGTTCTGATATCTGCAGCTCCTGTTACATTGTTTACTCACTGAAGAGCCCAATCGGACCCCTCTGAGATCCTGAGTCAACCCTAAAAAGCTTCTCAGAAACTCTTCATTCATAAAACACTTTATCTGTGCTCAGTCGAGTAGCATTCATGGAATTGAGGAATGAAATACGGCGTTAAAATTCAGCTTTCTCACTGACTACAGAAGCTTATGAGAAACAGGTCTTCAGGAAGCTGCTGGACTAAAAGCCAGAAGAAGAAAATAAAAATGAAAGCCATTCGTTTGCTGTGTGTGTAATAGAGGCCTGTCACAGGGCGGCAGAGCGGTGATCAGTGGACGCTGGACGAACATCTTTGACTTTCTGCCTGAAAACAGAATCATTTCTGTGTTGTGAATTTTTGATCCAAACAAAACTGTGACACACAACATCGTCGTCACAGGAATAAGATCAAGATGTGAAAGGTCAGTCAAACAAGTGACGGCATCACACGCCAATTGTTGACCTCGTTTAGTTCGGCTTGTATCCAGTCCTCCCTCCTCTCTTCTATGACCCCCCCCCCCCTCGCCCGATGTGTAATTAATCCCCTCTTCCGCCTACACCTATCTCCGGAGGGATTTGTGAGGAATCCTCTAATTACCCCATGCTCACTGAAACCACTTAAAGCAAACTTCTTTAGCCTAGATAACAACCTGGCTCGTGGTGACCGTGCCTCAGGGGAAACGCCTGGAAAGACACTTTGATTTATGCACTTTGGGCAAAAACGTTACCACCTACTCTGTTAGCATTAATGATTTGGGGCTTTAAAGTTTCCCAACAAGTAAGGATTTACTGTCAGAGGCCCTTAAAATCCTTCTTCTCTGTGCTGATGTTGCCTCATCTGCGTTTTCTTGGTGAGTAAGCAGAGAATCTTTAAGCAAATGTCTGTTTGAATAATTTATAGCTGAAATGGAACAAACTTAAAAAAGAGGAAATAAGTGTGTGTTTAAAGGGTAATGGTGTGTGTGTGTGTGTGTGTGTGTGGAGCAGCAGGTGCATCAATCAGAGCAGTCATGCTGACTGACATTTCCTGACCATTTACACACACACACACACACACACACACACAGACAAAGCTGATAGCTGATGGATAATAACCCATTCAGAGGATTATACACTCACAGGCTTCATGGGGTCTCAACACAAACACACACACTGTCATTACCTCCACCAGGGAGGTCTCACAGGGTGGTGTGTGTGTGTGTGTGTGTGTGTGTGTGTATGTTGGGTGGGGTTTACATAAACCTGGTTTGTGTGGGTTTAAATGTCTCGGCCTGTGAATGAGCCTCAGCATCATTTATCTAATTAGAAACAATATCAGACACGGTTCTTTCTGTCACTTTCAGACCACGAGCACACACTTGTTGCTCCTTCACAGATAAACAGCAACAGATACTCATGTTGTGTAAGTCGGGCTCAGATGAAAGCTTACTTTTTTAATTACCGTGTGTGTGTGTGTGTGTGTGTGTGTGTGTGTGTGCTCTGAACAGCTCTTGGCTTGTGCTATTTTAAACAGCAGAGACAGATGGGGCAAAGATAAATTCTTCACAAAGACAAATTGGATGGTTGGACAGCACTTGCTGTGGGCGAATCAGATTAGCACAGTTTCAGACTGACTCTCTCTTCCCAAGTATTCATCACAGGTTCCAGCGTGTGCTGCTCTAAATGTGTTTCAGTCTGCGAATGAATCATTACTAATGAAAAGAGGGGAGCAGGTTATTTAAGTAAAAAGCAGAGCTGCCTCCGTGTTAGATAAGGACATTGTGTTGCCTTAAAGCAGAAGAAATAAAGAAAAAGTGCAAAGTACAAGTTGGAAACTATAGCAGCAGAGTGTTACGTTAAACTCTGCAGCTCTGCTCTGTAATGTGGCGTTTGTACTTTTTCATCCGTCATTCTCTGGACCATAAAGCTGCTGTAGCAACCACAAATCCTGCAGATGGACTTTTCTTGATCCGAATGAATTCATTCACTTAAGTATGATTTGCAAATCTTTTGACAGAATTTTTAATTGTAAACTGTACAATTAGTTTAATGAAAACTATTTGCTCATTTAGAATTTGAAGCCAGCAGCACATTTGAAAACAGCTGACAAAAAATGGGGGATAAGAACCTGGTGGAAGAAGAGCGTCCGAGAGAAGCAGAGTTTTTTAGGTTCAGCACCTTTTAGAATAATGTTTCTCAACATACAAATGGAAATAATAAACCTGGGATTTCATTATCTCTGCAAAACCCTGCAGGCAGCTGTAGTCTAGTTTATTTTAATTTGACAATTAACTTACTAATCATGCAGAAATTGCCTCCTTTCTCTGACTGGCTAATGATTATTTCAGCAACACATATTTTATGCCGATATTACAACAGCATGGCTGAGTTTTCAGTCCAGATCTTAAGAATATTTGGTGCTTTATTTAGTTAAAAATGCATATTTGCATCTCTCAGTTTCAGCATCTAAAATGTTTTTCATACTTTTTACAATCAAAAATAAGTTTCACATGATATGCAATTTTTTTTTCGTTTTATTTACAGTTTGCAAAACTTGTTTTTTGGAAATGGCGTTTTTTTAGCAGTGAGAAAACGATGTCACAGTGTGAAAGGTGTCTTCAGAGAACCAACAGAGGATGATAAGCTGAATCTGCAACTTTCATCTCGTCTTTAAACAGCTGAGTTTCAGATGGTTTTTGTGTTTCAACATCTTTCCTGTTTTGGGTCACTCTTACAGTTCTTATGTGTTGTGTCCTTTGCAGGGAAAAGCTGTAAAAAAATAAAAACTAAAAGACACAGTCCACTACCTGTCCAGCAGCAAACAGTAGACGGACACATTCATAGAGCAGATGGTGAACACAGACGTTTCCATCAGGAGGGGAGGAGACCAAAAACGGAGCTAAAAGAGAAGGATGTTGGATTCTGCTGGTTGATAGGTTAAGGCTCATAATGTTGCTTGGAGTTTTCTCATTTTCTGGAGAGTCTGTGTTAAAAAATGAAAGCAGTTTTTCCTGCACTGACCTGATCCAAATGAATAATTAGTTTTGTACGGTTTAAACATCTTCACGAAGAAAAAAAACATTACCTCTTTTTTTTCTCCAGATGCTCTGATTAAGAAATAAAGCAGTTTTCAGGCTGGAGCTTCATGTATTATTTATACATGGTTGCTTGAAAAATGAGTCAGGGAGGCTCAGGGAGAAACGGGTTTCACAGTCATGTTACCGCAGTTCATGTAAACACTGTGATTTTCTGCCTTCGTCTGGTTTCTGCTCTGACCCAGTTTATTTAGTAAATGTAAATGTGCGAGTTGTGCTGCCAGCTACAGGTATGTGATGAGGCATCAAACAAGCTGCATCAGGGGAACTGTACCACACGTTATTTAGATTCAAGGACTTCAAAGAGCCTGGGATAAACAGAAGAACTGTGTTTGTACAGCAGAGGTTCCACATGCTCGGCACCGTGGACCATTTCTTGGCCTTCAATAAGAAATTGTGATTCAGCAACAAAATGACAACTAATTTAATGCATATCCTACCGTTTTGTTCTCCATTAAATGGCTTCTGCATTGGGGGAGCTGGCGCTGAGTGTCTCTCTCAGGGAAACACCTAGTGAGTAGGCTGGGATTTGATCCCAGTAAAGTGGGTGGAGCAGCAGTATATACAGTATCTTAATAAAATTATTAATATGTTTATAAGTTTGTGCAGAACATTAACAAGTGACTTTTCCAGCAGCTTTTACCTACTTTCTGAAAGGATGTGATAACTGTTGACCACAACATAGTGGTTTTTACTATAACCATAAAAGGGAGTTGCCACCGGGGGGTGGGGGGGGGGGGTACTTTTCTTAAATCCAGGAACTTTCCTTGGGGAAAAATTCCTCAAAGAATTTAGGATTTGCATCCAGGAAGACAGAGCAAATTGCCAGTTAAAGCATCAAAAGCACAACAGTTTATTGTGATGTTCTGGAATCTCAGGTTGCTCCATCTTGAACTCGCTGACAAACAAGCAAAGCAACACAACCCCTGAGTGTTGCAGTTTTTAAAAATACTTTGCAGACCCAACCTTGATTGTTGCTGCACCTTGAGAAAGTACTACCTACCAGCCAGGGACATTTTTGTGAAGTCCAGTGCCTTGCAAAACCATTTATCATTTTCCTTTCACTTCACAATTATGTGCAACTTTGTGTTAGTCTGTCACATAAAATCCCAATAAAATACATTTATGTTTGTGGTTGTAACATGACAAATGTAAAAAATTCAAAGGATATGAATACTTTTGCAAGACTATGTAGCTCTATGGCCTCTGAACTAAATTTGCATCCAGGTCCTCTGATGAGTTATAGGACCTAAGATCCTTTGTGTAGCTACAAGAATTTAGTCTGACTGTTTTTTCTATGTGCACACATGACTAAACAAAATTCACACACACACAGGAAAAAAGCTTCATCTCAACTTTTTCTTTTTACTTTGATTTGAAAACAACGAGGCAAAAAAACTGTTTCCATACATTTGACATACAAAAGAAACGTGACTGTCACCATCAAACATCGAATTCCAAACAAACACACTACTGTAGTTTAAAGAAAACACCTCCAAACCAGACTTACGTTGTGGATCTAGAGATACGTCAATGGTCTTCACATCACGGCAACAGAACTACGCACAGACTTCAGCTACATCATCCAGATCCTTTAAGCTACCAGGATGAGCAACAGAACAAAGGCTCAAAAGATGTTCAAACAGAGTCCTTCACCCATCATGGCTGCACATCCACAGACATTAATTGGGCTGATTCTGAAGCATTTTGAAATTCGAGGACAGTTCAGGGCTTTCTCTACAACCAGGACTGTAAAATAAACCAAAGTTTCCTTTGAGAAACCACTGCTGTTCATTTATTGAACAAAACCCCCTGAGACCGAATATTTACCCACTTAAAAATGATGCAGTGTGACAGCACAGTTATTAGCCTCATCCCTGTTTCTGTTTCATATTGAACATCTGTTGCAGCTGCTTGTTCATGTAGACAGAAAAAAAGAAAATGAAGAATCTGTTTCTGTGTAAATCCAGTTTGTGACTCAGTGGGTTCTAGAGAGTGCGTCACTGCTAAATGTTGCTCTCTAGCTCAAAGCAGATGCCTGCTGAGCTCATATGTCTCTTAACTTCATTACTGTTGTGTGTGAGCGGCCTCGCTGGTCTGTCGCCTCCTTTTGTAAACCACTGTGGTCTGACGGCTCCTCACCTGCTGTGCTGATGCTAAAAAATCTCAGGCAACTAGACCCACTTGAGGTTCTTCAAAAGGTTTTGCCTCTCGGCCAAAAAGCTTTAGTTCAATTAGAGAGAACGAAATTTATTATTATTGCACAAATTTAACTTAATAGACTTTTGTGTTGATGCCATCATTTATGATGAATAGGGGTGGAGCCCTGTAAAAAGCAGCCAGTAGTGAAATCACCTCAAGGCTCCGTCAAGGGTCAGGGGTTAAGCTGTGATGTGCCAAAGATGGCAGTGACAGCAAAAACACACGACATAGGTGGGTTGCTTTAAATGTTCCCCACCTATGAAAATGAAGGCACGCTAACAGCTTCATTTCCAACTAGTGTGGGGTCCATGCTCCAGCTCCAGACATTGGGTGGGACGACCAGTCAGAACTCACGAAGCCTTTCGGATGAGAGGTGGCTTCTCCCTGCTTTTGGTTTTGCAGGTTTCTCCTAACATGGCAGACATTGCATGAGTCACTGATGTATTAACAGACTGTTGCAGATTTTCCAAAAGCTGCTGATTTTTCCTAGTGACCAAATATGGTACTGCAACACCAAGCTGCTTTCCCGTGTAGACCTCCATTATTAAAATGGCCTATAAAACAAATGCACATGTGTAGTTTTCTCAGAGCACATGGGAAATGAAGGACAGTTAAAGGAAAATAGAAACTAATAGGCGTTCGACCCCAAACAACAGCACTGAGCTCATATAAAATGCAAGTGTCTGCATGTTGTTTCATGAAATCAGAAATCAGTGAGATGATTCAATTCACACAGTTTAAGTGATACAGGCATGAATGTGAAGGCTTATCACACCTAGAGGAAGAATTTTGAAACCTTGTTCTATGAATTCTTTTATTTACATCCACATCAGAATGATCACGTTCACAATACAGAGAAACAGGAATGTGTGCTTGTATTAGAAATCCATGTTTTTCAATTGACTGTTTGCTGTATTCAGGGATTCAGCTTTTATTTCCCGGTATTTACAGCTAATTCTATTAAACTACAAAGAACACGGCACCTTTTGCCTGAGATCAGACATGGCCCACTGATCTTTACTGATGCTGCTACCATCATGAGTTATATCAAGATTAAAGCAGAGGTGGACAGAAACATATCATCTGCAAAAATGCAGATAAATACAGCAAAACTAAGGAGGAGGAGCTTAATCACGCAGCAAAACAATGATTTAAAACACAATGTCAACTCAACAAAGAACTACATCAAGTTTTACACTGAGTCAGTCGCAAGATCCTAACCCAACTGAACGTGAACTTCACCTGCTGAAGAGGAGAATGAAGGGAGGAACCCTCCAAACAACTGAAGGAGGCAGCAGGTTAAGCCTGGAAAAGCATCAAAAATCAGGTCTGATGCTGTTACTGCAAACAAGGGATTTGAAACAGAATATTACATTTTAAATGTACTATAATGTACTTTCTCTTTGTGCTCATAGCTTTTGGGTGAACTGATAACAAAAGGTGCCGTGTTCCATGTTCAAAGCATCCACAAGTTAATACCAGGAGATGAAAAGTGAAATCTTCTGGAACTTTCTCACATTTATAATAAATATGTCCTCAGTGTACTGCAAACACAAATGAATTGGCCCAGTTCTATTGGATGGGAACTGTAGGTTTTTTCCCGACAACAATTTAATATGAAGGTCTCAGCCGACCTTTGTGCACCAATCCAGCTTCTGTCCTCTACTCAGTCTGAAACAGCTGGTTGATAGTTCCAGGTTTCACAATTCTATTTAATACATGGTAACTAACAAACCAGAACAATGTCAAAAGACAGAACTTCTTGATATTTGTGGAAAACTCCTCTGGATAACAAGTGCACTGGTGATTTGGCAAGAACACAATAAAAAGTGCAACTTTTACAACGGATACACTTCCATTTAAATCTTCATTTCCTGTTTTCCAAACTCATAATCTTCATACTGCATCTCATCAGGAACAATATGTTTCATTTCACATGTAAACAAAATCTTTTCATTGTCAACAATCATATACATTTAGTCACATGTCTGCACAAAATACAAATATAGATTGATGTACGCTGTCTCATCAGCACCTGCTTCCACTCAATATTTATTCTCCATATTGCAGGAGCCACTGGTGGCTTTCTTTCCTTTTGGCAGCTTTATCTAACCTGTGCATGTGTCTGGAGCCCCAGTCTGTCAGGCTCATCGTGGATCCCCCTCTCCGACAATAACAGCTGATAAGGTTGGCAGAAAATCCGGTCTAATCCCGCTGATCCACCCAAAGGTATGATGAGAGGTAGAGGCCTCCTGACTAAAGTCAGGGAGCTGGTGAAATGAAGGGGAAGCTGAGGTCACTGCAGCTGGACATCCATGGAAAATGTATTATGTGAAGAATCTGCTTTTTTTTTACCCATTTGTATAAGAGTTTGTAACAAACTGGGTTTATCATGTCCCTTTTCTTTCTGGGGGAATATGTCCTACAGTTTCTCGGGTCATTTCCATAGATTTGACTTTGACACTGTTATGTGAAACATCTTGCTGTGTGTCTTTCAGGACTTTTAGGGTTTTAAATCCAAGAAACAAGAATTGATTGACATTATTTTGGAAAAAATGTTTGCTGAAGGTCTTTTTGTTGTAAGAAGGAACTAAACTGATGCAGACTTGGATAATGAGGACTACGTTATACTTGAGTGGGTGAGCGGGGACATAGAAGTCTCCCATCCCTTGAGGAATTGGACACATGTCACCTCTGTAGTTTTAAAATCCTGACTGTGAGGCACTTAGTCTTTGGCACTTTAAACCACAACAAGTTGTGACCAGAGGCTAAATAAATGTAAAAGTTTATTCGGATCCAGAACAAGTCTTGGTTCAGGACTTTGACATTCACACACAACTTTCATCTTTGTCTGCATGACTTTTGTCAGGCCTGCACTTCTCTTTGTCCTGTCCAGATAAAAAGAACTCCTTCTTGTTGCCATCAGAGTGTCCGTTACGTAGCTTCCCGACGTCGCCCAGAGGCAGCTGTGTAGAATTGTAAGCCAGCGGTGGGATGGTGTTCACCAGTATGAGCTGCAGAGGCTTCTTCTCTGGCTGGTACTGGCAGCGAACATAGCGCAGGAAAGCTGCTCTGTACGTTTTATTGAACAGTGTGTAAACCAGCGGATTGACCGCAGAGGACAGATATCCCACCCAGACGAAAACGTTCAGCAGGCCTCCCATGAGTCCTGCATCACACACCGCTGGGTCGCACACCACCACCAGCACATTGGTGATGAAAAATGGACACCACATTACCACAAAGAGAAAGAACACCACCCCAAGGACTTTGGACGCCTT
Source organism: Channa maculata (assembly GCA_020496755.1). Taxonomy (NCBI): domain Eukaryota; kingdom Metazoa; phylum Chordata; class Actinopteri; order Anabantiformes; family Channidae; genus Channa; species Channa maculata. The sequence goes on along the minus strand of CM035609.1, from coordinate 25,505,717 downwards.
CTGTTCGTTGCTGATGGACTGCATGGTGCGGCGTCCGAACAGCGAGCCGGAGACGCTCCCGCGGGCACCTCCCAGACCGCCGCTGCTCCCTCTGCCGCCGACTTCACGGCTTATTGAGCGTCTGAAGAGTTTCTCAGAGGACACTGAGGTTTGCGGTAAGAAGCTCAAGGTGAACGTCGTGCTCCATTTGGGCCGCGGGACCAGCTGGTCCAAGCAGAGTGTGGCTTCGTTCTGCAGCGCATTGATGGTCAGGAAGTAGGTGACGACCATGATGGTGAGGGGCACAAAGAAGGCCACGAAGGAGCCGACCAGCACAAAGTTGTTATCTGTCAGCAGGCAGCTGCCATCTTTGAAGACTTTGGAGTGGTCTCTGAGTCCCAGCACTGGAATGGGCATGGAGATCCCTGCAGAGAGATGTGTGAGAGGTTAGAGCCATAACTGGATGAGTTTCTGCAGCAAAAAAAAAGTTACTGAAGCATGAGCACATGTCAGTGAGTTTAACTATAACACTTTTAGTTTGGCTCTAAACTGTGACCTTTTGTCTGCTCCTCCTCTGCTTCAGTCAAACAAACGCCTGGGTCTTTGCTGACAGCTTGATTATGGTCATTTGTTTAAACTTAAATTTAATTTAGGAAAATGAATATGTTGTAAATTTTAGCACATGGCTCCTGCTTCTAAAGGTATTAAAGGGTGACTTCACTCATTTTCATCTTGGGTTCTATGGCTTTAGTTTAAGGTGTAAATGCAAATGAATACTTTTAAGCTTCCCTTTGACTTCTCCATATTAAAATATTTCTCTGGTTTCAGCTGAACTCCTCCATCACCCGGATGAGTTTTCATCATTAGGAGTTCAGATGATTTCATCTGAGGGAACTCTGCAAAAGCAGGTTGAGCATGATTACAAACTCCATAGTGTGAGCAACAAGACGACATAATCTGAACTTTAAGTCCCTTCAAGTGATGTCATCTGGAGGCATTTTTCAGCTAGAAGTAGAAGAGAGATTTTTTCATGTAGGGAAGTCAGAGGGAACTTTAATGGCATTTATGTACATGCACTAATCAAACTAAAACCAAAAGAAGCAAGGTCAAACCCAGTGAAGGTGTCCTTACATGGTGAACCATAAAGAAGTAGAATTTTTGGACAACGGTTAAATTCCCTTTCTTTAGTTCAATATGCAATTAGAGACTGGAGTAAGTTAGCCTAGCTTAGCATAAAGACTAGACACAGGCTAAAGGACCAATCAAATTTGAGAAAGGTTGTTGTTCAAACTATCAAGCTCAGGTGCCTTTACAATGATTCTTACACAATGGGGTTTTCAGGAATCTTGAGGAACCAGTGATTTAAAAGCAAAGGCTGAGTCATCCTTAATTTTACTATTAACACTGTATAACTACACACTCCTACACCAACAATTTGCAAAGCAGGCTGTCAGTCAATCTCCAATATTAATTACATACAAATGAAACTGTACTTTGAATGACAGATTTTCTGTTTTTCCAAGTGGAAACGATTGCAGGCAGCATGAGAAATACTTTAACAACATTAATTACACTAATCTTCTTCTTCTGCTTTTCCTTTGGGCTGCTCCCTTTCAGGGGTCATCACAGCGAATCATGTGCCTCCATCTAACTCTGTCCTCTGCATCCTCTTCACTCACACCAACTAACTTCATGTCCTCCCTCACTACATCCATAAATGTCCTCTTTGGTCTTCCTCTAGACCTCCTGCCTGGCAGCTCCAACCGCAGCATCCTTCTACTTCACAGTTTCTCCTCTGAACATGTCCAAACCACCTCAATCTGGCCTCTCTGACTTTATCTCCAACACATCTAACATGAGCTGTCCCTCTGATGTCCTCATTCCTGATCCTGTCCATCCTCGTCACTCCCAAAGAGAACCTCAACATCTTAAGCTCTGCTACCTCCAGCTCTGCCTCCTGTCTTTTCTTCAGTCCCACTGTCTCTAAGCTGAACAACATCTCTGGTCTCACCACCGTCTTAAACACCTTTCCTTTCTTTTATCACACAACACACCACTTTTCTCCACCCGTTCCAACCTGCCTGCACTCGCCTCTTCACCTCTTTTCCACACTCTCCCTTGCTCTGAACCGTTGACCCTAAGTACTTAAAGTCCTGCACCTTCTTCACCTCTGCTCCCTGTAACCTCATCGTTCCACCTGGGTCCCTCTCATTGACACACATGTATTCTGTCTTACTGCGGCTAAGCTTCATTCCTTTGTTTTCCAGAGCAGACCTCCACCTCTCTAGATTTTCCTCCACCTGCTCCCTGCTCTCACTACAAATCACAATGTCATCTGCAAACATCATAGTCCATGGAGATTCCTGTCTAACCTCATCTGCCAGCCTGTAGCTATTTGTATTTAAATGTTTTATATTCAGGTTCATGTAAAAGAGAATATATATTCTGTTGAAAATAAAACTTTGACTTTCCATGACTCAGAATGTGTAGTGTTTACCCTCTGGGGACTAGAAAAGTCAGAGGACCACCAGAGCCCGTGGTGTTTATCCTCTGGAGACTATGGATCTCTCAAATTTCAATGTAATCTTTTTAGGATGAGGAGAAGTGAGAACCTTGACCAGTGAAACACATCAAGAAAAAATCAAGATATCAGCAATGTTGTTGAATTAGGCTCTGCAGAACATAAAAATCTTAATAAATACCAATACATGTAATGACTGTGGGACTGTAGAGATGGACAATGTCAAGATATTTGGAATGTGTTGATACAAACAAACTTGGATTCTAACATTTGAAAAATATTTTTACTCCGTCCCAGAAAATGATCTACAGTATTGGCCACAGTCTTTGGTAAATAAACACAAAATCTATGAAACATTAAATTTCTTGATGTGCGGCTTTTTCCAGTGGCTTCCAGCAGGTAACAGCAGGCAGTACAGATAAAGTCATTTCCCTTTCTATAATTCAGCTTTGACTGTAGTCTATCGGTTTCTTTACCCCAAAGGTAAAGGCCAGTAAATAGGAGCAGACATCTCTCTGCTGGTGATGCACTATGCTGCTTCTACTTTTTCCTGTTCCTTATCCTGTCACTGGTCGTCATTTTCCTTATTTTTACCCTAAACGTCCTACAGTTCTTCTGCAGTCACACGATATAACAAATAAAACATTTGGCAGAAAAGTTTGGGATGAGGTTGAGAGAAGAGCTTCATATCAACAGGACCTGGGTAGGAGGCGATAGGCTGAGCAATCTTCCCCACGCCGTGTTCTCATTACCAGCTCATGACAAATAGGAAGGAAGTGAGAGGAAGAGGAAGAGGAAAGGACATGAAGGGTGAAGACCAGCAGACACAGCGAGGGAGGACAGAAATTGTTGCTGCAGGAGGGTCAACGACGGATATTTTCATTTCAGACCGTTAATCTCAGGCACAGGAACTGTTTGGGCCTTAAAACTCATATGTGATCATATTCAGGCTTGTCCCACAGATACAGACAATATCATTATTGGCCTTAAACTGGCTTCTGCCCCCATCCAGCTGGTCAAATGTTCTTTTTCAAGGTCATGCTGTTGATACACGAGCCTTGATTTACTCTGTACTTCAGAGAAGAGTTCCCCTTCACACAGAAATCAAAAGCTGGTTTTTGTCAGTTTTTCTGGTCTTCTTCTCTTTTTCCCCGATGGTGCTTCTCTGCTCTAAATAAACCAAACGTAGGAAAGAAACTTGACAGAAGTGAGAGAGAAGATAAAAGAGGATCAAGTGAGAGAAAAGAGAGAGAAGGGAGAAGAGGTCAGGTTTTGATGTGGAAATCCAACAGAGGGATTCACGAGAAGTTTGCAGCCTGACAAACTGATTGGACAATGTTTCAAACAATCTACGCTCGTCAGTGTGAAGGCTGGAAAAATGACTCATGTAAGTGCTTTTTATTACGCTGCGATCATTGTGTAACAGCTGTGATTTCTTTAAATTGTCTGTACCTGGTGGAAGTCTGAGGGGTGGAAGAAGAAAATATTATAAAACAAAAGAGGCTGTGGAGACATTTTCTTCCTGAAGAAGAGTTTGATGTTTTTACGCTAAATGAAACGCAGATTTCCAACAGAAGTCTGTTTTTGAACAAGTTTTTACTTGTTCCGGCAATTTTATTAAAGTTACATTAAAAACAACACAGCATGCGTTGCATGTTTGAAGAAAACTTGCAATTAAATCAGACCTTTTAGGCAGAAAAACTGTCTGAAAATCCTGCAGGGACTAAAAAATATAATAAATATAATATTTGTGTTTTGCCAGATTGAGGTGACAAGTGAGTAAAAATGTTGTGTTTTCAGTCATTTTAATCACAGTGAAATATTCACCATCTGTGTGTCTGAGCAAACAGATTGACTCATAATGCATCTATAAGTGTGTGTGTGTGTGTGTGTGTGCAGGCAGACAGCTCAGTGTTTCCCATTGGGAGTGAGTGTTACAGTGGAGGGAGACCAACAGACACACACACAGTTAACTTATTTTTAGCAACACACCCATGCATGTGTGTAGTTATCTGTATCTGTAACACCTCTGAGCTGCACCGTGGACAGTTACCTCCATCTCCTGATCCAGGTGCATCAGACCTGGAGAAGGAAGAAATGTCACGTTCATCTAAAACTGTGCTCCTGATCATTTTAGCTGTTTTCAGACATTACACAGACTGTGAGGAGGCAAATGTCATGACATTAAACAGACTTTCTCCTCCCATGTGTGAATGGAGCAGGTCAGAGTCAGGACAATGTACTGGGGTGGTGTGTTGATGTGACTCACTTGAAACCAGGAGAATCCAAACATCAGAGTGAAGATTTCCACAGCAACACCCCTCAACTAAAGCAAACGCACCAATCTAACACAGTGTCCTGTTGTGTGCTACACAATAGATCTGGATTTGAATAAAGCTGTGCAGGTTTTTAACCTAAAACTGAGAAATAAACTCCAGTTTTAAGGTCACCAACCATCTCCTAGTGACTTTGTTGTTGCTCTCACGGCTTAGTTTGTAAGACATGGTTGCAAAGTTTGACTTCCTGGAGAACATCATCTGCTCACATCAGGCGAAAACAGACAAAGAAGTTTGGTGAAGCATAATTAAACTCTTAATACTGCTGAATGAGCCGACCTGAGAGCACAGGAGGCCTCAGATGTTTCTGTTCAAACCAGTAAAGTATCAAACAAAGAGAAAAAAAGTGACTCAAAAATAATGAAACTATCCCAGAGGCACAGAATGAGCAAACGCAGACGCAGAGCATCCAGACGTGGACACAAAATGACAAAAATGGACAGAAAACAACACTGAACAGAAACAGAAAACTGTTTAATAATTAAACTTTAATTCAACCCAAACAGATGCAACATATTATCTGTTGATCTGTGCATCACATACAGTGTTTAAGCCTGAATATGATAATGTGTCGTCTTATGGATTCGGCCTGTTTGTCTCCCGTCTTCTCTCCGGTGACAACTTGTTCCAATGATCTCAGGCTACATCTTCTGCAGGAAGGAGAAAATGTAAGAATCAGACTCCAGCGCTGAGAGACACAGCTGTGTTTCCTCAGAAAAAAAAAGCCTTGCAGTAAACGGCCTGTAATGAATGTGGCTTATGTCAAAAGACGTTTCCACTCCAGTGAATCAATATTTGCCGTGTCCAGCAGGCGACGCTGGGAATTCCTGACAGAATTTAAACGTGTTAATCCTGCAGAAACAGATAGAGCCTCACATTCATGCAGCAGTGGATAGAGCTATACTTTCTTGCTGCTGGTCGTCTGTCCCCGTCTTATCTCCACCTCTGTCTTTCCCCCCCTTTCCGGTGTCTTCAATTTGTCAGTGGGAATCACTTCCCACCACCTAGGGGTGTTGTGCATCCCAGTGTAAGTGGTGTGATTACAACAACGGTACTTTAGGTTTAAAAAAACAAAAAAAACCATCCCTGTCCCCTTTATGCTGTCCTTTGTCCAATATCGAGGTTTGTAGTGGCTTTTCGAAATAGACCATTTCTCACTGGTCCCCTCAAAGAAGAGACAAGTCCACAGGTCACAGTGAGTTTGTCTGTACTGACATGAGAACGAGGAGGATGGAAACCTGTTCCAGAGAAAGGTGCTTGTTTTGCTAATGGGACAGAGACAGACACGGCGGTGTCCGTATGAGAGACACAGTGGTATAGTCTCCATCCCTCCCCGCAAACCCAAGTGACCCAGATAACTGAAAACGGATTTACCAGTGGACGGAGCTTAAAGGCACCTACGTATTTGGTGTTGTTGTCTGTGTGAAATGAAGTATATGTATATGTACTGTATGTACTGTATATACTGTATATACTGTATGTGTTTACTCAAAGTTTATTTGTGTTTTTAACTTCACCTAAAGATTGAATGGGGTTGTAGGTGCTCCCACTGTGACATCACACTGGGGCTACACGAGGAAAAGCCCCTAAAATTCTCCTTAAACACAATCTTTGTGTTGTGCATCAGCAGGTGTTTCATTTGGTTTAGGCCTCAATTTAAAACTACTGTCTTCCCCTAATTACGTTAGCGCCTGTCACTATGTAGCTGCAGCTACATTGTAAGAGCACATGTATTATTCAGTAGGTCGTGTTCCCACTGGCTGGAGGTGAACGTGAAGGCCACACCCCCATCCAATCAGAGCAGGGAATCATGAATAATGCTTATCTTCCAAAGAGACTGACAGAGGACAGCAGGTAATCTGGGCTTTTTATAAAGACGGAGTTAGAAAAATATTTACATCAATTAGCCACAACATTAACAGAACCTTGTGATCTTAATATAAAAATTCTAAACTAATAAAAGCTGATGTATCTTATGAGTTAACCACATATCAGCCCATGATATGTGGTTGGTAAGCTCCACCTTACCAACAGTGACCTTTGACCCCGAGTTTTTATTAATTACTGTATTAAGTCCTTTTGGCCCTTCCTGACGCAACTTTACTACTTTTCTATAATCCCCACAATCAGCATTACCTTGTTTTCTTACTTTACTTTACAGGCACTTTTGTACCTGAAGTAAAATGCAGATAATCTTGAATATTTTCACTTGAGTAGCACTTGTAGTGGAGAACGTCTTTAGTCCAATAGTATCAGCTCTGCACACAGTGTATCACGTGTTGCTGTGTTTGGGGCTGTGTAGCTGCAGACTGATCACAGTGGCCATTATTAGGACAACCGGTGTTAATGTTGTGGCTGCTTGGTGTGTGTACGAGGCAAAAACGATCAAACCTGCATCTCTTTAATTGATTGTTTCTGCAGGTTGTTGGTTGTAGAAAAACACTTCTGTCTGGATTATGTAATATTGATGACATTCTCTCTCTCTCTCTCTCTCTCACTCACACACACACACACACACACACACACACACACACACACTCTGAGCACATGTTCATGTGTATCAGTATACACCCCCTCTCCTCCTCTGAGCAGCAGTCATGATGCTATATATCCAGTGGAATCACATCAGGACATTAGCAGCCTGAGTTTGCAGCCGTCACCATAACACGCAGAAGCAAAGGTGAAGTTAAGCCACATATGTGTAAACCCTGCAGTGACCTCAGTGACCTCAGTGGCCTCGTGGGCGACTCAGCCTAGCGTGGCGATAAGACAACTTTGGCCGTCCGTGGTGGCGCCTCAGGCCAGGACCTGCTGCCCACCGTGCTGACATTACATGATTCAACTCGCCCTCCTGTCGACTCTGAGGAGCTTCAGCTCGACTTTAGCCTCCAGTTATTTACACGTACATGTTAAAAACTGCGAAAAACAACTGAGCTCTGAAACTGCGTGGGAACAAGACGCTCAGAGGGGAGTGTTACATGTCAGCTCTGAGACGACAAGTCAGAGACCTGAGACCACAGAATATCAAAAGTCCACTAATTACACTCTGAAGCCTGAAACAGAGAGAAGAAGGCTGCACTGATTTTACACATTACCATCAACTTTTACTCCACTACATTCATTCCATGGCTTCAGTTACTAGTTGCATTATGTAAATAAAGACTCTGCGGTACTACCGAACACTAACGTAGTATTCTGGATGAAGCAGCTGTCGGCACTTAAAGTGGTTAAAATCAGCTCTGCCTTTGTTTCACACTGATTCTAATAGTAACACTGATCACTTCACACTACAAGTGTTACTTTGTCATAAATTTCGCCTTTAAGAACAAATCTGGACTAAACCTGCACATTTATATTAACAACAGCTTCAAATTCACTTAATAATTCCTGGTTTTAAACGTGGAGCTCTTGCACTTTGGTATATTTTAAAGTATGTAATCTGCACAAACAAAGAATTCTGGGTGATACTTGTAGTGAAGTATTTTTTTAGGCAAGTGCCTAAAACCTTTATGTAATTATTGAGTTTATGTACATGTACAACCTCTACAACAACATCTTCTACTACTACCACTACTAATAATGCATATGTATCCTAACTGTAAGCAAAGAGAGCTCAGGGCCACAGAGGAGCTGTGAAGAAGCATTAGACAAGGCTGACAACTCCCTGCAGATAAATTAGTGCCTTTGTTTTTGGTCAATAAAGTTTGGAGGAAACACAGTCAGTGGTTTATCTGGTTTAATGAAAGAAGCTGCTCCCTTCAACTGCCCCCTTTGACTTTACTCAATGCATAAAGAAAACAGTGGTTATCCGTCGTAATTACACGATTACTTCTTTGAAACTCTTTGAACTCATTTTAATGGTTCCGCTGCTGGACTGTGTATTAACTGTTTCTGACTTTCCCCACCTACACCTGTCTAAGGAGCTGCTCCAGCTGTCTGAGGATCTATTTTCTCGTTTTCTTAAAAATCATAGGGCAGGAGAGGAGCAATTTATGTTGTAGGTCCACTGAGACCTAAAGCTCTTTTACACCCAATAAACTGCTTGTTCTTGGAATTTGGCTCCATTTGCCAACTTAAAAACTATCTGACAAATTAAAAGTTCAATGAAGCTTCCTCGACTGCATTTTAATAGGCCCAGATTACCCCACTACTATTGATCCCTGTCTAGTGAAGAGTAACAGATGGGAGCCCTATAAGGAGCCATCTCCAACCAATTTTCAGATTTTCTGTCTCTAAACACTCGATGCAAGAAACAGCAAGAAGAGCGAGAAACAGCACTTCTGATGGTTGCAGAGTCCTTGCACACTGCAAAAGCTGCAGATCATTCTTCTGTCTGAATCCTGCTCAAGCTATCTGCAGCCTTTCGCAAACCTTCAGATCCTCCTTTCTGCACTCTCTGATTTGGGCGTCTCTGGTACAGCTCTCGCATCTAGACAAACCTTCAAGGTCTCTTCACGGGGGAAAGTTTCTAACTGCTATTGCCTCTCCACAGCTGTACAGCGGTTCAGTTGGTATGAGCAAACATTTCATGACTCTGGCTGCAATTTGGCAAAGATACATGTAAACAGGTAATGACCTATGTGGATGGAGGTGCTGGGTCCTGATAACCTAATCACACCTCTCAAGTTTAAGGAAGCCCCTTGGGGGTGTGTCAAACATGCTGAATGGCTGATCCAATCTTGAATTGGGATGCAGGCTTAAAATGGAATCAAATCCAATTGTGGACAATCAATTCCACAAAGTGCCCTTTTGTGTGAACTTAATCTTGTTTATGGTGCACGAACAGGAAAAAGGCTGTTCGTTTGTTCACACATAGTGTGTACTAACACTGGGCAGTCGACTGTGCCTGAGGACATTTGACCCTCGAAGTTACAGTTTGTTTGAGTAGTGTGATTGCTCAATACTTCGCTCATATGCATGCACTCATCATCATCATTTATCTTCTAAAGTTTGGAAAATGTTGCCTGTTCTGCCACAGTACCCTGTGCAACTGTGTCTGAGGTGTAAGTCTGCTGCACCCTTTGTACTTCAGACTTTACACACAACACCATCAGTTGTCTCCAGAACAACGGTGAATGTCCAGGGCTTGATCATTGAGATGGTGGATAGTTTTAAGTACCTGGCTGTTCACCTCAACCATAAACTGGCACGGTCCCAAAACACAGATGCCCTGTACAAGGGGGCCAGTGGCCTCCACCTTCTGATGAGACTGAGTCCATTGAAGTGTGCAGGGCTCTGCTAAGGAGATTCTAGCCTCAGCTATACACTATGCTGTCGTCTGCTAGTGTGTGGGCAGCACTGATCGGACAGGAAGAGACTGAACAAGCTGGTAAGGAGGGCCGGCTCTGTCCTGGACCTCCTGCTGTGGGGGAGGTGGGTGAGAGGAGCATGTTAGCCAAGCTGTACCTACCTGTCACCCAATGCATCAGACAGTGGGGGCTCTGTGCAGCTCCTTCAGTGGCAGACTGACACACCATCAGTGTAGGCAGCAGCGTTAACGTGAGTCGTTCCCACTGATGTAAAACTGTTCAACTCAACAATTCAGCTGAATATTTCTGGTCAGGCTTGATTACTGCAAATTCTCTTGGCTGTATTTTTTGTTTGTTTGTTTGTTCATTTATAAATGCTTTTGTATATGCATTGTATATTCCACTTTTCAACCCAATAGAGCACCTTTGGGATGTGGTGGTTCGGGAGATTTGCATCATTGAAGTACAGCTGACAAACCTGCTTTAATTTTGTGATGCTGCCATGTCAACCTGGACCTAAATCTCTAAGGAGTGTTTGAATATTAGGGGGAATGTGTCCCCTCACATAAATCAAAATCACAGTCATCCAGTATGTTGGAAACACCTTTTCCCCCTTCTTGTGCCAAAATATTAAGAACTGATTGAGTGAACTGCACTGCAGAGAAAAAATGACAATAGGACAGTTTTGAAGTCATGGTAACCTATTGGGGGACGTGGGCACCATCTTGTGAGGTTTCCCCTGCCTTTCTGTTGCTGCAGCTAACACAGTGTGACCTAACTTCACATTCTCCATACATTCTATACATACACATGTTCAGTAGCTTCCAGAACAGTTTTGTTTGTGAACTAGCATTGCAAACTTACCGCCATGTTATTATAATAATTATTATTATTTTTGTGGTTCCCCAAGAGTCTGCAGACACTGTGGAGATACATTAATGGGAAAGGTAATAGAATGAGCTGGGTATCATTCTATAGGAGCATGTATCTCACAAACTACTGACTGCTACTTGAAATTAAAGAGGAAGGACAATAACCAAGACCATTACTGTGCTGCAGGTCCTTTTCTTCTCCCATTAGACGACTACTGAGCTTGTGTGGAATTAAAGAGGTGCAGGAGAGTTTGTGTGGGTAAAGTACATAGACAGTCACCACTTCACTGCTGATGCTCCGATGATTTGTTTTTCGCAAATAAAGTTATGTGACATTTATTGTGTAGAAGAAGTAATCAACCTCATCATTGTCCCATTTGTTGGTGCATTCATGTGTCAGACTGTCCAAACACGCTGCTCTCATACACTTTACAATGGACTAAATGCTGCAGTTTTTCTGCTTCAGCAATATCGATCATGTCTAAAGCTCCATTTAGGTATATGATGGTTTTTGTAAATCAGCATCCGTGCATCTTTACAGTTCCCTCTCTCTGTGGTGTCCTCGCTTCACCCCTTTCCATTTTCACTCGCCTAAATAACCAGAAAAGCAGCAGAGATTGACACTCCGTCCTGTCTTCTCTGGTCCTGTGGTGGATTCATTTGTATCCCTGTGAATCCTTTTGTGCTCGGATATTAAACCCAGGTGTCTATTTGAGTAGAGCTCCATTATTCAGTGTGACAATTATTCATTTTTTATGAGTGGAAGATTTGATTTGAATGATGTGAAGGAGAAAGGTCCAGTCCAGTGAGACAGTGGGAAAAGGGTTTTTTGCCACATCGATTTTCTCCAATTTTAGCTGCGGGTGTGCGTCTTTGAGTCGTAATGGAATGAAATAAAAAGATGAAGGCGACACACAGTCACCCCACTGCAAAAATACACAAGCCCCTGAAAATCCTTCTCTTTTTGGTGATGTTGCATGATGTTTTGTGCCCATTTAGCATTACTTTGTGCATCTTTATGGAGGTATGTGAGTGTCTATGTGGTGAATTTGCAGGATTTTGCAGGTACTGAGCATATTTTCGTGTTTCTATCCAGTATCCACTTTGCACTATTTTGTGTCTCTTTGTAGTCATTTGGCTTGTCTGTAGTTGGTGTCTATCTCTTGGTGGACATTTTGCACCTTTTTGTAGTTTTTTTGTGTCTATTTTTAGGAGGCTTGTGTGTCTGGTTTTGTGCAGCTCTTGTGGTTATTTTGTGTTTCTTTTTGTCTGGATGTCTTTAAACGACGATCAGCATGTGAACCCGAGCTGCTGCGTTCTGCTGATGGTCCAGCAACACTAGTCGGTGACACTACTTATTTAACATTTCTTGACATTATTAATATGAGACTTTCTGTGACAGATTAGCGACCTGTCCAGTCTGTACTCAGTCTCTCGCACAGTGTCGGCTTCATTTGCTCCGGACCCTGTGACCCTCTGTGGGGTGAGCGGGTCCAGCTAATGGATGGATGGATGGATTCATCCTGTACTCGACATTTGCGTCATTCTCCTGAACAAAGTGCTGCTTCTCTTGTCTTTTATCTTCCAAAATCAGGGTAATTCACTTACATCTGCTGTAAATCATTATGGAAACCAAACAGCACCGACATCGAGCTACAATGTTCCTGCCATCCATTAATTTGATCAAATCTAAGAGCTGGGCATGGTGCCACCTGCAGAAAACTCAATTTTTCCACCATTTCTCATTTTAATTGGCTTAGTGTGAAAGCACGCCAACTAATGACGGGGAAAACAAATCAGTTAGCAGAGGAAAGTGGAAAAGTTTGGGAATGATTCAACCTAAATCAAACCACAACTCATGGTTTGTTTTGCAGATATCTAACTCCAGATGAACCGGGAATACGTGGTTTTCCCGCTTTTCCTTCTCCTCCTTCCTTTCATCCGGCAGAGTGTAAACGTGGCTCCTGTAGAGCTGGTCTGCTTTCGGCTCGTCCCTCCCACCATCTTCATCGCCTTCATCTGCAGCCCCAAAATTACATTTCCTGCTCATCTGGGTCCATTGACCTGAGCAGCTGGACACCAGCCAGGCAGGCAGAAACCAATTATCAAGAGCGGATTGTTCCCTCGCCTCCATAAAAATTAGAAGGAGTCATAAACGTCACTTGCGTTTTGAACATAAGAAAATTGCATCTCATGGGAAGCTGACTGCACTCCCACTGCCGTGGTTAGTGCCCTGTCTGCTTCACAGCTTTGTGCATATTACTGCGGCTTCTCCCAGGCGAGAACTGGCATTTTGCTGGGTAACTTGTGTCCAAGGCCCAAAGAACAGAGCGCTACAATGAACAAGGTCGGACACGTCAGACATGACTGTGTGTTTTTCATCCTTGTTATTTTCACAGCCTTGGTGAATTCACTATATGCACTCAGTGTTGTTTTGCTGTGTGTAGTACACTTTATTTTGATGAAACTGTTCTGAAACATTCTTGTCCGTTATTTGGTGATTCCTCTGTGTTTTGTCTGGTTCTACGATGAGGTTTAATGCAGACATGAACTGAATGGAAGCAGTGTTCAGTACTTTGATTTATGATCAAATACCTACAAAACTACTGAAGCTCCCATCAGCCGTAACATTTCTCCTTTGTCTAATTAACGTGCTCCAATAAGACTGTGAACATTTTACGGGCTCAGCATCAACATGTTGGCATTGTTGGCGTAGATGAACTCTTAGTTACAGTTTGTTAATCATATACACACAGAAACAACCAGACACCACAGATGCATGGTGCTAAGTCTAAGCTGGGGTCACTCTGCAGAATAACTGGGCCGATCTCGGGCCAAATTTTCCACCTTTCCACAACTGGAGGTGTGGAACTCAGAGTCAGTTTTTATCTCAGGAGTTTATTTCCAGGAGGTATCCTTTCATATCAGTCATATCGGACACGTGGCAGTTTTAGTGATTGATGGTGTTTTTTGGTCTGACCATGTTTGTTAGACAATGACGACCCACATGCCCACATACATTTGTTTTACCTGCTATGGTATCAACCATGTCTAACACCAAATACATCCCCTGTTTCTGACTCATATATATATAGTATATTTGTATGATTGGTTGTTTTCATTTTTTTCTTTCCAAACCCAACTCTACTCAAAGATCCTGATGGAACAGGCTGAAATACACTGATCACATATAACAATGAAGTTGTTCAATAATCTGCAACTGGTTTGATCTTCCCAAGTCAAGACTGGGGCCAAATGGTCCTGTATAGTGAGGGGGTCTCAGACGTGATCTCAATGCCAACTGGCTCAGAATCTGATATTTACAACAACAGCCAACCAGAGGGAGCTGGCTGGGAAACGTCAGCAGCCAGATGTTGTGTACTCGAAGCAGCAGCTTCCACCAGCCTCATTTGAGACTAAGAGGAACACACTTTTGTTCCCAACTCTCTTCCAGCTCTCGTTGTAAAACGTATGAGCCATGACGCTTCTGTTTTCTCAGCCACGACTTCATTCGGAGTTTTTCTCTCCACTTTCTTTCCTCAGTGGCATGAAAAGAGAAACCACCAATTGGGTTTGCCAAATATTGGTTGGCAGCAAAGTTATTTTGTTCATTTTTCATGTGTGTACATTGTTTTTGTACAGCACAGAAGTTATATGGGTGGGACACAACAAGAACATAACACCACAGAACCAGCAGTAATCATTAAAACATTAAACATGTTTCGATTGCAAATCTGCATAGAAGAGCAGGAAACACAGTGCTTTCGTTTCTGGGTGATGTTGTGGACAAGAGCTAAACTCTGACAGTGCTGCTGCTAGTTAATCCAAATATTGCTAAGAAAACCTGTTTGTGTGTGTACGTGTGTGTGTGTGTGTGTGTGTGTGTGTGTGTGTGTGGTGAAGAAACAGTTTGAGCAAAACTAACATACAAAGACAATAACAAGAGAAAAAACGAAGATATATTATTGCTGCCAGTGGAACGTGGCTGCAAGTTTTGAGCAAAGCAAACAAGGACTAAACACTTTCAGGGCTGCTGCATAAATATTCGACCTTCGACAAAAACAAGCCTTCTCTGAACTGGGAAATATTTTTAAATGTTTCCTTTAACCACAATCAGCTGCTGTGTCACCTTCAAGCGTTCAAGTCACTGAACCTCCATTAAAGCCTCATTAATCATCTCAGCCACCTCGTCTACATGTGAGAAGGCTGCTGCAGACACCGGTCCTGGAATCGCTGATGCTTCAGTGTGATCGTATCTTTATGTGATCTACATAAAACCCACTTGAAACTGCAGAAGCAGGATGTTTTTATCTCTGTCAGCCTCTCACGCTCTGGTCTTAATGCATTTTCAGATGTTACAGTTGAGTATTGACTGTGTTTACTTTGTTCCTAAAAACGTGGCTATTTTATGTGATGATAATTTCAGGACTACAACGTAACATTACAAAGTTTCATCAAACCCAATGAAGATCAAATGGTAGCACTTTACAGCACGGTGGGCTCGAATGTGACTAATATCCAGGTTATAAGGAGGTATGGGAGGGTATCTATTAAAGTAATACGCAGGTCCAGCTCTGATGTTTGGTTTCTGTATTATTACCCATGAGTTGTTGGCTTCTTGTTAACTAGATCCAGTGTTCATACTAAGTAAGTTAGCAATTTATCACTTTATATATTTCTGACATGAAAACCATGTTACATTATTCACTGATATATTGGCCCATGTTACTGTGTTATTACGCAGATATTACACCAGTATTACTGAGCTGTAAAGTGTGATCAAACTGGGCCATTCTGGGTCTGACTAAGGCCGGAACATGGCTGAAGACTGTGAAAGACTGGACAGTTCACACGTAACGCAAGACGCAAGATTATGATTGTAAAGACGAGGACAATATGGACTATAGAGGTAAAAATAACCTTATAAAACAACGCTACATTTGGGTAAAGCTGTGGTTACTGTAGGTCGTCCTCAGGTGGACGTCAGTGGTTACTGGCGATGGTCGTGAGCATTAAACATGTTTAAAAAAATCTTTGTCAGCTGGGTCTTACGAGTAAAGACTAGAGTCTATACACAGCACACACATTAAGTGTCTGTCTTTGCTGACTGTCAGCGCCAACTGAGCTGGACTGATTAGGTCCAAGCAGTCACAACAACTCATAATGAGGCGTCAATCATTAAGTGTGTAAAGTCCAACTTTACTTCAAACCATACTGCACTTCTCTTTCAGACAGCTGGTGCCAAACTGTTACTTACTCCATTCACATTTCAAATCTACAACTTTATTTCTGCCAACACAATAAATTATGACCACAGACAAATATGGACTTATATTTGGGCCAACATGGTCTTTTCAAGGTGTCTGCAGGCTGAACCCACCTCTTAGTTTATCACTGCATTTTGATCTTTTTGGTAAAGTCTCCCCAATGTCTCAAAGGTCCCAGAGTGTGATACTGAACTGGGAATTTTGTTCGAGAGGATGTAGTTCACTTTGTTTATGAAGCAAAGTACAGAACTTAAACACACCACAGACCATATGAAGTCTTTGACAGCTGCGGTTTGCATTTGTGCGGTTGCAGGTGTGTGTGTGTGTGTGTGTGTGTGTCCCTACCCACTGATATCGTCCACACTGCCATGATCTTGATGCGAGCCTTGGTGTGGGAGTTGAAGCGACTGTGGTGGATGGGGTTTCGAATGGCGATGTACCGGTCCAGAGAGATGGCGCAAAGGTGCATGATGGACGCTGTAGAGAACAGGACGTCCAGATAGATCCAGATGGGACAAAGGTCTGAGGGCAGCGGCCAGCCGTAATCTAAAGGAAAGGGAGAAAGAAAGTTTCGATTTCTAAACAATATTTGTAGTTTCTGACTTCTGTCATTAAACCTGCTGCACGAAAATGTACCAGGCCTCTGTTGCATGTCCTGTCTCATTCTAAAAGAGGACGGGAGGTGTATATGTGTATATCTGGGTTGGTCTGAATGGCTCAAAACAAAGAAAGTCATTTAAATAACTATAGCTTTACATACACAGCTGGTCTCTTTCATATAAATGGAACAACATTAGATTCTCTGCCTGACTACAGACTCTGTTTGATGTAACTGGACTGTGTAATAAAAAGCATTAGCTCGGCCACGGCGATGGTTTACATGCACTCATTGTCTGTTTGTAGCCTCTGAAAAGCTAATTTCACAGTGACCACACTGTGATAAATGGAATGAGTCATGCAGCTGGAACGTGGCCGTAGGCTTCACAACCTGCTTTGATGGGACACATCTGCACACATGTTCACAAACACACACACACACACACACACCTCCACCTCACAGCCATCATGCTGCCTCCTCTAAATATAATCCTGTAAATTGGTGTTGAAGCCAGTGAGATGCAGATGGAAATTACTGTTTTCTGAATATTAACACAAATGGAGGCAGATTTGCTTTTTATGTCCTATAGTATCAAAAATCACAGATATATTCAATGGGAACCAGACAAAAACACACCCAGAAGAGACAAATAACAGATTCAAGAAGTCGACTATAAACGTGAACAGCTGCAGTAAAAACCCCGAGAGGCTGCAACGCTCATTACACAGCAGACAGAAAACAGTTGGAAGGATCACTATTCTTAGATATTTACCACTTAAAGGAGTAGACACAATAGAACAGGTGGTCCTCCGTGTCCCTGTTTGGACACGTTGTTAGACTCAGTTCATCAGGCTCAGCTCGCTTCTCGTGGTAACGACAGATTTTGACCACTGTCGTTACCACGTCCACGCCAGCTAAGAGAAGTCACTGTTGCAGTAGTGATGGTCAAAAGGTCCGTCTCTCTGTCCTTTGTCTCACCTCTCACCTCATATAGTGTAGCTTGCTGAGCCTGAACCCAGAGAAGGACATGCTGCGATACCAATTGTCCAATCAGAATAAAGCATTTTCTTCAGCCCAGGTAATATGCTGATGAAGATGGTGTCTTTCCCATGGTCACTTTGACATGTGAGCAGGAGGAGGAGTTAGGAATCATGGTCTGGCAAAAAGGTTGAGGGACTAGGGTCAGAGAAAGCTGAGACATCGAGAAGTCCCAGAAATATTAGAAAATCTCTCTGTACCTGAGGTAAAAACTCAGCCAGTCACAATAAGAACCAAAGGAATTTATTGTCCATGTTGCTTTTACTTAATGAACCTTGTGTGTGTTTCTTTATATATTAGAACGAGACATTTAACACAAATTATTGGTGGTTTTTAAATTTTGTTGATAACCGTTAAACTTTCTAATATTATATTTTTTCGGGGGGGGGGGTCACCTGGATCAGGTGTGTTCAGTCAATCAAAACCTGGAAGATACAATTTTATAAGCAGGCAGAAGGCAGTGAGCTGGATTCTTATAGAAAATGTCAAAGTTAAAAAGAGTTGACACAAACAGAAGTAATTAGTTTATTCTATCTCTACCATAAACCTCCTCACACACCTTTTCTTTGAAAACAGATGTCTCACCTCCTCACCCGTGTCCTATTTCCTAATCAGGCTTAGTGCACATGATACAGCTGTTTCCTGCTGTCTACATCATCAGCTTCTCTGGAAACCTGGTTATTGTTTCTTTCAGATTCGCTATGAGTTTTATTCCACGCTGCCTGAGACAAACGAAGTTATACAAAATACTCTCAGGTGAGCGACAAAGCATTAAAGCTGTATTTAAAAAGTGATTTAGTGTCAGAAACGTCCTATCAGCTGCGAAAATAATGGGGTGTTTCTGTGGGAAGTCATCAGTGGAGGCTAATGGTGAACCAGATCGATTTCTGGGGCAGCAGAGGAGGAAGGAGTGAGTAAATGGAAAGCACCCAGGAACTAACCACGTACAATAGAACATTTTTTTTTTTTACATCAGACAGTGATTAATCAAATAGTGGCTGACAGAAAAGCATTTTTAAGGCAAACGCCTTTCTCAGTTTAATACTACTGCTCCACTTCAGGGAATAATGTTGTGGCTTTTCCCACTTTTTTCCTGACATTTATTTTTCTCAGTGTTCATGCGTTTCCTGCCACTTATCTGGAGTCCGGTCAAAGTGGCCACAGGTTAATCAACGTGGTCCAGACAACCCTCTTTTTCCCAGCAGTCTTTTCCAGCTCCTGTGGGATATGAGGTGTTCTCAGACCAGATCAGATATATAGTGTCTGCAGCCTGTTGTGGGTCTACCATAGAGGCTTCTGGCAGATGGATGTGGCCAGAAAACCCCTAAAAGGAAAGTGGTTGAAGCAGACTGAAAAGTTTGTTGCTGTAATTGAGGGAGATTAAATTGTTGGCAGGAGATGATTTTTTTTTTTTTAACGTCAGTGCATTTTTCTAATCACTGAATCATGATTTTCCTTCCTCTTTGGTCGACTGTCCAGCAGTGTGGATGACGCATCAAGTAAAGAAAAACAGCAGTTATAGCAGTATTGTAACTAGAACCTTACTATCTGTAGAATGTGTAGACTCTATAATCCATGTTGTCCACGCTTCTCCATCCAGTATCTCATCCTATATCTGTGCATTGTTCATTTTTTTTCTGTTCTTTTCTTTTTATTCTTCTCAGTGACAGTTGCCGCCATATTTGTTTGACCGTGCAATAATTTCCGTCCTTGCAAGACTTGCAAGCACCACAATGGATTGATGAGGATTTTAATCTCCAGCTACTCAAGCAAAATAGGTTTGTACTTGTTTCGCCAAGTATTTGAATTGTACTGAATCTGGAAAAAAGTGGTACTGCGACATCTCTGATACATTCAAATACACTCAAAAAATGCCTATTGTTATTAGTTTGTAACTTTGTTGGTTTTTGCATTAATATGTAATCTGTACTTGAGGAACCCATAGAAGAAGAGTTCCTCACTTGGCAGTGGTTAACAGGGGGCCACAAATCCTCATCAGATGTCTGAACCATTGGCTTCTGAATAGCAGAAGGATTGAAGGGTTTGGGTTGTTTAGATAAAACTGTCCACTTGTATTCACAAGTTCATTTTTTTGGAGCCGAATCTTTGGAACTGAAAGCTTTGCTGCTCGGCTCTGCTCCCAATTCACCACATAGTTGATACAATCAGTTAAAGGAAATAACTTTCGGTTGCAGCTTTACAGTTCTTCGGTGGAAAAATACAAGGTTTTGTCCCAGGGCCTAAAACTAGAGTTTGAAAAGACGGGGACCTCCACTTATTGTACGTCAGTGGCGTCCTGTCGGCGTCCTGTCCGCACACTGCTGTGCTGGGTCAGAGCAACACAACCGGAAGCGAACACAGAAAGGACAGCGACTCAGTTCGTTTAAGTTAATTCAAACTCAGGCCTGAGCTTCAGATGACAGGTGCAGGTGTCACCGCCTCCCCACAGTCCACCAAAAATAGAAGCGTAGCTGGGGCGATTAGAGCGTCCGCGTCGTTTCAGGGTCAGGATGGAGCATATACCTTCCTGATTGTGTCATTTCCTCCATCCGACAGGTGAGGGACAACCTGATCCTTTTATTATTGGGGTGGATGACTCAGCCGTCACCTCCTCCTCGTTGCCCCTCTGCTGTGCTCTTTTTAGTCTCTTTGCTTTTCATCACATCGTCTTCCTCTGATGCTAATCCCTCAGTCCTGTTTCTTCACCTGCTTTTCCATTTTCTTCTCTGTAGTTTTAAACTCGTTCAGCTCAGACTCTGCTCACAAATGGCCTTTATTCATCTCTTTATTTTGTGCCCAAATTGAATTAAAGAGATGTGGGGAGCAACTGGATTAGGATTTCTATTAATATAAAAATGACAAGATGTTGATAATCATCATATCAATGAAAACACATTTTTCTGCCAAAATACTGATTTCTTGATTAGAGAAAAATGAAGCTCGTGGATCAACAGACGGATTTATTGTGAATGTGTGCATCACTTGCTGTGATTCATTGTGTTTGCTTGTCTTGAATTGAAGGATAAATAAAGAATTTGCATCGACACTGTCTCAGTAGCCGTCTCACACACACTCGTCCATGATAAACTCATTCTCTGGATTTTCATTGTTTTGTCTGAGTAGACTTCATTGCGTGGCATCGTGTGTCTTTACTGCTTTTATCATTCTTCAGCAGAGAACTAATCAGGCAGAAGAACTAAAAACATCTGAGAGTCTGATACAGACTCCCCACAACATGAGACACAAACATGAGACACAAACATGAGACATAAATCAGTGTGGACACAAATCAGTCCACACTGTCTCACTGTGAGGACTTGATTTCCATTTTAGCAACAAAAGTCCCCGTCATCTGAAATCCTCTTGGAGTGCAGACTTGGTGTTTGGCAAGTGGTGCTTATGAAAACAACTGTAGACTAATGTAATAAAAAGAGTTTGCTTTGAGTTTCTTTCAAAAAGGACATGATGATTATATTTTGGTCATGAGTGAACTCATCAGCGTGGAAACACTTTAAATCTGACCAGCATTTCCTGTTATTTCCTTTAACACACAACATCGCCTCATCCCATTTGTCCAGTTTTTGTTCGTTTGGCATCTTGGAGAAGTTTCCACAGCTGTGGATTTAGTCTGTCTCAGTGTCTCTGTCTTTTCATGTGATCCCAGACTAACTCCATGGTATCAGGGCTCTGTGAGGGGGATCACTCCATGTGTTGCAGGACTTCTTGTTCATCATGGCTCTAAATAGACTGTGTGGATGCTTGAGCTTGTTGTCATATAATGCAGAATGAATTTGGAACTGATTAGACAGCATTGTTTGCTCACATACTGTATTTTTAATGTGATAAAGCACTGTTGAAGGAATTGCTTTAGATTTGTCACACTCAAGAATGAAAGTGAGGCGCATAGATCACTGTGATCTGATTTGATATGAGAGATTCCCCATTTGCATCACCAGCTCTTGCCAGTTGGTTTATTAAAATTTGCAAAAATGTCCACTCGGACTCAGGGATGAACTGATTAGAATGTGAGTTATGTAAACAGGCAGAGGCCTGCAATGAAATTATTTTTTTATTTTTTATTTTGTAAAGTGTAACTTGCCTACATTTGGGGCCACACGGTGTGAATCTGTGGTTCTGACAGAACTTACTTCAATCTGTGTGTTGACTACAGAGGAAAAAATAATGTGGTACTTTAGTTCTGTTGGCCACTTGACAGTTTCTTCTCTTTGTTGGAAGCTTCAGTGACATTGATGCTGTATGTTCACTGGGTTTTATTGAGATGCTTTTTCAACTCTTTAACTTTCCTCATGGAAAACTGCAAATGTCAATTTTCCACCTACGTCCCTAATTGCTTATTTTTCAGATACGGGAAATTGTGCAGATTATCTGCAGAATCAGAGTTTAATCCTTAAGCGTGTCCACAATGATTGATTACTGATGTCAAGTTAGTTTAAAAGATGATGAGCTGAAATTATTGGCCGTGTGGACAGGAAGACATGTGCTACAACATGCGTCAGCAGTGATTTGGTCATTTAAAGTCTCTGACCTGTGACCGGTTCCTGTCCCGTTCTGTGCTTCATCCTCCAACCTACCACAGAGAGAAGAACAGAATTCCTCCTCAGGGACCAATAAAGTCCCAAATTTGTATTGGCTTCACAACCTCTACCGAGACGACCTGGAACTGGTACAGACGACCCCCCCCCACACACAAACCACACTAAAGGTAAAATGTCTGAAACCCTCCCACAGGACCTGCTGAGACGTGACTTTTTGCTCCCCACCTTTATGAAACCACGGCTCCAGTCTTACATCCAACGTGTTCTGGCATTGTCACCTCCACCTTGTTTCTCTCACAGAGCCTGGAGCCGACGTCTCTGCTTCCCAGTTTGTAAAACCTGAGCAGCTTCAGACGAAAGACATGTCTCAGTACCTGACACCAATTAGACCCAGTCAGCTCTGCACCTCCAATCAATCTGAGGGAAGACACTCAAAGTCCCACTGGTTCAAAGCAGCCTTATAAGTCAGTTTCATGGGAAATTAATCATTTGGGTGATGATAATAATAGAAACAGCAGCTGTGATACGCACTCATGTGGATTCCTCAGTGTCACTTCTGCTGGTAATGAGACATAGAGAAATATTTACTGCTTCAACATTTATTTTAAAATGTAAGTCTCCGCTCCAATACTTTACATCCTGCAGTGTAAATTTTTTACGCCAGTAAAAAAAGAAAAGGTCGGAAAATAGCTTTTGGCTAATGTAATACAATTTATTCAGATGTGGCTGCAACTAATGTTTATCTTCATTGTGCTTTCTTTAAATTGTTTCAATATTTGTAGCATAAAATGTCAGGAAATAGTTAAAAATGTATAGTACAACATGAGGTCTTCAAGGCAGATATTTACCTTCCTGTGATAAATGATAAAAACATGACACAAATGCTCACATGTCAGAGCTGGAATCAACTGTTTTGCATATTTGATAAAAATGTCATTAAAACCAGGGGCCACAAATACATTTTCTTCTTTCTGTCGATCAATGTTTGCAGCAGGAATGTGTAACATTCATATTCAATCACTGTTGTCTCTGCAGCAGCTTTAAATTTTAAGTAGTTTAGGTTATTTTTTTAAAGCACTGGTTAGAAACTCAGATGTGAAGACTGTCTTTGTTCGTGTGGACTTTGGAAATGAGGCTGCTTCTTTCAGACTGATCATTTGCTGCAGTCGGAGGATCAGGACGTGGAGGGCACCACAATGACTGCTGGTTTCATTGTGTAACCGCCGAGGTGACCAGCGGTTCAGGATTTCAAAGGCTTTGTTGAGCTTTTGACGTGGTGTGTCCAGCGAGGGGAACGGCATCGATCGACCGACTGGACACGAAGACATTCGATCGCTTTGGTCGTCTCTCAGGGAGGTTAAATCTGGGTGAATGCTGCAGACTTTCCTGTAAACACACCCCACACTTTGGCTCTCAAGTTCAGCACTTTGGAGGAACAACAACAAACAGAACAGGAAGACCTTTGTACCTGTAGCTTCCTGGAGGTTTGTTGTTTGAACTCATGGCCTGAGTTACAGTGAATCATACCTGGAACACGTCCCAGCTGACTGACTCTAATACACAGAAAAACTGCTCTCATGCACCTTTAAAGCTGCTAAACATCCTACAGCCTACAGTCGAATCCACAACAAAAGAAATTCTCCAACAATGAAAACGATGCAAACATTTTAGATTCAGGTTGTGTTTCAAAGAAGAAGGAAACCAAAGGATTAATGTGATATTAAATTTGCAAATTGATGCCGTGATATGTTGCTTTACAAATGGAAAGTTGCAAAGCTAGAATATAAAATAACAAACCTTTAGACTGAAATTAACTTTGATGTTTCAACTACTGTTTCCTGTTTGTCCTAATGCAGAGGTTTACAGCTGCCTGATCAGAAATGAGAAATCTCTGAGAAACCTTTCAAAGCTGAGATCTCAAAGCTGCACGAACTTGATGATGTTTAAAACATAGCTGCATCCTAGTTAAACCAAAATAGTGTCAAAATGAAGACTGATTTCGCTGTAGACCTTTTTCACAGAAGACAGGACTCATTCACTGTGAGCCAGCCTTTGGGTCTTGAACACAATGAGCTTCTGTTCACCTTCACTGGCTTTGGGTCTTTGAGCTTTTGCACCTTCCAGGGGGCTTTGGTACTCCAACAAGTCCACCAACTTATAATTGGTTCAATAGTTTGCCATGGAACCAAAAGAACCACTTGTTGAATCTGTGCCCCCACATGGGGAGACAGGCCGCCTTCAGAGAGCTACTGTAACAATCAAAACCACTAAATTAGACCTGTGTGAACACAGCAGTTTGTTTAGTTTAGCAACAGAGACATCAGCGTCAGGTGTAGCCACCTAATGAAGAAGGTTAGAATCCCTTAATTGATCTTTCCTCAGTCCTCAGTCCCTCAGTTCTTACAATAGTTTGCACTGAGGTTCAACGAGCAATGTTTGAGAAGAGATCAGCGAGGAAAGTGGTTTATCGGACCGACACTGGTGCTGCAGCTGATGAGACTGATATGAAACCACAGCAGAACAGCAGCAGTTTGATACTGAACAAGAGGTAAAAAATAATGTGGTAACTACGGATCTAAGTAACAAACAATCACAAACAACTTTAGGTATAGAAATAGAAACTGCTTTCTCTTTTAAAATATCATTGAGCCCAGCAGAGTCATTAAACTTCCAGTCGTTTCTCATCATTTCTAACAGACTGTGTGAGTGTAAATACAGGGCTGCAGCTATTTACATTGGAGCTCATGATGCATTTCTGCAAATTAACAGCAGTCTGATTTACTGAATAATTTACAAAGCAAACCCCAATAAATGTGCATGCAAATATTGAATAACCACACACAGAGTTTTATTTATTTATCGTGGGTCTTTTGGCTTATTCCGCTATTTTTATGCTGGACGTTCTTCCTGTCGCAACCCTCAACAATGTTACTGGGCTTGGGACCAGTAACATTCCTACAGTGCAATGCTGCTTTAAGCTTTTTGTTGCGAACTGAACGTTTTTGGAAAACAAGACATTTAACGATGTCATTTGATGTCATGTGACAATTTTTTTAGATGTCTAATAGTCAAAACAAGAAATAATTTATACAGATGAATTGATACTGTCTCATCCAGATGAGTTTTATTATGTACAAACTAGAACCAGTATGTTGTACAAACTTTTGGTTTCAATTAAAGAGAGAAATGAAAGAAATTAATAAATCACATCATGTTAAAGCTGATGAAATGCTATGATGAATGGAAGATTAATAAATCTAAAACACCTATGTTTACATTTTTTATATTAAGTCTTTTTACATTTAATAGGTTAAAATGAATGTGAACTATGGTGACTGAATATTAAAATTAATCTGCTTATCAGGCCATTGGGAGACTGAAAAGTGAAAGGAACCAGATGCTGCAGTGTCCAGATTTGTTATATAACTGTAAAATCTGTCGAACCACAAAATCTGACTCTGAGAGACAAAAGCAAACGCAAACGTTTTCTATCTAGAGCCATAAATTCAAACACACAGTTTTCATGGTTTGAAGCTGTTTAAATGTTTTTTTAAGAGGTCAAGACAGATGAGAGCAAAGAGGGGAAGTTTTTGATTACAAAAGGATCATGAGTTCGGATTAAGAAGACAATCGGAAACAAAAGCGAGGAAAGAAAGAGTCGGCCTAGTCCATAGCCAAGTGCGCACACGTTCAACAGCAAAGAAATATGGAAATAATTGATAGAAGAACAGGGAGTCGGAACAGGGAAGCTCCCATGAGGCGAGAGCTGCACACACAAAGGTGGATTTGATGAAAGAGGAGCAGAGAAAACACAGTGAGAAGAAGACGAGAAGGGGAAAAGAATTGAAGACTCGAAATTAACACACCTGCATCATAATACATCAGATTCCCAAAGTGTCAAAGTTGCCCCCGTTTCTCCAAATCAGACTTGTTTTCCTCGTCAGAAACTCTGCCAGATATCAGGAGAGAGAAGCCAGGAACACACACACACACACACACACACACACACACACACACACCTACCACACCAACTGTGGACTGTGTGGATATGCAGACTGAGTGAGGACCATGTGTTTCATTTTTCATTGAAGTTCCACTGCACTTCGTTAAAGAGAAATCAGCAGAAACTTTCTTTGAGTCTCAGAATGATGGTGTTTTTAAGATTTAAAAACCTCTGACAGTGTATGATACAAAAAGAATTCATGTTTTATTATGGCAGCCGTCCAAAATGCCACAGTTACCTTGAGCCTGGTTCTGCCGGAGGTTTCTTCGGTTAAAGGGAGGTTTACAACATTAAGTCTCTGGAAGCGTGTTGCACAAGGAAATGAATAGAGTTGTGACAAGAATGATGTGCAAAACTAATCTAAAAGTCTGAACAAACTGAACAAACTTTAAGTGACTTTTCCCTGAATGTGTCTGACCCACTGTCCCAGGTCTTCACGTATATTCACTCTTACGATCCGCTGAGTCAGCTGCCAAACAGCTGCTATTTTCCCCAGAAGATGCTCAGCTGCAAACACACCCTCCAATTGTTCCCAGCAGCTCGCAGAGCTGAAAGGCAGCCTCAGCTGGATGCAAAGTGCCACAAATTATTGCCACGATTTCACCCAAAGAATGTTTGCGATGATAAAATTAGTTGATCGTGTTAGTTTTCAAGAGCGCTTGGTCTGAGGCGGCGGGATGACAGCACTGGAGGCGAGGGCGGGAGGGAACCCGGCAGCCGAACAATAGACAGCAGAGAGCCGAGTGTGAAGACAGGCAAATTGTCAAAGTGCTTCCTTCTCTGAGTTCATACACAGGTGGCAAAATCAAGTCAAACTCGAAATAACTGCAGCTACAATAGGAAGAAGCAAAGCCCATTATTAAAGCAAAATGAAGGAAGCACTTTCTCCAGCTAGAGAACACGCTGACATATGAAATGGGAAGAGTTTGGCATCTTGGTAGAGTACAGGTCTGGATAGTCACGCTGTCTTCAAGGCAGGTCGTTTAAACCAGCAGGGGGAAGTTACCACCATAAACATGAGCAACACGTAGTGGCTGTATTGAATGGAACACAATCACTGAGTACGTGCACACACAGCTGTTTGCCTGGATGAGGATGGGGTGGACAGGTGCCCTACAGAGCAGAAGTTTTACACAGGAGACCAAAGTTTGAGCCCAGTGAGCTTTTAGTCATGTGACAAATCAATACACTGAAGCAAAATCGCACCTAACCATTGTCTAACCTAATGCCTTTGTGCTTAACATGAAACCAGTGTTTGCAGTTTCACTTTAGCGTTTTTCAGTGTTTACGATGAAAAACTAAACAGCTTTTTGGCACCATTGTAAGCAAATGAAGTGCAATTTTAACAGGTGCCTGCATTCGTACCTGGGGGCGCTGTTTCCCCATGTGGAGAGGGTTAACAGGGACCAACAACATATGTGGACATTAAGATGGAGGACATGTAGGAACCTTCTTTATTTCTGACTGATTCCTGTAAAAGATGTAAAAATGTTTAAAACATCATTCATTAGTTAGTAATTGTGGCAGCAGCCATTTTAATGTATTTATTGGATTTAGCTTTTTAACGAGGGGGCTTCACCAATTTTCTATTTGCTCTCTATGGCTTTAGTTTATGGTGTAAATGTACATTAATGCTTTTAAGTTTCACTATATTAAAATATTTCCAGGTGACGTCATCTGGAGGAGCTCCGGAAAGGCAGGTTGTCTGTAATTACAACCTTCATAGTGTGAGCAACAAGATATAATCATGAACTGGAGGTTCCTACGAGTGATGTCACCTGGAGGCGTTTTATAGCTAATACAGCAAAGTTTAATCACATTTACTTATGTGTTCTACCCAAACTAGAAGCAAGTTAAATATCAGTGAGGTGACCTTTAATGCCCAGTGTCAATGTGTCTCTATTATCTCTCTGGGGGGATTTCACTTCATTATTCACACAGAGTCTTATTGTTCTGCTTCCTCTTTCACCTGTCAGTGAATTTTTATCTACTCCTACCTAATGATCAACCACATCATTGAAACCCCTGCCAGCTAAATGAGTACTGTTGTTTATCTCGTTACAGTTGCACCTGTCAGCCGGTGGGATGTATTATGGCAGCGAGTGAGCAGTTTGTCATGGAAGCTGAAAAGAGGCAAACGATGGATGTCGTCGTTTAGATGACGGCTTTTGGATTTTCACTCTAAAGGTCTTCGCCTGTCTGCACATGGCGTTAGACCTTCATGTGTAGATTTAATTGTTTATGTACAGTCTGTACAGAAATTAAAACAGGCTTTTACTTTTCATTTTCAGTCCTTTTGACTTTTCATACAGCTGAAATGTCGTTTTCTCCCTGTCACAGTTTGAACTAAATAAAAAGAAAATATTCCATACATTTACAGCCTGCAGGAAAATAAAACTCCAATGCAGATTGTGTAGAACTAACTAGGAGCAAAATGTCTTCTCCTTAAAACTGTGTGAAGAAACTGATTGTTTTTGAGGTTTCACTTTGACTCATCTTCGGGCTTCTGCTCTGACCGGCCTCTGATATTTACACATTGATATTTGACTTAAAAAGAAAGCACAAGGAAAACAGGAGTTGCTCAGACACGTCGTCACCATGTTCAGTATTAATCCTTCAGAGCATGCATGCGAGCCTGACAGGCTTCTTTGTGCTGTTGAACCGTCTCCTCACTGATGGCTGTTGATGCCCTTTTGATTTCTGTGACCTGGCGTCTTCACTTGTCACTTTGACTTTGTAATTATTTATTTTTCTCTGCTCGAAGCAGCCAGAAATCTCTTTGTATCAAAATCACCATTTGTGTTTTGTGGCTCTTCAACAGCTTTGACAGTGCACCACAGGCTAAAGCTCAGCTAACAAATCCATGTATGGAAATTAACAATAAAAGTTCCTAGACTGTCAAAAAAATGTTTGTTGGACATGTTGTCTTTAACAAGCTGCAGACATTAACGAAGCCAGTCATGTAAATCATATTTAATTATGCTCCGGCCAACAACCTTCATGACAAAGAATGAGCTGGCTAAATAAAAAAACACAACGATATTAAATAAAATTGACAAAAGTCCGTCTTTTGCTCTTTTCGATCGAAATCTGCCGCACGGCTCTGTAGCGCGGACAGTTTGGTCAAACACAGGAAATGCATTATTACAAAAGAAGAAGCAGCCTAAAATGATATTTACTGCTTGCCAAGAGGAGCAGGCGGGAGCAGACGCGAAATCTGCTAATCACTCCTCCGCTCGCAGAAAACGCTCAGATGCAGAGCTTCTGTGTAGGACGGCATCTTCTCGTTTTACAAAGCACATTGGGTCCTAATCCACCACAAATAGGTATAAAACAACTAAAATATGAAAAATTCTTCTTGTTGACTCCCAGTTACTACATACTTCAATTAGTTGTGGTTTGGAATGTACCTCATTAGTGCATCTTTGGACAAAAACCAAATGAACATAATGTTCTTCATTTAGTAAAGGGCCTTGTGTCAACGCTCCGCACCAGAAGACAGACTGAGGCCATTCTTTCATGAGTTTGAGTGTCGTATCACCTGTAAGTCACTGCTGTCTGTCCCCCAATCAAGACAAAGGTGATGCACCTGAAACTGTGCATCAAACCCCAGAAGATGAACTCACAGTCACAGAGACTTTAAACAGCCCGTTAACACCCGTCCATGTCTTCACAGGGTCTCACTCTTTCAGCTCCCTCCCCCACAAAGATCCTTCAGTGAACCGAGCAGGCATCAGATAAACACTGAAAAAGCTTGTTTCCTCCTGTTGCTTTAATGAGACGAGCTTTGCCACAGACTGTTGGAGTAAAGACGACCTTTAAATGACTTAGATGGACTTGACATGATGCGTTGCTGCTTTTCACCTGCTGTGTTGCTCTGCTCCTCCTCTCTGTGTCTGCGGAGCTGCTGGATACCCAGCTTCTGTGAATCATTGGTGTTTCTGAAACATCATTCTTCGCGTAGAGCGAGTTCCAGGGCCATCTTAGATGCCTCACCAGCAGGGACCCTCAGTGAGCCATATGGATCATTTTGTTTTTCTTCTTTTCTTTTTTAAATTTTAAATTGTTATTTATAATTATATTCCAAATGCTTTTATTGTTGCATTCGTCGTGTGACTACAAAAATATAGCTTTCAATAGTTTCTGTTTATTGAAAGTTATAAAATCAAGTAAACTAAAATTTTTTCCTGGCGGCATCAAGATGAACCCAGCACTTTATAAACAGGAAAATTGTGGACACAAGCATAAAACCGATGACAACAGTGAATCGGCTCATGGAGCAACACCCAGGAGTTACAGCTAGCAAATCTAGCCTCCTTGCTAACAGCAGCACAGGCTCACGGTTTGACTCAGAGTGAGGTAGCAAATCCTGCAGTACAGAAGAGGAACCTACAGGAAAACAGGAGGCAGTGGGAGGGATGATGACCAGAAGACCACCAACACAGGCCATGGAAATAAAGTCAGCCTGCAGTTTGCAAAGGAGGTACAGCTGTGATCAGGACAGTTAAAATTTTTTTTTTTCAAATACCAAACGCTCCACCTCACTGCTGGATTTCCTCATTCTACTAAAAGACAAGAAAACTACACAGTGCTTTCCCCAACATGGACATCGCTCTAAGCATCTGTTTTACTTTGACTGTGTCAAATGCAGGCGAATGCTTCTTCTCCAAACTCGGCCTCATCAGAAAATCGACTAAGGACAACAATTTGTGAACAACGTCTAAACCACTTAACCATCATGTCTCTGTATTGTGACTTGGTTCGTCAGTTGGACTTTGTGGATATTATTAAAGATTTTGCTTCAAAGAAGATCATTTCTGCTTCGCTGTAAGACCTGGTGATTTCAGAACGTACACTGCTGCATAAAAGATATTTAGGAGTTTGTTAGGTTTGCTGCTTGTGTGTTTAAGGAGGACCAGGTGTGTGGGCAGCAACCCACTGTGAATTTAGGCTGATTCCTTTTGTTCCTCTTATTAGTGCAGTGCCCATTCAGACTGGGTTGGTCTAACACTAGTAATGACTTTTATTCAGTTTGTTGAAATACGATTTTTGTAATCAGTGCGTTGTCTGGTGTATTTCTGACCCGGCCCTGGGGAGTTGTGGCAGTGACGGTAGAGCCTTTTAAAAACATGCTAATCAAAAATGTTTTTCACACCTAAGGCTTTTTAAAAATCGCTGCTACAAAGGACAATCATCATAGCTTTAATTAACAAAATTAGACACAAATGTGCTGACATAAACTTGTACTAAATGAAGTAATTAGCCCCAAAATAATCGAGTTAGGAGTAAAAAAGCTCTTCAGCACTGCTCACTGGACTGCTGCTCATCCCCTCTGGGAAAATGTGGCAACATTTTCCTGTGTTCAGAAATTTGATTGCATTAGTGTTCTCCTCACTTTTTCTTTTGCAGGACTGAGAGGCAGCTGAGCCTTCTCTACCAACAGGAAATAGGGTCAGAGAGAGACAGGAAATGCTAAGCAAAGAATCCATGAACACACTTTAAAACAGCAAAACAACACTTGTGCCCACGACCACAAATACAAACACATTATGAAGTGCAAACATGCTCATACAACACACACAAATGTTAGTTTCTGCAACATTTCAGCTGTGAAGCAGCAACATTCTGCCCCCTTTGTCCTCGTTTCTTCTCCTGTCTGAACTTAAAACTGGAACGTGGACAAAGTTCACTGCCTGTTCTCCAACTAAATCCAAGTGTTAATGTAACTGCACAAATCACAACTCTGATGAGTGTAATCAGCAGGCTGTGAGCTGTAGCTGCAGCTACAACAAAGTCCCTCCTGCAACACCATGATGAGAGCCACAAGCTCCACTGATCAATGCTTTCCACCCACACTGACCACTTAATGTACACATTCAGCAAGAAAACAAGCGTCCCTCCTGCCTCAGCTCTTAGTTGGTTTAACAGCCAGCACTTTATTAATTACTGAGACATTTTATGCAAATCAAGTTGAAAGCTGGAATCTGTAACTTTCTGCTTAAAAGTGGAGTGATTCCAGATACTGCCTGGAATATTGAACGCGGTCGCCTTCTTTGTCTCAGTGTTACTGCTCGTTACGTTTTGGCTGTCAGTGACAAAGACGATAAAAGAGCCACAACATGCTGTAAGGATGTTGAGAAGTCCACTACGTCGCCACAGGCTTCACATGAAACCCGTGAAAGCTGAAGAAAGTTCAAGACACAAACAAGTTTTTCTTTGACCCCAGTGTCGCTGGTGGTCTGGACCCGTTTAGGATGTTGTTTAAGATCGCAGCAGGTTTTCTGCTGTTTTATGTTAGTGAGCTCTGTCCTGAAACTTGGGGAGGATTAAAAGCGAATGAATGGGCGTGTTGTTGATGTTTCTATCACACTATTGCCATTGTAGTCGAGTGACAGAACCTTTTTTTGCCACGTTGTGCCTCCGTTGCGTGCTGACCCGGCAGATGATTTCATAATGCATCATTTGATATGGGAAACAGGTTACATGTACACGTTGCAGAGAAATCAGTGTTCTATGAAAAATCCCTGCTCGATTATGGAAACTAAGCTCACATAACAGTCAAGGAAACAGCAGCCTGTTAAATGTAAAGACACGACCATAACAGCTCCCCCACGTGAAGATAAACACCAGAGGAAACAAAGATGAGATGTCAATAAAGTTTTCACACTAATCTTCTAGTGAACCTCAGGCTGTTTAACATTACTCTCATTGCTTCCACACCTTCGGTTTCTGTCTCTGTGATGATGTGAGGGCACATTCTCCTCCTGTCATTACATTGTGTAATAGGAAAAAAGGCAGGAGACATTTGTCCGTCAAGCAGCCGTCGCATCAAATGACATCAATGTGTTGGTCATAAAGTGGTAAATGATGCCAAAGCTGCTCAGTGGCAGCTGATGCTCAAGCAAATGCAGCAAGAACCGAGTACAACGTTTGGGGAAACCACAAATTCCCGTTTGCCGTTATCTAATATTTGATACATTTTATTGTGAAATATTGCATAATTTACTTCTTAGTTTCATAACCGAAACCGCTGAACAACTTTTCAACATCTGTACCATGCCCAGAGGTTGTTAGGGAGTCACAATCCTAAAAAGTTGTGAACCACTTGTTTAAACTTTAACATGTTGTGTTTTATACAGCTATCAAATGTTTTAGGTCTTAATCTGCAGTCAAAAAGCCTGGTCTGTCTTCAGCCAGGAATTACAGCACTAACACTGCTGTTTATAATATTCTTTATGCAGGGGACAGCATAAATGATGTCTCTTTCTTCCATTGTGTCTTTGTTGTCCCTGTTAGCTCTCAGCTGAAAATCATATTTCCAGCCTGTCACCTGACTGGCTTTACCATCTCCCATGGTAACACCATCCACTTTATCTCTGAGGATACCAGACCTCCGGTGCGTGACAAACACCAGTGCATGAGTCACACGTCTGCAGTTGCCACGTGACTGTGGCCTTTCAATTCTCAAATAATGGATTCACCTGCATTTATAATGACCTCAGACAAAAACACCATTGGAATCAAGTCTTTAATCCTTATTTCGGAAAATGCTGGACTTTTCCTTTCAGTTTAGTTTTGTGTGAACATGTCGCAAACTGAAAAGGGATAGTGGGCTAATGAAGCTGGTCCAGCAGTGGACAGACACAGCTGCTGTGACAGATATTCCTGTGGGACAGTTTGAAAGAATGAAAAGTGAAGCTTCAGAGGGTTGTCATCATGCTTTTCTCAAGAGCTGAAGAATTCAGTCCCCTGTCTGTCAGATATTGGACTCTGGCTTTCAAAGTCCAATATCTCAGGACTGTTGGGAGGATGGTCATGAAGATTTCATGGTCCCTTAAGAGTAAATCTATATGTCTATCCTGAAGTATTAACTAAAATCAGTAAGACTATGATGAGTTACCATTAAATCCGGTTCACACTGATGATCCTGTGACTGGGTTCTGTAGGTAAAACAGTGCTCACAGTAAAAAACCACCTATCATCCACTGCAACTTAGTCAGGTCTTACGACTCCATCATCACACGCTGGTTCTGGAGGCTCAATTCCAGTTGATAGGATCTTGCAGCAAAAGTGTCCCCTCTCATTTTCTTGCCGTGTGCTGGTCTCGCTCTGCTCACCTCACTGTGTTTGGACAGAATAGATACAGTCATCCTGTAGAAAGTGTAAGAGCTCTTGAGATTTGCTGTCTCACACTGTCCCCTGAAACCTTGTCTTCTGTGCACAGATACGTCTCTGCTCCCGGTTATAACATGTTTGATCATTGTTTGTGTCTCATCCCGCAAAGATATGTGGCAGCTGAGCTTGAATTCACCACCATGGCATTTTACGATTTTTAATAAAGCTCTAAAACTAAGCAACGTTGTTAAAAAGCAGTGTTGGTGTGGAGCTGCAGTGAACCCTGTCACTGTGGTGGTCTGTAGAACAAAACAGGAACAATTTTAACAGACATGTAATTAATAATGTTTTTTTTTTTTTACACATTAAATGATTTTGGACGTGAACGCACAGCGAGATCAGACACGTTCAAAATAAATACACAAGAACAAAGGCACATAAAATAAACCTTCACATCAGATTTACTGAGAGATCTTCCTGTTTTACTTGAAACATCTGGAAACCTGAAGAGACCCAGCTCTACCAGATGTTTCCAGAAGAACCCGGCTCTGATTCACATTCACACATGTGAGGGTTTCCCAGTGAATTCAGAGGAAGTACCTTTCCGTTTTTCATTTTCTCCTTCTCCTTCTCTGACAGTGAGACGAGTTTAAAGCTGTTGTGGAAGCAGCTCACAGTGGCGGCGGGATAATCTGCTTCCTCTGAGGGACCCTGAGGCCAGATGGGATATGTAATCCCTCCAGCTCTGAACTCTGGTTCTGCCCTGGGGTCTCGGTCCACGTAGACGTGTACACACGCCGTTACAGGGAGACTGACTGTTGGGGAACTGGTGTTAATTTTGGTGCATCAATTGAATTTTAAGTTGTGTTTTGACAGAAATGTAAATTCATGTAAATGAGTTTGTTTTTAGATTTACAATTGTATAATGAGTTCAGACACAGCACTGACATCAGATTCCTACTGGCAGATTGGTTGATTCATACCCAGTAACATCCAATCATATTGAAGCTTTGACACCATGATGAAATGACATCACAGTTTAAATATATGTTGAACAAAGAAGCACATCACAGATTGTATAAGCATCTGAATAATGAGGCCAGATTCTGTGACAATGCTGTAGATGCTTTAAATGAGTGCTGGGAACTTAGCAATGTGTTTTTCTAACAATGGTGATGATCACAGCTGCCTGAGCACCACGTGCAAACAATTTGATGCTTTTTGATTTGTTTGTTTCCTACTGGTTCGCTTCATTTTTTCGGGATGATTTTCCTTTCAGTGAGACGTTACAAAAAGCTCTTTGCAAAACCACCTTCTCTCCGAGACAAAGACATGCACAGAGGCAGTGAGAAGCTGGGGCTCAATTAGAAGAAATGTGCATTTACTTATTGAAAATTAAGTGTTTTGCGGGATTTTTTAGCCGTAACGAGTCACTGATTGCTGTTTTTGAAAGCCTCTTTGTAAAGAAGCTCCTTCTTTATCTCGTCTTCTCACGTTAGAGGCTCTTTACTGCAATGTGCAGTAGCTTCATTTGTAAAGCTGAGCAACCACGGAACCCAAGATTATCAAACCAGATACAGTCTCCTCTGAATATGAGCATGAATATGTCCAAAGAAATTATGTAAGCACTGAATACAATTACTTAAACATGGAATAACATGACTTCAAGGCTTCATGCAGAAGCCTCTAATTAACTCATTAATGAGGACCAATTAAAAGGGAAACAGACAAAGTGAATGAGCTCAGTTTTCAGGCAAACACACACGAGTGCTGAGTTAGTCACCAATAACAAAGAACAACCTGCATCGTGCTCATTTTGCACAAAAACGTCCAAAAGAAGTGAAAAATAAAGGTGCAATCACTTCAGGAGGAGCTTTCACATAATCATATGTGAAGAATAATAACAATCAAGTAGATGTTTATTGAAGGTAAAAGAGCCAGTTTACGCAACACAATAACCAAAGCATCAGAGAAACCAATGAATAAACTTTAAAGGCAATAAACTCAAATGTAAATGATAAATTTTGTCTTCAATGCACTTCAAGAGGAGAGAAACGTGTTTCCTCCCGAGACTGAACCAAATGTGCTTGATCCAAATAACAGTGTGCCAGAGCAGTGTGTCATCATAAGCCCTAATTATTCGACATGAATTATACACTGCGCTCAGGACTTAGTAGAAAAGAACGTCCACACCTATTGATGGCCAGAAATAAGAGCGTTCGTACTACTATCTCTGATGTGATTCAGACTAAAGAGACAGTTCATCATTTTTATTGTCATTTATTTATTCAATGCTGTGAGCCACCAATTAAATTCCATTCACCTCTAATGTATTGGAGTGGAAATAAACCTCAGAACTGTGTTTCAAACCCCTGGACACATGAAACAGAAACCATGACGTGATGACTGGAACTGAGGTCAAAAATCATACAGAGAAGAAAAGTGAGGACAAAAAGACAACTAAAAGTTGTGGATCTACTGTAAATATGATTATAGATATTTTCTTTAAATGTGGGTGAACTAACAATCGTTTTTTCCACCCAGCTTATTGTGACAGACTGTATAACTCCCCCAGAGACATTTCATATTTTTACACATCCACAGATAACATGTAACATGTTGTGAGCCAAATTCTTGTTCTTCTTTTCCTTTCAGCTGTTCCTTTTCAGAGGTCGCCTCCATCTGACCCCAGATTATGAGAAAAATCTTTATCCTTTGTGTGGGTTTATTTCCTTATGCCCAGTGCCTTCTCCAATTTGTTTGTCCTTCCGGCTTATCACGTAAATTCCGGTTTGCCACAGCAGATCTTTTTTAAACCGGATGTGTCAGGGCTAGTTTTGTGGACCCAGTGTGTGGTGGGGAAGAGCGGAGTGTGAACCTCTGATCCCATAGTAGTCGGGTGGTCACTCTACAAACTGGTGCCCCAACCAGTGCCTTCTCCAAATAACTAGATCATTTAAGTTTTTCCTACGTAAATGGACCTTAAAGTCTTGACTTTAGAGCATTCATTCATCCCTCTTCCTTTTATGTGCTCACTCTTATTTTGGCATTTGCTTTTCACTTCTTGACCTTTTACCCTGCTCTAAAATCTGCCCAGCAGACCTTGATAGTGGCTCTGCCCTTTTGTTTGCATACGTGTCATTTTCTTCAGTCTGCGCATGTGACAGAGTCAGAGAAGGACGAGGAGGAAGACTGGTGATTGGAACACCTGAATGTCTGCCTGCGGCCGTTTGTTAAGGCTGCTTTGTGCTCAGCTCTGCAGCTCAGAGACACAGAAAAAGAAAAGTCCACTCTATCTTATGCAGCTGAGCACAAATGGATGAGCACAAAACTGGCAATTTTCCACTCGGGACTCTCTATCTCACCTCTTTTACGCATTTCCTGCCTACATCTCGTCTTCCATCAAGTAAGGAATTGTTTTGCCAGGGGCGGTCAGCTAGCTCCTCAAGGCAACAGAGACACCAGCGTCTGAGGAGTTTTCTCTGTTGTATAAGACCTGTTACACCCACCCTACTTGTCAGGGTAAAACACAAATTTCCTCTGCCACCTTTTATCTATCTAAGCTTTTATTGTTCTGTTGTTGTTTGATTTCATCAGTGGTGATGATTCATCTGTTGCTTCATCATTTCATCATGTATTCCCTTTATATATCCCTGTCCAGTGGGGACTACAGAAAACAATATCACTCTGGCTGCTGGTTTGCCAGCATTTCTTAAATTAGTTTTACTGATGCAACGCAAAATCACTAATTTATTTTATACATACATATAAACCTCTTTAAGCATCATACGTTCCCCTCCAAAAGAATTGGAACAGTGAGGTTAATTCCCTTATTTTGCAGCCTATTAACTATTAATGCAGTCTGAACAGGCAAAACCAAATTTAAAACGGAGCGTAGATATTCAACGCCATTTACTGTTTAAATAATCAATGTTCCATGAAAAATGGGTGGGTTCAAACAAAAGCTGCTTTCTTCTAAGTTGTGTATCTTCTGTCTCATATAATTATCTTTTGATATCAAACCCAAATGTTTTCAGTCTACGAAAAAAAGAAAGGCCTCACTGTTCTAATATTTTTAGAGGGGAGTGTATATCAAAGGCAGGAGTTGTAGGCAGTGCACAGTAGTCTGGACACGTTAAGGTGTTGCATGTCATAAAAAGATGCTTTTCTGGAGCAGTAATGCTAAAAAATACAATAATAGGCAGATGTAGCTCAGTTGGTAAAGGCAGTCGTCCACGGACCAAAGGGTCAGTGATTCGGTCCCTGGTTCTGACTATATGTCGAAGCGTCTCTGGGCAAGACACTTAACCCCCAAAAGCCCAGTCCCATCCCCAGCTGTGCAGTGCCGGTCCAAGCCCGGTAGAAATAGGGGAGGGTTGCGTCAGGAAGGGCATCGTAAAAACTGACTAAAGTCAACATGCGGACATTGATCTGCTGTGGTGACCCTGAACTCAGGGAATAAGCCGAAAGGACAACAACAACATTCACTACTGTTTCTTGCTAATTTTCGCTTATAACAAATTATTATATTGGTCTAAATTTAAAATGAAATTGTTTTCAAGTAATGAGATTTGAAAAACCAAATGCCATCTAATGTTTAAGTAGTACACAATAGCATAGTGAAAACACAACATACACGTACAAAGTAACTCTCTCGTCTAAAATAAAGAGGCTCTGTTCAGTAATATTATGGCCTTCGAACGCCCTGTTCATTTCTACATTTAGAGTTTTTCTAATCCATTAAAGATGCTTTTTGCAATATTAAGGCAAAAAACCTCAAGGATAGACTGAAAATAAAAACGGTCTTAACAGAAAAACAGCTAGTTTTTAAAACGAAGACTACTTATATTTCACAGTAATAACAATAACCGCACTAATGCTTCCAAGATGATAGAAACAATTTCCACTGTAAATGACCGTCTTTGCAACTTCAACCTTAGACAACAAGGTATTTCGGATACAAACACATTAAGACAAGATAAAAAATAAAACTATAATCTACCAGGGGATAAGAACCTTTATGAGCTCATGACATTTCCTCTAGCGCTACATTAAACTCCGCACTGATGCTTTACTACAGGCATGTAGTAAGTCGAAGAGTGAGATGTTCTTAGTTCTGGGGATTGTTTGCGTGTGGATGTGTGTGTGTCGGCATTGTGTGGAGCCCAGCTGCTCTTGCAGGCTGCAGAGCTGCTATTTCAGTGCCTGCTACAGAACCTGTCGAGCTCTGTCGTAATGACTTCTGCTTTATTTTCATCCGCTTTTCGATGAGGCACTTCACTGCATGACTCGCTGACTTTATTGAAGGAAAAAGCTATGAACCAAGCAAAGACATCAGACTACAGAAATAGTACAAACTATAACATCGCAGACGAGGGAAAACGGGGGACAACTGCTGCTCCACAGACCGCAGAGATTTATCATTGTATGAAATGTGGAGGAGGAACCAGGATATTATGTGCTTAGTTTGAAGTGCTTACTGTCTCAAAGATCATTGTGTGCATTACAACATCCTGTCATTGGCAACAGAGCGAAAAGTATTTGGTTATTTTCCTCATCCCCAATCCCACAGTGCTAAAAAGTTGTGCTTTGTGCCACTTTGTGGAGA
Source organism: Channa maculata (assembly GCA_020496755.1). Classification (NCBI taxonomy): domain Eukaryota; kingdom Metazoa; phylum Chordata; class Actinopteri; order Anabantiformes; family Channidae; genus Channa; species Channa maculata. Next base: position 25,465,575 of record CM035609.1, on the reverse strand, counting down.
TGCTCAGGACTTTCAGTGCAACTGACACATATGGCTGCTGCATTTTGGAAAGTGCAGCAGCCATATGTGTCATTAATCAGTCATTTTCTATAAGTCTGTTTTTGTCGTTTAACATATGCATTATCTAACAAGCCTGATACTCCATGAATCTGAATCTGTGACTACATTCGCGATGCACAGTGACTGTGCTCAAATCTGTATCATGTCATGAGGCAATTTCTCCTCCAGCATACGTGGACAGGTCACAACCCCAGTCACGTTTAATCATCTTCATCTCACTTTATAAAGTTTCGATTTTGAATGTGAAACCTTGATCTTCTATTTCCTAGTAAGTCGTGCTCCCACATAAATGCAGTGGTGTAAAAAGTACAACATTTCCTTGTGAAATGCGTAAAGTATCATAAAATAAAAATGCACTAATAATAAAATACTAGTACCTCAAAATAATGAATCAAAGTACTTGAGTAAATGCACTTCTTTCTACTATTCAGTAGAAAAAAGTGCTAAATGTTAAAGAAAGCAGAGACACACAAAGAAAACGAGTATTCAATGTCGTCTTAAGGTGGACTTTTTTACTGCCACATGAGTTTTGTTGTTTGGAGATGTGTCAAATTTTACTGGCACCTTGGCAACCAATTTTTCCAATCACAATGGAGTCAGCGTTCAGGCTAAACATCACTATATGGTTTAGAAACACATTGTTGTTTTCAGAAATGGCTACAAAAAGGAAGGAAGCATCACAGTGACTTCAAAACAGCTTCAGAGAGTAAATAAAAAACAGCTTTCCTGTTTTTGAGCTATATATGAGATGATTTGTTTTTGAATAACCTAAAAAGCGCAGGATTTAAAGCGAGTCCTTGAAGAGATGTGGATTTAGTTTAAGAGTGAATCACACAGGAATCCTCATAAGAAACAGAGCTTAATCTTTTAAGTACATCTCATTCTGTGCAGCTGCCCGTCCAAAGAAAGAGGACAAAACCCGAGGGGGTTTTGAAACAGACGTGTTTTTGTTTCTGTCTCCAGGAGGGAGAAAGAGGAAAGTAGACGGATGGATGGATGGTGGGGTCAAAAACTTCAGAAGAGAGAGGACCGGCACTCGCTGGCTGACCGGCATCAGGAGAGGACCGAGGAAATGAGAATTCAAACCTGAAATTCAGAAAAATCAATGTGACATGTGACATTTCGGCACCTCGGAAAAGCAGAGGTGTGACTCTGACAGGAACAGAGATCAGAGCTGGCAAAGCAGTATTGGGTGGGGGGGATTCGGCCAGCTTCCACCGAGCTTTGACTGAAATAATCTGTTCCCATAGGCCCTCAGCTTTTCACCGTTGCCTCTGGTGACCAAAGGAGTAAAAGCTGAGAGAGGCTTTACCTCGAGAGGCATTGATTACCCAGCAACTGAATTACAAAAGCCTCATCCTGAGCGGAATGAGAAGCAGGGGGAAAAAGTGGAGTTTGCTTTATGCTAAAAGGCTGTTTCACTGACTAAAGAGGTTTTGCAAGTGCACATCAAACAGATGTGCTCATATAAAGCTCATATTCTCCTTGACATCAGATAACACAGGCTGATCAGAGCAGTCTCATGTGGAATGACATTAGACTGAAGTCACTGAGGAGGTAAGAGATGCAGACGCTTGCTCTGGGTTTCTACAGGCCCTGTCGAGAACAGAAAGGAGGACTGAAGTACTAAGACTAAGATTACAGAAGATAAAGGTCATTCCTTTTAAAACATTAGGACCAACCTCATCAGCACGCGAAGCTTCTCGCCGGACGAGTCACATGACATGTGTATGTGCAGTGCATGGCTGCCGAATAAATCTTTATTAGAATCAGACCGGAGAAACGCAACAAATGTCCCCAGTCATGGTCAGGTCTTAATCTTAAGATTGTTCTAGATGAAGGAATGGACAGGTGGACAGGGGGATGTCTCCCTGATCCCTGATGAAGTGGTGATGATTTCAGAACAAAACAAAACTCTGAGGTATGAGCAGCAGAATTGTTATACTTTGCAAAAGCAGTCAATCCTAACTCAGCGTTTACTTCTTTAAACCACCAGTATCTGATTTTGTGTCATATTTTTGTATTGTCCTGAATTTCTCATTTGCAGCTTCATGTGAGATTCCAACACGTCCTCATCCCACAGCATCAGACAATGAGACTTCTCGAAGCGTCAAATTGCTACACTTTTTTACGTCTTTTCTTGTCTCATGTTGACGGCACGGGAACTGTTTGGCATCACAAGAGCAAAGTTGTTAAGGCTCCTGTTCTGCTTTGATTGTGGTAAAGCTTCATTTGCACAATCACACAGCAGCTTAAAGTCTGTTGTGCACTGGTTCTCAGCCCGTTTCCTTCCTTTTTTTTTTATTTTTTACATGTACCCACTGCTGATTACCGGCATCAGGTGTGTCCAGTGAGTCAGAAGCTGCAAGATACCAATATATTTTGTCTTCCCCAACTCTGCTCTCATCTCAGATAGTATATTCTAGCTAGTGATTGACTGACCACAGCTGATCCTGGTAATGTGCAGTCACTCAGGTCTGAAAACCAGTAGGGCAGGGCTACCTAAGGACCGGGCTTAAGATCTAGTGCGAAAGGGACCTAAACAACTAGACTACAGCACCATTTAATCAATTTGTGATTGAAAAACTAGGGGCTGATAGTTACTGTGTTCTCCTTACCCAGTTCAAGGGAGAATGGAACATGTGGATGGTCAGTAAAATAAAACTTTTCAAATACTGCATCACTGATGATCTGCTGTTCATCCAACAATCAAGAACAACATGTGTCAACAGTGGACCTTCAGCGCTGACAAAACTCGCTCAGTTCTGCTCAGAAGAGCGGAGCCTCAAGGTGAACTCTCAGGGGAGAGAGCACAATCTGTAAAAGATCTTTTGTACAATATGCCTTTTTCATTGAAGGCTATTAAGGAACAGAACAAACTCGCTGGTACTGGAAACATGTGGAGATTTTAATATGTTTTCATGTGCTGCCAAAAAAATTGATTTGCAGAAACCAGATCTGTCAACAGTAATTTGACACAGACCCAGAATTCATTTGCCTGTTGTTGTGACTCATATTTGCTCTGAGTCTGTCGACATAAACAAAATGTTGGTTTGGAGGAGCAAGTACATGTAGTGAATGAATTTATACACCAGCGACTGTACAGTTTTATTGAATATTTAAACTTCTGTGGTTTGTATTTGCATCATTGTACTCGTCTACTTACTGTTTATCTTCCCATGGTAATAATTAATAGTTAAATCTGGCACAATACATCTCTTCTCACTGGTCAGTACATGATAGTGGGAAGTACATTTACTCAAGTACTGACCGAAGTATAGTTTTGAGGTAATTGTACTGTGAATTTCCATTTTATGTTACTTTATCTTATACTCTATGACTATTTATTCATTTGATGAAGATTCTTAGAAAACAATGAACTAATAAATGCGGTGAGAATCAGCTCCACCTTCACCAGCTGCAACACTGTTGATGTTTACGGATGATTGCAACATTTAAAATAGTAAAATATTATGTTTGGGAAGATTTGAAAAATTGGGGTTTGAATTTTCTTAGAGACTGAACATTTTAGATTCTGCAAAAAAATGTATTTATGTGGCACGTTTTCAGGTGCAGCTGCTCTTTTAGCTTAGCAATGAGCATAAATATCTTTTTTTTAAATTTCTTTATTGTGTATAGAAACTCTCTCTCTGGCTATTGATCTTTCTATTAATTTATCATTTGTTTTAGATGTTTCTTTCTTTTATTCTTGTTTTACTCATCATTGTTTTTACCAGTTGCAGGTATTTTTTAATCTAAATGTAATTATTTTTAATAGGTTCTTATCATTTTTCGTCAATTGAATTTAAAATGTTTTAATCTTTAATCTTGTGTTTACGTGCATTGGTCTCACTGTCTTATAGTCTCATACATTTATGTCTAGACTGATTTGATATAGGAACTAATTACATTTCAGATTTACATTATTAGTAATAAAACATACAGAATAATAGGATGTAGTTTTACTTAAACATCGTCTTCACTAATATTTAACTTGTTTCTTTTGGTTCCAGTTTGAGTAGCACATTTAATTAAATGTCACTCTGACCTCCCTTTATTAAAATATCGCTCCTCCACATGACATCAACGGATCATCAGTCCTTATGATAAAAAAAACTCCTCTGGGTGATGTCATCCGGGGGGAGTTTTTCAGCTATAAGCAGAGAAATATTTTAATATAGGGAAGTCAGTAATAATGTACATTTACACCCTAAACTAAAGCCATAGTTGAAAACTTGTGAAATTGCTCTTTAAGTAACGTTTTGAATGCAAGACGTTGACGTTTCCCCCTAAAGCATTCTGCCAGTCTGAGGCTGCTAAACATTTCACTCTGCACTAAATTGAACTCAATTTAGAAAAACGATTTGATTGGGATTATTTTTGCTTCCAAAGCAGTTCTGTCACTTACTTGGCAATACTGCCGATGAAAGATAAAAATGAAACAAACAAAAAATATATAAATAATAAACCGATGGGAGTTTACACCTAAATCTCCTGCCTGCTGGTCTGCTTCTCAGTCTAACACACCACAGTTGCCTTCACTTGAACATGAACGACAGTATTATCAAGTGCTGTTGATCTCTTTGGGGGAAAAAAGTCAATTTCCCCAGAGGAATTTTGCCAAAACATGCAGGAACCATCTGGTAAAAGAAGCCCGTGATGATCATTCTCTACGTTTTATTGGTCGATAATTCAGACAGGAGCCCTCAACTGTACATCTTTCAACTATCATGGGTGCAAATTCTAGTCAAGTGAAACCTAAGTTATTCAAGCTCTTTAAAGTGGTGGAAGCAGTGGCAGGAGGATTGTGGGAGGTAAGAAAGCGCAACGGGCTGTCAGCTTTATTTTGACAGCTCATCCCAGGGGAACACACGACAAAAACAAACTATAAAGTATAAAATGGTTTTTGCCATCTGCACTTTTGTGTGTAATAGAAAGGAAGAGTTCACACAGTCACACAGTATCTGCAGGGTCAGTTCCTATTTTCCCAGGACACTTGGAATGTTTGTTTGAGCTTTGTTGGACACAACAGGACCTCTAAGTCATCGTCGGGCCATCTGCCAACGCGGCTCCACCAGACAAACACATCAGCATTTTCTGTAGCTGGTAAACTGATGAGCTGAATTTACCGCCCTCCTGTCAGATCCATGCCTGCACGCACAAGGACTCAGAAGCCGAAAAGCTTTAACTATTATGTCCATTCCAAGCTTTACAAAACGAGGAGAGATTTGCATATGAGAGACTGCATTTATGGACCATGATGCTTCGCAACAGCTACTTCTCTTTTTCACTTTTTCCCAGCTCTTTCATGTATTTCGCCCTCACTTCTTCCTCTGCAGGACAATCCCTGTTTATTCAGTAAAAATCTGCCTTCTTCTTCTTTTGTGGAGAAAACACATACTTTGTATCTTTGCCCACTGGCTTGTACAGATTCAGATTTTTCACTGCCAGTCTTCATGAATTTGCAGCTTGATGAATAGATGTAGATTCTGTAGCTGTCCTGATATCTCTGACTCAGACTTAATGCCAAGAGTCTGATATTGATGTTTTCTTTAACCCTGATGCTCCTCAGTCTGGTTTGTACAATGCGACATGAACAAGTGACTGCACTGAATGGTGCTGCTAGTAAAAACACCTCTATTCTGTTCAGGTACAATTTTCAGAAACATAAATACTGTAATGACATAATAAGCTCCAGTTTATTATAAAAATGGCATTTTAACGGTTTACATCTAAGCATGTTTATGGCTGTATGAGAGGGTGGCGACGAACTAACTCAGACTGAGGACTTGCTGAACTACTGTGGGAACTAGATGATTGAAAATCCCTACTGACAAGTTCGCCAACACCAGTATCACTTGTGCTTCATAAGACATAGAAAACTAAATGCTGCTGAAGAAAAGACACAATAAATGTCTCTTTTTGTCGGCTCCGAGGCTGCAGTCGCATTGTTGGAAAAGCTTAGCTAGAACTGTCACAGCGCACCTCTGGTTCACACCTCCTGATGCTAATGGATGCTAACGATCCACGGTTACAGTCAGGACATTTTCAGGAGCTTGTCTTCTTACTTATGCAACCTAATGGATCTTATCCACAATGTGCGTACTTTATCATCTCATCCAGTCTAATATATGACCTAAATGATCACCTGTGATCTCACCTGTTGCATCATGCATGAGAGCGAATGACCTCGTTAATAATCTAATCTCCACAGTGACATCAGCCACTAACTAATCCATGACCTCATTAATAAGCATCCACAACCTCATCCCTCGTTTTCACCCATCATCTTCTATTTGACATCAATAATAACCTCCTGCCCCCCGACTCATGACCACAGTCTCTCTCCTGGGATATTATCAGGCTGCTCCCTCACCCTGAAACAATGCTGTGTTTTGTCTCTGGCTCAGTAAACCAATCAAAAAAACCATTGCTGTGTAACAACATGAGAAGATAATTGCAGCGTGTGTGTGTTTCTGTGTTTGTGTTTGGCATCGGCGTGGCTAATGAGTTCTTTTGTCTCCTCATTAAAGACCGCGGAAAGAGAGGAATAAGCACTGGAGGTCGTTCTTTTTGGAAGTGCTCTTCCTTCTGACTAATTTGCTGCGCTTGTTTTCATGCAAATGAATTTGCAAATCGAGGCTTACAGCTTCTTGTGTGAGCAGTGGCTCGTGACATTTCCGGAGATGGAGAGGGAAGCTGGGAGAAAAGGAAACGGGGCGGAGTGAAGGACAGTGGAAGGTGTGTGTGTGTTTGCTTCCTGAAGTCCACAGAGCTCAGTGTTAACCAGCAGCCACCTGAACCACCAGGTTCCAGCACAGAGTTAAGAGGATAGAACCAAAGGTTCAGTTAGTCTGATAGGTGTCTGCTTATTTTACAAACATTTACAAACTTTTACAAAGTTTATCGATGTCCATCACAGGTACGCAAATCTATATTGAGATGTAAAAACCAAGTAAATCCAAATATGTGTGAGTTTGTGCACTTTATGGTTCAGTTCCTGGGTTTGTTTTCTGCGTCTGCACCAGGTTCCCTAACACCCCAATGCATCCTTGTTCTTTTCTTTCATTCCAACTGAGATGCTGACACCATTGTTTGCCAGTCCAGATCACGTCTCAAGTCTCTTTTGGTTGTAATGCGCCTTCTATCCTTTCCTCTGTGCCACCCAGTCTGCTGGGATCATTGCATTGTGTAGGGAGGCCTTTGTATTTACTGCAGCTCATGTGCCGCTGTTCCAGTGTGTGTGTGTGTGTGTGTGTGTGTGTGTACTAGTATTTTTGTGAGTGACGTGGTTAAAGAAGTGCATATGGACACTAGCTGCCTGCAGCTGGAGTTAATTTACATCCCGTCATGGTAGCTCTGCTTTCCACACACAAACTGCAGCCCCTGTTGTTTCACAGCACTGCGGACTCGATATTATGGTAAAGGTCTGACAACCAGAACCCAAAGATCCCATGATCTTTTCTCTTTTAGCACCAGCATGAAGTTGGTTTGGCCTCTGGTGAAGTAGCTCAACAACTGTTGGAAGGATTGTTGTGAAATTAGGTTCACGCGTTGTTTTTTTGTGTCATTTTATTTTACACTTTATTTCCAATGAAAAAAAATGTTTGGGGAATGTTGTGTTGAGTTGAGGAGCTGAAATCGAGGACGTTGGCTGACAAATGATGTCGGTTTGAGGAAAACTCAAAGCCTTAAACTGGATCAGTGGCTCTGCTCCATAGCTGTGCATGTTTGAAATGAATTTAATGTTCCTTTCCACCTTTACACAAAGTTAACTTCACTAAAAAGACATGTGCTCAATAGTTTAAAGACATATTTTAATTTCATACACACCATGTCCCCACACTGTAAGTTGTTGCCTCGGGCCAACATCGTGCCGTTCCGCTCCTTGTTAGGACATGAAATATGACGCAAAACGATGTCTTTCCTCAATTATTTACACTCTACTTATACTCGCTGGAAAGAACAGATGCCGTTACATAAGTGTCAGATCTAAAAGGGTGAGAAGATGCCGACGGAGCGGGTCAGGTCTTTTCCTGCTGATAGTGAGGGCAGTGACAGAATGGATGCTATTATCAGTGGGCTTCATCAAACCGGAGCAAATCCTCACTCCTTATCCGATTAGAGCTTTCTTGAACCGAGCATGATGCATATTTAAGGATATTTTTTGAAGTGTAGGCAGAAACACCGAGATGTAAAGATGTAGATATACAGTATGAAAATATGAAAAATGCTTGTCTCAGTTTCTCTTTCCTGAGGTTCCACGCAGGAAAAACATACATGATTCTAATAACTGTTCTAAAAATACTGTGGTATGCGGGCGTGGCTTCAGCTACTACAGTACCCATGATGCAGTGCATACAGCGACACCCCTGTGACAGCTGTCAATCAGGGCTCACATCAGCACAAGCTACAATAAACATCTAACTGTATCATGACCTAATTTCCTTTCGAATTAAAAAAACGGCACACTGCACATGATGCAGGAGTCCTGCTGGAAATTGTTTGTATTCCAGCATTTTCATATAACCATTGTCGAACAATTGCTTGGGTGAAACTGCAGGTGAGATTACGTTGGTAAATTATCTGTATTACGGTGAACTGTGTGATCAGGATTAGACAATCACAGTGAGCCTTGGATGTCCATTATGACATTAAACTTCCCTCTGACTTCCCTGTATCATAAGATCTCTCTCATAATGCCTCCATGTGACATCACTTGGATGGAGGAACCTTCACTTCACATTATGTCATCTCATTGTTCACACTATAGAGCTTGTAATCATGGTCAACCTGCTTTTCCAGAGCTCCCCCAGATGACATCATCTGAACTCCTAATGTTAAAAACTCCTCCGGGTGATGGAGGTGAGGAGTTTTTTATCTAGAAGCAGAGAAATGTTTTATTACAGGGGAGTCAGAGGGAGTTTAAAAGCATTAATGTGCATTTACACCTTAAACTAAAGCCATAGACAGCAAGTAAAAAATTGGTGAAGTCGCCCTTTAATTCATTGGTTGACTAATATCCCTTTACTTTATTATCCACAGGCTTGTACCCTTAGACTTCTCTTTCATGGAAGATAACAGATGTAAGTGACGTCCATCCAGGTGCCAGCTAAGACACGTCCTGCAGTGAGACAAGACATTTTTTGCAGCTCTGTTTGAAAATCTATATTCAACACCGGGGGGATAATTAAAAGTTCATTCTTTTTCATATGTATATACACATGTGTCTGAAAAGCTGCATCACATGATAACTGAACCAAATTCCATCTTGTCTTGACTTTGTGCTGACGCAGTGTGTCGACCTAAATAACAGTGTGTTTGATCAAACGAGCTGACACACAGATGGTGTTGTTACACTATCAAAGCTGCCACAGTGTTCATGTCATGGGAACTTGCAGGTGACAAAGTACATAACAGATGAAGCGAGTTCCTAACTCCAACTTCTTCTTCTTTATTCAGTTTGTACTTTGGACTTTTTGTTTGTACAATTCTGCACTGGCACTGTCCTGTGGGCTCCGTTCGTTCGTCTCGGCACGTGCACCAGCTTCTTTGTACACGGAAACAGCTCTCCAAATAAACCCAGTGTCAACAACGCTGAACACCTCCATCACAGAGTCAAGCTTGAATTCAAACGTCAGCCTCCAACATGCAGGCAGGTGCACGTTGTTTACAGGGAGAGAAGGAAGAGTGCGCCCGTCGGATTACATTCAGCCACACACCAAATGTCAACTTAATGAAGCACCAGCATCAGTGTCACTCGTCACTTACCGTACAGAATGGTCACCATGGAAACCGGCATGACCAAGATGCCTAGGAGCATGTCAGCAACAGCCAGTGACATCAAGAAATAGTTGGTGGCATTCTGCAGCTTTTTCTCCAGGGACACGGCCAGGATCACCAGGATGTTGCCCATGACGGTGACGGCAATGACAACTAAAATCAGCAGCGCGGCCCAGTTCTTCCCCATCTCTCGGGGGGAACACTGGGGCCCATAAATCCTGTCCTCACCATAAACCCCTCCAGCGTTAGGGTAAGACCAGTTTCCCAACTGTGCGTCCACAGCATTACGGAGCACGTCGCCCCCTTGACACCCCAAGTTTGTCACGTTGCCCATGTGGAGGGTGTTTTCCTCGAATCCACGTGGACGCCCGGGGTCGGACTCCGCTGTGGTAACAGCTGTGACAGTGTTGGAGATCAACTCCGACACGTTACCACCACGCAGGTTCATGGTGTCAGCTTGGTAACGCAGTCAGAGACGGAAACGCCTCAGGACTGCTGCCTGGAAAATGGGTCAGAGTGGAGTAAGACACAGGGAAGTCTTGTCATTATTTACTGGCTTCTCATCTCCTCTTCCCGCATGAACACTGCAAGTATAACAGCATTTATCACTGCAGTAATGAGCTGTCACATATTTACTCTCCAACCTCGGAATTGTTTGGATCCACACGTGGGGGCGGGGTGGTGGGGCAGAAATAGACTGCTGAATTCAGCGCCACAAAAAGAGCAGCTGTTCAATTTCAAAGCACAATGTTGAATGGATTGAAATTAGGCCATTTAACGCCATCGCTGCTTATTCCAAAGGAGTCGGACTCATGCTGCATTTGCTCGTGTCTTCATTCTTTAAGAAAAAAAAAAAAGGTTTCTCGTCTTGTGATTATAGAATCCATTTGAAGCCGGAGCACAGTGCTAAGTTGCAGGTTCCTCATCCTTGAAGTCTGCACTCATGTTAAAAACATTAGGTCCATGTGAAGTCCGGGGTGTTGTGGCTCAGAGTTTCATCTGCTGGTGGAACCAAAGTCCAGCGAACAGGCTTCAGTCTTCACAATGAAAACGTCCAGAAAGAAGGAAAAATAAAGCTTCACTCTGTATCACATAACTTTTCCAATTTCCTGTGTGAAAGCAGGTTCACCCTGAGCTACATACCTGCACAGATGGACTCACTGCCTGTGTGTGTGTGTGTGTGTGTGTGTGTGTGTGTGTGTGTGTGTGTGTCCTTGCCGTCTTCTCTCAACTCATCCCTGCACCTGTGAGAGTTTGTCGACAGCCGACAGAGATGGATGCTGAACATGATGATGTTTGACGTGTGTGTGCGCTCACTAACTTTTCCCTTCCCTCTCTCACACACACACACACACACACACACACTTACTTTACTTTGGTGATAAATGTCTGACTTGCAGTAACATAACAACATTCCTCAGTTTTCCACCTTGTCCAAAAACAATCTTTAAATATTCCGTGATTTTTTCCCCTTCTCCAGCTTGAACGAGCCCTCAGTGGAAAACGTCAGTCACCCTGCACGTCCACAGACCGGCACAGATGTGGCTCACTATTCCTCCAGCTCCCGTAAATCCTCAGGTTTTAAAAAGCTTCATCTTTCCCTCTTGGGATACTTCCACGCCTCTTACTGTGTGCCACTTTCCTATGGAAAACCAATAAAAAAGAGGAAAGGAATGAAGAATTCCCATTTGTCTGGAGCCCATCAGCAGGCGGAAGTGTTTTCATGTGGTTTCCAGGTTTTCCAGCAGAGGGTCGGTGTTCTGTGATGATCAGGAGCTGAGTGGCTCTTACTCTGCTCGTGCTGCCTCTCTCTCTGCAGCTTGAGCGCTGGGATCTCCTCTCTCTCTCTCTCTCTCTCTCTCTGTACTCAGGGTCTCTCACTCGCACTGTATTTGCTCTCTTGCTCTTTCTCTCTCTCGCTGCCATTTCGTTCACCGAATCTGTGAGGCCCTGTTTTTAAGACAACAGCACCTTTTCTCCCTTTAATGAAATGCTGCCTCATTTTCCTTCCTTCAAGTCGGTCAATTTCTGGAAAAAGCTGCAAAACAAATGAAAATTATTGCATATTAAGAGCTGGAGGAGGACACATTTTTATCATTGGTGCTTGAAAGTTTGTGAACTCTAATTCTGCAAGAATATAAAAAAGTGATTCCACACAAGTCGTATATAAAAAGAATCAAACACCTAAGACTAAAACGTTAAGCCTATTAATCTCTTTGCAATTTTAAACATTTGTGTGTGGCAAAAGTATGTGAACCTTCGGGGTCCGGTGTTTCAGTCAATGTGATGACGACCAGGTGTGACTCTGGAAGATCCTGCCTTACATAAAGAATCTGTTCACCCATTCACATTCACACCTACAGTCACCATTAACCTACCAGAATCCCTGCGTCCCAGAGCTGCTTGGAATTTTCCGCTGTACAGTAAAGTTCTACAGGAAGATATCAGGGCATCATCTGTGTATTGAAGCTCAACAAAAAGTGGACCGTGCAGCAAGTGTTTGTGCCGAAGACGTGATGTTTTGGAGCAGTTGCTGACAATTGGCAAATATATTACACAGACCACAGATTGAGAACATACAGCTGCGTCTCTTTGAGATTTCTCCAGCTGTAACTAAATGTAATGAATCACAACAGTCACCATCTAATGGTGACTGTTGTGATGGTGACCGATGAGCAGTCTGCTGAATCTGCTTTGTTTGATCGACGTGACAGCAGCTGTTTCAGCAACAGCTCGTCTGATGTTTAAATTCACTTCTGTGTCGTGTGCAGTCGACATTTTCCTTTCACTTCCCTTCAGGTGGAGTAAAAGCTGCTTTTCTCACACTCCAGAGCGGCAGCTGAGACAAAAGGCCGTCATCAGACAGAAGCATTCAGTGAAGCAGAAAAATCACAAAGAAGATGATTAAACGTTTCCGCTTTCTTTTTGTCCGGTTCATTTTCTTTCACTGAACCTCTTTTTTTCTCTGGCTTCAAATTATGTATTTCATATTTTTATCATCACATATGTTCTGTGTAGTGTGAAAATAATGATGCAGATAGTTATAAACAGAAGGGAATTTTATTTACAAATTAGAATTTGCAATTACTATTCAGTGTTTTTATCATGTAGATTTCCAGTATTTTGCCAACTGAAAGAAAGTGTTTTGCATAACTCTGTGTTTCTGTACAATAAATGAAATATTAATATTCTTACACCCACCTACATGATGGCTTGGCTACCAGCCTCCATTCTCCCATCTCCTACTGTACTGTGTCCAGAGGCATTCCAAAGACTGAGTTGGCCTTCCTGATCAACTTACCCAGTCTCTTCCTGTCTACTGTAGACAAGGCTAAAGCTACCACAGAATCAAAAAAGGTCTTCGGTAGTTCTTCTCCTCAGCAGAAAGTCTGCTCTGTCCTTTCCTAGGTGAACTCCCAGGTATTTGTCCATTTTCTCGATGTCATTTCCCTGGATGTTCACCGGTAATTGGTGAATAGCGTGTGTGTCTGCGGAAGTCCATCACTAGCTCTTTGGTTTTCCTCGCATTGAACTGGAGGCAGTTCCGCTGTCATCATCATCTGTGATCAGAGCGATAATGGCAGAGTCATCAGAGAACTTCTACAGGTTGCTGAGCTGAACATGAGATCTGCAGTGTAAATGGTGAAGAGACAGAATCGTTCTTTGCTGGGCTCCTGTGTCGCAGACAACCATGTCCGACTCACACTCACAAGTACTTTGGTTGGTTAGCGTGTTAGCCAGGTGGACAGTCCATCCCCATGTGCTACAGCTTATCCCTCCAAAGCACAAGTTTGATTGTAGTAAAAGCACTCAAGAAGTCAAATACCTGACTCTCCACTAAGCTCCCAGTCTTCTCTTCTGACAGCATCTTCAACTCTGATCCCTGGCTGGTAGGCAAACTGAATTGGGTCCATTGATGGGCTCATCAGAGAGCGGAGATAGTTGAGCGTCTTCATCCTGAGTGGGAGCTGAGGGGCACTGGAATGGAGGTTGGGTGATGGAGAGGTATGAGGGCTTAACATAATTAATAGTAACTAACACGTTATCTGAAGTTCTCATTGTTATTTTACCTTAAGTTTTCCTGTGTAGACTCTACAGTCCACAATGTCCATCTCACCCCAAATCTGTGTTTTGGTCGTCGTTTTCCTTTCTTTTTGTACTTTATGTCTGTTATTTCCATAGTTATGACGAGGGTTTCTGCACCTTCTCGACCTCCGATATTCGCTTCCAGAACATTGACTTTAACTTTATTCAGTGTCGAGTTATTAATAAACTATATTTTTACACTAACGAAATAGAGATGAGTCAAAGTTGATAAACTGTCTCAGAAATATTAGTTATTAAGCACCATCTAGTGTAATTTAGCCAAAAGTAGCTAACATGATCTAACATTTTACATCATAACCAACTTGACACAAGTGAGACTGTAGCCGTGTTTTATGTTGTTTCGGAATCTGCTCTATAAAAAAACAGCCTTTGAGTTCAGGCTTTAGTTCATCAGAGGAAAATTTTCCTCCTCTGTTAAGTTACACAGGCTGGAAAAGGTAAAAAAAACATAAGAATATATTCACTTTCTTTCTTTATATATTCAGCATAAAGACTAGAAACGGGAACAAGCCAGTCTGGTGGCGTCTAAAGGGAACTACATTGACCCCATGTCAACTTTAACCAAAACCATGAACGTTCTCTAACCTTCAGCCAAGTTGTTTTGTTGTCTACTCTAAACCACACACGGATCTCAAACCTGGCTCCACAGTCTTCCTCAATGTTTTTCTGAAAGATTGGACATTATAGTAGGAAAAAAGAAAGCTCTCTTTCTTTTTCAAGCAAAACTTTGCTTGTTCGATATCATGTATTTGCAATGTGACATTTACATATCCACTTTTCCTCATTATGCTAATAAAAAACACAGTCTGTCATATAAATATGTCAGCCACACTGTGAATATTCTGTCAAATTGCAGTGTGTTTTGCTTTAAAGGTAAGTGGGATTTGATTTCTAATTGGATTTAACTGCTGCACTGAGGAACAACACATTTTCAGTGTGAAACAGAGAGAACACGAAATGTCCGGTGTGACCGAGTCTCTGTATTCTTCTGTCAGCCTCCCCCTCACACTGAAGGGTAATTACTGTCTCCCCCGTTCGCTCCCTGAGTCTCAAAGTGTCTTACACTCACTGTCATTTGCTCGGTGTCGTTCCCTTTCTAGTTGATGGTTTGTCAGCTTCTCTCCAGCTCTGTCTCCATTTTCCTGTTTGTTTTTGGCCTGTCTCGGTTTTTCAGCACAGCAGGAGTTACACTATCAAAAAAACCTTTCACGCCTTATTAATGGAGCCATTTGTGAGGGGTGTGCATAATAGACTGAAGACAAAGATAATGGTTGGCTTTATTCACACTAGTCTAACATCTGCAGCTTTTTACTGGACAAACAGACCTTTGAATATCTGGTGTTTTTACTTATTTTGTGCTGAAAAACTAGGGCAACTTTATTTCACTGCTTAGATTTTTAGTAGTTGTTTCCTGAAGGTTTCTGTCTAGCTTGGGAAAAAGCCAGTTCTATTGAACTGGGGGGGGAGCAACCGTTTACACCAAGCACAGCTGGCACCTCTTGAAGTTGCACCAGTCACCAAAATAGCAGATTTAACACTTTAACACTTTGTTCATCCTAAACAGTCATAAACAACATATTCCACCTTTGCAAAGATAGTGGTTTGATTGTATTTAGGCACAAAGACACATGGAATGGTGTTAGGCAAGTTAAAGGTGGTTAGGTTTAGTAAAACATTGTGTTTCATTCTAAATTCAGTGACAGAAAGTGATGAGAAAGTCTCAAACTTGAGCCTCCTGCAGAGACATTTTAGGCGTTTTTGTGCAGTTGTCAAACACATTTCCAGTTGGTGTTGACCTCCTTCAGAGTTGCCCTTTGTCACCAATCCTGTTTGCGATTTTCA
This sequence comes from Channa maculata, assembly GCA_020496755.1. NCBI lineage: Eukaryota > Metazoa > Chordata > Actinopteri > Anabantiformes > Channidae > Channa > Channa maculata. Next base: position 25,449,783 of record CM035609.1, on the reverse strand, counting down.
TTGACTGGATTTCTGGACGCAGCCGGCAGATGAGAGTGTCCGGTTTGGGGACCTCAGAATGTCTTTCCTTTTTGCACATGATGTGATCCTGTGGTCCCTCATCAGACTGTGGCCGTCAGCCTGCAATGGGACGGTTTTTAGCTGCTTAGTGTGAAGGGGATGGTATATGGGTCAGCACGTCCAAGTCTAAGGCCATGGTTCTCTGCCAGAAAACGGTGGATTGCCTCCTTCTTAGCATCATTATTTAATACTGTGGGACGAGTAAATGTTAAATTAGAAAGGTAAAAGTATCAGCAACTGTCTCTGGAGTCTCTGAAATAAGTTTTTAGTCCTTCGTGTTTTTCACTCTTTGAATAAACACCTGCTGGAGCTTCCCCAACCTCAGGATCCCACCACCAGGAGCCCAACACCAGGAGACCAACACCAGGAGCCCAACACCAGGAGACCAACACCAGGAGCCCAACACCAGGAGCAGCTACCCTGTAGCAGAACGGAACAACAGTGTGGTGGAAAATATCCACAAACAATTGTGACGATCAAGATTCTGAACTTGCATATTGTGATGTCCGCACCTGTCTGGCTCATCTTTCATGGTTTTCATGGCATCTTTTCATACAAACTGTCCTGCTTCCAGTTTGTACTGCTGGGCATCTCCCCTTTCTCTGGTCCTTTTGACCTGCCATCTCACTGCTGCCACCAAATGTCACACTTCCATCTGTAAGTGTGGTTGGTTTGACAAAAACTTATTATAGCTCAAAAGATAGTTGTCTGTAAACACTAACAAGCCAAGATGATATTTTGTGTGGGTTGGTGAATATATCGTGCTCCCCAAAAACAGAAACACCCACTGTTGCTAAAAGTTAGTCAAAACTGTTGGATGAAGAACAACTTTAAAGCCAGTTCAATGTGTTTTTTGGCCTTTTTGCCTTTGCCAGGCTCTATGTTGGACTGGCAAAATACACTGGTCTGGCAATAAAGTTGCGTGTCCTGTAAGTGCTGCTGGAGTTCTGATCTTGTCTCCCTGCTCTTCAGTATATGTAAGAGGCCAGGACCAAATATGAAGGGCTGTAACGTGAAATCAATGCAGATTCTGTAATCCAGTAATTCTTTGTGTAGGTGGAAAGAATGTCTGATTGTAAAAGACAAGCACAGACACACACTGACCTGACACTGAGAGAAGCAGTAAAACAGATAAGAAGACAGGGTGGAGATAATTTGAGACTTCACACTAAGTGGACAGCAGAGATAAATATTTAGAGGCAGCAGGAGGGAGAGGAGATAAAGAGGACAAGAGGGATGAAGAGGCAACAGTTTGTCTGTTATCCTCCACAGATAAACAGCGGAATCCTCCAGATGAGCGGCCATGCAGACGGCACATAGACACACATTTAGGCCATTGTCATATTGGAGAGGGGGTTTGGACAGAGTCGGCTAAGACAAGAAATAAGAAAAGGGGCGAGGGATGACATTGTTGAAATGTTCAGTGGCTGTGATTGCAACATGCCTGGGAATTTTTAGTTAAAGGATCACAATGAACGCAGACTGAAAGATGTGTCCTGGCTTCTGAAAAGCTGACACTGTGCACATTAAGAGCTATTTTACCTTGATAAATGTATGCGAACGATACATTATTTATAGAAGAATAATCTTCAGTCTCAGCCTTTGGGTTGTGTGCTATGAAAGGTGCTGATTAGGCTTTAACACCTGGCAGCTGAAAGCTTTTGTGATTAGTTTTGCTCTTAAAATAGTCCAATTAATTGAGGTACTTTGGCATATTAATCATAAAAAGGAGGGAACTGTACATAAACTAAAATTTACTGTATTTTCAAGGTTGCTTTTAACAGAATAATGTATTAACCTGTAATAATAAATGTACTTGATGATATTTATATCATTCATTTGGATCTTCTAATAACTGCTAGCTAACACTTACATAGATAAGTGTGGAGGTGGCTGGGAGGCGAGAACCCATGGAATACTTCTGACTACTGCATGATGCACTTTCTCCCATCACAATGAGCCACAGCAAAGCTTAGTTAACAGGTTAACACCTCCAGCACCGGTGAGAAGGACTTCTTTGCTCTAAAGCTTAAGGACCATGACACAGCAGGCTGATGGTCGGCGGTCAACAGGTGCAATGTCTTCTGTTGGATAAGTTGATTAAAGGAGCTCAACTTTGTTAACGTACACAGTAAGTCTGGATACTTTGAAGTTACTTGAAATTTTTGCCTTAAAAAAATAAGCAATGATTCAAGATTCAAACAACTTTATTGATTCCATAGGAAAATTGTGTTGCCTTTTTACAGCTTCTGTCCATGTGAAAAGTTGAAAAGAAAGGAAAAACCAAAGATACCAAGACAATAACTGAAATAAAAACAATACTATTTGATCATTCAGTCCCCCTTCTTTTTACAGAAGGGGGATGAGTTGAACAGTTTAATGGCCGCTGGGAGAAAGGATCTCCTGTGCTGTTCTGTGGAACACTTGACTGTGATCAGACTCTGGCTGAAAGTGCTCCTCTGTGCAGCCAGCACACAGTGGACTGGGTGGGAGGGATTGTCCTGTATATTGATGCTGCATTAACTGACCACTAACCAGTTTATTGTCCAGGTAGACACCCAGTTATTTGTACTCCAAAACTACTTCCACCCCTTATCTCTATATTGGAAAGAGGACTGAAAGGAGTCCTGGACGTCCTGAAGTTCACCACCAGTTCCTTTGTTTTGCTGATGTTGAGGTGGAGATGATTGTGCTCACACCAGCTAACAAATTTGTCCACCACGGTACTGGCACCAGGCATGATGTTTTCCATCCCACTGGCACCCTCTCTAGCTGCAGGCTCGGGTTGAAGATGTGCTGAAGGATGCCAGGTAGCTGTGGGGCACAGGCTTTCAGTACCCTGGGTCTGACTCCATCAGGACCTGCAGCCTTTGTGGGGTGAAGCTCTCTCCTCACCTGCTCTGCTGAGGTGGTCATTGCTGCCGAGAAAGGAGTGATGTTCGAGTCATGCAGGGCTGAGACGTGGGCACCTGTGGTAAAACTCCTTGGGGGGGTGGATATGAGGCACATCCATCTATTTCAAAAGGTGTTAAAATCATAAGCTCTATCCACACTCCCCCCGGTCCTCTGGCTGCTGGTCTTATATCCAGTTCATGCCAGTCTTAACTGCTCTGGTGTCCTTCTGTTGGAGCCTCTGTTCAGGCTTCCTCTCTTTGATTGTAATGTCTTTGGTGACACATGGCTTGTTGTTTGGGGCAGCGGACAGTTTTTGTTGGTGTACAGATAACGTGTTATGAAAACTTGGGTAAATTTAACTTGAAGGGTTACAACTGTTATTTTGACTCCAACACACTACATGTCAAGTTTAATCAACTTAAAATCTTTTATATCAATTTCTTCGCCCAATAATTTACAAACTTAAAGTTCAATCGTCAGTCAAAATACATTGTTTGTTTGTTTTTTTACATTTTCTAGAATAAGACTTTATAAGAATAAAGTCTTTACGGTGACATGAAGTTTTTCATGTTTGCTTTAAGAAAAGTCACAAAGACATCATCTGCAAATACTCTCAGATTGTCAGTTAACAGGACAGTCTCTGTTAGTAAGAACTGAATTCATTTTAATAATTTTATTATGTTATTATGAAGAAGAGCAATGGAATGAATGACGTCAGGACAACTCATGTGTATAAGGTGTGAAGTGGTTCGAGATGTTCAGCAAGATGTACGTGAACATTATGATCCCTTCACAGTAGTATAATAACATGGTAGTAACAAAACTGAACTTAATATTTTGAGTAGTAGTTACTGAAATTATTAAATTAGAGTGTCAGACCTGAAACCCAGTTCCCACTCACGCTGCAGCAGCTACAGTGGATCTTTAAACTAACTTCACTAACTGGGAATAATTTTATCATCACTCATCTTGAGTGACTTCAGTCCACGGGACCTGACACATGAGTCCCACACTTCATAAGGTACATTACAGCCATTTTTACAGTGGGTAGAAGAATCCTAAAAGCTGATTATTTCCTGAGCATCACACTGACAAATTGCTTTTCGCCACATAAATGTTCCAGGATTTTATAATACAATCTGAATCTAATTTATTTTCGCAGCATAAAATGCATCACCAATCAACACTTTCATGTTGGGACTCCCTCACATCGATGCAGGGACGGAGGAGGAGAGAGGAGCAGTCTGACAATGAAAGAGCACTTTTCATAATCCGTATACAGAATCTTTTTATGTGTTTAATGAGCATCTGTATAGAAGCACATTTATTACAGTAGCTCTGATTTAGCCTAAAACCTCAAAATAAAGCCTTCAGTCAGTGATGGGAACACACTCATATGAATCACTATCTGGGCAGTGTGTCCATTATGTGTGTGTTCACAAACATTTGCTCTGTATTTGGCCTGTTAGGCTGGTCCACCATGTTCAGATGGAGGTTGGAGCCTAGTTTGGGAATGTTTGTCTTTTAGTGGTGTTGAGCCAACAACAGCACAGGCAGGATCCCAGCGGTGTCACCATATACTGTACCAGTGATGTATATACTAACGTCACACAGCACTTCAGTCTCCACGTTGCAACCACATTGCTTCCACCTGCTTCTGTCTCTCTAGGGTTCAAATTCACCTTCATTTTCTTGGATGTTTGCTTTGCATGATGGACGTCACATTTACCTGCAATTTCTGAGGACTGACGTTTAGGCCGGCGCACACTTAATGACTGTACGGCTAAATGCGATTCAGCCGTGACGGCTGCTCAAACATAGTTGGTCCTGGTCAGAGCGAGTCGTTAAGTGTGTGCTGTGTAAAGATTCTAGTCTCTAGTCTTAAGACCCAGTCGCTGTCAGTCGTCTACCAATGACGTCCAAACAGAGGCAGAGCTACAGTAACTACAGCTTTACATGAACATAGTGTTGCTGTGTTTTTCGTTCTTTGCTCTTTTACACACAAACTGCTAAATTACAAAGTCAAAGTTCCTGTGACGCTGCCATATTTGCTTTGGCATTTGGGTTTTTTCTCCAGAACGGCCAGTTTTTCCCGACTCAGTCCTCAGGTGTGTGCTACTTTCAGACTGTCAGAGACCAGAAATCTGTGACAGTTGGTAGAAACTTTGACAGTCCTTAGGTGTGTCCCCCGCTTTAGGTGGTCCTCTTTGCATAGAAACAAGAAATTTGGACTTTTTCTTTTGGACAGATTCCAAAAAAAGCCTCCAACTCTTTCTTCAAAGCACTAAGGTTTTCCTCTGGTGGCAGGACCTAAAGCTAAAGTTACCTGATACTTAAACCCACAATCTCAGAACTTTGGAACTGTCTTTTTAGACCAAAGCCTTTCCGCACCTTTTTCCTGTACACTGAAGAAAAGGGCCAAAAGTCCTAAGAAAAAAGACTGAAACAGTCATCAATGATTTTTAATGTCCTCATGTTCATTTTGTCCATTTGTGGTTGTTTTTCATCTCTGTGGGTATTTTGTCTTGTTTTGGTTGTCATTTATGACCTCGTCCCATTTAGTGTCTGTTTTTTCATCGTTTTGTTTCTTTATGATCATTTTGTACTTTATAATTACCTTTTGAACAAAAAGGTAGGAGCTCCCTGACCTCTCACGGACCTAGAGCTGTCCCCCGTATGCCCTTTTAATAATTTATCCATGGACCCATTTGTCGGATCATTGTGTTAAACAGTGTGGACTCTGATATAATAAACGTAAAAATGAAATTTGCCAGTATGATCATTATCACCATGAGTTTGTTTGCTCTTTTAAAAATATTGTCGTCTTTCATATACAGTATATTGCATCAGTAACACATCAGTAAATTCCTGAGTGCACCACAGATTTAACGTAATGTGGGAAGATAAAATACCCAGAAAGACAAACTAATTTCCTCACACTCAGACACCATGAGTATTAATGCCTGACGACACATTTATATGACCGTGTTATCCACTGACAGTGACTCAGACTCACCGTCTCCATAGACAGCAGGTCCAAAATGACAGCAGATCAAAGTGAGCACTGAAGGATCAATGAGAGACAATGAAATGTCAAATTGTGTTTTTAAACTTATTCCACACAACACATTCAATTTGTAGACGGTGACAAACTTGACTCAGAAAAGAAATGTTTCCTCAGCTGAACCCTGAGGGAAATAATCCGCTGGCTGTGAATATATTTAAAAACCAGGTTTTATTTAGATACTTCTGGATTCAATCTGGGACTCTGGTGAAGAGGTAGAGCAGTTGTCAAACAGTTTTGGGGTCAGTGGTTTGATCCCCACCCCAGGAATGAGAAGCAATATTGTAAAGTGTTTTGGGGACAAATGAAGTAAAACAAATGCTGTATTAGTGTAAACTATTTAGTTAAGGAGAAAAGTTGTCATGGATCGATCTTCTTGTTCTTCCGCTCCCTTTAGGGGTCACAACATCACATAGTGCATTTCCATCTCGCTTTGTCCTCTGTGTCTTCTTCTGTTACACCAATCTTTCACATGTCCTCTTGCAAAGCGTCCACGAGCCTCCTCCTTGGCCTTCATCTCATCTTACTCTCTGGCAGCTCCATCCTCAGCCTTCTTTTCCACATGTACCCCACACCCCTTTTCTAAGTCTCGCTTCTCTTACTTGGCACTGTCCCTCTGATTTACTCATTCCTAACCCCGTCCATCCTGGTCCCTCCCAATGAAAACTGCAGCATCTTTAACTCTGCAACCTCACAACATTAAACTTTATCAGATCATATGAAGTCACAACACATTGGCTGTAATCTCTTGTTATCAGTGCCATGGATAGGGGCCAGTATCTATCTGCTCCACATGTTAGCAGGCTCAGTAGGTCATTATCAAACCACATAATGTGCTGCTATGTCGTTTTGTTTAGGCACAAAATATTTTGCTTATGTTCACGTTCAGAACCAAAGACTGTGAGGGTATCATTTACATCACCCACACCATCTTACATACTTACATCAGCAGCATCTCAGTAGGTGACCCACTGAACTGTGCATGATAACAACTGGTTATTATTCAGACACAATAACACTCACGCTGGCTGCATCGCATATTTGAACTATGAACAGGCAACAGCGATAGGACTGGTTTTTACCATAAATCCTGGATGTTTAACTTAAAACTTTAAAAAGCTTGTTCCTGCGGTTGACCCCAAATTATCTACTAGTTAATTTTGCTATAAACTCGAAGCACGATGATGTGTTTTACAGCACCTCACCTCCAAACTCCATTTAAATGTTAATTAATTCATGTACTACTGCAGAGCGTGCTGCATGACAGCTTCTGTGTTCAGGATAGAAATTGGCCTCTTTGAAGTGCGGGTGAAGTGGTTTGAACTGCAGGGAATCGCAACATCATTTTAATCAACATCTGAGCCTTAAATGTTTCTCAGAGAGGCGGAAAATGAGAAGTTGAGTGTTTCCCTGAGATCCCAGAGTCTTTAAAACTCACCAGAGTAGGTACAGTGAGTGGAAGGAGTCAAACTACGTTTCAGCCCCCTGACTCATTTTGAAAATAAAAAGGTCACTGGCTTGTTGGGACACACTCATTGCAGAGCTGTGATGCAGAAATCCTCCTTTTGAACTGTCTCTCTTATGTAACAACTATATGAACCTCGTGGACACATTTGTGGGTTTTGCAGAAATAAACTGCAAATAAACCCTCACTTCCCTGCAGGACCAACAATAGCTCACATCTGACACACATATGTTCGCCTCCGTCATACAACACATGTTGTGTTTAGTTCGGGTCCTGTTTTACATTTACAGAATTATTATTATTATTAGCATTACTATTATTTGTTTTTGCGCTCAATCCTCATTCACCTGCATCTTTGAGGTGAGACTTCCGACCGTTTCTATAAAGTAAGGCTGTGATTTGTAATCCGCTCGGCATCATAAACATGTTATAATTTATTTCTGTGAGATGATCTGAAAAATTGCAGCTGGCATAAGTTATGAGTCTTAAAGTTGAATCTGTCGTGTGCCTAGTCAAATTGCAGTTATACTGTAAAAAAAATCCTCTCAAGCTCTCAAGCTTCCCACATTCTCACTGATTATTAGAGCCGCTGTTTGGTTTGTCTATTGTGAGCTACTGTACAAACATGACGGCTGATATAAAAGAAAGACTTCCGAGTTCCGAGCCAAAGAGAATGTGGTGATTTTTATTTTCATGCGATTAAATGCAAATGAAAATGTGCTGACTCCTCTGAATTCCACACACTGCACCTTGAGAGGATGCTAGGTCTTTCTAACTCAGACTACCTTCATATGAACCTTTTAAAATACTTTTGCACAGAACAAAAACAGTGGATTTTGTTCCCGTGACCGGTATTGAAAGTGCATTAGGAAGCATCTCTTAATGGTTAGTATGAATCAGGTTTAATGGTTCGGTGAACTCTGACTCATTTGTTTCCTGTCTTATACCCGGAACGTACAAACTGTTTCTACTGTATTTTTCCTCAAACTAAACTACCTGGTGGCGGCTTCAGTCCTCTGTCCTCCTCTACCCTGGTGCATTCAGCTGCTGCCACGCATACACTACGTACATGAGGGGACAGGTGTAAGGAGAGAGTGTCCATAAGAACAGTTACCACAGTAGAGGATTCTGGCCATTCTACCCCAGTGGTGAGGACATATAGGCCAGTGAAGGTGGACGTTTACAGCTGACACTGTCCTTCAGGATGAGGTGATGCTGAAGAGGAGGTGGACTGTGTAACAGAAGCAGAGTGATATTCAAACAACTGTTCCTGCAATCGGATTGGATCGAGGGACGCTGGGAGAGCGGTTGTTGACCAGATGTGGTGATGAGAGAAAAGAATGAAAGACAATTAGCAGTGTGAGTAACAGGAAGTGATGGGGAAGAATTGTCACCAGAGACTGAGAGGAAACGATTACACTGAATCTGTCAAATTGAAATCCCAGTGCCTGAATTTTAAAGGCAGCAGGACTGCAGGACTCCTGTCTGTCCCCAGAGTTAATAAGAAGTCTGCTGACTGCAGGGCTAGAATAACCTTCCTGCTGACATCAGTCAGTCTGTAGAGTTTTTTAAATACAAAGGTAAAACTCATTTATATGCCTTTGCTTTCACTTGCAGCCTTATTATCTGATTATTTTAGGGTTTGTATGTGTCCATGTTGTTCTGCTGATGAGATTATTGTAATAGTCTGAAAATCACTGCATCTCTAATACTTTGCTCTGTCTCTCAAACATGAACCAGGCTGTGTGCCCTGGGACCTTTTTATGTCTCCTGGCTGTCACCACCTCATTCCAGATGGGTTGGATCTGGACATTCACCCCCTAAGAGTCTCAGCTTATTTTTGTCTCTTCCTTCTTCTGTGTTTGTCCCTTCTCCAGATGTGTAAATAAGTCTGTCCTCCTTCCAGGTCCTCATTTCATGGCGGAGGAGGTCATGTGGCAGCAGCTGGAAGTGTACGTTCGTCCTGATCTTATTCTGCTTGTTTTCCTCCTGTTCTCAGGAACAGTTTGGACTCAAAGATAAATTCAGTTCAATTCAATTCAACTTTATTTATATAGCGCCAATTCACAACAAAGTCATCTCAAGGCACTTTTCAGAATAAAGTCAAGATTATAAAGATGTATAGAGAAAACCCAACATTTCCCCCTTGAACAAGCCCTGGTTAACAGTGAAGAGGAAAAACTCCCTTTAACGAAAGAAACCTCCGGCAGAACCAGGCTCAGGGTGGACGACCATCTGCCTTGACCAGCTGGGGGGAGTGGAAAGTGGAGAGAGAAAAGAAAAGAGCAACAAAAGCAACAACTAACTGATTAAACTGATTAGGATGTTTCATTTTCTGATTCATTTGCAACATGTTGCCATATTATCAAAATTTGATGTGACTGTAGTGATTGAGCTTGTTCCTTAATGTTACTGAGCTGATATTTGTATGTGGTAAATTCCTGTTTTAATACACACAGTCTGCATCTTCGTGATATCTGTAGGTCCATGTCTTTTTTCGTCCTTACTTTCTGTCCACAGCAGAACCAAACTAAGTTTCCATTTTCTCTTTCTGTCATGTGCTGACTTATGTCCTGTCTACTCAACCCTGCCTCCTATAAGCTACATGTGATGATGTTTTTAAAGCGGTGGTTGTGACATTTTCTCTTTGCAGCCAGACCACAATCTTTCTCTAAACTTAACCCATTTCTGAGAATCCAAACACAAGCAGACAAGTTCAGTAATGCTGAAGACAGAACCTGGATGTTCTCCTGTGAGATCAGATCATTTGGCAGAAATATTTTGTATAAAACATATTTGTGTTTGGAGTACAGTTGTATAGATAACTTTCAGGTGACAGGGTCCTGACTTTGCCATAAAAAGGAAAAACACAACATACAGTGTTACTATGGAGATTTAATTTTTCATGAATGCTTTCAGCATTTTCCTGTTACAGGGTTTTTATTTTTGCGTCCTTCCTGATGCACCCCTCCCCACTTTGTGCCAGGCTTGGGACCAGCACTCAGAGTTCACTGGCTTCTACAAACTCCCTGGCTGTGGTTGATTTTTTTTCCACGAATGTTGACCTGAATTTTCAGTTTTCATGAATGTCTGTCTGCGCCTGATTTCATGCACCTGCATTCAGTAGTTATACAGCTCTGACAGACACCAAACTGGACCACTGACTCCTGTCCTGACAGGACACTAGTAGTTTTCCAATGAATAGGGAAAGAAAAAGCTGGCAATCAGTTTGGAGACTCCCTTGAGAGGAACTAAAATTATGTAAGGGATTAGTTCATCTCCATCTGCTGTCTCTATTTTGTTTGTAATCAACAATTCAATTCCACAATTGAGCTTTGAAGATTTTGACTGTGACTCAACAGGAAAGAAGACAAATCCTAGTTAAGTCCTTCTGCTTCTAAAACATGTAACAGTGCAGGACTTTGTTGGTTCGTGGAAACAGCAATAAAACAAAAAGTAGCTTCATCCATTTGGTGCCTTAATAAGAAGCTTTGTATCAGTTGATTATTAATCCATCGCGGTTTTACATTATGTACACAACTTATATAAAGAATGATGCCTGTAATTACAAAAATTGTGAAGCAAAGCAAAACAGATACCAATGGATAGACAGAGCCTTAAAATGCTCATCAAGGCCCTTTTTATAGTTCTTCCAGTTTCTAAGAATGGACAGAAGCTGAACTGTTTCCACTGCAGGAGCCCAGGGACCACAATTTGGCTAGAACTCCAAAAACTGCAGTACTTTATATTTCAGTCACTCTTCAAGCTTTGTGGCGGGTGCCAAGAAAGTCCATGGTCTCTGGGTTGGACTGTGGTAACAAGGTTCAGTGCTGCAAATGCTGCCTCAGCATATCCACAGTCATCAGGCCATCTAAAACTCTGTAAACCTTTTTCTGGTCTTTGATCTGCTTGAATCCTTCATCCCCGTACGACGAAAATATTAAAGTTTGTTCCTCAATGTCCTCACATTAACCTCAATCCAACGTTTTCTATGAAGTGGTTTCTCAGAGAGGCAGAAGAGTTCTACTGCGGATAATCGTCCATCCAAACAAAAGTGTTTGTTGTTTAAAACCTGCGGTTTGTATTTGTTCAGCACAAACACACTCTCAGTGGTTATGGATACTGCATTTTTTTCTCTGATTTAACATCAGAGTCTCGATTCTGTGGGTTCTGTTTTTTTTATTTTGACCAGAAAGGCACTAAAAACAAGCTTCCCTTTTTGGAAGTCACCCTGGTAAAAAAGATATTGTCAACAGTCGGCACAGATGGTGAGACCCAGGGAAAAACCACAAAAAGATGCAAAAACAACCATAAAGAATTTTTTTGTTTGTTTTGTTTTGCTGTGATTTGTGTCGGTCGTCCTGCTCACGGTGTGAATGCACCGATAACGCGCTTACTATAAATCAGCTCACTGAAATATCGCCGACTAGTTAACAACCGATAAATGCAGTTTGATAGAAAGAGGAAGTGGGTGGGATCCCCCGTTATCCACATTCACTCAGATCTAGTAAAGAGACATCAGGTAAAGATGGGTTGTTACTTTTCATCCTTCCAGGACGTCCAGGTCCTCACCTGTGCTCAAGAACTGGACCAAGATGAGAAACTAGAGGACTAAATCATCTTATGCTTATTTTCAGCCTGTGACAGATCTGATGAATATTTAACCTTTTCACCCAAAAAAAGAAAGAAAGAAAATCCTGGTTGTGAAAATTAAGATAATTCGTTCCCTCATAATAATAAAATGATTGAGGTTGTTAAATCACACTGGAATCAAACGTCAGTCTCCTGTCAGAAAGTCCTGTGTCATGTTGACCCATCCACCCACATGGCCTCCTTCCGATATGAATTCTACAGCCACCTCACCTTTTCCATGTCCACCCGATGCCCTTCCTGAAGTTTACTGTGGGTATTCAGAAATATATAGGAGAAAATACACACACACACACACACACACACACACACACAGACATCTACAACCATCATTGAGTATTTGCATTTAATTTAAACAGCCCTACAGTCTGGTAAAAATTAAGTTTTAAGTATGTGTGACTGTATGTAACAGTTAGATGTTGAGGTTTGGATTCACGTAATCAAGAAAGACAGGTCTTGAGTAACAGAGGATAAAAACAACTAATAAATCTAAAGTTTCATTTAGTCAGAAAATACACATTTTCAGTGGAGTTGCTCACAAAGGGGAATCGTAGGAGACAGGTGACCGCAGGTTGCCCAGGGTTGTTGTTGCCATGAGCGAGGTGCTGCCACATGTGGCCGACTGACTCATACCTGCTGGCTGCATGAGTCAGAGCGAGGAGGGGAGCAGGGGACGGCCATTGTTTGCCATGGAGATTGCAGTTTTGTGAGCCTTAGCAGTGTGCAGATCTGATCTTCAGCCCGGTTTTATGGCCAATATTCAGCTAAATTAAGCTTCTCCACCAATTTCTGACCTCTACAATAAAGTGTCCGATGACATTTCCGCAATGCCAGGAGGCAGAAGATGAGAAGTGCATGTTTGAATCTGCAGACTGACAGAGCCCCACACTTCTATGCAGTGCGTGTAAAGAAAACCAATGTATTTATTAAAGATCTGAAGTCTTCTAGTAGGTTATAATCTCTCCATTTGTGCTTATTCCTGTGTATTGAAGTACTAAGAGGGAACATGTTTCTGTGTTAGGGCTGAAGCTTTATGTTTCTATTATAAGGTATAAAGTGTGTGTGAGGGAAACAGAAATGTATATTAACAGCTGCTGCACCTGATCAATCACCGCTGAGGAAATGATGGCAGATATTATACATTTGCTAAACACAGTAACAACAGCCCCCCATGCTGAAAAGATCCTCAAATATTATACCGGCAGTTATTAGAGAATGATGAGGGTTATGGTGGGATGCTTTTGAATCACATCCCGCTTCTCAACGTGCAAGAGGATTCATGGGATTCTTCAATTACTGATTTCAATGGAGAATTGAAAGCATAAATAATAAGTAGCAATAACAAACCTCCCCACCCTGCATTTATTGGCTCCTGACTTACTGAATCAGGGGGAAATCAGGCCGAATGTGTTCGGTCTCTGCCTAACAGAAGAGCTCTAAGACTTTCCTGCTTGTCATTACAACTGAACAGTAAACCTACTTTAAATGTCCCTTTCATCTACTGCTTCATCAACCTGTTTGCTCGTCCTCTCCTTCCCACTCATATCCCCCTAAGTCCTCCTCTTTGATCTCGGTCCTCATCTTTCCCAGTGTCCTATGTGCACTGCAGCTTTGCTTTCTGAGCACAGTAGTAAGCTCATCTCCCTCAGCAGTGGGCAGTGCCCAGAGGGAATCTATGAGCGTGTCGGTTACTGTAAAAACGTGAAGGAGAGCAATTAACCTTTACTTATAGAAAGAGGCGAGTGCAGGCTTGGGAAATAATCCTCCAGGACACAAACATGAGACATGAGGTTGGCCAGTTCACAGCACACTGTGCACTGTCAGCCATCAGGCAGCAGGGTCAAGTCATTTTTGGTTTGCTTGGAGGAAATGTGAAATTATTTTGGAGCTGACTCATTAAATCTCATTAAGTGAACCTGAATTTGGTCGTTGATTCTAGTAATTCTGCCCCTATATCCTGTCACTATCCATCCACTTGCCTGTCCCCATACCTGTCCACACCTGTTCCGATCAGTAGCACCCCAAACCTTCAAATATATAGAACCAAGCACATAACAGCAGGGTGCAAGATTCTAGCATGCAGGGCATACAAGGAACCGAGTGGCTGGCACAGTGTCCAGAACCATCTGTGCCTAGTACAGACTGAACTCCCAAAGTCAAAATACGTAATGGCCAACCAAGTGGACGTAGTAGGGGTGGACAAAAAGAAGACGAGGGCCGCGGTGATAGAGGTAGTAATCCCTAGCGATAGCAACATCAGGAAGAAAGACCACAAGAAGCTCAAGAAATCCCAAGGGCGGAAAGAAGAGTTAGGAAAAATGTGGAAGGTGAAGGCACAAGTGGTCCCTGGTTTAACTGGAACACTGGGGGATGTGACACCCAAACTGGGAGATTGGCTTCAGCTGATTCCAGGGATGACACTGAGCCACATTCATTCAACCACTGCACACATTCCCATCCTCCATTGTCGACCTTCTCGTTCATAAACAGTCCTTTTCCTCATTCTCCCTCTGGCTTGTCTAGATGGTATCCAACGCTGCTCCATCTTCATCTACAATCAGAGAAATCAGGATCACTCGCTGAGGAAGTCAGACACCGTTCTGCAGAGCAGGATCACTGGAGTCTGAGTCTGCACCAAAATTTAGATCATGTTCTAAGACGGATTATGTTTGCTACATATTCTTGAGGTGAATTCTCTTCTAGCTGAATTCAGTTGTTGAATGTTGATGTTTATTGAAGTCTTTTGTCAAGTTGGCAGTGTGTTGTGGATCTTTGTCTTGCTGCATGATAAAGATTCTTTAAGTTTGGAGACAAAATCTTTCTCTACATGTCAGGGGTTGTATGAGAGTGTTTTCAATTTGTTTTGGAGAAGGTCAAAGAGAAATGCCAACTACACCTGCAGCCAGCCAAACAACATTTCTGAAACCAACTAAATGATTAGCAGACTTCTGGCAGGTGACAATGTTGCTGCACACTACTGTGGCTGCTTTCTATGAACTGTGCAGAACATAAAAGTTAAATTGATTCATGCACCTGCAGCAGGAGGAGTCCCATGTGTATCCCAGGTGACTGGGGTTGGGATTGAAGTGATGAGAAATAGGATGGAGGGATGAGGAGGAGAGTACTTCAAAGTCAGCATGAAGATGATTCATGGTAAACAGAAAATGAGACAGAGAGTGGAGACCAGTCCTTCCTGAGGAAGACATCAGTGAAGAGATGGGAAAACTGTTTGTGGGAGGATGTCTCTTCGGTTACTATCATCTTGAGGACCAATTAGAGTTTTATCAACGGCTTTCGGCTTGTCCTTCAGGGTCACCACAGTGGAACGTGTCCCGAACGCTGATTTGACATTTGGTTTTATGACGGATGCCCTTCCTGCTGCAACCCTCCTATTTTAATCCACGCTCGGATAAGGCTGCCCTTCACTGGATGTGGTCCCAGTCTGGTCCCAAACACTCTCTATTAATTTGTTGGTGGTGCTTCTTTACAAAGCGGTGTTGTCATATTATGGTATTGTTGGTTATGAATGTTTCATGTTTTTTAAGCCATAGCTTATTTTGGGTTCCCACTCTGGATCCATGTAACCAGTGAGCAGACAATACAATTTGTGCATAACTTCTCGTGATGCATTTTGGTTTTCTATATGTGAAAGGAATGAACCAAGGGACCAAAGGTAAAATGGAAGTTTAGAAACTGGACCACTGATTGTGATACCAAACTCCAAACCTTTATTCTTCGTCCATGTGATGCTAAACACAGCAGCACATCTCATTTCTGATCAGCCACAAAGTGCACATCACATCACTGATAGATTCTCTGCTCTGGCTTCACATAGCACTGGCAGAAATATTCACTTATAAAAGTGAGTGAGACTCGCTCTACTGACCAATGAGAGAGGAGAAACAATGTCTGCAGGGTTAGGACCTTTTTGCATTTTATTAATTGTACATGGTTTCTACAACCACCTGAAGGGCTCTGCAGAGCATGGTGGAGCATTAAGCATAAAACAGAGCTGTATCAGAGCAGGGATGGACAGCTGGACACTAACACGGGGGACTGACTTTGACACCAGTCTTAGTGACTATAAGTCTGATGATGAGGAATAATCTAGCAGCCACAGTAAATATGCACAAACTGCTATTTACATAGGAATTTGCTTAGGATAAAAGCACCAAGTGGACGTCCACACGCATCCACATCCAGGTGCTGGGTAACAATCTGCACAATAAAACCAGAATACAACAGTAAATTCTTTGTGTGTGGGACAGATTCCACATGTCAGATGTTACCCAATGAACAACCTCGTCAAACTGTAGCTACCAGTAAACTACAAGGTGTCTTTTATTGATAAGTGGCTGTTTTATTCTAAACCCTAACCCGTGAAAAAAACTCCCATTTGGAAGTTCAGGAGCCTGTTTTGAGCTTGGTTTTCCTTTATCTCCTCTCAAATATGTGCAAACATCTACAAAAGCGTGAAATAAAACGGGTTTTATCTCTGATCCTGCTGCAGAAGCTTTGACACCGGTGACAGAATTTCTCTGACTTTTGATAAAACAGGGTCATTTTTTTGGCCTTAATTGGCTCCATAAAGACCTGAAGAATCTATTGTACTATGCAAAATGTTTTATGGTAACTGCTGACATTTCATAATCGCTGTATATTAACTAAATTAGTACACACTGTGTCATTTTATGTACTGATAAAAACAAACACACAAACGCATCCTTTTTCCTGCAGTGTCAATTAAGTGTGCTTGCGGTGCCTGTCTCTGTCACTTAGCCTGGGTGACTCATATGTGCATATATGAGTCATAGATTCCTGCTGAACGCTGAGTCTCTGCAATTGCTGTAGAAATGAAGTGAGAAGCTGTTACAGAGGTTTCTTCACTCAAACATTCATCTTTTCTCTTCCAATCTTTGTCCCTGGAGGACTGAACCGGCGCACATTTGTGTCTCTGCGTTGTGTTTCTTTCTGTAGCTGCCTGTGAGCCACGTCCCCGAGTGACAGAAAATCAATCACAGGAACATGCAGACGCTTACATTGCTGCGGTTAGTTCAAACCAATGCAGACGCACCTCTGCAGGTCGGAGCTTTGCTTTCTGTCCACATGTTGAAAGGTGTTGCGAGTCAGTGCTTTAGCTTTAATGGTGCGAAGGCTTTTTTCCATTTTTACACTAACTGCTGCACAGTGTGGCTCAGAGGGAAGTAGAAAGACTGGGATTTAATCAAGGGCAAACTGTTGGCCTGTGTTTGCTGCAGAGCAAGGGAGAAAATGGGCTCCAGCTATTTGATTTCCAAGCCCTTCCTGTTCTCGGCTACAACACTTAGGAGAGCACATGGGGGGCAGGCTACGGTGAAGCTGCCGCACTCAGTTGGATGTTCTGAGCAAATGGGTCTGTGAGTGACCGGCCGGCTTATCAGGCCCGCGGCCCGGCCCTGATGCTCGGTTCCCCACGGCTCTGGGCCAGAGGCTGGGTGGCCACTTGAGTATCACTAATTTACATTTTGGGATATTATTCCAATTCTCGAAAACACTTTCTTAATAGTCTACATGCAAAGATCTTGTCTTGTGTTTGAACTGTGCCTGCTAGAAAGCGATGTTGATGTTGGTATCTATAGTCGGCCATTTCACCCTGCTACTCTAACCTAAAAGCAAGACTCTGAACCCCTAACAGCCCGTTCCCATCCCCAGCTGTGCAGTGCCAGTCCAAGCCCGGTAGAGATTGTGGAGGGTTGCGTCAGGAAGGGCATCCGGCGTAAAAAAAACTGTGCCAAATCAACATGCGTAAACCTGATCCGCTGTGGCGACACTGAACTCACGGGATAAACCGAAAGGAGCTAAGTGAACTCAGAGAAGGCTGAGTCAATCTGGATCTTCTCACCCTGATGAGCTCAGATTTGGAAAAGGACAAACCACCTAAAGCTGAAGCATCCGTGTGTTAGTACATGTTAATTCTCCTCTGTGATAAATTTGTACCTGCATCAGCCTGGGAGCAGTGTCACATCATCAGGGAGGTTCGTCCACCTGATTCCTCCGTATATGTTGGTGCTGATCAGCCCGTCGCCTCCTACAGCAGCTTCCTTTGTTCTCACACTGTTTAGTTTCCATTTGTCCCAGACGTCACTTACAGCTTTTAGCACTTAAAACCCAGAAACTCTCACAAATGTCATGATGCCATTCAGGTTTTACAGACTGTCCTCCTTAATTTCATACTTACTGTGTGAACTCTCAGAGCTCTTTTTAAACTGACTAAGCAGACACTTTGAGCATATTTGAGCGGATTATTAGGAAACACTGCTGTTAGAAACCTTCCAGCTGTAACTGCCATCTTGGTACTTGAAAGCTTCACTTGTTTAACTCCAGAGCACAGACATGAGCTTTTATCAGATACAATGATTGGATTTGATCGAAAATGGTCAGACACCCAGTCGCACAGTAACTGCTGTGACATTTCCAGCTCCCAGCAGGGGGTCAGTGATAAAACTGCAGCGTGCAAACAAAAATCTACGCATCGTCTCTAGAGCTTTGCATAAAATTAAAGGAAACTTTTCTTTTTACGTGTTTGGTCCCATCAGCGAAAACCAATTTCAAAATTCTTCACAATCTTCAAGAGATGTTCAGTGCTGCCCAACAGACAAACTGAAAAAGCATTTAAAATAAAAATGGCTGTAAATATTACAGCACTCATGAATCTTGGCCACAGATTCTATGAAAACGTTAAACTCTGAGGTGCAGTTACTGGCTTCACCTCAAACTGATGCAGAGGCTTAAAGTGAAAACTACGCTGTTTACGCTAATAAGTTATAAGTTATCTTTTTAAAAATTACCCCTCCAGAACTTCTGGGGGCACCGTGCTTCAAAATTCTTATTAAAACTGTTTGTATTTGATCATGACACGACACACAGTTACAGATTATACATGTTGTCTTCACATGCCAATAGCAGCAGAGATTAAACCTAAAATGTCAGAAGTAGCAAAACAAACTCAGATCACAGTTAGAATTTTGCTTCTGTAAACAGAGAAGAGTGGTAGATGTAACTGTAGGCTGCAGAGGAGGTCACGTCAATAAAGCTCACTGCTCCATCCAGTTCTTCTCTGCAGACGAATTCCAAGCAGAGCGGAAAAATGCAAACTTTACACAAGTTGTGTGTTTGTGAATCTGGCACATTTGCTGCAGGCTGGAGGGTGTTTCTCCCTCCAACGAAAGTCTGCACGATATTGCATTGACCTGTTCCAACGTCTGCATCCTGGGATTCCCCTGCTTTAAAGGGGCTCACCCAAAACTGGCAGCAGGAGGGGGGAGCCCAGGGCTTTGCCTTAGGTTGCTGCTTAAAGAGCTTGTACACTTTTTAATCAAAAAAACAGATCGACCCAAACAGCTCCTAACTTCACTGCTCTGCACTTTCCTTCTGTGTTAGAGTGTTTACTCTGTTCAACATCTAAGCCCCTTCCCAGAAAAATGACTCTCAAATTCAAACCAACAGCAAGACATGCAAGACACTTGCAAAATGGAAAATAGTCCCACTGGTGCTCTTTGTGATTTATTTATGTAGAAACAGTGAAATACATCTAAACCCGGAGAGAAGCACGCATGCAGCAAATATCTCAGGTGTGGGTGATGTAGGACCGTTGCATGGGTGGAAACTCACAGGCTAAATACCACAGGCTTCGTCTGCAGAGCGAGATAAGGGCAAACGATGCATCGCTGCCTCCCAGACTGCTTTTAGTTCTTTCAAGAGGCCCTACAAGCCTCAGGGCTGTCTTCTGTACTGCCTGTCATATTTCTAGGACAACACACTCACTCACAGGCTCTTTAAGTGCTTATATAAGACCACAAACACAAAAAGCTCACACATCTGCTGGTTTCTGGATTTGGGTTCCAGAAGTGCTGCTGGATTCTGAATTATAGGAAAAACAAACTGACATTGTTTTGGTGCATGTGTTGAATTTGTATCAGTGGGACTTTACAGCCAGTGCGACTCAGATGCACACATTGTTGCAGACATTATAAATCTTCTTCGACCTCTTCAGCAACTCTAGGCCATTTCTACTGAAGCTTGATTAACGCATTCTGTTCTACTCTTTGTGTGTCACATGCACCAGGATGGACACCTTTGTTCAGATATACGATAACGTATTGTGAAAACATCTGTGGTGTCACTATCAAACTGTTCTGCATCAAGGATAAGCAGTTTATCAGCCCTTAACACCAGCTTGGAGGGTTTTAGCACATTCCTCCTCACAGAACAGCTCCAGCTCAGGGATGTTGTTTGTCTGTATGCATGAACTGCCTGCTCCAGGCCTTTACAAAGCTATTGGATTTTAGGGGATTAAGGTCAGCTGTTCCAAAACATCACATTTCTTCAGCTTTAAAAGTTCTGTGGTAGAACCACTTGTTTGTTTGGGGTCATTGACTTGCTGCATGATCACCTTTCTGTTGAGTTCCAGTTCATAGATGATACTTTGTACAAGTAAATTCTACAGGAAAATTCATCCTTGTCCAGAGGCAACATAGGAGCTTCTGATCCTGATCCTGATCCTGATCCTGATCCTGATCCTGATCCATATCCTATGGATATGGATCCACGGACACCTTCTCTCATCATTTTCTGGTTTTCTGGGCAGTAATGTTATTTTTGGAGAGTAGTGGCTTCGTTCTTGTAGCTCTGACATGTTTGCCATAGTTGTTCAAAGATTCTCCTGACAGTGGACTCAGGAAGTTTGATATCAGCCAGTGAAAGAGACTCATTTACTGTCATAGACATTACCCTGGTTCCTTGTGACCTCCTCGGATTTTACTCATCTTGCTCCTGGTATGATCTTTGATGGTGGACCACTCCTGGACATGGTGACGGTGGTGTTCAGTCCAAAAGTGGACTAAACTCCAACCTCTAGATATTCTTTTGGAACGTTTTCTGTAGCCTGCTGAACATCAGTAAAACTAGACCGACACACTCACCAGCGGTCAAACCATGAACCGTCGATTGCTGCTAGCAGCAACATAACCACGTAGCAAATCTGGCACTATGTAGGACAGCGCCCCCAGCAGTTCTTGAGGTGTAAACACTGCACTGACCAATGTGGAAAGTGCAGTCTATCGTTTGCCTTCATTATTGTGTCCAGACCTTCATCCCAGGCAACTGCTGCTTGTTTGACCACTCAGTGATGAAGACAGAGAAAAAGCGTAAACCTCCAGCTGCAGTTGTGAGATGATGGAGCTCGCTGCATTATGGGATGTTTACACTGGAAAGGGTGGAAAAGACCCAAGCAAGTTCCCGGCTTTCATCGAGCTTCGGGCATAACCCTTCCTGGAGGACTGCAGATTTGTGCATGAGCACACACAGAGCTCAGGGTACGTTCAAAGCTTTAAAGCCCAACATAATGAAATACCTTTTTATTCCCTCCTGCTGCTCTGACAGAGCCAGGGAGGGAGCTGTCAATCAAACAAATGGTGAGAGAGAGTGTGTGTGAGCAATTAAGACCATCTGACAGTCACAATGCTCTGTGCACATAATGTAAGAAAATGTGTGTGTGTGTCTACAGAAACATTTGCTTGAGTCCGGTTGCGTTGATGTGGCATTTGGTTGCTATGGCAATAGTGACTCCTGACTGACATTGTCTATGATTGGCTGCTTGAAGCTGTCAGACACACAGGAAGTGGCAGTAATTGGCTGTGACATGAGAGCTGAGCGAGACAGGGTCAGACTCAGGTCTCAGTGACCAGCACCACAGTTACATTCTGGAGGTGTGTGTGTTTATCTTTTTGTGAAGACCAATCAGAGCTTTAGGATGACAGTCAGGACCAGGTTTAGGTTTGGAAACGTGCAATAGTCATGTCTGTCCTATGGAATGTTCAGGTCCAGATTTATTTATTTCTAATCACTGATCTGAGTCCTTCAATATTTAGTCCAATCGAATAAATATTCACCTAAAGTAACATTTTATCAAATCTTTACTGTCTTCTACTGGTTCAAAGATGAGAATCAGATTGCGATTCACTTTCTCTCAGCTCACATGAGGTTGTTGTTGGATTTTCTGTACTTTTAAGGTTTGTTTGTATCAGCTATTGGAAAATGTTTACTGGATGTGTTTTGTATAACTCAGTATGGATTAGTCAGTATTACTATTCCAAACATTCATTTCAAGTTAAATGTACTGTATCTCAAAGAACATGTTGGACCAACTAATGTGATATTTCATTCAACTTTGTATGTCTGATGAACTGGTGTTGATACCTGCGTTTCATATGTGCAGCATTTTAACACCAACACCAGTTATTGGAGATGGAGAAGTTAATGTCTCACTATTTGGTCTGAGACATGTAAAAGCAGAACGAAAACCCCGTGAAGGTTTGAGATGAAAACAGTTGGTATAATTCGGTAACATCTGCAGATATCACACAAGCTTCACTGTGGTTTCATTTTTCCTGAACACGTGAAACAGTCGTCGCACTGTTTTGTTTTTTTTTTTATATGAGAATCATCTCGTGTTTCGTGTGTTTTCACACTCAACATGTACTTTGGCTGATTTCCTAATCCACAGCCTCCACCAGCTCTGCAGCTGAATCCAAATCTGGAGCCATCTGGACCCATTTTGTTCTCCCTCCAGTTAGAATTCAGCTGAATACAGATGTGGAGGGTGGAGGACAAAGGAAAAGGTCTGGAAAGGCCAGGACTTGTGTTGGGCTGCCGATGATGCCATTTGATGTCAATCACAACCAGGCTTCTACAAACTGTTAACGTGGAACAAGCAAAGATTCATCCCTCCATGCTGGTGTGAGCTGCCAGATACTTTACAGTCAGTGAGCACAGGTTTTATTTCTGGTCTGGACTAAATATGGAATTTCTTTACATGCTGAACTTTTCCTTTAAAACACATGCAACGGTTCAGCTCATTACTGTAATAATAAGGTTAACAACACACTTTATTTCCAGTGCTTTAAATGTCAAAATCTACATAAAACAGAGCCAACAACAAGCACAATAAAATCAATATGATAAAATAAACTGATGAAAATGGCAGTTTTTCACATGAAATGTCTGACTCTGTTGTGCTGACTGCAGAAACACGCGGTGCGTTTGGCTAAATGTAACACGTGAGTCATTATACAGCTACTTTTCTTCTCCCCCTGCTATTATCGGAGAACTAGCCATTATCTGAATGTTTACTTTAAGTGCTCAATTTCAGAATTCAAACCAATTATTGTGAGAAAAGAAAAGGGGGAATGAAGCAAGAACGACAATGAACCGAGTGAGCAAGGAGAGAAAACCTGAAAGAAGCATTTTTTAAAAAATCATATTTCATAGTGGGAAGCAATAAAAGGTGGGGGGTGGAAGGAAGGAAGGAAATAAGGGGGAAAGGGAAGGAAGAATAGAGCAAGTGAGAAAAGTAAAGGAAACAAAGATAAAATGCTAAAAATGTTTCCTAAATCTTGAATGAACCTTTCTTTGTTTCTGTCAGAAATCATTTGAGTAAGAACCGGATGATTTGTGTCAGAGAGCGAGCAATGAACTCATCCTTTCAACTGCTCTGTTCCTCCATTCGGGGATATTTTTTCAGACCTCTGTGGGAAGAACAGACTGAGAGCGGATGTTAAAGGCAGACTGATGGAAACCTGAGTCAGATGATCCCGGAATTTAACAGGCTTTCAAAAGAAAACCATGCGTGGAGCTGCCTGGAAGTTCGTCTCCCCACTGGATTCAGCAGCACCGCTGAGCCGACATGAGACGGACCAGCAGACAGCAGAGTTAAACTGCGCTGCGATGAAAAGTGTCTGTGAACTGAAAATGTCCTTTTACCTGCAGCTTTTTTATTTCTCCTCTTCTGGCAGCTTTGTGATAACACTGAGGAGGAGTGAGCCTCCTGTCAGCCCCACACTCTGAAAAATCTAATAAAACTGTTTGATCTTTGAGCAGGAGCTCAGTCATTACTGAAATAATTAATAAGCCACTTCACTACCTGCTTCAGGTAAATGCTTTTGTAGCTTAATTTGATTCATGCTCACGTCTTGAACTGACACATTCTGATACGTTGAGACTTTTGGTTTCCTCATTTTCTTTACGTTTGAGTAGCACTTTTCCGTGTGACTGCTCAGCCTTTTGTGCTTCCTTGAGGAAATGAAAACCACTGTGTCCACCCAAAGAAATATTTCCAAAACTCTCCTGATTAAAGTCAACAACTAAAAATGACAAATAAAAAGTTTTTGTTATCATTTTTTATCATTATCATATATCATTGTCTTTCCTGCTTATCCACTGTAAATTATCTGCAGCACTTTAAATGACATTACTCTTTCCAAAAGGTGCTATGTAAATTTTGATTGATTGATATTTTTCATCGTTCCAGTGCGTGGGACGTTGACAGTAACGCAGTATTTGCAGTAGAATATGAAGTACCCGCAACCAAAAGAGTAGAATTGAGTCTATAATTTAGCTGCTGCTTCCTGTAGCACAGCACATGTGAGGGGGATATTCGGGTAACACCAATGTGTCACACTGCTGGATAATATGCAGTTTGAAATGAACAAGTCGGTGTGTTGACAACCAAAGAGTCGAGCTGGTCCACATTAGCTCACGTCCATGTCTTACCACACGTACAGAGTCTGGGGGATGATGAACTTGTATTGTTCCTTCTGCAGGTATTAGTGTACTTGTATTTGTACTAGAATTGATGCTCATTCATACTCAATTGTTCATCTCTGATGAACTTGTGTCACATCATTCCCAGCGTGTTTCAGGGAAAGTCGTCTTAATGGTGCAGCAGCAGCAGCATCACTGTACTGCCGCAAGATTCATACAGCAGCTGGATGTGTAGTGTAATATATTTCAGCATAAGAGGCCATGTGGGTGGAAGTCTGTGTTGCCTTCATTGTCCATTTCATTAGGGGGCTGTTAGTCGCTTTTAGACAGTCTGGGCCAAATCAGAGGGAAGAAACTTACTGAGCAAATAAAAGCTCGAATAAGGTCAGAGACGCTGCTTTATTAACAGTTAGTTTCCTCCTCAAAACCTTCCATACTTCCCAGAAACTGGTCTGTCTCCATGTGGCTGGCGGTCACATGTGTTTACGCACCCACGACTCATAAACTCCAGTAGCCATCCATCACACCGAGTGACATAAAGGAATGTTCACCAAGCTCTGTGATAAATGTTGACTGCAAGCTTTTTATTCCACGAGTGGAAAAGCCTCGTCCTGTTGGGCAGTTTTCCAACCTGAGATTCTGAAGCCACCACAGCTCAATTAAAGGTTTCCACAGGGGGTGAGGGGCCTTCAATGAGCAACTTATCTGCACTATACTGTCCCTGGACCCACCTGCACCACCTTTCATCCAGCCGGTTTTGTATGATGGTGAATGTCATTACTTAAGGAGGTGTAGGATGCAAAATAAAGCTCAAATGTCTTCGTTGTGGTTTGATTTGGCTATAAGTTAATTCCGTTGTCAAATAAGATGATAACTGAGATCCACGTCTGAGCAGGTTGTTCTAATTAACTTTCTGTTGCTCCATAAAAAGCAGGTGGTGGAAAAGCCAAATTGTACTCAGACGTGTTTACTGGATGTGCAGGAAGCAAAAAAAAAAATAGAATTAACACATATGTACATTTTCAATACCAAAGTAATTAATTGAAAATTGTCAGCATATCGATGGTGCGATTACAGCTGCTGCTAATTCGACATAGTTCATTTTCAATGGTATTAATTGTTTTAGGTCTTTATTAACCTGCTTGTCTCTGTCCTCCAGATAAAACTGATGTCCATCATATGATTTATTGTTGAGTGTAGATGCTCTCACAAGGAGAAAGTCATCATTAAAAACTACTTTAAACGTACATTCCCAACAGATTCAACCCAAGACAACTGCTGCTCAATGATCAGTTAGTCCAAGAAATAAATGTGAAGCATGATGAGCATAGAAAGTACTTACAGTTCTCTCCAAAATTAAAGATTTAAAAGAGTTCTCTTCAGTGCAGAACTCAGCAGGGGTCCAGCACACATATTTTTATTGTCTGAGCAGCCTGTGTGAGCATGTGGTCTACTTGGTTCAGCTCCATCTCTGAGCTCTGCTGAGACAAAGCTCCAAACATAGAATATCTTCGTCTTTTCTTTTTCCACATGCTGAGATACTGTATGCATGAGCCATTATTCTAAGCAATAAACGTTGGAAACGTAGCCTGCAGCGAGATGTGGAGCTGGGAGTTAGAATACAAATCAATTCGGACACAAAAGACTGTTTGTTTGTTGTTGCTGCAGGGAATCTGCTCGCAGCTGGAAATTCCACATCCACAATTTATTTACCGAACAATGCGAATCTAAAAATGAGGTGGTGTTAATTCAGTGGCTCCGAATCACAGAGGTGACTTCCCTTTTTATGCTTTAGCTTACAATGCTGATACAACCACACTAGAAATGGTGGATTAAACTGTTAAATCTCAATGATTTGAGACTTTCCTTGGGTTTGACATTTGTCCTATCCAGTCAAATTTCAGTAGCTACACGATGGATTGGGATTTGTGGTTCCCAGAGGATGGATTTTACTGTCTTAGGTGATCCTCATGTGCTTTAGTAAAACTAGAACTTCTTTGTTTCTCCACGAGAAGAGCAAAATAATCCACAGAGATGAGTGTTTAAGCCAAACCCCAACATTTGCCTAAACCTTACCATGTTCCTGTACTTTCCAAACTGAATCTACAAGGCCCCTAACGAATAAACTCAGCCAAAATGCCGTCTTTGCACACTTGAAATCCAGTGTCTTGCCTGTTTAGAACAAAAATTGTGTTACGCTTGCTGCCCCATTGCTGCCATTGTAAGAGATGACTGACACATTTTGATGCTTGTAATTACTTCAGATGCCTGCTGATGTAGGATGATGCCTTTCCGACACATTTCCTGTCCAAAAACCTTTTTAAGATGTCAAAGCAGAGCATAAGTAGTTAGACTTAATAGAATTACCAACAATGTCTTCACATGTCACTGACTGTAATCAGGGGCTCTGCAGAAACACCAGCAGCAGGAACAGTATCTTTAATGACTTATTTAAAATGCTTATTAAGATTCAGTGTTTTTAACACCAAACAGGTCAAATCTGAACACACAAGTGTAAAAGTCATTAACAATCACAGGAAATCCCTCAACCCCAGTCTCTGATACACTCCCACCATCAGTGTGGATGAGAATCCCAGCGTAAGAGTCACTGCTCATCACCTGACAGCTCAAAATCCAGCGTCAGTCACATTAATCCTGTTTGTCAGGCTGTTGGCAGAACTGTAATCAACTCCAGTCAGTTTGAGAGGGTCCTCGTCAGCTGCGGAAGCCAAACATGTCGCCGTTGATAAATTATCAATGCCTCAGCGGTGATTAGCCCAGACACTGTGGACAACGTTAGGTCCTACGGGGACCGGTCTCCTGCTGAGAGGCAACTCAACTGAAATGCACATGTACACACAGATTTAAGTGGAGATACATCAGTCTTTTGTCGGCCTGTGGCAGAGGGATTCTCATCATTTTCAACAACTCTTTTACGGCAAGGACTGTGTCCCAACGAGACTGTCCTCCCACCAAGCCTAAGCAGAGATCAGAAGATTGTTTCTTTTGTAGTTGTTCAGTGTCCTCTAACGCCATCACAAACAATGTCATCCTTGAAATACTCGTCTCATTCTTGAAGACATTTGCAAACATGTCTTCATTTTATTTTAAGGACATGTTGGTTCATGTTTGGCCCTGAGATCTTTGGTGACCTTTCCAGGATGTACCCCGCCTCTTGCTCTATGGCAGCTGTATTAGTGTCCAATCCCCCTGTGACCCTAAACGGGATAAGATAAGGTTACAGATAATAGAACCATTGCAAGACGAGTGTATGTCCTGTTCTAGACCTCGCACTCAATAAAACATTTTGCAGACAACAGAATCATTAAAGAAACAAACAGTTTTCTTAAAATAATGTGGACTCAGCTGAGCCTTTGTGTTTCCCCATTATCCAGTGTGAACTGATTCCTGCCATGCTTACCCATAACCTAACCCCCACCCCTCACCAAAGCAGCTCTATGGGAAACTTAATCTGACCAACACGCCGGGAATTGAGTGTTTTCGTGACTCTGTCTTCCACCCAGCAGCACTAAACACAAAGAGGATATTGTGTCAAACCCAGATTTTACCTAAATGCTTGTTTGATTGTCACTGGACTGTAAACAGGCCTCCATTCCACCCTGTGGTTTGGTTGGAAACCACCATATACCCAGTGAACTGCTCCTACACCACATGTGGTCTGTAATGACCTGCTGAATCCCCCCCCACCCCATCTTGGTTCAGACACAAGATTTTTTTTCTACAATTGAAAACTGCATCTTACTGCTTGGTGACATGTAACAGCTGCACTTTGTGAAACCGTGAAGTAGAAAGTCGCATCAAATCAATTCTTCTTTAATGAAATGTAAGGAAGTACTAAAGGCTGCTGGATCGAATCCCACCCCAGCAACCCTGGTACAGGTCCTGAACCCATATAAAATGGGGGGGTTGTGGCAGGAAGGGCACCGGGCATAATAACACGAACCAAATCAATCAATCAAGCTGAAAGCCATTGTAAGGAACAGTATCTTCATACCTCAACAGGCCCCTGCTTCCCGACGTGGTGGCACTATTTCAAAAACGAAAGTGCAAACACGATTATTTTTTCAGAGAAACATAATTACCAAATTATATTTCTTATAAACATGACAATATGTTGATGTGTAACGTAAACAGTGAGTTGCAAATACCTCAATACTGAACATATCATTACCAGACTTGTTTACCAAAACTTTCAATTTAGCATTAAAATATCCTCTTTCATTTTCTGCCAAAACACGATACTGCAGTACAGCTCTAGTGTTATTAAAGCACTTTGTGCTTTTGTAAGTGATTTTCTTGACTGAACCTAACCAGACGCCGGACTCAGGCTCCAATACTGGGACTGTGGTTGGACAGTCCTGTGCTTTGTACACCCATCACCTTCCCCAACCACCTCCTCGCAGCTCCCTTTACATTAATAAAAGGAAAGTTCCTATCATTTAATAATGATTGAGTTTGATACTGTTTGGTCGTTTTGATGGGACGAGGTTGGAGAGGGTCAGTGGGTGTTGATGTCCCCTTTCTTTAGTCTGCCTTCAAAGCTTTGCTCTGTCCAACCATCAAACGCCAGACCTGTTAGACAAAAGATCTGGGCAGCGATTTAAAGGTCTGACACCAGATTGTGTGGATACCTGTGTATCTTTAAAGCTGGGCTGTACCCATAGGGGACACTGACAGGGTAAAAATGTGAGTGGGACAAGTGAAAATGCAGCACTTGTCTCCTTCCAAAATAAAACCACTTTGGTGCCCAAACTGCTCCGGTGGATCTGCTCAGTGATCCTGCATCAGACACCATTACCTAGGGTTTGCTCAAGGGAGATTTGTTGGATTTTCTCCACATATGAGTATCGTCTTTCTTCATCGAGTCTGATGTGAATTGGCGCTTTATAAACAAAGATGAATTGAACTGAATTGGTTGGTCTGAGCAGCTTTGAGTGCGTAGATGTGATCTCAGTGAATCTACCCTGAAGAAATCAATCAGGTACCTCCACCTGTAGTAGTGAACTTTTTAGTCAATAATTTGCATGTTGAGTGTGAACTTGCAAACACTCCTGCTGTTCATATCAGCTTTTCATACAGAATAGCCAGTCAATTAAACGCAGCACAAACTTTTTTCTGCTTATTCAATTATCTCCTCTGGTGTCGCATCGTCCTCCTGTTCACTGAAAATTATTCAGAGCTCAGGAACAGTGAAACACCTGAGGGGAGTTAAGGCAATGAGCTGTCTGATAAAAGCATGGAAAGACCCCCAGGATGTTTAATAGATGAGACAGGTGAACATCTATTATCAATTACCCAATTTACCCTGCAGCAGTAAAACCCTGAGCCCCTTGTTTGCCTGTGTCTCCTGCTGCTAAAACGATGGTGCGTCAGTCGATTAACATGCTAGAACATGTAATTAGCAGCTCAGACAGGAGCCTTTTCGTTCTGCTCGGATTCGCTCTGCGTGCTGCATCAAAGGCTTCAGGACTTTGATAGTGTGGCGTCCTGATCCAGTCAGGCCCCATGTCCTCTGACAGGACTTAACTCACTCCGGTTACGTCTTTCTTTGAGCGTACACTCATACACACATTCCATCGTCCACCGACTGCAGGTCCAGGTGCCGAAGACACATCCAGGCACAGATGTTCCACATCTGTAGACGACACTTTTCCTGTTATGGACCCTCTTACCTACAGACTGTGGACTGGAGAGATTTTTGTTCGTGTTTTCTAACACTGTAAATGAAAAACTTGATTATTAAATGGCAGAATAAGAAAACATTCAGCTTTTATACATTTTCAGGTTCATAAGTTGGATTCAAACATCGGTTCACACAGATAAAACACTGCACATATTCTTTGTGATTTTGATTCGTCAGCAAAGATTTTGGTTGAAACAGGCCGATGTTACCACAGTGGCTTTAGACAGAATTCTGACATTCTTTTAACGTTTGACAGTATATAATGAAATGTGAGCCATGTGTCCTCACACAGCTCAGCTAAAGAGGGAACTTTCATCTCACCTCAGAAAGGGATCAACAAACGGCCGCTGCAGCCTCAACATGACCTATCAAGAAAAGTCCATTTATTATTCATACACCCATCACACACTTGTGTCCACAAACACGCTGCTCAGGGATTCTGTGTCAGGCCACAGCAGCTCAGGGGTCCAAAGACAAGAACTCAACCCTGTGATCTTTGGGTTTTCAAAATCTCTGCATTCCTGCTTAAATTACATTACTGTCTTTAACAATAACGTGACATGGAAACACAGCACACAGTAAAATACCTCTTCTGGTCCTTTTCCTCATTAATGATTATACATACATCTAAAGACTTTTTTTTTTGTTGACGTTCTTAAAAATGTCCCCATACTTATGCTGTATATGCTATATTTAAAAAAACAAATCTATGTTTGTGTGACTGCTCAAATTTAAATATATTTTAACTTTAATTTCAAAATATTCCAAATCTAATATCTTTTAACTTTATTCCTTTGATTATGATACATGTACGCTCTACATAGTCGGAATACAGTCCCTATATCCATTTAATTATTTTTTAGAATTTATTCTTATATGCTTTTTCACCTTTACCCTATAAATATTCAATTTTATTCAAAATACCTCATTTAAAAAGTAATTTACTGTCAAAATATTTAGTTTATTCTGAAAATGCCTTATTATGTATTGCTAAAATATTCAGACTGCATTGTGTAAATATTCTGACTTGTTTCTCTAAATATTACAAATTCATTTTGTATAAATTCCAATGGCATTTTCTAATTATTCAAATGTATTCAAATATGTTTATTATTTTTAAAATAGTCCAACTTTATTGCCAAAACATTTTGAGTTCATTCTAAAAATATCTGAAAGTATAATAATGCATTTCAGAAATATACTCTAAATATCGTTTGATTTACAAAACAATCCCATTTCATTTCTTACATATTTCAAATGTATTTTGAATTTATTCTCAAACTAGTTTGACTTTATTCTTTTAATAATCTGAGTTGATTCTCAAAATACAACCACCTTTTTGTAATATGGCTTTTTTATTTTAAACAAAAATCTGATTTCATTAAAAATTAACTGCAATGAAAATGCTGCTAAACAAACATCCCGTTCTGGTGTCAAACCTTCTGTCCCACAGGTCAGAGGTCGCGGACACAGTCCTGGAGCTCGTGGGCACCACACAACTTTGGATGTGGCCAGTTTCGAAGTGAATCCTCCCAGAGCACACGGCTGCAGGCACAACTCTAATCGTGTTGAAAGCAGCAAATCGGCTTCTTTCAGAGGGGGCTGCTGTGGGGGCGGCGGATGATTTGAAACGGCCTAATTTAGGAAGCAGCCACAGAGACTGACAGGACATTGAAGTCGTGGTGTACTGTGTGTGTCTTAATAAATAATTTACAGCCCAGACTCTGCTGATGATATGAGGAGCAAATCAGAGGAGATGGAGACAGACATAAATAGTGGAGCGCAGGGAAACAGAAGAACACGCAGACAGATACGAGCAGATACACAAAGACCAGCATCACTGGGGAAAAATGAGGCTTTGTGCTGAATGTAAACAACCACAGGAGGACAGTAATTACATTCTGCAGTGTTTTACTTTCACAGAGTGGCCCATTTTCTTTAAAGTGGTTACCACTGGTTACAGATGCATGTTTGAAGACGGTGGCTAAATGACTCGGTGGACATCACACTCACAAAGCTGTCAGCGAGGTTTTCATCAGCTCAGTGAAAGACTTTAATGTGTGGACAAAAGCACTTGTCCCTGTGTGATAAACAAACTCTGGCCTCACTCAACCTTCTCCAGACTAAACCTACAGCACAGCAGCTCGTAAGTTTGAAACAGCTCCACAACATGTCAACTTCTGAAAAATGTGTCGGTATTTAGGTACTGAAATCTGAATATTTACATTACAAAAACATGGAGAATAAACTTGAATATTTGTAGCAGAATAAATTGGACTCAATAAAGCCCCAAATTGCCATGATGAGTGTATGTAAACCTCCAACAGTAGATCTGAAATCATGGGCTTAGTGTTTTTCTGATTGTTCCACAGATTGTTTGTGTGAGCATGGATTCGTTGCATTTTCAAGAAATGCCTGAATTGTTTGTTCTGTGTCCTTCGTTTTCATTTAGCTGCTTTATGTTTCTGATAGAGGGACAACAGGTGAAAATTTGTCACAGATGCAGTCGTGTTAACAATGTGCCTTCCGCCTCCGTCCTTCTAAAAAATAAAATCAGAATGAAGATGAGGGACACATCTTTGAACGAGCCTGCTCAGGGTAAATCTGGTACAATCAGAGCTGGAAATAGCTGGAAATACCAGCTTCAGTCTATGTCCTAGTAACAGTAGCTGCACCTTGTTAAAACAGCAGCTCTCACCTTTCAAAATATAATCAGCTCGAGTAGCATCCAGGTAAATGCTCTTCACATGAGATGACTGCTGGAAAGCCTTTCTGATCGGCAATATTAAAATGTACATTATAATATATATATGTATTTACATACAATCTCACAGTACTTTTACTTTTAATACGCTACATTTTGAAGTGAGCTATACGTTTTTCCTGCACTGCATTTATCTGACAGCTACAAGAAACAAGATTTTGCAATAATAAACATTTAATAACGTTATAAAACACATTACACAACCTTCCATTGAGCCTTTTCTTCCAGACGCTCATATTGTTGGATATCTAGAGCTTTTTGTAGTTCCACTAAATAGACTTTCAATTTGATTATAGTATTTATAAACAGTTTAATATTTATATTTTTCTTTAGGATGATTCCTACTAGTTTTAATCAACAGTCTGTAAATATTTGGTATAACTCGATATTTAATGTAATGTAAACATTTGAAACATGATTTTGACCCCAAATGGAAAAAAGGAAATGTAAAAATAAACACTGGCGCCATCTAGCGTCAGGACGCGCACGTTACGCCGCGGACGTACGTTACGTTGGGGGGAAGCTCGCATGACGTCAGCTCGTCTGCCCCTGACGTCGTTGAAAGCTGCGGATCCCGTGTCGGCGAGGTCAGCAAACCATTGACTGAATTCCAGTTCTCCACAAGGTGGTGAGTTTAACTAGACCTTCCGCGGGAGATGATGCTTCTGTTTTACTTGTTTGTGCTTTAACGTTGAGCGCACGCTCGTAGACAGCAGCCAACGACACATGCACGAGCTAACTCGACTTGCTAATTCATGCACGCCCCCTGATAGCGTGCACGCCGAACTCTATTCGAAATCCGACCGTTTGACTCTCTTGTCCGTATGAAGCAAGAAGACGCTGATTGAAGATGTAAAACCGAACGCTTCCGTTTTTAAAGCCGCTTCGTGTTAATTCGGCACATGAGTGATGCACGTTGTAGGACGTTACTTCGAGGCTTAGGCGCTTTTTCTGCGCGCTTTACGGTTCAGTTACCCGAATGGACTTTTGACAGTGTCTTCCGGCAGGAAGTGTCCCGTCTGTTTACAGGGACACCGGGGACAGTGGTGCAGTGTGGAGCACGGTACTAAATGCTGCTGTTGGTTCACTCTCTACAGATCACACATGGCTCTCACACAAGTGTCCTCCAACAAGTGTGCCGGTGGCTTCCAGAAGGTTTTTGAACATGACAGGTGGGACGCATGAGTGTGCTGAAAGTCCAAAGCTTTCCGATGTCTCCGCACGCCTCCAGGACATAGTCATTTCTTTCTGTCTGTCTGTCTTCTCCGCAGCACCGAGCTGAAATGTAAGATGAAGTTTGCCGTGTACCTGCCTCCCAAGGCTGAGACGGACAAATGTCCCGTCCTGTACTGGCTCTCAGGTGAGTTTCCACCCTCAGAGCTCCACAAGCTGCGGACCAAAGAGTGAAGGAATTTCAGAAAGAAAAAGACAAAAGTTAAGTGTCCCTGACACAGTAAGTGTCCACTGTGCAAAGTAAGACCGTTTTAAAAAAGGCTCAGTGAAACAGCTGATCACTGTGGTTTCGATCATGCATCTGTTGCAGCTGAATAATCCACATTGCAGCATGAATGTGGGACTGAGTTCAAATAAACAAATGTGTGTGATGATAATGAAGGAACGTGACGCCCGGTGCAAAGTGCTTTTAAACATTTCTCAATACATCTGGAGCTCTGAGAGGAATATGAAACATCTGCATTTGGTGCAAACAGTGTTGTTGGTTCGGGAGCTTTCGTGAGATTTACTCACAGTTCACACAAAAATCGCTAAAGTCTTGTACTTTACAAAGGTTTATGGGATCGTGTGTGACAACTAAGATGTTACGTTTTTCATGAGTTTTGACTCCACCAGCGACTCACGATCAGCAGCTCCTCTGTTGCATGTTGTAGTTTTCAGTTGTCGCTCCTTGTCTCTGCAGGTCTGACGTGTACCGAGCAGAACTTTATCACCAAAGCCGGCAGTCAACTCGCTGCTGCAGAGCAGGGCATCATCATCGTGGCTCCAGACACCAGCCCCCGTATGAACACACACACACACACACACACACACACACACACACACACACACACACACACACACACACACACACACACACACACACACACAAACTCCTCCATGACTGCTTCACCTTCTTATGTAGATGAACACAGTGGATTTTGCAGGCTGGATTCTGTTTCACCCTCCGGATTTACTGTGTCATCATGTCTATAACCAAACAATAGATAAAGTGAAAGTCTGAGCATTTGTAGTTGTGTCGATTCTGCTTGTAACCCTGAAAAGCTCAAACTCAGACACTGTAGTGATTCTTTAAAGTACTTGATAAAACACATGACACATAGAAGAAGACCAGCACTTATTCATTAGTCCCTGACGATCAAATTCTGACCCTTCTGAACTGTAATGTGTTTTGTCTTAACCTGCTGGTGTTGCTCCTCATCAGTGCTACAGAGCCGAGAGATGAACCGGATAAACAATTAAAGACCTTTATCTTGCAGTAGATGAGCACAACACCCATATCCTCTGTAACTTTACACGACCAAACCATAATGGACAAAAACTAGACTATAACGTGTTTAGGTTATTTGACTCATTTGAGTTTCAGAAGTCTCATTTCCCCAGTTATTCTTTCATTCATACTGTATCAATAATTAAAGCTGATAAACTGAATATTTTTGAACCAGGACCTCCAGGTTTTGGATCATTGGCATTGCATTGGAGTTTGACGCAGTAAGACACAGCTGCAATGCGTTGGATACAAATTGAATCAACATTAACTATAGGACAGTACTAAGGTGTCAGGCTAGACTGTGTTGAACCGGGACCATCTCCCCTTTCCTGCACCAGGTGGCTGTGACATCGAGGGCGAGGATGAGAGCTGGGATTTTGGCACAGGGGCTGGTTTCTACGTGGACGCCACCCAGGACCCCTGGAAGACCAACTACCGCATGTACTCGTATGTCACTGAGGAGGTGCGTGGAATTCCTGCCACCTTTTTACCCTAAACAATTCAAACCTTTGAGCAAACCTGTGTTCTTAATGACCTCTGTGTCGCTCAGCTCCCCAAACTGATCAACACGAACTTCCCCACCGACCCAGACAGGATGTCCATCAGCGGTCACTCCATGGGCGGCCACGGGGCACTGATCTGTGCCCTGAAGAACCCTGGCAAATACAAGGTACATGTGTGTAATACCTCAGAGAAGATCAGAGAGAGCACAGCATCGTGTTTATGACTTCCTTCATCAATCAGTTGAATTCTAACATCCCCACTGATAATCAGCTTAAAGACGTTTGATCTGCGAGTTTACAGGACACATCTGCTTCTTAGATGATCGACTTAGATGGAAGAAAAAGCAAGTGGCCTTCATTTCTACTTGGGTGACGGAGGTGGTGGGGTTTTCTGCGTCACCATGTTGCGTTTAGTTCACCACCGTCGTAAGTGAAAGAACTGCAAGGCAGCAAAGAGAGAGGACGTCTGAGGAGACGCTTCATTTGACATGACATTAAAAGACATAATTAAGAATAAAAACTAAAATGATGCCAAGTTTTCTTGCACACGGTTTATCAGTAACAGCATGTTCTTACTTCTCAAAGCCACTAGATGCTGCTTCAGGACAACCTGAGATAGGGACTCTTTAGACAAAGTTGTGGGAATTTGCACAGTCACTTGTGGTGATGGAGACCTGCACGAGGAGCAGATTAGAGTTCAGTTGGATTATTTTATTTTGTTGCTCACATTTTAATTTAAATATTGCTGACAGCTGAGAACAAAAGGTCAAAACTTACTTTTATCCATAGAAAATGGGGCACTTTTGTCAGATTGTAGCTGACTGGTGTCAGCCCAGACGCATGGTCCACCTGTAAAGTGTCAAACCAGCTGCTGACATCACAAACACAACAGCTTCATGTTGAAATCTGCCTGTGTGTCTCCTGCAGGCTGTGTCTGCATTCGCGCCCATCTGTAACCCCATGCAGTGTCCCTGGGGACAGAAGGCCTTCTCTGGATACCTGGGCTCTGACAGGTCCACATGGGAGGTAAGAACATTGTGGTCCTGATGGTGGTGATGACTGGAATAACCGTGTCCTCCTCCTCCATATACTAGTCACTAATGTTGGACATTAATTGAGATCCTTCTTATCGAAGGTCATGCGGCTTTTCCTCTCCTCTTTCAGGCGTATGACGCCACCGTCCTGGCTGCCTCGTACTCCGGCCCTCCGCTGGACATCCTCATTGATCAGGGACGCGATGACCAGTTTCTGTCTGCCAGCCAGCTGCTGCCAGACAACCTGATCGCCGTCTGCTCCGAGAAGAAAATCCCTGTTGTTTTCAGGCTGCAGCCGGTTAGTTCCTTTGGACTTTCCAAAGTAAAAGCCCGGTTTCTTCACAGTAAGATGGGGGGAGTCTGGGCACCTATCATCATATTTGTAGCTAAAAAAAATCTGGTCAAACTGGACAGTTTTAAGTGTCCTAAACTGTTCTGATGTTAGAAGTTATGATGGGAGTCAGTACCCACGGTCCTTGTTCTGCCTGTTCATGTTTGTATCTAAAACAAATAAGTTATAAATAAGTTGTAACCAAGGCGCCCTGGTGGCTCAGCGGTAGAGCATTGGGTTGGGACGCAGAATGCAGTGGGTTTGAATCCAGCCCCACCAGGTGCGGGCTCGCTCAGCCACCAAGGACAGCTCCGGTGCTTGTCCCCGTCCCAGGCATCTCATGCCAAATCAACGTGCGGAACACGTTCCGCTGTGGCGCCTGCTGAAGGGTCCAAAGCCCAAAGCTGTTAATATTTGAACCTGAGTTAATCAAAGCAAGTGGCATCTTCTAAAACCTTAAAAAAAAAACTAAAAATGTTTAACTACAGTCTTGAACTGCTGTTCACTGATCTGAACACGAGGCTCCAACAGTCACTAAGGTTTTCAATATGAAGTCCCTCTTTGGTTTTAAGTTGGGGAATAGTATTGAATAGTATTAGTATTCAGTAGTATTGAAACGAAACCAAGGTTTGACAAATTCCAGCTGAGCTCAATGTAAATGAGCACAGAACCTGCAAAATATTCTGATCAAACGTGAAAATCTCCAGACGTGCACTGGCGTTCACACAGAGCCTTTGTACTAAGGTTCAAGCTTTTAAAGTGTCGGGATGCTTTTATTTGAGATTCAGGTTTCACTTTTTATAAGAGCTGTGCTGCTGTTTGTTGGATTTTTACAGACCAAACCATTTATCTTTGGGTTTGCTCTTGCAGGGCTACGACCACAGCTACTTCTTCATCTACTCCTTCATCAACGACCACATCAAGCACCACGCCAAGTACTTGAATGCCTGAACCCGTCCATCCAGCTGCAATCAAGCTTTTCTGACCTGCTGCAGGAGTCAGTTGTTATAAAGTGACATTTCAACCCAGTTTGAGGCCTTTGTGTCTTCAGTCCAAACAGCACTTACAGGATAATTTGGGTCATTTTCTAAGTTCAGCCTGTTTTTAACTATGACCTGACAGACACTGAAACACACACTGCATTTTCTGTATTCACTGTAAACATTTGTCAGTCAGGATCCTGGATTGGCTGTTTCTTCAGTGTGTGTGTGTCACATCTTCACACAAGAGCTCTTTTATTTGTGGTACAGATGAAATGACCAGTCCAGGCTCCTGGAAATGCACTTGATCTTTATGGTCATAGATAAAAACAGGATTAATTTAGAAAATTCAAGAGTCAAAATGTCCAGACCCACAGTAAAGCTACAGGATTTGTTGCTGTGACTCGAGAACCATTTTATGGATTTGGTAGATTAGTCTGTTGGTGCGCGAAGCAGTTTAAAAACGGCAGTACTTCCAGAATAAAAGCTCCAGTTTGATTTTGGTGTTTTGTTCTTTTTGAAGTTTGTCTTCCTCAGTAAAAACAAAAGCAGGTTCTGAAAAAAGGTTTAATTCAAAATTATATTTAAAGCCAACATTAACCATCTGACTTAAAGAGCGTCGGTGCACAGCCATTTTCAGATCTCTCCAGAGATGTTCAGTCAGGTTCAGGTCTGGATTCTGGCTGGGCCACTCAAGGACACTCACAGAGTTGTTCTGTAGCCCCACCTGTTGTGTGTGTGCTTAGGGTCGTTGTCCAGAGCGCTCTGGAGGTTTTCATCAAGTACATACATTGCTGCATTCATCTTTCCCTCCATCCTGACTAGTCTCCCAGTTCATGCTGCCTAAAAACATCCCCACAGCATGATGCTGCCACCACCATGCTTTACTGTAGGGATGGTATTAACTAGGTTGTTTCTCATGGTCTGAGAGTCCTTCATGCAGGCTGTCATGTGCCTTTTACTGAGGTGGTTGTTCTTCTGGAAGGTTCTCCTGCTGGAGCTCTTTCAGAGTGACCATTGGGTTCTTGGTCACCTCCCTGACTCTCTATTGCTCAGTTTGGTCGGCCCGCTCTAGGAAGAGTCCTGGTGGTTCCAAATTTCTTCCATTTACAGATGATGGAGGCCACTGTGATTATTGGGACCTTCAATGCTGTAGAAATGTTTCTGTACCCTCGTTAAGTTATGTGCTTTGATACAATCCTGTCCCTGAGGTCTACAGACAATTCCTTGGACTTTATGTCTTGGTTTATGCTCTGACATGCACTGCTAACTGTGGGACCTTATATAGACAGGTGTGTGCTTTTCCAAATCATGTCCAATCGACTGAATGTCCCACAGGTGGACTCCAATCAAGTTGTAGAAACAAGGATGATCAGTGGAAACAGGATGAACCAGAGCTCAATTTTGTGTGTCGAGAGATAGAGAGAGATATCCATCTATCCATCTATCTAGCTTGTTCGATATATCTATATCTATCTAACTTCTTTCACATTGTCATTATGGCAGATTGTTTGTAGAATTTTGAGGAAAATAATGAATTGAATCCATTTAGGCTGTAACATAACAAAATGTGGAAAAAGTGAATTCTTTCTGGATGCACTGTAGTTGTAAGCAAGATCTCTTCCAGTTTGTGTCCTTGGCTTAATGCTCCAACTACGCTCAGTGTCCACTTTATTAGGTACATTAATACAATACAATGTCTTCTTCTTTTCCTTTCGGCTGCTCCCTTTCAGGGGTCGCCACAGCGAATCATGTGCCTCCATCTAACTCTATCCTCTGCATCCTCTTCACTCACACCAACTAACTTCATGTCCTCCCTCACTACATCCATAAATCTCCTCTTTGGTCTTCCTCTAGACCTCCTGCCTGGCAGCTCCAACCTCAGCATCCTTCTACCGATATATTCACAGTTTCTCCTCTGAACGTGTCCAAACCACCTCAATCTGGCCTCTCTGACTTTATCTCCAAAACATCTAACATGAGCTGTCCCTCTGATGTACTCATTCCTGATCCTGTCCATCCTCGTCACTCCCAAAGAGAACCTCAACATCTTAAGCTCTGCTACCTCCAGCTCTGCCTCCTGTCTTTTCTTCAGTGCCACTGTCTCTAAGCCGAACAACATTGCTGGTCTCACCACCGTCTTGAACACCTTTCCTTTCATTCTCGCTGATACTCTTTTATCACACAACACACCTGACACTTTTCTCCACCCGTTCCAACCTGCCTGCACTCGCCTCTTCACCTCTTTTCCACACTCACCGTTGCTCTGAACCGTTGACCCTAAGTACTTAAAGTCCTGCACCTTCTTCACCTCTGCTCCTGTAACCTCACCATTCCACCTGGGTCCTCTCATTGACACACATGTATTCTGTCTTGCTGCGGCTAAGCTTCATTCCTCTGTTTTCCAGAGCAGACCTCCACCTCTCTAGATTTTCCTCCACCTGCTCCCTGCTCTCACTACAAATAACAATGTCATCTGCAAACATCATAGTCCAGGAGATTCTTGTCTAACCTCATCTGTCAGTCTGTCCATCACCAGAGCAAACAAGAAGGGGCTCAAAGCCGATCCTTGATGCAGACCCACCTCCACCTTGAACTCCTCTGTCACACCTACAGCACACCTCACCACTGTCTTACAGCTCTCATACATGTCCTGCACCACTCTAACATACTTCTCTGCCACTCCAGACGTCCTCATACAATACCACAGCTCCTCTCTCGGCACCCTGTCATACGCTTTTCTAAATCTACGAAGACACAATGCAACTCCCTATGACCCTCTCTGTACTTCTCCATCAGCGTCCTCAAAGCAAATACTGCATCTGTTGTACTCTTTCTAGGCATGAAACCATATTGCTGCTCACAAATGTTCACCTCTGCCCTTAGCCTAGCTTCCACTACTCTTTCCCACAACTTCATTGTGTGACTCATCAGCTTTATTCCTCTGTAGTTGCCACAGCTCTGCACATCTCCCTTGTTCTTAAAAATTGGTACCAGTACACTTTTCCTCCAGTCCTCTGGCATCCTCTCACTCTCAAGATCTTGTTAAACAAACTAGTCAAAAACTCTACTGCCACCTCTCCTAGACACTTCCATACCTCCACAGGTATGTCATCAGGACCAACTGCCTTTCCGCTCTTCATCCTCTTCAATGTCCTCCTCACTTCACTCTTACTAATCTTTGCTACTTCCTGCTCCACACCAGTCACCTCTTCTACTCTTCGTTCCTTTCATTTTCCTCGTTCATCAACTCTTCAAAGTTCTCCTTCCATCTTTCCATCACACTCCTGGCACCTGTCAATACATTTCCATCCTTATCTTTAATCACCCTAACCTGCTGCACATCCTTTCCATCTCTATCTCTTTGTCTGGCCAACCTGTACAAATCCACCTCTCCTCTTTAGTGTCCAACCTAGCATACAAGTCCTCATATGCTCTTTGTTTGGCCTTTGCCACCTCTATCTTCACCTTACGCTGTATCTCCTGTACTCCTGTCTACTCTCTTCAGTCCTCTCAGTGTCCCACTTCTTCTTAGCTAACCTCTTTCTCTGTATACACTCCTGAACTTCCTCGTTCCACCACCAAGTCTCCTTGTCCGCTTTCCTTTTCCAGATGACACACCGAGTACCCTCCTACCTGTCTCCTGATCAAATTAGCTGTAGTAGTCCAGTCATCTGGAAGCACCTCCAAACCACCCAGAGTCTGTCTCAGCTCCTCTCTGAAAACTAAACGACATTCTTCCTTTTTCAACTTCCACCACTTTGTCCTCTGCTCTGCCTTAGTCCTCCTTATCTTCCTCACCACCAGTATCATTTACACACCACCATCCTGTGTTGTCTGGCTACACTCTCCCCTACCAATGCTTTACAGTCACTGATCTCTTTCAGATTACAACGTCTACACAAGATGTAGTCTACCTGAGTGCTTCTCCCTCCGCTCTTGTACGTCACCCTATGTTCCTGCCTCTTCTGGAAGAAAGTGTTTACTACAGCCATTTCCATCCTCTTTGCAAAGTCAACCAC
The DNA here is from genome assembly GCA_020496755.1 of Channa maculata. Classification (NCBI taxonomy): domain Eukaryota; kingdom Metazoa; phylum Chordata; class Actinopteri; order Anabantiformes; family Channidae; genus Channa; species Channa maculata. The sequence continues at coordinate 25,407,229 of CM035609.1, read as the reverse complement.
CATCTGACCTTCTGCTCCTGTCCTGAACACCAAACCTGCCCATAACTGTCTCATCACCTCTGTTCCCTTCACCTACATGCCCATTGAAATCTGCACCAATGACAACTCTCTCACCTCTGGGGATGCTCTGCATCACTTCATCTAACTCACTCCAGAATTTCTCCTTCTCTTCTAACTCACATCCTACCTGTGGGGCATAACCACTCACAACATTGAACATCACCCTTCAACTTCCAGCTTCAGACTCATCAACCTGTCTGATACTCTTTTCACCTCTAGAACATTCCTCACAAAATCCTCTTTCAATATAACTCCTACTCCATTTCTCTTCCTATCTGACCCATGGTAAAACAACTTAAACCCTGCTCCTAAGCTTCTAGCCTTGCTACCTTTCCACCTGGTCTCCTGGACACACAGTATGTCCACCTTCCTTCTCTGCATCATGTCGATCAACTCCTAGCCTTCCCTGTCATAGTACCAACATTCAAAGTCCCTACTGTCAGTCCTACATTCTTAGCTTTTCTCTTCTCTCTGCCTACGAACACACCTTCCTCCTCTTCTTCTTCGTCTTCACCAACAGTAGTCCAATTTCCACCGGTACCCTGTAGGTCAACAGCACCGGTGGCGGTCGTTGTTAACCCGGGCCCCGACCGATCCGGTATAATACAATACAATGTAAAGTACAAAATATTACTTTCTGCCTGTTTTACAGCTCTGCTCATTTTCTAAGGGCCACAAAGCAGCTTAACTCTGTAACATTGGCTTCACTAATATAATGTGTAATATGTAATTAAGGTTTCAGAAAAACACTGACGTATTTGCGTCACTAGGTCCTGTCAGCAGTGGTAGGTTGAGGGAGGAAATTTAATTAGTTATTAAATAGAGATGTAGCCATTGTCATTTTGTAGTTGCAGTAAATGAGATATTTATTTAAAGTAACATGTATTTTCATGTGATTGAGCTCACCTCATGCTTACCTGGCTTTTCAGCTTGCTGTGAGGCTGTTTTTTGCTCTTTAGGTTTTGCCTCCGTTTAGTATTTGGTTACTAAATACCACCTTTTTTTGCACTGATCTGCTTCTTCAACATCCCGTTTTGTGTTTTCCATCACCTCCCATGTAAAATGGGGGACGGACCGACACAGAGTAAACAGGTCAAGAATCCACAGTTAAAGAGCAAATGAGAAGAATCAAAGTGCAGTCTGATTTTTATTTTATTTTTTTTTTAATTATTGTGTCCCAATTTTTATTTCAATATTGTATCAGGTCAGTTATTTTGGTTGAACATCCTCAGATTTGTGCATTTTTCACTCTGTCGGTGCAGTGATGGAAACCAAAGGTGTTTGACAGATGAGGTCTTTACTGATGTAGCAATGAGAAATACACCCCAGTATTTACAGTATACACAGCAGTTAAGGCGACATTAAAACAAATTACACAAAGAGTTACAAAAGGGTATGTTACATCAAAATCCCAACAACAAAAATACATTTCCTCCCAGTCAGAAAAGTACAAAAAAGTGAGTACAGGCTGTTTCTTAACAATATATACTGTGTATGTACAAAAAGAATTACAACACTGCTTAACAATCAGCAGGCTTTGAAACGCACATTTACACAATTTACACCAGCGTCACATTTGTCAAACTCTTCTTTGAGATCAAGAGTTTCTCAGTTGATAGAACAAAGATGGGATTAAAGTGCAGATTCTGTCGGGGAAGCAGCAACTGTGGTTTTATTGCTTTTCTCAGAAACACTGACCATGTGACGTGCAAACAACTGTGGATATGAGTCAGATCTATGAAGCATGTTGAAATGCTGATGCAGAATATGAACTTCGTCTAACTCCACACAGTCGGCGTCATATTTATCCTGTTAGTTTCGCTGTATGATCACGAACAGGAGCAAAATAATCACAGATATTAATAACGTTTGTGTTCTCTGCTGTTGCCCGTAGTGTCCAAACAGATGATTATAAACTGGTTATAAAGGCTTCAGGCTGCTGATGGGAGTGTTTTAAGGTGGAACATACAGTACATAACTTGACACACATCACTGCTTTATTTTAACACACCAACAGGAAATTTGTGCGATAAATAATATGTACACGAGCTATAGTACATTTAAATAAAATCCTTTATCGCAAGAGACAATAGGGCTGTGTGGGTTGTTCTGTGTGTCAAATCCGTCCAGTGGAAGCATTATTTCATTTTAATTTAACTGCAAAATAAAAGTGGCTCAGTCTTTGGACATCAGACAAAATAAAAATGCTCTGCTGGTCCAAGAGTGCTACACATTAGTAAAAGCACAACATGAACATGGACCTGTGAGGATTTGGGTTTTAAAGGGGCAGAAAGTAAACGTGACAAAAGCTAAATCGCTGACTCTGCTCATGTGGGTCAGACTGTAAAACTTATTTACATTGAACAAATCCGTTAAAGGGGCAGATCATGTTTTTTTCAGGTCTGTCCTAAAGCCATATTTATGTGCTCATAGCTGTAAGTGGTGTGTTCTCAGCTGCTTTCCACAGTTAGTTGTTATCTGTAAAGGTTCTCTGTCCTCCAGCTGTGGTTATGTGGAAGTTAACTCATATCAACTGGACTTGATGATTCAGCTTCCAGATCACATAGCATTTTTTTTCCTATAAATGAATTCTTTTCTAATACGGAGGCCGACTTCTATGGGAGGACAAATCACTGTAAAAATGCGTTTGCATTACGTAACGTATCTGTGCCATTATTTTGAAATTTAGGGTGAAAGGTCACAGATGGATTCGATGTTCAGCTCCTGTTAGCAGGTATGGAGAGGACACTGTGGACTTTCCTCCGTTGGTAAATGAAGCATCTTCAGCGTTTCCTATAGAATATGATCGTACCTGCAGTGGCGGCCGACCAGGCAGTGAATCTGTAAATTGCACAAATATTGACGGTATGTCTTTGTTTGTATTTCTATATTAACAGGCCTTTGAACACATTACTGTCCAACAGCTACCTGCTTCACATAAACTACTAAACACTGCTCTACTTAATCGATCTCATCATACATATACTTAGGTGGAAACACTGAACTTTGCACATACAAATCATTTCTGCTTTTTATGTGCATTTCTTTTAGCCATTTTGCCTCCGGCGTCATCTTGGGGGGCCCGGTGGGCTCAGGGGTAGAGCATTGGGTTGGGATGGAGAAGGCCACAGGCTAGAATCCCACCCCACCAGGTCCCGCCCAGCCACTGAGGACCACCTTGCTGCCGGGTTGCGACAGGAAGGACACCCAGCGTAACAACACATGTCCCCCTGTGCTGGGGCGTCCCCTGAAGGGACAAGCCTTGGATTTCATCTGATAAAGTAAAATAACAACTGTTGGGTATATCAGCTACTTCCATGCTGCATTTTGCAGTAAAAGCACACAGGTCAGATTTCTTTATCTTTGACGTGCTGTATTTTCTGAGTTTAAATGATAACTGCTGTGTTACAATCAGGACCGTCTTATATTTGGGACAGTACTGTCCAGCACCCTGAACTATATACAAGCACTGATGAAATCTGAAATAAATACCTGAAACTTTAACCACATAATTTCAAAAACATAAAATTACAAATCTTGTACTGGAGGACAGAAGCAAATATGTTAGAGGACTGTAAACCACATCAACATTTTAAATCCTATATTACACAATGTGAAATCATATGGAAACACTTTGTGTTCTGAAGCCGTTTAAATCACTGACTCTGCAGCTTAAAGAATAAAAACTAAGGAGTAAATAAGACTGAGAGAAGCTGCTGTTGTTGTACAGATGAAGATTATCTGTGTTGCTGAAAGTCAACGATTCCTTACTGCCCCTCTAAAGTCCTGTTCCTGTCAGGTCTGCACTGCCACATCGTCACGCACACACGCAGACACACACAAACTAAAGCGGCGGATAAATCACTTCAACACACAATTTTTACTTTGATTTTATCGTTTTTGAGTTTTGCAAACTCGGGTTGTGAGGTTTTTTGGAGTCCGGTTGCATGAGATCCCTCCTCATCCTCACATACACAAATCTGGTATTTATCAAGTTCCTCCCTGATTTAGACTTTTGCTGCTTTGTTCCTTTGGATAAAACCCATCTGGCAAATGACTAAATATAAATGTATTTTTTCTTACTTTACTACATTAAGCTGGAAGCTTTAGCTACTTTTCATGTGTGAGAATCTGATAAAAAACAAACTTTAACTTATCAGCTGTTGCACTTTCACCAAACACTGACCTAAACATTTAGGTTGCGTTTCGCTCTTCCAGGACTAAACATTATGTACAAACGGAGAAAAAGAAAATAATTAAAGCTCAAACTTGAGCAGCTGCGATGATTATCGGTGCATTAACCATCTGTTTGCAGTGCTGTTGACTTTTAATAAAGTAAATGTTTTATTCTGTACTTCAACTTTTGTTTATGAAGTACTTCTAGATCAGCATCTTGTCCTTGGTTCCAGCACTGAAGTGCTCACAGACAAGAGAAGCTGATAAAATGGACGTCACACAGGAATAAAAAGTGCTTATGTTTAACACCAGTTATTAAAGTTTTGGCACTCGAGCAAACTGCATGTCATAAAAACACCAAAGTCAACAGAACCGCTGCAGAAGTTTCACCGACAAAGCCAAATAAAAAAAGGCCTCCGGGTCCATTTTCCCACCATCTGTGAACACAGAGAATAAAAAGACCCCAAACTACATCAAACTAGACTCCTGGACTCGTGTCAGAGGCCTGAAAAACACAGATTAGTGTCCCCACAGTGGCAGGTAAACTCAGACTCACCCTGCTTCAGGGACATGCAAACAGCTCCACAGATAATCTAAAGTCCAACTTTTAGAAAACATACATAATTATACCTAAAATATATATTAGAGAAAAATATTTTTGGGATATTTCTTTCTGAATGTTTACAACAACTTAACTCAGCTTCTCTTTATATTATATCTTTGCGTTTAAATACAAGTTGCGGTTAAATGTGGTCTCCCTCTGCGCTACCAACCTCGAAATCTAGTTGATACTGAAATCCCAGTCTTTTAAAATCCTCCTGCCTCAAATTTAAAACAAGCAAATGAAAATCAGAGATTTCTAGAATAAAGTCGCATTTTTCTTTTCTACAAGAGATGCAGTTTTATCAAACAGATAATTCATGTTACATCAGTGAAGTTTTAATCTTACAAATAAAGTCGTATTTTACAATAATTGTTCTTTTCGACTTAAAAAATGACGGTTTTCTTGAATGACTTTTTCTAAAATTCAAAATATCTAAAACATTCTATTCTATTATCTTTCAATCTTATTTATGACTTTATTCTTGAAATGACAGATTTTCCCCTGTCTTCACTGGCCTCTACAACACATCAAACATAACAGTGGAGGTGCGTTTATGCCCTTCAGCCCTAAGAGGTGCGTGTTAAAGTGGGCTGTATTTCACCCACACCCCCCAGAAACTGGTAGAAAAAACACATAGTTTGAGGTCAAAGTCCATTGAATGAATCAGTAAAAAAAGAAAAATCAATGTCTGACCAGATAACCTCCCTTAGCATCACTTTGCGTCTTTAAATGTAATAAACCCGGATGCACAGCGACCCCAGAGATGTGTTACACCAGCGGGCGAAGTCGTGTCGATCCAGGCGTTGTCGGTCCGCGACGCTCCGTCCGTCTCTGCTTCTCATGTTTGTTTGGACGAGGCCTCGTCCACCAGAGCCTGCACCGTGACGCACACCTTCACCAGGCCTTTCTCCTCCAGGATGTGGTGAGGAAGACACAGCTTGTCCTGGGAGACCACAGACAGAGGACACAGAGAGGAGTGTAGGAGCAGATGAAGACGTAGATTTAGACAGTTATTATAATGTTTTTAACGGGGACAGTGGAGGTTTATAGACTGTCCCAGAATCCCCTTAAGCCAATTTTCATCCATAGTCCCTCTTTCTTTTGGGAAGATGGTATAAACTGATTTACCTCCAGTCAGTGTTTGCACATCCTGTTAGAAGCACAGCGTAACGTCCAGTAATTAGATAATAAATCAGAGTTTGTTTAACCGAATACAGATTCTCCGTTGAGAGTGAAGCTCAGCCTCCAATCAGCAGATTTCAGTGATGCTTGATGAGAAAGTTTTGCAGGTTCTTATTTATTGTCATTAGATAATGACAAACACCCAGAGGGCTGTGCAGAGTGGAGCAGAGTGGAGCAGAGTGGAGCAGAGTGGAGCAGAGTGGAGCAGAGTGGACAGCACGGGCTTAAGTTCCATATTGTACATTTAAGACTTTATAACTAATTTGTTCATTGCACAGAAAATGAACTGTAAAACACAAACTTGTGAGTTTACAGGTTATGCAATGGACATCAACTGTCTCCTGGGGTGGGGTGGGGGGGGTTGTTTACACTACATACATGCATACTCTGCGTGTTTGTAAGACTGGAAAGGTTGGCCATAGGGGGGCAGACTCGGATTTTCTTCCTTGTAGCTTCTGCTTTTCCACAACAAAAACAAAGCCACGTTAATCCTGCAAGACGTTAATGCCGAGATCAGGGCAGAGAAAATGACGACGACAGTAGTTCTAGACAAGCTGAGTAGGTTTTCTTCAGTGCGTTGATTCAAAGCCGTGTTACATCTCGTGCTTCAGTAGCATTAAATTAGTTCCAAATCAAAGGAGGAAATGAGATGTTGCTATGTGGAAAGGCAGCACCCTGTTTTATACCCTCAACCTCAAACAACGACACTGTGGAACAGATGTCCCTACACTGCATTTATTACCTCAGACTCACAGTCAAATATCTTACACAAGCTCCCACGTGAAACATTCCCATTCATCCATCCGTCACAAAGTTACAAAATCTGGAGAGAATGTGTAAACAACAGAAAGAGAGAAAGTTTTTCAGCATCCGCTCACTTATCTCAAACATTCAGATATATTATGCTCTATATCGGTTACATCAAAGTATGAAGGCATCTGCATTCATTCAGTTTCTGTGAATTCATATTCACATTCATCGTCTTTATGTTACAACACAGCAAACTGTTTCTAAACCTCCAGGTGTCAAACCCTTAACAATACACAGCTTAAAAAGACTAAGAATAAATATCTGACTTCATTAACTCCAGCATCTGTAGCCCTTCAAATATTCTCCAAAATCGTTGACGTTGCATATCAGGATGCAGCAGAAGTTAAAAGGTTTCATTTCAATAAATAAATTCACATTTTCCTTCTAAACATCATATTCTGTTAACAGCTTAAAAGAACCAAACAAGGGAGAAAATAACACCCAGCTAATATAAATCCTCAACAACTAATGAAATATGGCTTCCATTGGCTCCACATCACATTATAATCACAGCTGGGAAAAATACCATTTGTGCAGTTAAATAGAGGTGAACATCTCTATTCAGGGATCATGTGCCTCCGGGAATGTCCATGAAAATACAGCTTCAAATCTTCACACCACAGTTGTGCAACTGTGCAGGAAATTGTCTGTGACTCAAACCGATACTTGTTCTCATTAAAAAAACGAAACAAAATAAAACTTGTCTGCAGTGGATCATCAGTGACCAAACAGGGTTTTCATCTGGCAGCCGTACTGAAGGTTTAAAAAAAAAAAGCCAAATTCTACTGGGGCCAACCAGAGGTGGCAGTACATCTACTCAAGTACTGCATTTAAGTCCAAATGTGAGATACTTGTACTTGAGTATGTCTAATATATTTTTATGTGCTACAATTCAGAGGGAAGTATTGTACTCGTAGTAGTTTTGTACTTGCAGATGCAGATTTTGTAAAACATCTCATGAACAAAGAAATGAAGCAGCTGTAGATCCTAACTTTTGGTTAATGCTTAGAACTGTTGCAGTTTAGCGCACAGATGAGAAACAAATTGACGATAAATGTTTTTTTGTTCTTTTTAAAAAAAGTTTAATTTCTCTGGTGTTTGGTCCCCAACATTTGCTTTTTGTTGCTACTATCTAAATAGTAAATTTGTGAACAGAAAGAATTTGTTGATTTTTCACAGTGGTTCTCTTCATTAAAACTGTGCATTCATGAACTAAACTGAACATGATGGTACTTTTGTAGTGGAGAACATGTCAGGCAAGTACTTGTATTTTTAGTTGAGTTTTATGCTTGTGCATCTCTGCCACCTCTGGAGCCAACAAAGTCAAATGGTCAATAATTAGCATTTAAAGGCCAGATCATGATTTCTTCCTTTACATCTGATACAAAGTGAAAAGAGTAAAACAGTTCCTGCTGTGCACATCTGTTAGGGTGTGCATGGCGTTTCCAGTGTATGACTGTCAGTGCACTGACGGGGTTGGACAGTGCACATGGACTTGGGCTGCACTGAACCTTTGCACATACTACATGCAGATGTGGACAGCAGGAATTGGCCTTTAGTAAGACAGGGTTGGGCAATGTTAAAACACTTACTGTCAAAATGTAGTCAGGGAGAAAGGGAAACACAGCTGGTAAACAAAATACAGTGATTTTGTTCAAATGAAACTGGAAGATAAAAAGAGTTTTAATGCATCCAGAGGGTGACGACAACAAGAAGCTGATGTCTTTAAGTCCTGGGCTGAGACAACAGTCAGGTCTGCAAGCTCCTTTAGTCTGAGAAAAGTTGGTTGAGGGTCTCTAAATTTGTCCTCCAGTGGCTGTGGTTCAGCTTCTCATCTGAACTGCACAAGCTCATTAGGGGCAGAAAGGTGGTCAAGGATGTACTGGTCACGATTCCTACAACCCTTCATATCCTCGGTGTGGCCTACTTCTCTGCTGGACCGATGTCTCTGCTCTTCAAAATGTCAACGTGACGTGAGTGATTTCAAGTATCCACTGCTTCACACTTCCTGCTTCCGTTATAAATTTCCGTGCCGATTTATTGCAAAGACACAACATGTCTGTGAGATATTATCATTTTCCCACAGGCGACAAGAAGAGAAAATCAAAGGGGCTGAGGGTGAGGAAGGAGAGATGTGACGACTCATGGTGATGCTGCATCCATATCACATGGGACCATCAGAGGGTTTTACCTGATCCCAGAAGAGGACATCACATTGTCATGGAAGTAGTACGCGCTCATAGATTCACATGCCCTGGTGAGCAGTGAAAGAATTATTTGTTGCTGTCACTACTTTAAATTCTGGCCACAAAGAGATTCCATCATCAAAAATACAACATAAAATCTAATTTTCTTTACAAAATACTGTGAAGTTACACAAACTCCGTGAGTAGCACATAAAGCTAAAGTATCTCAACACCACAGCTCAGCAAAACTGGACATTTAGGTGCTTTTAACACAATATTTAAAAAATTAGCCGCAGAAAATGCAAATAAATATGTGTCTGTCCAGTTTTGCAGATGACGCAACGAGACGGTAACTGTCATTGATTTACGAAGAGGAGTGTTGTTTTTGTCTCAATGTCTTCTTCCTCTGAAAACCGTTTATGAAGGAATCTCTTTGTGCACAGTGTGGAAAGGCGGAATGGTTACAGAGATTCATTCTGCATGATAATTCCCATGGGACAGAAATGCAGCAAAAATAAAGAGAGTGGGCAAAAAGAGGGGGTGGGGGTGCTGGGAGATGATGCTGTTGTCATGGTTATGTCAGTTCACACCAAGTATAGGCCACAAACAGCAGAACTAGGCAGAGGATGTGAACCAGGCTCGCGCCAACGAAGTCCCAGATCTGCCAGGCAGGAGGTGGGGTTTGAGTGGTGACAGACACAAAGGAGGGAGTCTCTGACGCCCCGGAGGAGACATGGGGTGGAGTCGAGAGAGCCTCTTCCCGCATCTTGTCTCGATCCAAGGTATCCAAGGCAACCAGTGCCCGGACTGTTGCATGAACCGGCTGCAGGCGGCACTGGGTGATGTCGTAGGGCGAACATAGGGAAGACTGACACCCCCGTTAGAAAGGGAGGGGGGAGTGAATTAAGAAAGGTAAAAGAAGTGGTGGGAATGAAACAACAAGGGAGTAGAAGAAAAAGCAGGGGAGAAGGTGAAGTGAATAGAAAAAGAAACAAAAGTGGTAGAAAAGGAAGCAGGGATGATGGAGATGAGAGGTTGATGTTGGAAAAAAGATGTTAAACATGACAAAAATTAAACAAGGAAGTAAGTCAAAAAAGTAGGAAAGAAGGTTGTAAATACGTTTGAGCAGGTGGGAGAGGTGGGAAAACAATGAAAATGATGGTGGTGAGAATAAGAACAGAATAATACAAGGAAAGGATAAAGAAAAAGGAGACAAGGAGAAAGAAGAAAATATGGATGGAACATATGAGGATATAGAAAGGTGAATGGAAACAAGGGTATGAGGAAAAAAGTAAAAAGTTGGAGTTAAAGAAAAGCACAAGTGTTTTTAAAATGAAAAGGAAAAAAGGTGGAGAAGAATTGGAGAACAGAAAGTTTTCAAAAAAGCAAGGAAGAAGATGTGATAGAGGGAGGAAGATGGAAGAAAAGATAAAATACTCTCCAAGAATGAAAAATATCAAGCAAAGAAAAACAGAAGTGAGGACAGAGGAAGTTTGAGGACAAGTAAGAAAAAAAGAAAACGATGTGAAGAGGCAACAAGAGAGTGAGTTAAAGAGAGAGGGAAGAAAGATATAAGAAGGTATAATTCAAGTAAAAAGATGAGAAAAACCAGAAGGAACAGGCACAAAGATGGAGAAGATGTAACAACAAAAAGAGGAAGAGGAGGGAGATATGTTGCGATCCAGCAGGAAAGTGAAAAGAGAAAGAAAAGAGGTTAACCAATGGTCACAGAGGTCAAAGGTCACATAAGAAAGAAAGATGGTGTGCCAGGCAAGGGTTACCATGGAAATGCGCAGGGATGCTTAAAGGGGGGTGGAGAAAAGCTACACCCTCCCAGTGAGCATCCATCATGAGAAGGTGAGGTGGCTGATGGGAGAGCCAGCGTAGCAGCGTTAGCACAGAAGCTGTTAGCACATTAGCTCGGAGAAGCCGCGTCAGTAAAGCGCTGAGGCTGCAGGCGGCCGGCCAATCGCAGGCCGAGGCCTGTCAGCAAGCAGCAGGGATGGAAGTCAAAGGTCAGAGTGAAGAAACACCTTCGTGTTACCACAGAGAGAAAGGTTCAAAGACTGATGCATCAACATGATGTGAAGACAAAAAAAACACACTTTCTATCCCATTTTACATGACATTTATTTGACCTTTAAGCCCCAATAATGTCAAAAATGTCTATGAATGTGATGAAAATTATTCATCACTGCATTATTCTTATTCTTGTGACCTCTAACACAGTACTCTTCGTTTCATTGCACTTTTGGGAGATACACTCATTTGCTTCTCGTGAAGCTGTGACTGATCCCACTCCCATGTCTGTAACAACAGGGTCAAACACTGAGTCTGGCTCTGTCCAAACAGCTAAATTCCCCTACCAGCACCTCTAAAGCTCACTAGGTGAAACACGCTGTAGCTGGGTTATTTAAAGTGTGCGGACAGCTAGTGGACGCGTGTCCATCAGGTCTGATGTGTGTTTAAAAGGCTGCAGAGAGTCTTATAATACTTTGAGACACAATGCTTTTAGTTTTTGTCTCAACAACAAGGAAAACAGTAGAAATCTGGCCTCCACGTTACAATGTGTGAGAGTTAGGTCAGTTCAACTTTAATCCCTCTGTGTGGTGGCCTGCAGGTTTATGCTAAGCTAAGCTAACTGGCTGCAAGCTGCAGACATGATGGGGGTCAGTGTAAACATCTCACTCTCTGCATGGAAGCAGATCAGCAAGTTTGCCAAAATCTTAAACCTCGTTTGGTTTTTGTTCCTGTCACTGTATTATGAAGAATCCGAGCGTGAACAGTGACTGGACAAAGTGGAGACAGTTGTTCAGCTGCGACTCCTGAACACATACAGTCAGAAACTGCTAATGCTGCTGAAACAGACTTAAAAACAATGCAGCTTTTTCCAATACAGTTTTACACACACACACACACACACACACATGAAGGAACCCAGAGCAGCTCTGTTTCAGACTGAAGCTGCTGGTCTGATCAACTCCTGTCATGATGGAGGAAGCTGGAAGCTGCAGGCAGCGATGAAGGAGCAGATGAATTGGCGTCAAATGTCGACACAAATGAACCCGTTTAAAAGCGATGAAGAACAAAAAGGAGGCAGACGAGGAAATAAAAGCAGTGCTGGGAAAAGGCTGAGCACATCTCAAGTTCTCAGTTGCAGATAAACCGTAAATTGTTGCTTTCAGCAGATTTTAACTTCCAGGTTTTCATGTTTAGATTTTCTGTGATTTTAAAACTCTTAACACTAAAAACAGTAAAGAAAATTTACGTAACCCACTCAGATTGAGAAGTGCTGCCTAATCCCCAGATCTGCTTCAGAGTTTATGTCAGCGTCCTGCAAAAACTCCAGCTCACTTGCCAACACTGATTATAAAGCAAAACTGAAGAGAATTCTTCTTGTGTTTTTGCAGGACACAGTTCTTGTTACATGTGAGTCTGATCAAACATCAGTTAACAGAATCAGGAGATAAAGTATAACTGTTGAACTCTGGTGAACTGGGGGTTGCTGCAGGGCTGCCCGGTCTGTCATACTGGTAAAACTGGACAAACGTGCAGCTTCCGAGAAATGAACTGTAACCAAATTAACTTCTTATCTCATTATCAGCAGCTGCTGTTTGCTCACAGTGGACATCAGGATAACCATCTACTTTTAAAGCAAAAGTCACACAGAATCTAAAAATCTGTCAGAAATACTGATGCACGAGCAGCAACCTGCCCATATTCTTCCATGTAGATGTTCACCAGGAATGCAGTGAGTCTCAACCTTATTTAATTTCTTAAATCGAGCATTTAGATTGATTTAAATGTCTATTTCGGATTAAATGTTTACTGTTTGTTGGCACAACTTTGACAGAAATAACTTAAATTGACAGATCGAAGGTTGAAAACAACCCCCAGTTCAGAGAGAGAACTGAGCTGTTCTCGGGGCACGAACAGGGCTGTGGGTGCCGTCTTACCTGTGGTACACCGATCTTTCTGCAGGCATCCAGGAAGTTCTCCACATTTCTCCGACACTTGGCCATGCTGAGTTTGGGCTGGAAACACAAAGTCACGAAAATGCACTTTTGAAAGTAGATATTTCACCAGCTTTTTGTACTAAAACAATTTCCTCTGCTGCACACACATTCGTATTAACCACACACTGTACACAAACTGTATGAGAGGACAGAGAACAAACATTGTTTTTCATTCATTCTGGTTCATTAGCGGCATGACTCAGAGTCTGGGACGTACCACTGCAGGTGAGGGGACGTGGATGCTGCCCACAGAGCGTGGGCGAATGTGATTGGCCAGATGACAGAGCACGACGCCGTCCATCAGAGACGAGCCGAGGTCTTCGGGAAGGTCGATCTTCAGTCTGCTCTCGATGCTCTGAGGAGGACACAACAACGTACGAAATGAATAAAGGTGGAATTAGACTTCTCTGTGGATAAACGTAGGTGCACACCTACACTCGGATACGTTCGCACATCGCACGGTAGCTGTACGTGTCCACGAGGGGCAGTATCGAGTTTAACAAACCTACGATGTCCTTTGTTACTGAAAAGACCTATGACTATTTTGAGAGCTAACTGTGGTCATTTCAAAGACCAAACAGTAAATTATGAAAGTATGTCAGGCTTCATTAACCAGATAGTAGTTTAGTATGCTGAAGTATCAAAACCAGCCTTTTGATATACTCATCTCAAAACAGTGGGACCCTGTTGCGTTGTAATAAAAGTACAGCTTTTTATCAGAACACAGTGAAAACTAAATAAATACACTAAAGACTGGATAAAACTGCAGTACAACAATAGAATATGTTAAACAACATACATAAATATTATATAAAATCAGTGTGAAACATCAGGACCATTATGAACAGTTACGTCTCTTCTTATACTTCTTCGTTCAATTTCTTTCCTGTTCTTTTTTCGCCCCCTTTTCCATCTTGACTCCAGACATAATCTCTACACAACGTGTTGGGATTTGGAAGCTGTGCATGGCAGGGCCTCTGACGTTTACGTGTATCAATGGAGAAGTATTTTTACGCAATTATAAGTCTGCAAACCCCTAAAAGACCACTGCATCCTACCCCTAAATAGTACAAAGGCCTGAACTGCCTACTTCAATAAACCAGATATTATACAGGTTTTTAGTGTATAAAATCCTGCAGAGGATTGTTTCCAAGACTAGATTAAGAATAAAATAAACATTACTTTAATTACAGGGCATTTAAAGATTCCACTGTATCTTCTGTGCTACAATACGAGACACGAGATGCTTCCTTTGAATAAAAGCTCTGAGAAAAACGTGTTTTCAGCAAAACCTTTCTTGCAGAGCTGTGTTTGAAATTTTTGAATCTCATTACATGCAAATATTCTAAAGCCAGAGACCTTTGATCCAACCTGTGGAAAAAGTTTATATCAATAAATGATCATCTTCTAATTGCAGTCACATTTTGTCTGATCATGGAAAATAAAAACAATTTCCATCGTCTGCATTGAATTGGATGTGTTAACAGTTAAATTCAAAGCCTTGATGTAAACTCATTAATGATTAGTAAACAGTGTGTCTCACGTCTCTCAGCTGCTCCATCAGCTCCAGTTCCTCACGCAGCTGCTCCATCTTTCTCCTCATGGTGAACTGAGGATCCACAGTCTCCAGACTTTTGTGACTCCGCAGGAACACTGCAGCAAACATGACGACAACACCAGGGAGACAACTTTAGACTGACGCTCTTTTACACATTGGAAAAACACAGTGATGCCTCTGAAACACAGGACACTTCAACAAGTGTCTCAGGCAGAGCTGAAGGCTGAGGTGAGGAGAGTTTTCCCGAAACGAAATGCTCCTCATTATGAAAGTGATATGGTACAGTTTTTGTTTATGAACCAGTTCTGTTTGGGAAACATAAAACCATGATGATTCAATGCTGTGAAGAACTGGACAGGATGCAGAAAAAGAACAGACCAGCAAATACAGCAAGGTGGCACTTCACATTAGATCTGCAATGAGAGTTTAAACATCTTGTGCTTCATACATGATGCTGATGTTGTCATGGTTTCCATTCGAATCCATCATTTGGCACCTGGTTCTTGCTGGGAACCTGATAGTTACTGAACCAACCCATTTTTGAACTTTGTTTGTGAATGAGAACTGAACCATGTCATTAAAAATCTGATGATGAAGGCTGGAACTAAGTCTTTACTGCATCCAGTAAACAAGATATTACACAGCGAACAGGGTTTTCTTAAACTTATTCATGTGTTCCTTGGAGACAGGAAACACCCTCTGCTCCGTCAGATTCAGAAAAATCTCATAAAAACCAGAACAACACAAACTGTGACTCTGCTTCCTTCCAGTGCAGTCACACATTCACTGACACAGAAAAAAAAAGTTCTCTCTGTGTCATAAAAGATGGCTCACATAAGGCCAACACTGATGTGCACTTGTGCAGCCGGTGGACTGTTGGCTTTGACTATGTCACAGGATCAGTCGTGTGAAGAAGGTTCCTGCAGCGCAGACTTAAATAAGTGAGTGAGTCTGATGCTTCAACACTCTGCACTGCTACAAGTGCAGGAATTCACAAACATGTTCACACCCTGAACATGTTTGTCTTTAAACTCCAGGGTACAAAATACCCAAAATGCTGATTTGTCCTTTTCAAGCACAGAATACAACAAGAATGATTGATATAATAATAATAATAATACAATAATAGTATAATACTAATACTGTATGTGATATGAAATGTGGATCAGTGAGCAGAATCCGTAAACGATAACAGGCTCAGAGAGAAGCAGCCTTCAGTGTGTAGGAGTGTGGCCTCTTCAGTCACACTCAACCAAAACACTCTCCCACACATCAAGCCCTCACACTGCTGAAGGCTGAATCACTCGATCACCTCTTTGTCATTTCCAGCTGTAAAACATGGAGCACACATTAAAAACCACAGCGTTAAAGTGGGTCACATGTAGCTGGTACCAACAGGATGCTGTGACCCAGTGTTAGCTTGAGGTCGATGGGTAGTTTTCTCAGGTTCACCACCTGGTGTGTTGGTGCTACACTGTCCTTCCAGTGAATGTCCACAGGAGGGAGCTACACAGCATCTGCAGGCACTTCATGTCCCTTTAACCTGCACTCTCCTAAGCTTCAAGAGATACTTAAGGTAAAAGGGTTTAGATATTTATCACTTCCACTTCATAATTATGTACCACTTTGTGTGAGTCTATCACATAAAGTCCCAACAAAAAACAGTGAAATGTGTTTCAGTGAAATCTAACTTTAACCACATGCATCTGTTTGTGTGCAGCCACCTCACACAAACACGTGAACAGCTGGAGATGAAAGCAGAACGTGGTGACGCTCTGCTGCTACCACACACACCCACTGAGCAAACTAAGCTAGTAACATGTTTGCTGTGAAGGTATTTTACAATTGCTTTGTTAATTTAAACTTACTGCTGGTGTGTGTGTGTGTGTGTGTGTGTGTGTGAAGGGGGTATTGCATTCAAATTAATTGTGGGTCAATATGAAAATCATTCAAACATGATTACTAACAGCAGCAGGAGGAGCTAGTGAGTCACAGTCAGATGTGACACACTCCGAAAACGGCTCAAACTGGCTACTGAATGTAGTGATCAAAGAAAAACAGCGCTCAGAGCAAACTCAGATGACAAATGTTCTAGCAGCTGCTTGACAACACGACAGGTTTCTGTTGCTGTGGAGAAAACAAGCCCCTGGTGATAGAGAGAGGCAGTCTGAACACACCTGAAGGGGGGTGTGTGGTCTGAGTCTGCAGCTTCCAAGCCTAGAAAAAGGTAGGACCTACCGCGGGTGTGCGCGCCTCCGTCGTCATGGCTACGAAGTGGTTCTCTAAGGAAGGGCGAGGCCTGTGGGAGGAGGAAGGGGTCGAGACAGGAAGGAGGGGGCGAGCAGGGCAGCGAGGGTGGGGCTACAGTGGTCAGAAGTGTGTGGAAAGTGGGGGCACCAGGGTGAACCAAGTATACAGCAAGGCAGATATCAATTCACGGAAAACACATGGCAAGAACACCAATATCACCAGGAGAAAGGTCCAGATCATTGGTCGGCAGGGAATCAAGAACAGGGTGATCGACAGGAAGCAGGAATGAATACGACATGACACACGTGCAGGTGTGTTCATGATTTCAACATGCGGCAGGTGAGAGGAGCAGTGAAGGAGAAAAACCAGAGGTGGGGGGGTTCAACACAAAACAGCACAAAACAAAACAAAGATTAGTGGCATTTCACAAAACAGATGCTGTTAGCATTAGGTTACCTTCATCTGCAGTTAGCAACAAGTCACACAGTGGTAACAATTAGCGAACGAAAGCTGGATGGTTGCACGGGGGCTGCTACAAACACAGCGGACAAGCAGCGAGCATGAAGCTGCATTTAAACGTTGCTGGTTCATTGTTGTGCTGATTTGGATTCATACTACACACTGGAGACTGGAGCCACCATAAAGGGAAGAATATGATCGGAGGAGCTGCTAGACGACCTTCCCACCCGCTTAAGGCGAACAATAAAACTATCAGGCAGTTGTAAATGGTCATTTCCATTTAAGTCAGCACAAACTAGTGCTTGTACGTGGGAAAGGTTTTAGTCCCCTGGGATGTTCTGATCGCTCCCAAATCCTCTGTACAGCAGGACCATGTCCCCAAACATCAGCCAGAGCTACTATAAAGAGCTTTGTTCAGGGACAAGAAGACAAGTCCTGCAGCAAGCGGACAAGTACCTGCAAAACTATGACAGTTCAGTAAGAAATATAGTAGCAGCCATTTATGTGATTATGTAAAAACATATATTTTAAGCACCTTAAGCCGTTGTACAGTTCTGTGTTTGTCCACCAGACAGCACATGTAGGTTTTGCAGGGCAAATAAATCTAAGGCATCCACAGCGAGAGTGAGTATGCTTTTAAAAACTTTACTAGCTTCATCCCAGTTTTTAAACGACCAAACACCTATCAGAGTACTGGTTTGATTACAAAGCAGAATCAGCAGCAGAGACTTGTGGGCTCTTTTTATAGTTTTCAAGCAATAGAACATAGAATAGCTGCCTTACTGTTTGCACTTTCTGTCGATCAAAATCAGGCCTAAAGTTTTCAAATTCTCAACTTAGTCAGGTCATTTTGACAGTAGAGCATGATGGGTGACTTCAGTCTCTGCTGTTTCCACATTACTCTTCATGCTGCACAAACTTTAGAAAACCTTCAGCAGATTAAGTCATTTCTGAGTTACCAACAAAACAAATACACCACAATGTGTGGAACAGGTAGGTCTAGGTGTGATGACCCTCCCCTCTTAGTCCAGAGCCCACTCACCTGAACGTGGCTTCAGTCCAAACGGTGGGTTGGAGAAGGTTGGAGGTCCACTGGCTGGAGCTCTGTCGTCTCGCTGTGGCAAAAGAAACAATCCCCAGTCAGTTTCATTTACAGACAACGGATGTTCGCTCACAGATTCTGGATATTATGTGCACGGATGCTTCATGTGGAAGCAGTTTGTTTCAGACATACAGATGACAAACGACTCCACAGAGAATTACACTACACAGAAACACAGACGCTGCAATGATGAAGTCCTAACAGGAGCTCAGAGACCTACTGTTAATGTCCAAACTGGCTCAAAGACAAAAGGCGCTCTACTTTCCTGTCCTTAACCATAAATCAACTTATGTAATCAACAAAGACAGAGAGACAGACTCGGCACTCCACACACCTGAAATTCAACAGAAACAGTATATGTTTTGAAAAAGCCTCTGCGATCAAAGCCAGTTTGAAAAGATGATTGTTCTGGGCTTAAACAGAAGACACACTAAATGAAATCTTGTTGTCAGTTTACCATTTGTCACCGTGATTCAAACTGACACATCACATCAGCCACTTCTGCAGATTGGCCCTTTGCACACTGACATGCAGGACAGGAAACTTTCGCTTCACCAGCCTCCAGTTGATTGAAATCAACAACTCCACATAAAACCCATTTCTAAAGAAGAGGATGTGTCTGAACGACTGGTGAAACATCTGGACAAAAAACAAATGATGTGTTCCCACTATGTTCACATGTGTAACCTGCAGCCAGATACAATGTGACACATAGGAAAACTCTGCAGCTCACAGCAAACTGACACACAGGTAAAAGGCCGTCAGAGACAGCTCAGAGGCCACACATCCAGTGGTCTCTGGCTACGTTTACCTTGATTGACATATGCCACTCATACTCCCGGCATGCAAGCTGGGCCTCAAACCTGGCCTTCTCTAGAATCATCTGTCTCTTCTTCTGGAACTCATAGCCACCTTCCTCCACGCACTGCTACAGAACGCAGCAAACGTTTAGGCCTTAAATTGAATTTTTTTATATAGATATATACTGTATATACTAACAGGATGGGATCAGAGTTTTTCAAGTCTGTCTTAAAACTATAACCAGGTGCCAACATGAAAACTGGACCAGTTGTTTTCCTGCTGTATCCATTATCTGGTGACTGGACAAAATGTTTACAGTCCTCGTTTTGTATAAAACGTTGAACTGAAGTTTTAGTCTTAGACAAATTAGGTTCAGATACTTAAAATCCTCAATCTTTACGCACCACATTCTACTGCATCCCACAGAGAAACTAAAAATAATTAGATACCTGCTTGGTGTGATTAGCTTAGACTGTTGAAGCCTCATATAAGCTTCAGTAAAATCATTTTTGAAATGGATGCTACAACGGATATTATGAAGGGGGCCAGTATGAAGATGTGGAAAGATGATTACAAGCATCAGATCATATTGGGACCTGACTACTGTTTTAACATAGACTAAAAAAAAAATCAAGGATTTATAGTTTATACCTACAAAAACAAATGCTAGTTTTAAAGCCACAATGTGCAGACGTAACAAACGGCATCAACTGCCAGTGCTTTGTTGTGCTTTGAATAAATGGCCACTTGGTGTCTGTTGACCTAGCATATGTTAGTTTAAGAAGAAGTTTGTGTTTTTGTATTATTTATCGACCAATTTATCAACTGCATAACTGAAGGAATTCTATTCGATATTGAAACCATTATTAGATCCACTAGCATTTAAGGCAAAGTCCAGGCTAGAATAAATTCAAATACCACAAACGTGACCACATTTTGACCAGATTTGTTATGTCATCAGACACAAACCGTAGACCACACCTGCATACTACCAATAAGCTCTTTGGAAAGAATTTAGTCATATACATATACATGTACAAAACTTCCTGTCTCTCCACATAAAACCATCATCTGTAACTCGTGTCAACTATTATCACTTATGCTGATGACAACCTGCTATTTTGTGCTATTCCAATGTTTTAAAAAAGATAACCTCTAAAGTTCTGCACACTGTACCTTTGGTGTGGTGGAGCCATCATCGCTGTCTTGCCCACTGAGGAGAGAGAGAGTAAAACATAAGGAAATACTATTATCTGGTGAACACACAGTACTGTTGCTATGAGGTCCTTAAGTTTTACATAATACATCATGAGCAGTGACCCAACTATTATCAGAAGTACAGCTGACGTGACCGGATTCACCATCTTGATCAAACAGAATGGAGTATTCCATGGCCATGGTGTAAATTTAAAAGATGCACAAACACACACAGTCTTACTTTAGTGACTCATCCACTGTGACCATCTCCACTGGGTAAAGCTGGACTCCAGACACATCGTCCTGCTCCGCGTTCACTCTGACACACAGAAGAAATGCACTTTCAAATGAACAGTTTTGGTTTAGAAATACTAATTAACAGGATCTAATTTTACAACCCCAATTCCAGAAAAGTTTGGAAGATGTGAAAACTTAAAAATATAAAGAAAACAATTATTTGCAAATGTCATAACCCATATTTTATTCACAGTTCACATAAACAACATAACAGATGTTCAAACTGAAAAGGGGTGCTGAACTGGCCTGCCTGCTGTCCAGACCTTTCACCAATAGAAAACATTTGGTGCATCATAAAACAAGAATTCTGGCAAAAAAAAGGCCCAGAACTGTTCAGCAGTTGCCATCAAATTCAAAATATTTTCCATGAAATGGTAAAATGTCTCACTCTTAACATCTGATATGTTTATGTTCTATTGTGAATAAAATATGGGTTGATGAGATTTGCAAATCTTTGTATTGTTTTTATTTAGGTTTTACAGATCGTCACAAGCTTTTGAGAATTTGGGTTGTAATACATAATACAAAGTGGATTCAAGGTTTAAATATGGGTGCTGCAATGTAACATTCACTTTCCTTTCTTTTATGCAAAAGTACAGTCCACAATTCATCTGAAACTAATTAAAGTCAGTCAAATAATCACACTGCAGGTTTGTTCTCACCTGCTGGGATCCTGCAGCATCTCCACTGCCTCCTTTAGCTGGTTGATCATGTCAATGTGCAGCTCTGTGCCCCCCACGACCTTTGACCTGAAGCAAAATAAAAGATGATTAATGTTCTAAACCGATGCAGAGTAGACGCACTGAAAAAGAGAGATGAACTTACGTTCGTTGTGACGGCCAGTGTGACTCTTCTTCTATTCTGAGGGGCTCATCAAAATCTGCTGCTGTCCGACCCTGAGCAGACACACAAACATACACACATCAGCACCAGCTGCAGCTGTCACATGGTCAACAGACTCACTCAGGCATTGGCTGAAACTCAGAGACATCACCACAAACTCAACAGTGAGAACACTGTACCAATGTCTCTACAGCTGCAAGAGGATTTGTACGTTTGACAGAAACAGTTTGTTGTATTTTGGAGCCCAAACATGCATCATTTTAATCTCTAGTTTGGCCAAATTATGCTATGATGCCAGGCTCCTCCTCAGCTCTGTGTGTCTCTAGTCCTTATTTGGTCACAGCCAAGTTTCCAAAGGGAGACGCAGGCTCACGGTGATGCAACCGTCTATAACAGGAGTGTTTCTCTAATGGCTGTTCGTCATGACAACTCCGCGCTTCCAAGTCAATTCAAGTCAATTTAACATAAAGTGACAGTTTAGGATGAAAGCTCTTTAGAACAGACCACAGACTGCTGGAGCCTGACATGACGAGCTGGAATAAAGCGTTGACGTCACTCTGCTTGTGGTGTTCTTCATGAACGGAACCTTCTACACCATTTTTAATATAACACAGAGAAACAGGAGGAGAGTTTTGCCTTGATGTAGTTGATGGCGAGTGCTGAGACCAGAGTCTCTGTAGGTGAACTGGTCCTTCAGCGCTTCCGTGGACTCTCCTCAATCAAGCGGACTGAGTCGGAGTTGGGGTCCGCTGAAATGGAGACAACATGGAACATAAATGGAGATGAAACAAATGTCCACAGCTGGAGAAAGCACACTCAGGATTCTTATGTTAGAGAATAAAGTCATTTAATAAATGGTTAAAATACATCTATGTGACATAAAAGTTCAACCAATCAGAGTGGTCTCTCTCACTGATGGACCAAACCCATTTCAACAAGCTGAATTGCCTGAAAGAACCATGCTGACAACATGAGACACCACAAAAACTAGACAAACAGAAGCTATAAGTTTGTTATATAACGATAAGAGGCTCTGGTTGACCACCAGTCTCTTATTTATGCTTTCTTTTCTATTTTTCTCCTCTTTTCTCAGTTGTTATCATAAAAAGGACTTTGCTGTCACATGGAGAGGACAGACATCCAGTTTAAACATGATCACGTGTGAATATACTGGATGTGTACATGTTGAGTTTTACATAATACATCATGAGCAGTGACCCAACTATTATCAGAAGTACAGCTGACGTGACCGGATTCACCATCTTGATCAAACAGAATGGAGTATTCCATGGCCATGGTGTAAATTTAAAAGATGCACAAACACACACAGTCTTACTTTAGTGACTCATCCACTGTGACCATCTCCACTGGGTAAAGCTGGACTCCAGACAGATCGTCCTGCTCCGCGTTCACTCTGACACACAGAAGAAATGCACTTTCAAATGAACAGTTTTGGTTTAGAAATACTAATCAACAGGATCTAATTTTACAACCCCAATTCCAGAAAAGTTTGGAAGATGTGAAAACTTAAAAATATAAAGAAAACAATTATTTGCAAATGTCATAACCCATATTTTATTCACAGTTCACATAAACAACATAACAGATGTTCAAACTGAAAAAGGGGTGCTGAACTGGCCTGCCTGCTGTCCAGACCTTTCACCAATAGAAAACATTTGGTGCATCATAAAACAAGAATTCTGGCAAAAAAAGGCCCAGAACTGTTCAGCAGTTGCCATCAAATTCAAAATATTTTCCATGAAATGGTAAAATGTCTCACTCTTAACATCTGATATGTTTATGTTCTATTGTGAATAAAATATGGGTTGATGAGATTTGCAAATCTTTGTATTGTTTTTATTTAGGTTTTACAGATCGTCACAAGCTTTTGAGAATTTGGGTTGTAATACATAATACAAAGTGGATTCAAGGTTTAAATATGGGTGCTGCAATGTAACATTCACTTTCCTTTCTTTTATGCAAAAGTACAGTCCACAATTCATCTGAAACTAATTAAAGTCAGTCAAATAATCACACTGCAGGTTTGTTCTCACCTGCTGGGATCCTGCAGCATCTCCACTGCCTCCTTTAGCTGGTTGATCATGTCAATGTGCAGCTCTGTGCCCCCCACGACCTTTGACCTGAAGCAAAATAAAAGATGATTAATGTTCTAAACCGATGCAGAGTAGACGCACTGAAAAAGAGAGATGAACTTACGTTCGTTGTGACGGCCAGTGTGACTCTTCTTCTATTCTGAGGGGCTCATCAAAATCTGCTGCTGTCCGACCCTGAGCAGACACACAAACATACACACATCAGCACCAGCTGCAGCTGTCACATGGTCAACAGACTCACTCAGGCATTGGCTGAAACTCAGAGACATCACCACAAACTCAACAGTGAGAACACTGTACCAATGTCTCTACAGCTGCAAGAGGATTTGTACGTTTGACAGAAACAGTTTGTTGTATTTTGGAGCCCAAACATGCATCATTTTAATCTCTAGTTTGGCCAAATTATGCTATGATGCCAGGCTCCTCCTCAGCTCTGTGTGTCTCTAGTCCTTATTTGGTCACAGCCAAGTTTCCACAGGGAGACGCAGGCTCACGGTGATGCAACCGTCTATAACAGGAGTGTTTCTCTAATGGCTGTTCGTCATGACAACTCCGCGCTTCCAAGTCAATTCAAGTCAATTTAACATAAAGTGACAGTTTAGGATGAAAGCTCTTTAGAACAGACCACAGACTGCTGGAGCCTGACATGACGAGCTGGAATAAAGCGTTGACGTCACTCTGCTTGTGGTGTTCTTCATGAACGGAACCTTCTACACCATTTTTAATATAACACAGAGAAACAGGAGGAGAGTTTTTGCCTTGATGTAGTTGACGAAGCGAGTGCTGAGACCAGAGTCTCTGTAGGTGAACTGGTCCTTCAGCGCTTCCGTAGGACTCTCCTCAATCAAGCGGACTGAGTCGGAGTTGGGGTCCGCTGAAATGGAGACAACATGGAACATAAATGGAGATGAAACAAATGTCCACAGCTGGAGAAAGCACACTCAGGATTCTTATGTTAGAGAATAAAGTCATTTAATAAATGGTTAAAATACATCTATGTGACATAAAAGTTCAACCAATCAGAGTGGTCTCTCTCACTGATGGACCAAACCCATTTCAACAAGCTGAATTGCCTGAAAGAACCATGCTGACAACATGAGACACCACAAAAACTAGACAAACAGAAGCTATAAGTTTGTTATATAACGATAAGAGGCTCTGGTTGACCACCAGTCTCTTATTTATGCTTTCTTTTCTATTTTTCTCCTCTTTTCTCAGTTGTTATCATAAAAAGGACTTTGCTGTCACATGGAGAGGACAGACATCCAGTTTAAACATGATCACGTTTGAATATACTGGATGTGTACATGTTGGTGACAAGTCCTGAGAGTTAAAGTGAAAAAGAAGAGATGCTCTAGACAGATCTCGGCTCAGTAAATGTGACCCTCCATCAGCTCTGACCTGATTAAGGCTGATTAAAGTCTATTTAAACTGTGTGTCTGGGGAGATGCTGCTCTTCTCTAATGGAGTTCAACAGCCCAGATACTCACAGGCAGACACACTGCAGACACACAGCTGGCAGGTTGTCAGAGAAGCAAAGCAACAATGAAGTTGAAATGAATGAAAGTTGAAAATAACACATTTTCCAAAACACTTTCGAGACAACTCAAGTCTAAAATAAAGGTTGAAAATATAGGTTCCCAGTTAAAACCATGACACACTGTTAAAGAGCCCTTCAACACCAGCCTAGTCTATAAAATCAATGGTTTTCTGTTCAGTGCGCCTACGACAATGGGACCAGCTACCCTGGCGTGCTCTGTACATACTGTACAAAGTGTTACCTGTCAGGGAGCTGATGTGTTCACTGGAGTCGTCTTTACTGATTCCCTCTTCTGTGATGTGGCTCATCGGTACATTGAGACTCAGACTGTCCTCATCTGATGGCTGCAACAAACAACAACAATGAAAAATTATTATTTACTCTGAAAACCTACTCTGAAAGATTTGTTACTTTTTCCTGTTTTGAATCACTAGTAGAAAATAACTGTTTATTTTTATTCACGAATTAACCAACAATAAAAATAATAATTATTTGATACACGATTTGATAGAATGAAGACACAAAAATGGCTTTCGTAACAAAATGCAGCATTAGAAAGCTCCAACACTCTGCACGTTCATTTTGGCCTTTGACCTCTGCTGAGCATCACAACATCAGCTTTGAACTGTTTATCACATTTCCTCTGCAGATGATTGACAAATGAAGGTCGCTGCACATTAAATCAGTTTCTATTATTAGAAATGTATCACGCAGCTGCTGAGGAAAGGACTTCAACAGAAGTATTCGAGAAACAGAGACAGTAAATCATCTCATTTCAAATATCAGTTGACACAAATCAGAGGTAAATGTTGTGCACAAATACACACAAACATGATGCAGACACTGTCACTTAATCAGACACACAAACACACACACCCCTCCTCCTACCTCAGTAGCAGACAGTCTCTTGTCTCCACTGTCGCTGCCGACTCCTGAGTCGCTGTCCTGCTTCTTCTGCTGCTCCATGTCCTCCACGCTGCAGACACACAATACAGTTCACACACCTAACACACACAGAAGGAGGGTGTGTGTGTGTGTGTGTGTGTGTGTGTGTGTGTGTGTGTGTGTGTGTGTGTGTGTGGGTGAGCCAAAGTGAAAGTAAAAGGAGGGAGAGAGACAAAGAGAGAGGGAGAGAGAGAGAGACAGACACACAGTCTATCCAACCCCCCCCCCCTCCCTGTTCACATCATGTCAGAGTTTTTATTGTTCACATTATCTCAGTTTGTTTTTTGTTTTTAACCAACCACCATCTGCTACACCTGACTCATGCTTTTTAATCCTTTTTAGCACATCATCAGTAACATATTACTACAGGTAAGCACATCTGCAGCCCCACGCCTTACTTCCTGTAGCAGCCCATATGTCTTTTTAATTATTTTGTTAAAAATATCATCATCCAGCCACAGAATTCAATTTTAAAAAGACCAATATTCTTAAGGCTGTTGTGACAGTTTACGTATCACTTTCAACGTGGACAAGCGATGCTCGTCTCTCCTGTACAGCTAAAACCAGATGTTCAGCTAAATCCAGCGTCAGAAAACAGCAAGTAAAAGTATTAGCCTAAAAACTTCACTGCAAATCTTTTCCTCTAGTAAAAATATTAAGCAGATTATCTACATTTTACTTACAGTACAAAAGTAAAAATACTCCACTAAGGTTCTGACTGTATGTGGGTGTACACACACCTGTACACATACACGGACCCTCATGGGACAAAAACGACCCTGATTACAGTGATTTCCCAACACGTTACGCAAAGACCCAAATCACTTGTGCAACTTTAAAGTGCTGCAGTGTGAATGCAGCCATGCAGCAGTCTCTAAGCAACAGAAACAGGATTTTCTAGGCTACGACTGAATTAACCTCCTGTGAACAATAGCCTACCTCCTCTCCTGGAACAAATTTGTTCTGTGATCCATAGTCACTGAGCTGTTTAGCCACAAACTACACTGGTCATTTGAATGTGTCCTCAATGACAAATGAAGGAGCCTGTACATCTCAAGCATCAGCGCTGTCCTGTGACAAAAAGACCTGATCCATGTGTTGTTTTATCATGAATCACTGCGTTATACTCTCATCTGGTTTACTTTCAAGGTCTGATTTAATGAAGTTTTAAAAATAGCATCAATCTGTTCCCAGCTTCCTCTGGAGTGAGAGGAGAGGGAGACAGACATTATTTGATCTTTTATTCATCTAACCAATTCATTAAACACAATATTATACATATATTCATGTTTGACCTTTTTTGGACATTTGTTCCAGGAAAACTGTGCATAACATGTCAAATGTCAACCAAATAAAGTCTAATGCAGTGGGAGAGAAACTGAGAAGGCAAGATTGTTTTAGAGAAAAAGAAAATCCATGAGGAAAGAAGGAGAAGAGGGAGAGGAAAACTGAGTTGTAGGAAAAAGCAAAGAAGAAAATGGAGAATGAGGAAAAACAAAGACTCAATAACATAAGAACTGTTAAAGTAAAACAAAGGGATAACAAGAGTAAGAATAAAAACAGGTGAAAGCTGATTCAAATAAAAGCATCAGGATGAAAGAGGTGTGCGGTGTGTAGGTCAGTCCTGTAGAAGAATGGGAACCATTTGTTCATGTCCGCGTGTTGGGAGTGATGTTAATGTGGGCGGACATATCAGAGTTCATCATCCTCTGGGATTTAATGAGCGTTTGCTTGTTCATTAAATAATCTAAATACAAAGATCCACTTCCTTAGTATAGAAGCTGGAGGACAATGAGTTTCAGCTGACTAATGGAGAGTTTGACTCCGGTCTGAGAAACTGCGAATGCTGAGGTTAGTCAGCCAATGTGGCCCAGCAGAGACACTGCTGTCCATCGTATATGTATATAGGTTCCTTTTTTGTACAGAAAGTGAACTGGACCTGAAATAAATGTTTGTATTAAACAGCAGTCAAACAGTTTGTGTGTGAGATGGTCTCTTGCACCTGCAGCGTTTTATTGTGTCTTCGCTCTGCAGCTGCAAGAGGACGACTGTTTTTTTAAGGGTTTCTTTGTTTATTTGCCAGAAGGATCAGAGAATAATGAATCAATTTGTTTCCACTGTGCTCATTTTCTATCACGGTACCAACTGCAGCACTTAATGGAGGAAACAGTAAGTCGTCACAGTGGCTGACCTGCCGGTGGCTGGCCGGGAGAGGCTGATTCGCTCCATGACAGGCAGGTAGAGCGAGTCAGGCATCTTCTCACTGCGACACGCTTCGATGCTCAGATACTTGAATATGTGAACTTTGCCCTTTATGCAGATCTGAAAAGCAAATGGAAAAAACATTCACTTAGGATGAAACATCAACTTTTATGTCCAGAGTTGCAACCTTGAGCAGTAAAATGTCCGTCACACATGGAGCTGTGTTTGATAATGAAAATGTAAACATTTCATTGTACAGATGTGGTCGAAATTGTTAGTATCCTTCCATGGAAAAAGAAGAGCCTCCAACTGTCTCGGAAATAACTTGACACTGACTAAAGTATTAAAAGAATAATATTTTAACAGAACTTTAAAGAATACAACAAAGGCCAAACCAAACAGTAAAGTGACAACTTTTCCAAAATTTAAATAACAGAAAAACACCATTAGCATTGGAGCAGCTGGACCATATTGTGCATTTTACTGTATAAGGTAGTTAAACTATGCCAACGGGCCAGGCAGAGTACACCAGGAGAACTTATGTGATGGCTTCTGGGTACTACTGGGCCCATAGCAGGCATCACGTGTGACCTATACTCCGTACTGTCCCTCAATGCATCTCATGCAAGATCAGATTGTGACTGTTAAAGTGAAGCCTGTGCACAAAGGACAATAATAACAGGTCCACTTCCAATTAGAATAGAGGAAAAATCCATCCCAACTACCAATCAGCTGTTTGACAAGTAGCACTGTGGTTTAGCAGGTCATTACTGTTCCCAGCGTATCTTTTTGTTTGAGGTTGAGCCACTTTAGGTTTTGTTTCCTTTGGTCACAGCCTACTACTCTAACCGTTGTTTCAGTCGTTCCAATCTGTCACGCTAATTCAAGACGCCTGTAATAGGAAGAGGAGCCCTGAAAGTCTGAAGCAGTAACTTTCAAAATGACCATCAGTTAAGACACTGAGACCACTATGTCTCCTGGACACAAATGACCGACCCAGTATTATTAGAGAGACGTTTTTAGGTGGAATCAGTGTTTTTTGAGCCATTACTGCCGTTACACTTCTGCAATGGAGTCGGTGTCAGCCATGACAGTTGGCATTTGATTCACACAGTCATCACACTGACCGCTAAGCCTCTGAACTTAGATACTGCAGCTGAGGCTGAGCATCTTCGTTCCTTCCTTCAGACGATGCAGATAGCTGCATGCAGATTCACATCAGCTTTCTATAAACTCTGATGCTGTATATGAGGGATGTCCTGAGATTGCAGTCCAGTGCAGGTAGCCGCAGACACACAGACACAAGTCCCATGGACTGACAGCGCTGGACAAAACAGAGAGACGCTCTACAGCAGTCGAACAAACTGCTCATCTTACTGTTATAACACTGACTGTGAGTGGTCAGGGTGTTGTTTGTGTCGGTAACAATACGAAACAACAGATGTCAGATGGGTGGTGGTTTGGATAGTGTGTGTACCTGTGCAGGTGGACTCTGCAGTGGGTTGTTTTCTAACTGAAGAGACTGCAGCTGTCTCATCTTCCGGTAACAAACTGGAATGGTCGATACCTTGTTACAGGAGAAGTCGAACTTCACCAGAGGAAGGTCGGCCAAGTCTGCAAAAGAACACCAACAAAGATCAGTGAAAGTGATTAGCTCATTATCGTGAACCTGAGTCTTTGTGACGTGCACTAGCTGAATATTAGATTGGACACACTATGAATCCATGACAACAGACTTTGTTGTTTTTGAGTGGAGAGACGCCTCTCATGCTAATATACTGGCAAGTTTCTCAAATCTCAGGCCTAATTTAACCTGTGTATGTTTAAGTTATTATTCTATAATTATTAAGTCCTGACAAACAAAAATATGTCAAAGCATTGTTGTGATATCTTGACTGCAGACACAAAGAGGGGGCTGAATCACCTGCTCCTCGGCCAAAATTAACCACAGTCTCGGAACATGATGATGAGTTCGAATTCAGCGTTTCACTTCCCAAACTGTGGACTTTGATGTTTGACTTCAACATCAAGGTTTTATCCGTATGACACCATTTGTCACAGTGTTGAAGCAATAAATGATATCGTCCTTCTGACTTTCTGATAAGGCACCATTAAGAGTTTATACGTTGTAATAATGGCTTTAGTGCCTAATAGAGCAGTTGTGAGTCATAACTGACAAAGCATTTGGGTTGAGAGTGCTGCTGGACATCTGGACCAAAGTCCACGTACAGTAGAAGCTGCTTTAAGCTCAAGGCTTGATGGCTTTTTACACAACACTTTATTAATCGTTTCAATAATATTTATAATTGAAGATTTGCTGGAAGTTTTGGAAGCCTTATTAATGTCATACTAACATGTACAACTTGGGACTGACTGTTAGTCTAAAACCGTAAGTAGTATTACTAATGGTTTATTGATATTCATAACTTCATTATTACTGAACAACATCTGTGCTATTAACAAAACATCAGATTTAATTAGACAGCAGAATGGAAAAGGTTTCACTTCAAAATTACATAGAAACAGTTCCGATCATTAACATTTCACATTTACAGAGTGGTTTTCAGTGGTTGGGCTATTTTTAGTTACGAGTTAATGTGTTTATAATTTATTCAATAATAAAACCTCAATGACTCTGCAGCTGTAAATCAGTTCTTTATACATAAATTCTTCACGTGATGTCCTGCAGCTTTTTTCCACAAGAAAAATGTTCAAACAGGAAATTGTTTTCCAGGATGAATAGAGATGCTGCATAAGGGTTCTTTCCAAACTGGCAACCCAAATTTACTCTCCTTTGCCTATAATATATAGAAAATTTATAAATCATGTATTAAACATTACATGAAGCATTTTCTGAAGTTCATCAGAAAGTGGTACTTAAAAACTGCTGAATTTTACACACACACACACACACACAGATCACATTGCTGAAACCACTGATATGTTTCTCATCACACAGAACAATGCAGCTGTTGTTTTTTTGTAATTGTTAACAGCTGAGTGACTGTTTCATGTGAACTTTATTCCCCATCACAACAAACCTTAAAACCTGGAGTTGCAGTTGTAATTCAACACAACAATGTGTTCATGCTGAAGACTGAGGCCTTAAGCACATCAATGACTGAGTTTTGAAGGTTACTATATGAAAAAATTAATAAGTATGAGGAGGTGAAAAAAGGGGTTAAAGGAACACAATTTGATGTGAATATTGTAACCAAAATGGGAAAAACATTAATGTTCTAATGGCGTTAACCACAAGTTTCCGCAGAGATTTTTTTTTTTTTAATCCTGCTCCCTCCTCAGGAACATTGAATAGCTTCAGTCTTCATTGGTGGAAGCAATGAGACCTATAAAGGCAAAGTTCAACATGTGGACATTGTTTTTGCATAGTGTTAAATCAAGTTGATACCAGCTTTGATAAAGGCGGAATCACCTTTCAAAACTACAGGGGGTGAATAATTAATTATTAGTTTGGTGAGAGAAAATGAATCATCTTCATTTGATCAAATTATTATCTCTGGTTCTAGCAGTGAGGTAAAGACGTAAGCAACGGGCACCGTCACTATCATAGACTTAATGAAACAGTAAATGGTCTGAAAACTCCTGGTGGTGACTGATTTTCAGTGTATTATGCCTTTAAAACAAACTGTGACTTTCATTCCTGCGTTTTCAAGCCGTCTATAAATAAATTGGATGTGTGTGTGTGTGAAGCTCCTCACTCCAAAAGACTGTGGGTTTGTGGACAGAAAACATTCGGGGAATCATATCCTGGAAACCCCGTCAGTTCTGACACAGTAAACATCACAGATTCTTCTTTACTCATAATTAAAAACACTGGTAGGTGCTAATAATGTTGTCTAAGCTGCCGTGAAGAAGGAAGGGCGGACACCAGAAAACATTCCTCTGGTTACCAGTTACATATATTTCTTAGATGATAACAGACATTCAAATCTTGCAAGTTTTTTTTTTAACCAGCCGGCAGCTCTAACTTTTTATAAATAGAACAATTTGCACTTGAAAGGCAAAAACAAGTGAGGAAATCCAGTATGTAGAGGCGACCTCCAGAGGAAAACTGATCAAAACGTCAGGTTAAGCTCCCTCTGAGGTCGTAAATATCAAACACGTTACAAATAACTGGCAGCATCCAGCACACACTTCATGATCAGCATTAACTGAGCCAGGATGGAGCAACCCAGGACCAACTAGGTCCAACCAGGCTCTCCAGTTTTAAGTGTGTCCAACTTTCCTGCAAAATACATCAACTGCACTCGGGAGTGTTTAGTTCTGTCCCTGCTGCCCCAGTGATGCTTCTGGCTTTAAGGACATTTTTCCCATAATATACAATCAGAGACTCTCTAACTTTAAGACTCCTGCTACCCGGAGCTTGGCTGGCCTTTAAAAAAAAAAGTAACACTGCAGCAGTCATGGTGGTCTCATCGATGCAGGAACGAAGTTTGTGCGAGTTCAACAAATATTAAATCAAAACCAACAACCCTGCCTCTCCTGGGGCTGCCATGCAGTCTGCCTGGTCCGAGCCTCCCTCTGTCGCCATAGCATCAAGCTGCCGAGCGAGATCAAAGCTCGACAATCAGCCTCAGCGACGCTCGTACAAGTGAGAGACAAGCGTATGTCAAGTTAGAGAAACACAGCAGTAAATGCAAACAGACTGGACGAGTTGATGCACTGGGGTAGAACTGGACGAATCATCCAGAAAACAGCCGTTCATCATCGTGATCTACTATCAGCAGGTCTGGCTTAGTTTGCTCCAGACGGTTTATTAAAGACTCATCACCCTGTTGGAAGACTGACAACAGCTTTAATGTTCCTGCCTTTTCTTTCAGGCATTACAAAGAACAAAATCTCTGCACAGCACTTGGGGTTTTCCATCTGTTTTTTGTAAAGGGAGCAAAGTCAGAAAAGAAGAAATATGTTGGTAAAATTATCCAAGCCAGCCCCGTATCAGGACGGGTTCACGAGGTTCAGGATGCAGCAGTGTCATTTTATTAATACTAACACAGAACTTTAATCTGCTTCCTCACTCAACATAATGACGCATGTTTGTTTCAGAATATTTAATTTGCAGTAACGTCTCACCTTACATTAGCTCATCCCTGAGACACATCTTGTCTTCCTTTTTGTTAGTTACATGGTTGACTTTTTAATTACATCACGCTGTGTACATTCTCTAGACACAAACTGTCTTCATTTGTCTTCTGCCTGAGTTCCAACACTAAATTATTTCTATTTTCCACAATGGGCTCTTCCAGAAAACCACTTAATCCGTCCACTGTGTCTGGCTTACTAAGTGCACGTATTCTTTGACTCATGCTGTTGTTTGATAAAGCAACCACAAGGGGACACAAACCACTGTCTTCTTGTGCCAATTCCAAGTCTGGATAAATGAAGAGATTCAGGAAGGACATCCGACATAAAACACATGCCAAATTAAACATGCAAATCATGACTTTCACACCAGAAATGACTCCCATACCGTATCGGTCGGGGCCCAGGTTAACAACAACCGCCATCGGTGCTGTTGACCTACAGGGTGCCGGTGGAAATTGGACTACTGTTGATCAAAGAAGGAGAGGTGTGTTTGTAGGCAGAGAGAGAAGAGGAAAGCTAAGAATGTAGGACTGACAGTAGGGACTTTGAATGTTGGGACTATGACAGGGAAGGTTAGAGAGTTGGTTGACATGATGCAGAGAAGGAAGGTGGACATACTGTATGTCCAGGAGACCAGGTGGAAAGGTAGCAAGGCTAGAAGCTTAGGAATAGGGTTCAAGTTGTTCTACCATGGGTCAGATAGGAAGAGAAATGGAGTAGGAGTTATCCTGAAAGAGGAGTTTGTGAGGAATGTTCTGGAGTTGAGAAGACTATCAGACAGGTTGATGAGTCTGAAGCTGGAAATTGAAGGGGTGATGTTCAATGTTGTTAGTGGTTATGTCCCACAGGTAGGATGAGAGTTAGAGGAGAAATTCTGGAGGGAGTTAGATGAAGTGATGCAGAGCATCCCCAGAGTGGTGATTGGTGCAGATTTGGTCTTCAGGACAGGAACACAGAAGGACAGATGGTGGTAGACTTTGCAAAGAGGAGGGAAATGGCTGTGGTGAACACTTTCTTTCAGAAGAGGCAGGAACATAGGGTGACATATAAGAGCGGAGGTAGAAGCACTCAGGTGGACGAAATCTTGTGTAGACGTTGTAATCTGAAAGAGACCAGTGTTGTAGGTGTTGGTAGGGGAGAGTGTAGCCAGACAACACAGGATGGTGGTGTGTAAAATGACGCTAGTGGTGAGGAAGATGAAGAGGACAAAGGCAGAGCAGAGGACGAAGTGGTGGAAGTCCAGGAGTGTATACAGAGAAAGAGGTTAGTGGGACACAGAGACGATTAAAGAGACTAGACATGAGTACAGGGAGATGCAGCGTAAGGTGCAGGTAGAGGTGGCAAAGGGCAAACAAAGAGCATATGAGGACTTGTATGCTAGGTTGGACAGTAAGGAGGGAGCTGATTTTTAAGAACAAGGGAGATGTGCACAGCTGTGGCAACTACAGAGGAATAAAGTCGATGAGCCAAACAATGAAGTTGTGGGAAAGAGTAGTGGAAGCTAAGCTAAGGGCAGAGTTGAACATTTGTGAGCAGCAATATGGTTTCATGCCTAGACAGAGAACAACAGATGCAGTATTTGCTTTGAGGATGCTGATGGAGAAGTACAGAGAAGGTCAGAGGGAGTTGCATTGTGTCTTTGTAGATTTAGAGAAAGCGTATGACAGAGTGCCGAGAGAGGAGCTGTGGTATTGTATGAGGACGTCTGGAGCGGCAGAGAAGTATGTTAGAGTGGTGCAGGACATGTATGAGAGCTGTAAGACCGTGGTGAGGTGCTGTAGGTGTGACAGAGGAGTTCAAGGTGGAGGTGGGTCTGCATCAAGGATCAGCTCTGAGCCCCTTCTTGTTTGCTCTGGTGATGGACAGGCTGACAGATGAGGTTAGACAGGAATCTCCATGGACTATGATGTTTGCAGATGACATTGTTATTTGTAGTGAGAGCAGTGAGCAGGTGGAGGAAAATCTAGAGAGGTGGAGGTCTGCTCTGGAAAACAGAGGAATGAAGCTTAGCAGCAGTAAAACAGAATACATGTGTGCGAATGAGAGGGACCCAGGTGGAACAGTGAGGTTAGAGGGAGCAGAGGTGAAGAAGGTGCAGGACTTTAAGTACTTAGGGTCAACGGTTCAGAGCAACGGAGAGTGTGGAAAAGAGGTGAAGAGGCGAGTGCAGGCAGGTTGGAACGGGTGGAGAAAAGTCTCGGATGTGTTGTGTGATAAAAGAGTATCAGCGAGAATGAAAGGAAAGATGTTCAAGACGGTGGTGAGACCAGCGATGTTGTTCGGCTTAGAGACAGTGGCACTGAAGAAAAGACAGGAGGCAAAGCTGGAGGTAGCAGAGCTTAAGATGTTGAGGTTCTCTTTGGGAGTGACAAGGTGAGTGAAGAGGATGCAGAGGACAGAGTTAGATGGAGGCACATGATTCACTGTGGAACAGCCAAAAGGAAAACAAGTCATGCTGTTGTTTGATGGACTATATTCACTATCTCTTATGTCTTTCTGTCTGCTAACTGGTCTGTTTGACATTTTCATATGCTTCCTCCTCTACGCTGAACTTTTCCATAAAATATCCCATTTTACTTTATATCCAGCTAGGGGCCTGGTGACTCAGTGGTAGAGCATTGGGTTGGGATGCAGAAAGCGTGGGGAAGGTTGCAGGAGGAAGGGAATCCGGTGTATAACCTCAGGCCAAATCAACATGCGGAACACGATATGCTGTAGCGACCCCTGAAGGGACAAGCTGAAAGCTGTTGATTTATACTTTATATCCAGCTAATTTTTACCATAAATGTTTGGCCCAAAAAAAGAAAAAAACATCAGTTATCTAGACAGATAATTGAATTATAGAATGTCAATTCTGAGTATTAAATGACAAACATCTCTTCCCTCTAGCTTCCACATAATCAAAGCCCACACAGATTCATTAACTCTCAATATCCACATTTTATTTGAACTAACCAATCAGTCAGAGCTGCCCCCCTCAGCCTATCAGTGTGCAGTCTGTCAGACTGGGCGGTGTCTCTCCAGATGAGCTCTAGAGGCTTGTGGTTCTCGCTGATCTCTGTGTTGCTGAATTATTTCAGACCTCTGGGGACTGGAGGTTGCTCCGCGGTCACACAAAGTCTATATTTGGGGACGGGTGTGGCAGTGCGCACTGAGGACTCTGTGGTTTCAAATGCAGCTCCCCAAATTCTACACAGTGGAGATTTTCTGTGCTTAATCGCAAATCAGAATTCAGCAGTAATACCAAAGTCAAAAATAGACTTCTCGATGAGCACAGCCTTCTTCTGTAAGAGGCAGAGATATGGTTGCATCAACGTAAAGATTTAAAGGTTTGTTTGATCCTAATTCTGCTTCAAGACAACAGAAATGCAATGATGGCTTTTCTCTGAAGGGAAACACATTTGTCCACTTTTAGGACACACTTAGACGGTGTAAACTCACTCAAAGGGTCTCGTCTGGGTTAAATTGCACCTCTGGAAAGATGCTCTTCGATGTCACAAACTCACCTTCTGGCAGGACGCAGAGGAGGTTTCGGCGTACGTTGAGTTCTCGCAGAGCTTTGAGTCTGCCGATGTAACGAGGAAGAGCCGTAATCTCGTTGCAGCTGATGTCCTGCAGAGGGTAACAACAACAACACATCTCAGAGTTCACAGACGTTAAAGCCGCTCAGTGTTTCCACTAGAAAAATATATCAAGAGGATGATAGAGGTTTTATTTCTCCTGTTTCTCCTGCAAGGCAAGAGTTTTGTTTTGTAATTTCTATGCAAAGGTCGAGTAAAACCTATTGCTTCACAATTGAAGAAGGTAGAAGAAACAAGAAAAATGAATACAAACATAATTTAAAAGCAAAATCCACATAATTAAATGTATCAAATCAATCTCCTTAACGTGGTAGCCAGCCATACTTGTTTTATTACAGTAGAAACGCTGCCTCTTCATCTTATAGCTCAACACAAAACCTTATGTCTTTACACAGTTACTATGGTGATTCTGCAACAAGATGCCATCAAGTCCTCTGCCTCATCAGTAAAATACAGGCACACAAAATTAGGGAGGTCTAAATCAATTTGTTTAGCCCTGATGACAATGCTTTATAATCTCCAAACAGAGTCTGATTTGATACTTTTTTTTTTCCCAGTGTTGATCAAATAAATAGGTGACACACTGGAGTAGCAGCTGTATTACAGCACACACTGAAGGTCCTGATTCAAGACTCAAGTCTTAAATACTCAGGTTTATAAACTTAAAGCATTAGATGAGTCCATTTCTATACTGCAGTCAACAAATTCTATAAAAAGTCACATGACACTTTTATTTAATTCAATTCAATTAAGTTTCTTTTCTTTTTAAACACAATTTACAACAAAATCATCTCAAGGCACATTACATCAAAACTCAGGACACTACACATTTATAAGAAAGATCCAGATGACGGTGAAATTGAAGAAAACTCATTTTATCCACTTACTTATCAAGTAGGAAACACACGCTGAACTTTCAAACACACTTCAACATTTAGACAAGAGGAAACAGGGATTGAACCACTGACCCTGTAATCATTAAACAAATCTCCCACAAATGCAAATCTCAGTCCACAGTTCAGTGACTGTGACAGACATGTAAAGTCTCACCAGCTCCATGAGGCCGTGCAGCTGTCCAATGGTCTCTGGCAGGCTGACCAGCTTGTTGTTGCTGGCGTTGAGGACTCTCAGAGGTAAACTACACAGGCAGGTCGGCAGAGAGCCCAGCTGGTTACGACTGCAAAACAAACATCACTTATTCATTTAAATTAACAAATAATTTGACCAGACAACACAATTCAAGTTTTAAACACATGATGATAATGAGCTTCTCTAAAGATCATGTGAATATTTTAAGACCTACTCCACCAGGACCTCGAGTGCATCGCACAATACATGTTTTTAACATTTCCACTCAAATGTTCATTGTTAGTTTTGTACCATGCAGACAACAGAAAACCACAAAGGAAACAACATGTACCACATGCAAACACAACGATGCCTGATCAACAGAACAAGTAGCCTTCTAGATATCAACACACTCAGATTCATGCAACTTTGGAGCAAACAGCAACACAGGATGTAATTATTTTAATCATTGTTGACTAATTTGCAGATTATTTTCTCGATGAATAAATATTGCATTGTTAGCTAACCTAAAATTAGTTTTAGATGTGACATGAAATGTTTTGGGCACAAAATTAAACTTATGGTGTCTGTAAAATGAAAGCTGTGTAAACAGCTTGATGACCAAAATAGGAATTTGTGTCTTATGTGACATGAATGTGAATGTTCTCTCAGACGTGTGAGACAGACAAGTAAAAAAAGGCAGCATAAACACTTCCTGTGTAAACGAGGTTTAATTTTTAACAACAAGGGAGGTGAGCAGAGCTGTGGCAACTACAGAGGAATAAAGCTGATGAGCCGAACAATGAAGTTGTGGGAAAGAGTAGTGGAGGCTCGGCTAAGGCCAGAGGTGAATATTTGTGAGCAGCAATATGGTTTCATGCCTAGAAAGAGAACAACAGATGCAGTATTTGCTTTGAGGATGCTGATGGAGAAGTACAGAGAAGGTCATAAAGACAGTGGCACTGAAGAAAAGACAGGAGGCAGAGCTGGAGGTAGCAGAGCTTAAGATGTTGAGGTTGGACAGGATCAGGAATGAGGACATCAGAGGGACAGCTCATGTTAGATGTGTTGGAGATAAAGTCAGAGAGGTTAGATTGAGGTGGTTTGGACATGTTCAGAGGAGAAATTGTGAATATATCGAGAAGGATGCTGAGGTTGGAGCTGCCAGGCAGGAGGTCTAGAGGAAGACCAAAGAGGAGATTTATGGATGTAGTGAGAGAGGACATGAAGTTGGTTGGTGTGAGAGAAGAGGATGCAGAGGACAGGGTTAGATGTGGGCTGGTGATTCACTGTGGCGACTCCTGAAAGTGAACAGCCCAAAGGAAAAGAAGAAGTCATGTGTGTCTAAGTATTCAATGACAGTACTTGGCTGTAGCTAACGTCTGTTTTTGGAAGCACACAACTCAGTCACTGAGGCTACTGAAGGTAGGCCTGAGGATGGTACATGAGCATAAAGACCTAAGCAGAGCAGGGTATTATGGGTAACCATATGTGGCAGATGCTTTCAGAGGAGCCATTAAACACTGTCCCTACTGGACATGTACATGTATCATATAAGTACAACAGAAACAGATGCATGTATGCAACAACAACAACAATCTCCACGAAACCTGCAAACATTTACCTGAGGGCACTTTGGTACTGAGAGCAGTAGTAAGGCTGGATATGTACACAAAGCTACTACCACCCTAATTTATTTAAGTTAGTCACACAGCTCCTTCTTATGGTCGCTGCTCTTTTCCTGTTGAGTCATAATCTCAACTACAAATAAACACATCTTGTCTGAAGCTTCCTCCAAAAGCTGTGCACTTCTGCTTGGACTCAAATCTGCCATACAGTAAAGTGCAATTAAAAGTCAGCAAATGCAGTACTTCTAGTAATGGTAATAATAACAAAGTGCTTTGTCATGTGTAATCTTAAAGATTCTTAGCTCACTTACTGTGTCTTACAGTAGCAGGATAATGTTTTATGAGATTCTGAGGTCCTGACTCTTCATTTAATGCTTAATGACAAATCAGTTTACTGATGTACATGTCCAGAGCTCGTCCTCTTGGGTGAAAAACATCACTTTAACATCTCTTTTCTTTCACATTTTGTTCCTACTCATGCATACTTATGCAAATCTCTTTAGATGTTTGAATAAATGCACGTGACTAACAAAAGCAAAAAGTATCTTTAATCTGTGTCTGCGAAAACACACACATGCATAGAGAGATACAGTACATCACCGCAAATTTGTGAAATCCCCTCTGACTCAGCTCTGAAAATAAAATCCAGGAAACACAAGTGACTTTATCCAGCTGTTTACACACAGACACACACATGCAGACAATGAAAACTGTGTCGTTGCACTATAGTTTCTCAACCACGGATGTTGAGTTCTTTATGTTGGCAGTCTGAGAGTCTGCAACTCGCTCTGCAAACTGCAAGCTGAGAGTAGCCACAGTGTCTCTGGTGAAGCCTGCCAACACAGAGATAGAGATACACTGTGTTTGAAGCTGAAATTACTATTTTTCTTGGATTTAGCATCAGGGAGACAGTGGACTACAGTCTACATACAGTTAATGATGAATCTTCCATGCACACAGAAGTTAGTTATGGAGTTCCACAAGGCTCTGTGTTAGGAAGAATACTTTTTATATGTCTCCTTTAGGCATTATTATTATTTGAAAACACATAATACCCAGCTCTATCTATGGAACCAGATGGAAAAAAATAAGTGAATCTCTAACTTCAAGCCTACAAGACGTAAAGGCCTGGATGTCCCATCATTTTTTACTTCTAAACTCAAGGCAAAACTGAAGTCATAGTATTTGGGCCCACAAATCTATATGATGTCCAACGATACTGTTACTCTAGATGGCATAAGTCTGGCCTCCAGTACTACTGCAAGGAACCTTGGAGTTATTTTTGACCAGGAATTGTCCTTTACTGCACATATACAACAAATCTATCAAGCTATCAAGCTCCTCTCCTGTGGAACCAGCTCCCAGTTTTCCAGTGTGCAGCTACTGGTCCTACCAACCTGCCCGGTGTTTTCTTGTTTCTTTCTTTAAAGGGAGTTTTTCCTCTCCACTGTTGCCTAGGGCTTGCTCCAGGTTGGAACTATTGGCTTTATACATCTGTAGAGTCTTGACTTTTATTGTATAAAGATGCTTGAGATTACTTTGTTGTGAATTGGCACTAGATACATAAAGTTGAATTGAATTGAATCCAGGTTAACACCACATTGACCCTCCAGACTAAAGAGCATGTACTTGTATCTCCTCAGCCTAGCACAAAATGGCATAAAAAGTCTTTGCTCATAAATCAAAGTACCACATGTTAAATAACGACCTTATGTTATCGCTGGATGAAGCTATAATCAAGGAGATATTCTATGATGTGGAGCAGTTTAAATAAATTTTTAACCACGGATGTTACATTACCTTGTGATCAAACTTCTGCTTGTGTTAATTTTTCACTCTAACTTCTTCCAGAAGACTGTGTCAGTATTTCTGAGAGTTCTAACAAATCTAACAAAACCAACTGATAACAGCCTACTTGTGCTGTTAAAGAGCAGAGATGAATATTTATACATGTGTAAAATATTAACGCAACAGAACTGAATCAAGATGAACAGATAAAACTTCTCAGTTTCAAATGTGACAGTGAGCTGTTTGACTTAAAAGACACTAAAAATAAAGCTGTGTTATTCCTGGAGGCAGAGCATCCTTCCTGTTTTCACAGACGACAGACTGTCTGTGTGTGTGTGTGTATATTAAAGTCTAAATTAATATAAAAATATAAAAAATATCTGGCCCCATACCCTAAACCTTATGCCAACATAACCAAGTCCTCATCCTCAAACAGCTCTTCTAAAGTCACAGACACAAAGTACTCACAACTTTATTAAAGTAAAATTGGTCTATAAAATGATGAAAAGACACACACACACACACACACACACACACACACACTCAATTGTTCTCCTGTCAGATCAGCATCACAGCCTCTAATTAAAATGATCATTTATAAAATTGCTCATTTACTCAATGATGGGACCATAACTAGAAACAGTGTGTGTGTGTGTGTGTGTGTGTGTGTGTGTGTGTATGTTAACATGAAGTGTGCACTTGCAGAGTGACAATGTAGTATCCATATTAATGAGTGTTGCTGTTCGTGTCGATCTATAAATGAAGTCATTATCAGGTGGGTGCAGGTGTGTAGCAGGGAAAAACATCTCAGGGTTCTTAGACCATTAAATGTAGGTCTCAATGTTTGGAGGAAGCTTCAGAAAAGATGTGTTTATTTGTAGTTGAGATGATGACTCAACAGGAAAAGACCAGCTTTAAAAGGAAATGTAGATCTATTAAAGATAAAGAAATAAATAAACAGGGATTTAGACCGTTATATTTTATTCAGATACAAAACACAAAATTCTGAGGTTTTAATAAGAAATATTGTTCACTTTTCAAAAAAAAAATTTCAAAATAATTCTTAAAGTTGGGGCAAATGTGGCCCAGCTGGTAGAGATGGTCTTCCACTAATTGTTCTTCCTATGACTAGAGGATGTTCTGATTTTCTTTTCAGATATGAGCTTTTAAAATGGAAAGTTAACAATAACTAAAAGATTTAATGTTTCATCAGTATTTGTTGCTGATTGAGACGGCAGAAATACTACAGTGTTATAAAGAAGCATAAAAACTGATCGCAGGTCAGAAAAAAGCAGAGAATGAGTTGAACAGCAGAATAAATTTCATGTGCATCTGACACATCTGTTTACACCTTATGTTTAACAAGCTAATTCATCCAAATACTGAAGGACCTGATTCATTACAAACATTA
Organism: Channa maculata; assembly: GCA_020496755.1. Taxonomy (NCBI): domain Eukaryota; kingdom Metazoa; phylum Chordata; class Actinopteri; order Anabantiformes; family Channidae; genus Channa; species Channa maculata. The sequence continues at coordinate 25,364,305 of CM035609.1, read as the reverse complement.
AGTTTTGCAGCTTAAAACACATAAATGAGGCTAAGGGGCCTTTGAATAATACATAATAACATACATACAGGCAGGAGTGGAAATCTACGTATTTATTACATCTAAAGTAAATGGAGCCCACAGTGGGACTTTGTGAATTAAAACAGACAATTTTAACAGAAAAAAAAAATACATCTTGCTTAAAACTATTTCCTGATATATTTGCTAACTTTTCTTTCTTACAGAGACCAGTAAAAATCTGACTCTCTCTTTACTTGATGCATCAGCAGGTGCAGAAATACTTTGATTATTATGGTTATTCATAGTAAAAAAAACCTTGACTCTAAAGTCAGTTAAACAGTCACAAAATTGTAAAATCCCAGATTTAACGGACGACGTTTGTAAACGTTTTTAAGTTTTGGTGGAGTCGACACAGATCAGGTTTTGGACAGCTGCAGTGTTTTGCTCATCAGTTCTCACATCGAGAAAAAATCATAAGTCTGTTTCAATTAACTTGTTAGTTTACTGCTAAATTTTTATATGATTTTAAAGTTCTAGAGTGGGTTTTATTGAGGGTTAGACAACCTGTTTACTACTCATTAACATTATTAGTTACAAAGCTACTGCTTTGGCAGTTTAATATAAAATACTTATTGACAAGGTTCAGGCAGCTTCCTTCAGCTGAAGCAGAATCTGTGTGTTTCAGATCTGTTTTAACCTGAAACTAGCATTGATCAGGAAAATGTGAAGCTACTCCATGAAGAACAGCACAGATGTTTTGCAACATTCACACAGTATAAATGTGACTGGCATCTGCAGACCACGTCTTTAAAAGTTGCTGAATGACATTAATAGGAAAATTAAAACAAATGACTTTGTCTGGCACAGAACAGCAGCAAATTCTAGCAATTGTCAAGATTTGCCACAGCATATATTTGATTTTTCTTCTTCTTCTTTTCCTTTGGGCTGTTCCCTTTCAGGGGTCTTCACAGTGAATCATGTGCCTCCATCTAACCCTGTCCTCTGCATCCTCTTCTCTCACACCAACTAACTTCATGTCCTCTCTCACTACATCCATAAATCTCCTCTTTGGTCTTCCTCTAGACCTCCTGCCTGGCAGCTCCAACCTCAGCATCCTTCTACTGATATATTCACAGTTTCTCCTCTGAACATGTCCAAAAACCTCAGTCTGGCCTCTCTGACTTTATCTCCACCACATCTAACATGAGCTGTCCCTCTGATGTCCTCATTCCCGATCCTGTCCATCCTCGTCACTCCCAAAGAGAACCTCAACATCTTAAGCTCTGCTACCTCCAGCTCTGCCTCCTGTCTTTTCTTCAGTGCCACTGTCTCTAAGCATACAGCCGTACTAAGCCGTACCGTATATTAGCTTTTTCTTAACACTGTATTAAAATGTCACAGATGTTTTGTTTTTTTAAACTTTTTTTCCCAACAACTTTTATTCAATCACCTCGGCCATGGCCATACTCCATCCGACTTGTGAACACAATATCACAGGGACGTCTTGTGGGAATTACTTTAAAGTCGACACAAATATGCGCTTGAACTTTAGGATGAACTGATTAAATTTACTTGGTTAGAGGTCAAGAGACAAGCTGACTGTGACCCCAATCTCTCAATGTGCACATTGTGCATAACTGGTGCATAATGTGCATTAGTTAGGAAAGTACTGGTTCAGAGATAGTAGTCAGGCTGGAATGATGAGCAATCTCAAACAACCCCTCCATGATACACACAGAGTGGACAAAACTAGGACAGCAACTACACCAAGTGTGTGAATGTGTGTACCTGAGGTTTAACGATGTGAGCGACTGCAGACTGATAATGCTGTCTGGGATGGTCCTGATGCAGTTGTGATACAGGTTTAGTGTTTCCAAGGCAACCAGGTGGCAGATCTCTGAGGGGACGTCGGCCAGTCGGTTCTTTGACAGGTCTGTGGAGACAAGACAAAAGGATTCAAAAATTCTACTAGAAGCAGAAATAATGTCTACTCGAGTAGGAACAAAAAGACATTATAAAATATCAAAAAGTATTTAATTATATTATTATTATTATTTCAACTCTTCTGTGAAACAGAACATAAAAACCCCTCATAAAAGGAGGATTTAGTTGTGGCTTGGTGTATCTAATAAACCGACAGCTGTGTGCATTTTATTGTGGCGGTTAAAAAACGACGGTAAACTAAATTACGCAGCACGTCAGAGTTGGATGCAGGGCTCAGAGTTCAGGACTCGTTACATCACATCCTGCTGCAGCTCAGCAACAACAACAGCAGCAGCAGCAGCAGCCAAACGAGGCTAAGAAATGTCAGGGACCATTATTCCACATTGTTCTGCTGAGGCTGAACTCTTTAAAACACACTTTGTTTTGTTAACAAAGAGAGAACAGAACGAGTTCATTTCCTCTGGTGGCAACAATCATGGAAAAGTTGTCAGTGCTGTATAATTACAACCCAATAAGTCTTACATTTATCTTTTTTATCGTTGATTATCTCTCATCCTGGTTGTTTTTCCACCCTCAGGAGGAAACAGGAGGAGCTGCATCAGCTGCAGAGTCACGATCAACACTGAATTTTTCTGAAAAAACACAGACTCGTATTTGCAGGCATCTCCTCCCTCAACAAGAAACATGCTGACCGCTCACTAAAGGCGACGAAAGATCCAGGATGTGTCCAGACTGAGAGCAGGGGCAAACTGCTCACTGTATCAGTGTCAAATGTTATGGGTCGGAACAGGGTTACAAAGTCAAAGCATGAGAGTTTCACACTAATCCAAGCTGGAGAAGAGCTAAAACCGTGAGACACCATCTTATATAAGGACACCCCAAAATTACTGTTTTGCAGACTGAGTACTTACATTTGAGTACTCGGTGATACAGAGTACCGATACAAGTACTAAACTGCTGGACAGTGAAATCCTAATCAATCCTCTGCAGTTAAGGAAATCCTGCAAGAACGGAAATTCATGTGCATTCTAATGCCAAAACAAATATGGCAGATTTTAATAAACAGAGCAACTTTCGCTAAAAAGAACAAAAAGAAAAGAAAAAAAGGAGAAACAAAGCACAGATTTATGGTGAGATCCAGGATAGAGAAGTGTGGATGACATAGGCGGTAGAGTCTACACAGGAATACGAAGGTAGAAGAACGTTCTAGTTACTGTATATAACCCTCTTTGTTGCCAGTGTCAGTTATAAATATGAAATGTTTTTAAAATATTCTTGGGAAGCATGAGTCTAACTGTTAGTAACTAGATCTTAAGACTTAAGACAGCAGAGTTTGTATTCAGCTTTACTTTTGTCCTCATCAATTATCCCTAAACCACAGACATTTCTCCACCAACGTCTGCCTGTGGAGGTTATTGAGTGCAGTATTGGAGACATTTTACAAGTACAAGTACAAGTACAAGTACACAAAGGAAGGCTTGGGTCAGATGCCCCATACAGGTATCAGCATCAGGACATCCCCAATCTCACTCTTAGAATAGACTGTAAAGAGCCAAAGACACATCTGTAGCAAACACAAACTTGTATTGATTCCTAACTGGCAACCTACAAAAAGCCTACAGTCAGGTGACTGTTCCACTGAAGTACCCACAGTGAAAACAGCTGCCACCATAGAAAACTCAAAGTTAACTAATTAATAAGCACAGCTGCTTGAGAAGTGATAATTACTACTGTTTCTACTGTAACTTTGTGCAAACCTGACTGTTTCACAAGCAGCAGTGAAACATGGACGTTCAGTCACGGCTGCATCTGAGCATCAGAGCTGGTAAAAAGCTGAAGGGTAGAAAAGTAAACAGGCGAGTGAGTGTGAGAAGATTACAGCCGCCTCTCCCATCACTGGTTGTGGTCAACGTGAGGTCTCTGGAGAACAAGGTGGACGAGTTGACTGCAGTGGTGAGGAAGGAAAATCTCTCTCTCTCGTGTAAACTAATGTGTTTCACAGAGACATGTCTGCAGGACAGTTTGTCCGACACATGCTTCAGTACAGTGCGGGTGGATCAGAGGACGACAGGTGGTGTCATACTGGTCATGTTACTGTGAAAGAAAGAGTCTGTTGCCCGGACACTGAACTGTTGGCGGTGGGCCTCCGTCCTTACTATAGTTCCAGAGACTTCTCACACGTCATGTTGATCATTGTCTATATTCCTCCCTCTGCCTCCTCAGATGTTACATGTGACGTCATACACTCGGTCGCAGCCAGACTTCAGACCTCAGGTGACTTTAATCATGCAACTCTCACCAAGACCCTCCCCACCTTCACACAGTATGAGGACTGTCATACCAGGGGGGAGAAGACACTGGACCTGATGTACTCAAATGTTAAAGAGTCCTACAGCTCTTCTGCCCCCCCGGGCAGGTCTGACCACAACTGATCCACCTCCTACTTGTGTACAAGTCCCTGGTTCAAAGACAGCCCCTTAGGAGGGCTGGTTCTGTTCTGGGGGAGGAGCTGGACCCTCTGCATGTTGTGGCTGAATCCCGAACAATCTCTCCCACCCACCCACACTTTCAGCCAGAGACTGATCACAAAACGCCACAGGAGATCGACTCTCCCAGTGGCCATTAAACTGTTCAACTCATATTGTTTTTATTTCATTTATTATTTTTATTTCATTTATTTTTTACTCCCCTAGCTGGGTTTTTTCTTACTTATTTATCAGTAGTTTGTGTTTGTTTCTTGTCTTAGTTTGGTGGCTGCTCTCTTCCTTTCTGGCTACTTTCATGTGGAGAGCAGCTGTAACAAGGCAACACATTTTCCCTATTGGATCAATAAAGTTGTTGAATCTTGAATATTGAATCAACAGCTCAGGCAGCATTGCATCATGGGTCATAAAGTCACAGGAAGCGCTTTTTAAACCTATGTGTTTGAGAAACAGAAAGCCAGTCACACATGCTTTTATCCAGTGAGCAAACAGCAGCGGTTTGACTCAACATGCTGCTGTAGCTGAGTGTGTGTGTGTGTGTGTGTGTGTGTGTGTGTGTGTGTGTGTGTCTGTAAAACCACGTCCAACACCATCACGTGTCTTTAACCTCTAAAATGAAATAATTGAAATTACAATGTGGTAGTTTATAGTTTTGAACTAAAAAACACACACACACACACACACACACACACACACATCTATCTTAAAGGAAAAATGGACAAAATGCCTTCACAAAGATGGGCTAAAATTCAAACTGGTCCACACACACACACACACACACTAATGCATTAAGGACATAGTGACACACATCTGTCAGGTTCCATTTAACAGCGTCTACACATGAGACCATGTGAGTGATGATACAGGCCAGGGGTCTTTTTTTTAACATACAAATAGTTTCTGGCCTGTCTGATCCATCAGCACAGACACTGTTATTCTACATTTTCTCTACGTCTGCAGCAACATGACATAAAATGTGATCAGATGTTAACATATAAAGTGAACCCATTTAAACACAAGCCTGAACCTGGTACCAGTCCTGATACTGTGTGTGTTTTACATTAAATGCTGTTCGTCTGCTGCAGTGAGTTAACTGTAATGCATCAAATTGCTGCTGTGCATATTTGTGGTTAATATTACCAAAGCAAGGTGAGCTCCACACAGTAAATCCAAACAAGGTTCCAACCCAGGACCTTCTAGCTGTGAAACAATTCAGGACCAAATAAATATCAGTACATACGTGTGGAGTTTGCATGTTCTTCACATTCCAAAGACATGCATGTTACGTTGATTGGTGTGAATGTGAGTGTGAATGATTGTCTGTCTATGTTAACCCTGAGAAAGACTGGAGACATGACCAAGGTGGACCCTGCTGCTCACGCTATAACAGCTGGAATCCTGCACAATCCTGAACAGGATAAGAGGTTACAAATCAAGAACTGTATCAGTCTTAATTACTCTGACATTGCACTTCCTGTGCTATAAAAATGACAAATGTGCACATTGCAATGGCAACTTTGTCTAATATCATTTGGACACTTCTGTGCAGGTTTCAGTTTTCCCTGCAGGGAGTGTTAATGTCAGGACCAAGACACCAAACATCAACTAATCTGTATTCAGATGTGATTGACTACATCACTGGACAGATCTACAAGTCAGAGCAGGTCCCTCTACCTATACTGTTACCGTCATTTGAGCCAGGTTCTGCTTTTTACTGTATGTAGCTCAGGGGGAGGAAATTCCATCAGCCATCAAGTTTACCTGCTCTTCAGTCATCAGCTCGCTGTCGGCTTTTTCCAAGGGATGGATTTATTTAATGTCACATAAAAGGAGAAATCTGATCTGACAGATTTACAGCAACGCGGTAACGTAAGTGCATTTAAATGCACCAACCGTCATTTAAGTCAGTTCCCACTTTCTACTTTAGAGGCAAGAAGTTCTGCCAGTGTGTGAGTAAGAGAAATTAAAGTCACACATACACGTTTTTTACAGTTTTTTTTAAATAAAATTTGTGATGATCTTATTAAACGGTAAAGACTTGATTATATCAATACAAACAAAGGCCACGATAACCAGCTATTTGTTGTGTCTCTTTTTGGGTTGATTATTATTGTAGGTACTCACTGTTTTTACTGACCCGTTGCAACAGAACAAAATTAGTTATTGTTCATGCAAGCACCAACATGTTCCATTTCCAATCATCAGCATACTAAAATATTAGTTCTGCTGTGGGCGTAACACCTTTAGCATAACTCACCATTAATCTGCCAACTATAACTCATCTGACAACAAAATGCCACTTTAAACCTGCAACCAACTAGCTCCACTAAATCTCCTCATGTGTCTGAGGCCACGAGCTGAGTTCATGTGAGATTTTAAGCCCGACTTCAGCTCAGCTAACTTGTTTCAACTTGCAGCAACAGAGACAAACAACAAAACCGAAAACCTGGCAGAGAAGGGCTTCAAGGTTTCAGCCTCTGCTGTTTCTGATTGTGAGCCACTGATAGCGACGACCATGAATGAGCAGTTATGGTGAACAACAGCTGCAAACAGAGGTGGCGGGTGTCATGATATGCAGAGCATAGAGGGCGAAGTAGTGACCAGTAAAGCCAAGAAAAGACATATCTTACATTTTAACAGATACAAACTTCTTTCAGGGCTCAGGCTGCCGCTGCTGAAACTTTCCCAGATTTTGATGTTTTAGAGAAGTGGGCACAAAACATGGAACTGCCTTGTTTCTAAGTCTACACATGTGAAATTATTTTGTCAGACTCCCTTAGAAAACGGCCAATGTTTGAGCAGAGCAGAAGAAACATTTCAGGACAAGTTCAGGACAGATGCAGGTTGGAGAAAGCAGAAAGCTACAGGACCCGCTGCTGTAAATACCAACACCACCACACCCTGTGAAGCAGGCGTGGGGCTTCCTGTGTTAATAACAGCAGGTCAGCCTCGCTTGTGGTAACAGGAAGTGATCTCAGGGTCACAAGTTAGGTCAGAGTCATTTCTGTCGAGGTGCAACCTTTGACCTCCAGAATGGAGAAAGATGACCTGAAAGCTGAGACCTTTAACACCCACACCTTTAACCAGCATCATTTTAGATGCAAACCAGCAGAAACTCTGCAGTAAATAACAGACTCAACAAATCCCCAGATTTTTATCCTGTAGGTGAGAGGCAGCGGAAAATGCAAATGACAGGACAGGCGGCTGATACTGGACGTACAGTGTTGTACATGCAGCTCTGCCCCAGACCATCTGTATCTTTACATGCTCTCACCATCATATTCTGTCTGACGGGGGTTTGTGCAGGGTTCATCATAGCTGATAACCTGCTTTCATGTGCTATTTCGTGCCCACATGTAGAATTATGGCGTGGATGTGGCGTCGGGTCAGATATTCACACAAAATTAGATTAAGTAGTTTATAAAATAGTTTGCTGTGGCACTAAGTAAAGTGTCATACGAACGGCATGTGAACTGTGTGACCGCAAACGTTCAACAAAGGCTCAGACACAGAGCAGGAATGTGGAGGCTGAGCAGCTGAGACACAGGAATGTTTCCTGCCCACTGATTAATACAAAGCTCCGTCGTCTAACAACGCCACAGGCCGGTGTGACAGGGAGGGAGGCCGAGGAAGGACGGAGAGAGGGAAGAAGAGGAAGTGAAGAACAACTAAGTCCTGCTCAAGTTATAACATGTTAAATGTCTTTAATATGTGTCATGGGACGGTATCAGTTTTGATGCTCTGTCTCCTGTTTCAGTTTAAGTTTAAATTCAGACATTCCTCAAACCGCCTCCTCTGACTTTCTGAAAACTTCATATATATTTTTAAAAAGTGTCTGATCATGTGCCACCAGGTAGTTTGTGTCTAATAATACCGACTAACAACAAATGCACACACACTAAACCTTCTGTATTTAATGTCTTAAAGTGATTGAGACAAAGCCCAGCAGGTCCACACCTCATTCAACTATTTCCTGCAGTCAAACCAGGATCAAACGTAACATTTCCCAAGCTGCTCAGCAAAAAGTAATAAATATAAACACATTTATATTGTGGCTCACTGGACACAAACTGCACAATAAAGCTTCGCAGTGAAAAGGCTGGAGCAGCTATTAATGTCAGCGCTGTGTTGCATTGCTGAAGGTGCAGAGTGTGTTTCTCACATTAGCAGAGTATTTTTGGTTCAAAGCTAAATTCTGCAAACTCAGGTCGCTTCTGTGTGAAGCAGCTACACGCTGTGAGTGTATGTGTGTTGCAGCTGCATCCTCTGGTTGTGCAGGAAAAAGGCGAGACTCCTCCCTGCAGTTCAGTAATGACATGCTTTACACCACGCACGCACACACACACACACAAATAATACACAACCAAGACGGACACTTAGAGCCTCACCCCCAGCACAGAACAGAAACTGGAAAACAGAACTGTGGAACATTATTGCTTTGCTTTTTCACTATCATCAACCTGGGGGACATTTCTGCAATTCAGCTGCTAAATGCTCCGACATGTTGAACCTGCTGGTCCTGAGAAGGTAACAGACAGCGGACAACGGACAGAGTTAATCAAAGCTCGTTTAACTTTATGTAAAAAGACAGGTTCAAGATCAAGGTCTTAAAACAACAGTCAGATGGATGTAAACTAATACTTTTAGTAAAGAGGTCCCTCCAAAAGGTGCTTGATGGGTCTCCATTTGGGCAAAAACGTATGAGTCTATCTGAAGACAGTGTGAGGCTTAACCATTTCAAATCAGTCACATTAGGTGGATATGTAAATTACACATGCTTCCTTTTGATATAAAAATGCCCTTAATTTGTGACTTACCTCCTCTGCAGCCTAATGCAGAGAGGGAATCTGAAGATTCCACTTGCTCTACAGCAACAAACTCAGATTGCTGAAGCCTCATATCAGTGGCAGACACAGACCTAAATACATTCCTGCCACATCCAAGAGGTTTAAGAAGCAGTCACTTGATGGAGAAACTGAACCCGTCCAATTACACAGGACAATGAAGCTGGTAGCAGCTATAATGATGCCATCGCACCCACTTTGGTTTTTAGTGACGGCACTGCAGAAAGACATCTGGTTTAGACTTGGTGTCAGAGTCAGCTACACCAGGATGTTGGACAGGGTATGTGTTAAAAAGTGTGTGTGTGTGGGTGTGGGTGGGGTGCAGGAAGGGGTTTTGGTGGTGTCCCCACCACTTGCTGACTACAAAGGAAACGGCTGGCTCTCAGACGACTGGAGTCGGTCCAGGATGCTGAAGGTGCTGTTGGGAGAAAAACCTGATGCCTCAGACATTGTGCTGATGATGATGAAAAGCACATTTGTTTCAGTAACTCTGGAAAGACACAGAAGTATAAGAAGTACCCACAGTGCCAAGACGGAACAGACAGTAACAACTTAGTAGTACAGTACCAAGTCACTATGACAAGAATCAGACGTGAAAAACAAATACATGCACTACTCATCTTCAAATGCTTCCTGTTCTTTATTTAGATCTTTATTCTTCAAATACGTTTTTACTACAATAGAGAATGTTATGTTTTCTATATTATATATTAAGTCATCCAGGAAAAATGAACAAATACTGTACGTAGAACAAGTACTGTACTGTACTGTAATGTTTAGGAGAAAACTGCCGAGTCAGCTACACTGTAAGAAGAAGGAGGAAGGGCATGGGCTGAGGTCACCATGATGACCATGTGAAACTATCTGCATGGATGCAGAGTCACACCGCTGTGCAAACATGCATGTGTGTGATGCTTTATGCATGAGCTGCTGCTCAATGTGTGTGGGCATGAGCGTGTAAGTGTGTGTCTTGGGACAGAAAAAATGCACATTTGCAGTCTGTCCAGGCGTTTCCATGTCTAAACTTAGAAGCACAGTGTGTGTGTGTGTGTGTGTGTGTGTGTGTGTGTGTGTGTGTGTGTGTGTGTGTGTGAACGGCTGGTTGTCCCACAAGAACTCTACATGACCTATTTCTCGACCCACGTCCATCTGGCGCAACCTCACACACACACACACACAAACACACAGAGTAAATTGTTTTCCTGTGCTACTGGAACATTCCTCATGCAGCAGAAGTTGATGTGACTTCAGATCCACTTTGCATTTCCCTCCTTAAATTCATGATGTTGCCATGTTGCAATGCAAATCATCATAAAAATAAATAAATAAAACACAAAAAGTAGCAACATGCATTGCAATTTTTCAGAAAAGCTGCCATTTTAGGCCTCACAAAAACCTATGCTCAATCCCAGGATTGATTTAAACTACACTCAGTAATCCTGCAGTGATACATTATGTAGAAAGTAACTGAGGTACTGTACTTTTAAACGTTTTTAGTTTCTTAGACTTCCACCCCACCTGTCCACAGGGGGTGGAACATTTTTCCACAGCAAGTTCAATACTGCCGTTTGCCGTGCAAAGACACACGTCTCGTAGAGACAATCAAGACTCGATAAGAGTTCACACTCCAAAATTTCGCAGAACGATCTCTTACTCAGTTATAACTCATTCCTCTGAACACACACACAACATTATACACATATTATTACATCGGATTGTGAACCGATGTCCTGAGATCCACTTAGAAAGCAAAGACAAGAAACACATCGGGTATATTATATTATAGGTTTTCTTCAGAACCACCTTAGTATTGTCTGTGCAATCATGGGGCTAAGAGCTAATCCAGCTTCTTTGAATAGTGCTACAAAGGCCACAATGTGAACAATTACAGGCCAAAACAGTTGCAGCCAAGAGAATAAGTGACTGAATCAACAGTAAGACTTCCTGTTTACATACACCGATGTTGAAGCATGATGGAGCTGCCAAATGCAAGTAAAGCAAAGAATAACAACAGGATGACAAAAATCAATCAATGCAAACGTTTTTCCTGTTTGCAGATAATCCAATATTTCTTCAACTGAGGCTCAGAGCGTGACCATAAAATGTTGGTTGGAGCGGCTTAAATGCCGTCTTTTAGTCACTGACAAACAGAACAATAGGCTTTACGTCAAAGTGGAAACAGATTCCTACTAAGTTTACATTTGTGTTGTGGGTTTCCAACAAAACGCTCCTCTGTCCCATTCCCTGTCAGACCTCTCCGGTTTCCCTCGCTCCATTTGTCTCTGAATCTCTCCTGACTGTTACATAAGTGAGAGCGAGTAGTTCAAGCGAACATCCACCCACATCAGCTCACTTTGCCTCAGTCCGACAAAGGCGCAGCTTCATGTTTGTAACACAAGCACGAACGACACAGCTTTAATTCCATTTTTGGACAAAAGAAACAAAGAAAAACATTGTGTGTGTTTGTTTTATTGTCCCAGCATTTACTCCTGACTCATCCTCGTCCCACTTTCCTGCCTCGTTGGAAGAAAAAGTAGGACGGGAGGAGAACACCCAGGAAGATCAGTCACACACACACACACACACACACACACACACACAGACAGTTGTCTGGCTCCCCAACATTAGCTAATTATGCAGTAATAGCATGATGCTGCAGATATAGTTTTTTTTAAATGTCTGAAAAGCAGGTTCACAACATAGCTACACATACAAAGCAGGAGCCTGAAACACACACACACACACACACACACACACACACACACACACACACACACACACACACACACAGACAGTTGTCTGGCTCCCCAACATTAGCTAATTATGCAGTAATAGCATGATGCTGCAGATATAGTTTTTTTTAAATGTCTGAAAAGCAGGTTCACAACATAGCTACACATACAAAGCAGGAGCCTGAAACACACACACACACACACACACACACACACACACAGAGCTGCAATGACCTCAGTGAGCAGACAGAACCACATGTAAAGAATAGCATACGGCCCTTGTGAAGTGTGTCACTAATTTCTAAGTTCCTCTCAAACATAATGATGGATGCGATGTGAATACAGTTGAGCCACGTGGTGATAACACACCAAGGAACACAGCAGTAAACTGAACGCAACTTTAAATGTGTTTACCTTTTTCAGAACTAACTGCTTTACATATCGAAGACATTTAACACCTGAACAGTGAACTGCTGATTTCACCAGTGTATGTTTGTTTCCTTGTTGTTGTTTGTTTGCCTCCCTTGTTATCATTTTCATCTCTCATAACCACACAGAGAGTTATTAATGCAACAGCAATGACAGCTGGATTTCTCGGCTCGGAAAGCATCACTCATTCAACCACTGACCTTTTGGTGACCATGCACCTGAAATGATACTTTACCACTGTGTGTATCCCAGATTTACATTCATAAAAAGGAAATGATGAGTACTGAAGGGTCAGTGTGTCCTTCAGAGACACAGGACACTTGTAAACGACGATGCTCAGCACAGATTACTCAGGGACAACATCTCATGTATAACTGTAACTTCATCACACGTGAATCCAACAATAACGGTGTTCACAGGTTGTGTGTGGACATAAAGGCCACAGCTGTCAATCAGGATAAAAGCGGGCACATGTGTTGTGATTTAATCTGCGCCGATTGCTGTGTGTCCCTAATACTTTACTATCAGTAGCCAAAGGGTTATGCAGCTCCCTCTCATTCTCTCACACAAACAATGGCAGCTGCTGTGCCCTGACTTGGGGTTCAGGTTTTGTCTATGGATGAAGACAACCTCTCTACTTCCTGAGCCACAGCCAACCCGATATAAACTGAACCAATCTGTGTGAATATTACTGCTGAAATACTACATGCCGGAGTCCAACCCACTACACGGATTACAGTTATAATTATGATTAGTCATTAGCAGACACTTATATCCAAAGTGGCTTAGAAGTAGGTGGCAGACACTAGGGACAACTTGGGGTTTAAGTGTCTTACCCGGGAAGACTTTAACTTGAAGCCAGGAAGACTGGGAGTCGAACCAATGACTCTGCTCTACCAACTGATTACGGTATTCTCATGCTTAAAATCATGTTTTTCATGACTTCACATCAATAAAAAAATAAAACCGTGGCTCATAGAGAACACAAAAATGTAATTAATTTTTTAGCCACACTGCCCGACCGGGGCCATGGATCAGGTCCCTGTTCCTGATCCATGAACTGAGTGAATGCCTGAAACTGTCTGTTTACGATAACACACCCGAGTGTGTGGCCTCTCAGTTTATCAGCTGTTTTCCACTCACACAAAAACAAAGTGTGTGTGTGACCCAGTGACCTGCAGACATTCATGGATTAGTGGTACAGTGGATTGAAGGTAGAGGAGCGATTGTTATGACGGAATTATCACAACAACCCAATCCACTGTGCAGAAAAGTAATCTATTACATTGTATTCCACATGTACAGGTAAGAGTATGGAGGCACAAAGCATTAAAAATACAAAAAACAATTTAAAGAGTGCAAAAATAAATCCGACACGTGGGCTCAGATTTCATGAAAGGCTGCAGTTTACAGCGTGACATGGAGGAAAAATGCTTTGAAAAGAAAAGAGCTGGCAGGCAGAGACATTAACAGGATTGGGTGGGGGGGTCCTCAAACTGGCAACCCACCAGGCATGCTGTCAACACACACACACACACACACACACACACACACACACACACACCCACCCACACAGCCCATTACCATCTAACACAACAAGACCCCCACCACAACTGACCCACATCTTTCTGTCTGTCAGCATATCACCACTGTGTGTGGGTGTGTGGGTGGCCGCTGGCAGGGCTTAAGGGGGTGGCATGCTCCCATAGCACCACCCACCTCCCTCTCAAACACACACACACACACACACACACAGCTTTAAAACTCTGGACCCAGTGTCACAGAGTCCAGGGACAGGTACTTCTGAGTTTAAATACTGCGAGTATTTAAACACTATTAAACTTGATGCTGTTGATAACAAGTCGAGTCTAGAGTTGTTCCACATGTGTCTCTGCAGGAATCTAAAATGTTCAGATCTTGTTATGTTTAATTCCTGTAGAGATTCATTTGTTTTATTCCTCTTATTCACTAGCTATAATACTTACTGTCAACTCATTTATACATTTGTGCAAATTATTACAAAAGACAATTCCTTGTATTGAAAAATAACTAATTACGAAGATCTGTGCTACAACCTCCTTGTTCCATGTGCGACTTCCAGCTCCGTACCCTCAGTGAATGTTCAGGGAGAGTTTTCCTAACACATCTGTGGCCAAGTCTGCGTGCACAATATAAATGATCTGCTGTGATTGTAAATAGTTACGTCAGATGAAATCTCTGTGCCAGAATGTGAGTCAGCCAAAACAACAAAAACACGAGACACTCCTGCACACTCCTTTGCAATATTACTTGATATAATAAATGCATTATTAAACTGCATTAAAGATATCCATGGTTTGAATTAAATGTACAGTTTTACCAATCTCTACCTTTACATGAACTAAAACTAAATTTTCCTTGTCACCATAAAAAGTGACATATTAGAAATACTTGTGTAAAATGACCTTAAACTACAGTGTTTAAATGAATGTATTTAATTACCACATAACCACGACTGCCATGTCAAACAAGGTGCAATGTAAAAACACCATAATGGGAGAAACATCTAAATGTTCTACGTAATTCTTTGGATAATCACCTCTTTCTATCACCACCTCCAAAACAATTCAGAGTCACACCTGACCAGGTGAAGCTGTCACATACTGTACCGTTCAGTTCATATTTGGGCAGATTTCACTTGATGAGACTTGGTGCTTTTCATCTGAATGCAAGTGGATTTATTTCAGAGTGTGTGTGTGTGTGTGTGTGTGCACCAGCATATGTGAACACTTATTTATGAATGCTGCCATGTGCTTCATGGTGAATTAGGACATGCCTGAAGGAGAGGGGGTATGGATGGAAATTCTGAACCAGTTATGGATGTCTGTATGTGTGTGACAATTCCAGTTTGATGCCCGGAGGATTTAAGTGGGAGACAGAGGTGTGTGTGTGTGTGTGTGTGTGTGTGTGTGTGTGTGTGGGGAGGGGAGGGTGAATCTGTGCTACATTTGGACGGATGCAAGACTGTTGCTGTTTATTTATTTAAGGGCTGATTTTACTGTCTCACACCAGTTTTATACATGCAGGTTACTGCATGTGTTCAAAGAAAGTCAGGGAATTATGTTTTGTATATCTAACTATTAACGCACATGTTTGCTGTGTTATTAGATTTTATATTTATATTTAAAATGTGGACCACATAACAGCACAAACATGCATTAGAAAACCAAGAGTCTGACTTATCTGAGAAGAGAGATACAGTGTGATGCTACAAACAAACCATAATTAAAGTGTAATTCAGTGTAGAAGCAGATGGAGCTGAACATAAAGAGAAGATGAAATATAGTCCAGAGGTCGTAAATTATAGCAGTGAGGGTGGACTAGTTTGTCATTGTCAGGTTACACATCTCGGCTCAATAAACAAGTCCTGTGAGTCACTTGGTTAGGCTGTAATTTCAGTATGAACATAAACCAAATGTAAGAGAGCAAAAATAAAAAAAATAAAAATCAGCTTGTCTGTTCCAGTTTGAATCACGGAAAAGTGTGTGTGAGTGTGTTGTGCAATCACTTACAGAAATATTAAAATGGTCCACATTTTCCTTCCGATGTGAGCAAAGATCGATGCATTAAAGAGAGAAATGAAGCCCAAGTGGATGTTGGTAATAAACAGGTGTTTCTGAGATAATCTGTTGATACTAGAATGGAGCCGACATGAGATCACACTATCTGGCCACCCAAACCTGATCAGTTCATCCATGAGGGAGTGGAAATTTGTGCAAACTTTTAGACATTTTAGACATGTGATATTAAACACTTCTACATGTCATTTATTCAGAAAAATAAAGGTTATTTCCACGCTGTGAGCATTCAGGATCCAGGAGTGTTCAGGATGTTGAGCTCTTGTGTTTGGCTCAAAGTTAAATGGTCAGATTCAGCAAAGTCAACCTTCTGCTGCTTTTCCTGTGGTTGTTTTCCCTGCAGAGACATTTCTAGATCCTTGTTTTGTTCCTCTTTTCCTGGTGTTTTCTCACACACTTATTATTTGTCAGAGTTATGTGGAGATCTACAAACAACTCATCAGATTTCAGCTGAGGACTGATGATTAAATGACTATTCAAAACCAACTCCACTGTTTGAATCAAAGAGACAGACAACTAGTTGCAAAAGCCCCAAAGTAGATTTTATAGGAGGTACATCGGCATCCGAATGTATAGCTACAATGGACTGCTTTGTTTTATTCCTGTTTTTATGTGATTAAGTCCAGGAAGCATCAGGATTGGGTCTAATTCCATTTAAATCAACCCCAAATGTAGTTTCGTAATAAGAATAAGGGGGTCCAGCTGCTATGTGAGCATACAACTCCAGTCAGAGTTTCCAGCTGGATGAGGAGCAAGCTTTAAACATTAGCTTCCGATGAAGTAGACACTTTTTCCAACGCTACTCATCTGAAGGAATTCAACCTGTCCTAAAGCTACACTCACTGCCTCCAACTACATTTGGCAAAATGACTGTTAGGAAATGTAGGCATGATCCTACCTCATCTGAAACATTCAGGATCAGACTGTGCATCACAGATCACCATTTAACTTTTGCCTTGAGGTGGAATCGAAAGCATTTAGGTTGTGAGACGTTTGCACGTGGGTTTCAGTTACACTTTCACACAAATCCCTGCTCTCATCAACTTAATGTAGATGTGGACAACAACACAGGCGAGATGCACTTATATGTGCTAACACTCGACTTTTAGAAAAGAAATGTCAAAAAGGGGAATCGTGCCAGCTGTTTGAAAAGACACATACGTGTAATACTAAAAACACTGACCTTCAAAGATCTATTTCGTAAAGTCTACCTGACACATTATCTATTTTTTGTAGAATTTCACCATTTTCCAAAAGGATCATGTTTTGGAAGTTTCTTGAGTCTGCGAGGTTGGATTCGCAGTTCTGTTGAAAGCTAAATGCCAACACTTTCCAGAAATTCTGATATTTAGCAGATATCATGATTATATTCACCATCTCAGCTCGGTGCTAAAGAAAATGAACAGCTCTGTACTAGATTCCATTGCTAACAGCTAAGCCCACCAAAAGCTGGGGTCTGACGAGTGCACGTGCTGTAGCAGGAGATGCAGGTTTACATCACCAGAGAGAAGTCTGGTCTGTGGTCTGTGTGTTTGTATTTTCTGCTCCACTTAGCAGCTTCACAGAGCTGGTCTGATCTGTGCCAAGTGCAGCGGCAGATGAGGAACGCTGATAGAAAAAATGCCTCAAAAGACCTAATTTGGTCACAAACTCCCACAGATATGAGACATGACCTCATCATGTCAGTGCACTGCTGTGAGGAAGCAAACACAGCTGCAGATATCCACTCAGTTTGGATGATGACGTATAGGACATGGAGATCAACTGAGGAAAAAATTTAAAAGAACACATGATATATTGTATGACCTCGACCTCGTAGTTTCAGACTGTGAAACAGTGTCACAGCCCGCGGTCACCATTGTATCAATGGTGTCAAATTTCAAAAGACCAGTTCTTGCTGAGCTCAGGGATCAAGTCTCCAAAGTCATGACCTCCTCTAGAGTAAAAAGATATTTTCTGACCAGATGAAGCATCAATCTCAACACAAAAAGATGGACAAAATAAGGCCCTGCTATCACCCATAATCTTGACTTCGTGAACTCTAGTCTGACAACATAATCCTGCAGTGATTTAAAGATGACTGACTGCAATTGGATGACTAACTGCATCACACCATAGCAACATGGCTGTCCTGTCTGAAAGGCCAACATACGTTGCCTACTGTCCCCTGGCAAGCAAGGCTCCAGTGGTTGGACCCTTCACAGCCTAACATATCCCACAAACCTTTACGTACGTTCATTTACGTGACGTTGTCGGCCAGCTAGCATTCAACATTCAAACGGTGAAGTAAACAGGAAATCGTCCATAGATCTGTGTTTCAATTCAGTTCAATCCTTCATAGACTATGGAGGCAACATGTCTACGAAGACAGTGGAGACTGCGTTCTGCAGAGTTTGCAGCCCCATCATTTAAACACAGCTACAGATCAGAAATGCCAAAGTTTAAAAAGACCTCATCAGCAGTTTGGCACAAGCACGGTGGGATTATTGTGCCACCATTTCTGTATAAGGGTACAAACACTAGAGGTAGTAACATTGCTTGGTCTGTGCTGCATTTGTGTAAAAGGCTCAGACTTATAAGTTCTCCTTTAAAAGAACGGTGTTAACGCTGGTCTAAGCTGAAATTTTACCAACGGTTTGGGTTATGACAGAATCGATGGTTCAACCTGAGCAGCAAATTGTGATGCGCTTCGATGCTATGTAAAGGCAAAAAAAAACAGATGCAGTAATTTACCAAAGAAAAATTACTAATGTGTGGAAGCAATGAAGTAGAAACAATGTCAACTCTGCTCAACTGCAGCTGTACTTTACAATGAGGTTGGGATAGGGGAGGGGGATCCTTGGCTTCCCTGACAGGAAAAGATCCCAAGTGTTGCCTCCTGGAAACAATGAGGTGGGGAGCGGTCACTTCCTGTTTCTGCGCAAATGAGAAAAGGTGGTGTTGTGCTGGTGTGTCACTACAGAGAAACACAACAACGTCAATCTTCAGGTTACCTTCTGCTGCACTGGTCAGAAAATACAAACTATAGCCAAAGCTACGAGTGAGAAACAATAGGGAAAAGAGGATTTTGTGCTTATGGTTTTCTTATATAAAATATCGGCAACACCACAATTTGTCAAGTCAGGACACAATATCACATTCATTTTAAATGTTTGGAAAATGCATAAGTTCCTACAACCCAATGCCTTCAAAATGTAGCTCAGTATACATCAGTGGTCACCAAATGTCAGACTCTGGTCTGGCTGTTGACCCAGAGTGGGTCTATCCAGACAGCAAAGAAAAAACAAGGAAGATATTTTGATGAGATTTTTCTACAAGCACAGGTCGGCCATCTTAGCAGAGATGCACGGGCCCCTCCATTGCTGCATCTCATCCAATCAATCATGCGAATAGGAGACCAGCATGACAGAAAAGTAACTGTATGGAAAACATATCCCAAGACTCAAGCGAAAGCACATCTACGAGAACAAGGCTCATCCTAATTGATATTCAAGAGCATTTGGTGAATGACTGAGCCTAGGAGACAATATATGATGTCCAACCCTGGACAGTGTTCCGGGTGCCTCCATTCTGTTCAGTTGTACCTTCTATTACATTAAAGCAGGCTGACAGGAGTCAACCTTCACTCGCTGCTGTTTGATTGTTTCCTCTCATCCTCTACCTCAGTCCGCTGAACCTCGAGTTCCTCCTGCTCCCTCTGTATTTGCTCGTTCTCCTGAGAGAAACCATTATCCACTCCATTAACTGCTTCTCTAACTGCTTCATTCACTATGCATGAGGCCCTTCACACCACAGCCCCCACTGTGATGTACATTAATGTGGAGATGAAGGCCAATGTTAAAGAAAATGTTCATGAGGTTGATGTAAATAGAGTTAGGTTGGTTTTTTAACCAATCTGTCCAAATTGATTATCAAAATTCAAAGTACTGAATGTTTATTTTTAAACACATGGTTTTCTGAAATCATGTTACAAATCTGACATAACAATTACTGAGTGACCAGTCGCCCTGGAAGTCTTTTCAGATGACATTAGCCTTACATGCTATTGGAAACAGTTGTATCTCACATTTGTGTTCGTTGTGACTAAGAGATTCGTATGAAAAACAACGTGCTATCTGCCGTTTAACACTCAATTTCTCACTCAATTTCTTAAATCTCTACAATGGAGGCAGTAATAGCAGAATTAGCAGTAGCTAAAGCATCCCTACATCCACTTGTCAGTTTATTGTCTGGATCACTGACTGTGTGTCCTCACACAGATTTATGTGGGTGTTTCTTCCAGCTATCATTAAGTTCAGGTGTGGCAGGAACACTGAGCGGATAGACCTTCCCCTAACACAACACCACATCACATTCCTGGAGATCCACAGCTTCCTCTGTGTGTAAGTGTGTGTGTGTGGTACAAAGGAAGGATGCGCAGTGAGGCAGAGGATGCAGGTTGTAAACTGGGAGGAGTACCTCGCCTCAGGCTTTCACACCATCTTTTCTTAAAATCAACAACTCCCATGTGGAGACTCAAACCAACAATGGATGCATCCTCCTAACACGTAATGTGTGATTGTGTGTGTATCAGGCTGACATTTCTGATTCCTCTGTGCCATCGAGCTCCATTGAAAAAAAACAATCAGTAGAGATCTTTAACAGAACTTCTTATATTTCTTATGAGAAAATAAAACAAATAGAACTCTACAGGTCACTTAGGTCAACTTGAGAATCAGAATATGTTCTTAATGAACAACTGTTTAATCTATGAAGTTTCCAATAATCAAAGGCAATAAATTATAATTAGTCTCCTAAGTGTCAGAACTGTTTCTGATGAATCGTTTAGTGTCAGAAAAAAGAAGCAAAAATTAACTTCCCAGAGTTGTGTCTTTGTATTTATCATGTTGAGTCTAACGATATGAAATGAAACAGGAAGAAGCAATAAAGTCTCTGGTTTGAGAGTCTGACAGTTCTCTCGATCACCTATTCAATGAGTCAACAGCTCTAACACAGATAGAGAAATTAATCTGAGCATGTCGTTGTTGATCATTGCCTATATTTCAATTAACAGTTGATTATTTGCTGCACAGTAAAAGAAAATCATAGAAATGGGAACATGTCACATGCTCATTAGAGATAATGAACATTTCATAAACTAAACTATGAAACAAAAAAAAAAAAAAATGGGTTAAGAGGGAAGGACAGAAAGAATGTAAACGAGTGGGAGGACAGGAAAAAAAAGCAGACTGGTTTGAATTTTACTGCAGGTCTATTTTTATCTGGATTTGTGGGTCTGATGCGAGCAGAGATGGAGGTCAGGAAAAACTAAAAACACGTCACAGATGGTTTTAATATGAAGCACAAACATGTAATCTTATGTAATCTCTGTATGTGTGTGTGCAGTCTAGAGCTGGGAAGTGGTGGGAAGCAGGCTGCTATTGTGCTAATGAACACGTGCACGCACGCACGCACGCACACACACTAAACCCACCGATATAAAGTGTTAATAGGCAGTATGTTATTTTCTGTACTGCAGAACTGAACTGAAAACAACAGAGTGGTTTACTGTTATTCTTCCATGTCCAAGTATCAGTGTCTGTAGCAGTGACAGAAAGCAAAACAGTTCTGCCACTAATAATGAAACTGATTAAACACAAACACAAAGGTCACATCAACAATGTTCAGTCAGAGGAATCTGAATTGTTATTATTTTTTCGTCCTTTCGGTTTGTCCTGTGAGTTCAGGGTCGCCACAGTGGATAATCTTGATTTTTACCGTTTTTTCACCGGATGCCCTTCCTGATGCAACCCTCCCCAATTTCTACCAAGCTTGGGACTGGCACTGCATGGCTGGGGAGGGGCTGGGGATGGGCTGTTGGGAGTTCTGTGTCTTGCACAGGGACATTTTGACGTGCAGTCGGGAGGAGCGGGGTGTGAACCTCCAACCCTATGGTCAGCAGGTGGCCACTGCCCCTCAGAGGAACAGGAAAACATTTGGACGATTAAAGGTGCCTGAGGTCTGGCTTCAGGTAATGTTTGATACTTTTATGGCACCAGCTGAACTTCTTCAAATCCTATTAACAAGGTTTGACACAATCACATTTAGCCTAACATACTATCCTAAAACTAATAATAATAATAATTATAATTCATTCAATTTATAAAGCACTTTACATATGTGAGCAAACTTAATGTGCTACACAAGCAGATTAAAAACTAGAATAAAACATATAAACATACAAAGCATAAAGTGTAACTGTTTTTTCAAACAGTCCAGTCTGTGGTGCCCTCAAGTTCTCGGGCAAGGGGTCCCAGAGCCGCGGAGCAGCTGCCGAGAAAGCTCAATCCCCCATTGTGTGCAGTTTGGTCCTGCAGGGACAGAGCGAAGGTGTCTTGTTGTGGCTTGTGGTGTGAGGAGTTATTTAAGATATTGTGGGGGTTTCCATGGATGCACTGGTGGGTAAGTACACAGTTTATATACACATATATTTAGACAGTCATTGCTGGTTTCTGCGCTGCG
Source organism: Channa maculata (assembly GCA_020496755.1). Taxonomy (NCBI): domain Eukaryota; kingdom Metazoa; phylum Chordata; class Actinopteri; order Anabantiformes; family Channidae; genus Channa; species Channa maculata. Next base: position 25,341,755 of record CM035609.1, on the reverse strand, counting down.
ATTTAAACACTAATGTCCTTAATTGTCTCTGTTCACCAGAAGAGTGGTTCTTTGAATCACTAAACCCATTGTTGCAGTTCCAGTCAGTAACACACTACAGCAGTTCAAACTACACACACTTATTCCTCGCAACTAAATATCATGTTTATGCTCGTGCACACACACACACACACACACACACACACACACACCGTTTGGCAGTTTCCGTAGATTGCACTGAGAGCAGACTGACCGGTTGGTTTGGTTTGGAAATCACCTACCTTCACATTTTTGCTACTGGACCATTCACCTTAAAAAAAAAATCCCCACAACAGGCAATAAGTCATCATCAGGTTTCCTACAGGGTGTCATGGCAAAAGTGTCCAAATATCTTGTTCAGTGTGAAGAGTCCAAACCACAAGATGTTCTGTGAAGACTAAATGTTCTGCACTTATAAAGCGCTTTTCTATCTATTGGCACTCAACGAGCTTTACGCTGCTTCTGATTCACCCATTCACACACACACACAATCACGCACACACTCGCAATGATGGGGGAGCTGCTATACAGCTGGCCAACACCCACCGGAAGCATCTTGCTAACAGACACTTCGGATTGGGACCACAGAAGACAGGGGATTGAACCAACAACCCTGCGCCACAGTCAGTGTGACTTTAACTGTAAATCTAAATCGTTAATTCAGCAAAGTCTCAGCATATTGGTTCATGATCTAAGTATCAGTTTGACTTGCTTTATGTACAGTGTGACACTGACTGTGCTGAGGTTCTGTATATTCTAATTACTGACAACACAAAGGCAACAACTAATAGAAGAGAAATTCGATCCAACACTGAAGTTTAGTCTCTGCACATCAGTGATTTATTAACTATTTTGTAATTAACTAATCAACTGATTAGTTTTATACGTGACAAAGCATCAAATCTGAAAATCTGAGGAGTTTCTCTTGAAAAGTGAGTGATTATTGAGGTATTGAAATGATTGCAGATTCTTTTTATGTCCAGTTAACAGGAAATTTTCAAAACAGCATTTTCAAAAAAGTATGGACATTGTACAGTCTCAGCCATCTCAGTGGCTAAAGCTAGTTGGGTATTGTTTGAAATGTATTAATTCGGATTCCAAAAAGTATCTTTTCTTTTACACTTGTTCCTGTTCCTCATTGTGGTGCAGATTTGTTTATTGCCTCCACCTGATGGGGTACCCTCCCCACCAGGCCACACAGGTCAGTAGTGAGCAAAGCTGCACCCGGATGAGGAGGAGAAGAAGCTGCGGCTAAACAAAGGTAAGATTTTTGCTTTACTGGATGTGTTTTTGAACATCTTGTTCTACTTTTACAAGAGAAAAAGACTTTACCAGTGTTGACTTAGAGGTTGGTTTTGCAAACATTGGTTCTGTGAAGCACAGAGGTGATTACTGTTAGTTCCTTGAGATTGACCCGGAACTGTGTCCTAGGCAGTAAGGAGACAGTCCTGAACGAGGTTAAGAGTTCGATGCTGCACTGCTTTAATGCGTTGCGTTGATGTGTGACGTCGTCGTGTGGACAAATCCTCCTGCAGACTACTTGGTAGATTTCCAGCTTTAACAGAGCTCTTAGTGAGAGAAGGTGTTGTTGGGAGGAAGTTTGTAGCTGCCGAGGTTCATGTGGTTGCTGACATGAGGCTGTGTGTGTGTCTGTGTGTGTGCGCCACATCACAGTGACTCACTCTCCCCTCTTCTAATTTCATTTCATGGGGGGGTTGACCACAGTTCTTGTGTGATCAGAGACGAATCTGTCCTCACGAGTGGAGAAGCAACACGCCACTGTTTACTACCATCACACCAACACATTCATCACCTTATGAGTGAAGGTCGTCCTTTCGTGAACATGTTCTCAGCACAGTGTTTTATGTTTTATACAACTATACATATGTGAAAATTTGGTTTCTGGATGGGTCCTAATACCACTTTTTCCCAGACTAAGTACAAGTAATTAAAATTAGTACTTGCAAATACTGAGTACCAATACAAGTACTAAACTGTTGTTTTTACTACAGTAAAATCCTCATCAGTTGAGCTGATGAGAGACACTAGCGGACACTGCTGGTCCAAACAATACTGGACCAGTGCCCCCAGGAAAATGAGGAGCCTCTCACACCAAATCTGTTTGCTGCAGATTAGATGAGCTCGGTTTCATTTGACCTTTTTTAAACCTGTAGATCGTTTGCTCTTGTCTGAATCAGTGGACCAGTTAGTGACCTTGATCTGTTTTCCCTTTGGTTCAGTTTCCTTTCACCCATAGAAAAAGAGGTAAACCACACAAGACGTTGCAGCAGATGCTAAATATGCTTCGAAGAATCATCAATAAATTCAAATGCTGCTTAATGTTTTGTAAGACAAGTTAGCATTCACACACACGGGCGCACAAAACAGACCCGCTGACCTCCGATAAGCAACACAGACTGTTTTTAGTGACATTAGTTGATTGGTTGAGTTTGTGTCCTGCTCACATGCTACAGCATGACAGACTCAATGTTGTTATAAAATGCTCCAGCTGCAGGCTTTATTAATAACACTCATAATTATCTGTTTGTGCTGCTGGACCTGCTGTCGCCCAGTGTGGAGAACGAGTTTCTGTCAGTCAGTGTGACTTTAAGTTTGACTCCTTTCTATTAAGTAAAACAACTGTCAAATGTCCATGTGATCCCTGAGGCAGCTCCCACTTGCTATCGTCAGTCTTCCGGTTCATACAGATGATTTTAATGTAAGTGATCTTCTCTCTGGACAACAGAGTCACATTAATGGTAGTTATGATGTTTGGCAACATAACACTTCCTGATTCTCTTCTCACAGCACTTTTGACATTGGATGTTTAATAAGTCTTAAAGATCCACAGATCAAGATGTGTAGAAATCTTAGTGGTTATCGATTTGTCGCTATTTGAGACGACAATGACATCATGGTTTATGATAATATAATTTAATTCTTTATTCTCAATTGTATATAGGTGATTGAAAGACTTGCTGAATGTGACCTTAAATATCAATTCCCGTGTTTTGTTTTCTACCAACTTCTCCAGGAAACAGGAAGTGTCCTGTTGCCATAACTACGAAGAGTCACACTGTCGGCTGCAAATTGAATCTCACTTTATACTCTAAAGTTCTGTATAACTATAGAGTTTTGGAAGTATTGAATACTATAACAAAACTACTGAGATACTGAAGACATCCCAAAAACCTGATTAATCTAAGGCAGGTTCTGAGAGTCCCATATCTCGTAATTACGAGAAACGAAAATCGTAAATATGAGCTCCGTAATTACGAGATCTTCATCTGTTAATTACAAGATAAGGTCTCGATTTTCTGCTCATTTTTAGCACGAAATTCACGTCCACCTGCTGCAATGTTATCAGGCATAAAGCTTGTTCCTGCCTTTGCGTACTTGTACTTACACTCATATAACTTTGATACTGCATCCAATACCACAATAACCTCAACAAGTAGGTGAAGGAGGAAAAACGTCCGGTTTGGAGCAGTTTTAAGATCATTGATGTGGACAAAAGTAAAGCTACATACAAACTCTGCTGTGCTAAAAAGTCTTTAGATGTAGTTACTCAAGTTTCTCAAATATTAAACTCAACGTTTAATACTTGCGAGTAACATCAGGAACAACAAGGGTTATATATAGTAACTAGAACAGTACCTGAAGATATTTCCCTTCATACTCCTGTGTAGACTCTACAGTCCATATTGTCCACACTTTATCCATGATCTCACCATAAATCTATGCTTTGTTTGTCCAAAAGTTGGTCTGGTTGCCGCCATATTTGCTTTGGGCGAAGAACGAGCGAGTATCAATGGACTGAAAAGGATTTTAATGTTCAGCAGCTCATTGTAGAAGCAAAACTGTGTAGTTGTCGTATCGGTGCTCAAATGTATAAGTACCTGTACCCAGTCAAAAAGTGCTATCGGGAGATTCCTACATGCAAACTGCAAACAGGTTCAAACTCAGGACCTTCCCTCGAACAACACAAGATGTGGGTTCATGAACCCAACAGTCCATGACAAATGAGAATAGCTTTAATCGGCCTGCACCACAGCCTTACAGAGGTCTGCAAGTGGTTCTGCGGTGGGTTCACTCTAATCCAGCCTCCTCCAACAACAATCTGTAGTTTTTACCCCTCACGGTCCACTGCGGACGTGATGTAAACAGCCCAAATCCAGTCGCTCTGCGCTCGGCCTGCTGTCCGTGCCTGTTTATACGTCTAAATGGATTCAGAGGAAGCGGTGGGGAATTCCAGTGCAGGCCCACAGAGCAGTCAACCCACCGTAAACATTTCAATACCCACTTTCACTGCAGCTCTGCACAAACTCCTGAAGACAAACCCATGTGTCCTGCCAGCTGAGGCCGTTGCCCATCTTTACAGTACCGTCATACACTACAATAATTGCACACCCGCTGCCACACAAATGACCCACTGGGCCAGGAATCCACTACAGCACCACCAACAGGGTCGTGTGTTCGATTCCCTGGGCGGCTTCGTGAACTCACTTTTGAAGTGGTAACGGAAATGCCAGCGCTATAAATAAAGTACAACGGTCACTGAGCGTTACCGCCCAGCTTGGAGGTAAACCGGGGGGGAGATGCCAGAGAGACCCCTACCTGCCTCCACTGTGTCCGTCAGGTCGTGGTTCTCGGCTGTCCGCGGGAACTCCTTCAGTTTTCGGGAACTGAGGTTGAGGACTCCGCTGGCCACCGCCTCCTCCAGCGCCCGCTCCAAGCCCCGGTTGGGAGGCAGGTTGGCGCTGCCGATGTGCGTCTGGATCGACGCAGGAGAACCGAGCTGGGAAAGCGGGGGACGAGCCGACTCGGGTCCCAACGTCGCCATAGTGTTCCCCCCTTCTCCGCTACGGGTGTGTCGGTTATATCCGTGGAACAGAGACAGAGCACGGGGTAAGCTAACGTCCAGTCAGCGGAACACCGAGCTGTCAGGCGTGCCGTGCCGTGCGTCCGGCTTCCTTCTCCGCTCTAGCCCCTGCGTCTGGCTTTCTGTCTGCACGGCGCGACAGGCGGCAGAAATAAGAGAGCGGCGCGACATCCGGGCGCCAACCTTCACAATAAGACGCTCTCAGTATACTACGTTGATAAATAAATCAATGTAGATGTTCCACGTGAGTTTTTAAAAATGTGACATTTTGAATTTAGAAATACTTGATTGAAGTTTTAATTGAAGTTATTTTATTGTGGAAAAGCCATGGTATGATTCAAAGCAGAGTAATTTTAACTATGTAAATTCATAAATTTCCCCTCAGGTACTAATAAAGCCTCGTCCTAATCTAAGGGAATAAAATGTGATTTTTTTTGGTTATATTTTGTATGAGACTGTTAGTTCGAAACTGAGTAAAAAAATCAAAGTAAAAATAATGTAGTGAAGTAGAAATGAAACTCTAATTCGGTTTTTGATCCTTAATGCTAATTGTTTGCTAATACTCAGAAAGGTTTTTTTAATGACACAACTGCAGAAAGTGTCTCATTTAAATGGCAGCAACGCTCACTTAATAAACCGTGTAAACAATGCGTGGAGCATCAGCAAGAGTCACAAAATAGTGATTAAGAATTCGAAATTATTCTAGCAGCACTCACTGATACTATTAATAAGCTCAATTGGAAAACCTGCTTAATTGTAAAACGTATTCCTGTTAAACCGCATTACCTTTAATATTGGAAACAAGCCCGCTACGTTTCCGGTGTGCGCTGAGTCATCTCTGACTTCACACATGTCCTCACTGCGGCTGCGCAGTGAGCTTTGCAGCGAAACTAAAGCAGCGGGGAAAAGTGAGTGGAGAGCGACATCTGCTGTATGGAACCAGTGTGAACCGAACGGGAGTAAAATGTTTGAGCTTTAATGAAGCTTTCAGTGCGTTGCATGAGAAATATACTGTAATACTGCATAGTATCTGTATTCTCATGGAATCACTTCAGTAGACCTTGAAGTTGGATTCCTGTGGACTTTCAGTGTAAACATCCGTTTCTAATAAACCAATCAACTAGTGTTAAAATCAACCATCACCATTAGGCATCATTCAATCAACACTTGCTTGCAGTATTTCTTTATACACTGACATCAGAACCATGAGCTTCATGGTGGTAAATAGTCACTATTTCCTGTCAATTTACTTCGATTTGTATTGATAAGTGTTGGTTGCAGTGTGACAATTCTTCTCCGACAGAAAACTGTAAAAAATAAAATAAAATGAAGCTATATAATGAAAATAAATAAAACCCTGGAGAATAAGCAGGGAGCAGGCCTGGATTCAGCCCTGTGAGCAGACACAGACACTGCTTCGTGCTGCAGGTAAAACGCCTTATTTACTGCCTTTTGATGTCCATGTATCACGCCGGTGTGTGTGTGTGTGTGTGCGTGTGTGTGTGAGTTCCACTGGGCAGCAGGACCGCTGACTCAACTGATTACATAACAAGCTTGCATCAGCAGATTTACCACTGTGCTGATCACTGATTAGGGCTTGCGTGCCAACAAACACTTGTGCTTATGTACTTGTCACAACATTTATTGGGATAATACACATTCAACCCTTGACACTACAGTGTATTCTAATTCTTGCACTTAACACAAACCAAGTCAAAATTCATAAAAAGCCCCACGAAAAAGATTGTATTTTTCCATAAAATGCCTGCAAAGTAAAGACATTTAAAATTATTACAAAAAATCATATAGGGATGCAAAATAAAACAACCACAAATAGACCACAAATCAAAGAGCATCAAAACACCTACAGAGATAAAGTGACCACAAAGAGGCTCAGAGGCTCAAAATAACAGCAAAGATCCTCAAAGTGATTCCAAGCAATCACTTATAGACTTAAGAAACACAGAGAATCTCAAAGAGAGATCAAAACATTAAAGAGCATCAAAGCAACCCCAAAGAGACACAGACATACTAAAGAACGACTCAAACCAACCACTAAGAGACTAAAAGAGACCAGAAATCACCACAGTTAGACTCAGAGACTCCCAACAAACATGGAGTGTGCAGGTCTTTCACACTGTCCCAGAGGCCTATTTTTTTTTTGTGAGGCAGTTTTTCGTGCATCATCATTTTATTCTTCAGAACTAGTGAGTCTGAGCTGCTTCTACTTTTTTTCCTGTAAATCAAACCCAGTGATGCTTTAGCTCTGTGTAAAACTTCCTCTTTCTCCTCCAGCAGCTGCCAGCTGTCGTCACAGGCTTCGGTCCACCGCGGCGCTTTGTGGCGAATGTTTCTGAATATGTTGAAGGCTTATGCTGTTGTATCTATGGTAACTGTTTAGGCTGCACCAATATAACCTTTAAACATGTGAGTCGTGCTGTTGCTTTCTCTGTTCTAATCGCTAGCTTCACTCTTCATTCACTCTTATTCAATGTAATGCAATTTTTCTTAGTATTTAGAAAACAAAACTGTACTTTTCTCTAGAGGAGGAAATTCATAATTTGAATGTAAGAAGTTTGAAAAGTGGCCCCAAATTAAAAGCGCGGATTGGTGCAGAATAAATCAAAAAGGTAAAGAGGAAGAAGGCCGAGGATTTTCAGAGCGACATCACATTCCTTCCATTTCTAATGACTGAGTACAACAGTCATCATAAACTGGTAGTTTTCTCAGTTCTCAGGAGAAACGCTGCTCTGCCACAGAAAGTGCAAACCACTGTTAAATACAGGAAGTGCTGATAAACAACTCCTCCTTTCTCAGTGACAGTTTTTGGTGGACGGAGGCTCCGTTCGGTTTCTCCGGCCTCTGACAGGTTCAGTTTGTGCTTCTACAAAATGGTGAGTAGCTTGATTTGTTTAATGAACATGTATCGTACAATTTTTATTCTGTTCAGTTCTTCTCTGCTTTCTGGGGCTCCGACAAAAATGGGACATTTATATTTCAAGTCACTATCAGTCGTAATAATAGACGGCTTCTGCACTCACACAGGAAGCTCCGCCGTGCATTTGAAGTGGAACAGCCTCTTAAAACCAGAAGTTCATATTTACATTTATATCTACTCTAATCTTTAGGCGGCTGATTATAACTCTGCAAATTCTGTCTTTAATGTAAAACTCTTTTTTGTCGTAGTTGTATTCAGTATCAATGCCCATCACATGTATGAATGCGCATTGTTTGTTTATAATACCTCATTTTTGCCTCACTAATAAATAATGCATCAAATAAACGTAGCTGTTAGTCCTTAGTAAAGGACTGTAATCGTCTGGATAACAGAGGAGATTCAGTAAAATGCCTGCAATAATAAAAATACATTAGGAGGTAAAAATTGTGCCGTTTGCTCTAATTGGAAGTTTCATTCCATGCTCCTTTTTCACCAGCTTCCACCTGCTGCACTCATGCCATGAGTTTTAGAGATTTTCTAAGAATTAAAGGTGCCAACTGAATTCCCCTAGTAGGCAAGTGTCCCAGGTTGAGGTTAACAAAAGCAGAAGTTTAAGATTGGGCCCCTCGACTGTGGGCCAACCTGACAGAACATGTCAGCCATTTTAGCACAGTTTCCTTCTAAAAAAAAAAAAAAAAAGGGGCCATATTTTTGATTTCATCTGAAGTATTTTACATGTATTTCTAATCCTGCTGCACTTTTCTTATTTTACATTTAACACAGTCTATACAACTGTCTAATAGTTACATATTAAGCTTATAAAAATGCTGTAAAGACTTCAGATGGAGGGACCTTTTGGCCTCTCGAAGGTATTTCTGTATTTACTGTATTTCCTGTGATGTTAGCAGCTTTGATAACGTTTGTGATTGATCTGAAAGCAGTACTAATACCTTTATTATACTGGCTTGCACAAGTGTGTGTGTGACGCCACATTTCTTGACAAATGCCTGTGATTGTGTGTTGCTAAACACTGTGAGTTCCAGATTTGGAAAGGTGTAACCGTCAAACTCCGAAAGCTAAATAACCTCCATTTAATTTCTCTAAAGCAGCTTCATATGAGTCATTCCAGTGCTAATGGGCTCTGGTCTCATCTGTCGCATTCAGTATTAATGTCATCGTCAGACGTGACACTTTCAAGGGCCTGAAAGTATTTTTATGATCCTGATCAGCCTCCTGCAAGAACAACAAGCAAGTTCTAAAGGTCACAGATATCAACACATTGTTAATGCTACTGACAACAAATCAGCACTAATTTAATTTGTACAGACACTTTCGGATGATCTCGTATCCACTGAGGTGTTAAAGTCTTTGCTCATTGCCAAAAGCTGTTCATTCACTCCCCAGGAAGCACAGTTGCACCACAGGAAACTTTGTCTGTCCTTGTCTGTGCAGAGGGGGAGCTGCAGGGGCATGTCCTCCTCTCTGGGCACAACCAGAGTTGTCAAGTGGTGTGTGGACTCTGCAGAGTCACTGACACCTGTAAATACAGCTCAGCCAGCCTCAGGTAAGATTCAGCACATGTTCGCAGAGCTCTGAGGAATATTTAGGTCTGTAACACCTGTAAAAACACCTGCTGCTGTGAAGTTAAAAAACAGCGTGACACCGTTGACCTTGTCCTTGTCTCTATAAAAGCTCCTCCAAGTGACTTTGCTCAGAACAACCACCAAGCAGCTGGGTCAGGATCCATCCCACTTCTCCTCCTGTCAGCACCAGAAACCGCTAGAGAAGAAGCTGCATTTTCCCGTCAATGCCAACGACCAAAGTCACTAACGAGGACACGTCCAAGGGCCTTCGTATGTTCCCGTCAGTCCCAGCTGAAGCCACGCTCCAGCTCTGCTTTACACAACGCTGACAGCCACAGCGATGGGGGAGCGGGCGATGAGATCAAGGGAGAGAGAAAACTGAACGACGGGAGCCAGGAGGTACCGTCTCTGCTGCACCCCGAGAATGAAAGGTTCCACCTTCCCAGGAGCAGTCCGGTCATCTCCAGACGCCAGAGACCGCTTTCCTGGCACGGTGGGGGAACAGACGCGACGAGTACATCGAGGCAAGTACATGCACGAGAGATGAACTTCCTTCTGTTTTCATGTGATTTGCTGTGAAAATATGTTTGACACCATTATCATGAATGTGCTGATTAGATTGTTATCACACCATCAACCCACACTTATGGTTCAGGAGGCAGCTTACATGTGCTCACAGAAATCATCATTTGTGAGAAACAGATGATGAAATATGATCTTTGTCACGTAATTCTGCATTATCGCTATAATGTTAAAAACTACACCATGTCAACACAGCACAGCAGTAACTTTTACTTTTTACTACTCACCACCTCATAAAATAAGAAAGGAGAACAACAGGAGAAATGAGAAAATATGTAAATGAGGAGATGAAATATTGAAAGTTTTTATAAAGAGAAGAATATGCAGTATTATTGAAAGTACAGTATATAGTGTAAAAATCTACTGCATGTTCATATATAAATATTCACTATAGACACACTGGGAAACTATAAAACACTATATTATGCAAAAAATGTAAAAAAGAATTTCACAAAATAATATATAAAACACAGTACTGACTAGAAATAGAATACTGATATTATGTGATGCAATAGAGTGTGGAACACAAAAGCGAGGAGCTACTCCACTTAATAATTATTGAAGTAATTTCTCCCACTCTGCTCTCAAGTAGCTCATGATGTACGAATCATATACGTCACTAATCACATTTTATTGTGTCTATTGATCTCAAGTGTAATGGAATGTAATACTACTACTGCTATTGCTATTAGTAGCCTCCAAATGATAATTATAACTACTACTGTTGTCCTTAAGTACAGTTTTTAGGTAAGTGTACTTGGTCACATCCTTGGTGCTGCCACAGTAAAACCTTGAACTCAGTGGATGTAACACAGAATGGTGCCGTTGGACTTTCCAGAATTTACGCGGCGATTGGGCTGTGATGCTTGTGATACTCTGTGGTTTTTGTCCTGAAAGTTGCGGCCGTCTGTGGACGGGGGAAATTTAATGTCTTGCCAGTAATACAACCACACATGTGTTATCTGCCTTCCCTTTAGTGTCTCATCTATCAAATACTGACTCAACTGTCCATCAGCTGAGAACAAATAACTGTTTAACTTCTTTCACTGATTTTCCACAAACAGTTAATGCTGAAAAAGGCAACAGGCCAGAGACCAGAACTATTTACACTGCACTCCCACACACACACACACACACACACACTGGGGTGGGAGGGGGACAGTTCATCCTCACTCATTACTGTTTGCTTTTACACTTCTGAATGTGCTGACATTTTCTGACACCCTCCTCTGTTTGGGCGTAAACGGTTTGAACTTGTTTTTCTTTCTTACTATGAATATTTGATATTTCGTCAAACCTGGGATCTGTCAAAGAGACACGATGAGCTGAAACCTCAAACCTGCTAACCTCCATGAAGATGAGTGGAGCTGCAGGTTGAAGGTTTACAGGTTCACAGTGTCAGACACAGGGACTAAAGTGAATCATTTCTCTTCGTAGCTCGGACTCCCCATCTCCTGCTTCTGGTTCTCTGTCTCAGCATCAGCACAGTTGTCCGGCAGTCGGCAGTATGGAGGACCTGGGATCCAAACAGAGCTCTCCCCTGCTGCAGGACAAGAAGCAGCGCAGCGTCTCTGGCTCAGCTAATCTGAATAGTTTCCTCATGTCTCTGTTCCACATCCCCTTCAGTGGGCAGCAGGGACGGGCTGAGGAGCACCAGGAACGAAGCCCCAGAAGCTGTAGTGGTCCTCATTCACAAGGTAGAGTAGGAAAAGTCAGTACTATCAAGGCTACAGTACTGTATCAACAGTACAGCTAATATTTATCAAACGCAGTAGCTGGTCTGTGAAACTGATAAACTAACCTCATGTGACTCAGCTGAGTTACTTGGTCATAACAATGGACCAAACTCCACTCAGGCACCTCACTACTTTTTATCCAAAACCAAACATAAAGCACATTCCCAACAATGAGCCCCCCTGGTTTTGGCTAAGGAACAACCATGTTTAGGAAAAGAGGCCATCGTGGCTAAATGATGTTGGCAGGATGCAGGATAGAATGTGGCCTTCCTCTATCAAAGGCAATGGGTTGGATAAGAGGGTAGATCCCCGAACTGGTACCCAATGGTTCGGGTTTGGTCACTCAGGAAATGGTTTCACACTGAACCCAAACTCCAGTCACTGGTGAAAAAGTCCCTGCATCCAACCAGGCCTCCACGTTCATGTTGGTCACTTTCGCCTGTTTTACCAAACAACCAACACCGCCATATTTGACAGAAGGACAGTCTGAGATCCCCCCATGGGTTCATGTATGGTGGCTCAGGGTCCAGGAAGAGATACACTGAGCTAACTTACAGATGCATGCTAGTCTTTTTTGTAACCTGTGGCATACAGACTTATTTAGGGATAAGTACTGTCTTATCAGCAGAGGGGGCAGCAGTGGCTCAGTTGGTAGAGTGGCCGCCTAGGGTCGGAGGTTTGTGCCCGCTTTCCCCAATCACATGTTGAGGTGTCCCTGGGCAGGGCACTTAAAATTGGGGAGGGTTGTGTCAGGAAGGGCATCTGGTGTAAAAATGTGCCAAATCAACATTTGAACCAATGATTTGCTGTGGTGACCCTGAACTTATGGGATAAGCCGAAACGCAAAAGAAAACATTTTAAATAAAAGAAGTGTCTTATAAGCAGGTGTTTTGTACCTTTCTGACATCACTAACTCATGAACTTCAGAGATTAAACATGAATAGAAACTGAATTTAAAGCTTTGAAACAAGCTAAAACCACTTATAAAAAGGATCCACTACAGTGAAGCCGGTGTATTCGAGATGCGAGACACGAATCACATTTGGTACACCCTCAATGTTGCTGTTAAATCAAGCTAAAGTCCTTTTGTGTGTGTGTGTTTTGTCAGGTTCCTCCACCACAAGCGAAGAGAGAAGGTGCAGTGGTGTCCCAGAATTCTCTGCAGGCATCTTTAGGACCAGTTGTGAGCTGGAAAAGGTACATTCACAGTTTCTTTGGTGGTTTTAATGCAGAAAATGCACCTGGTTGATCTCATTTGGACTTCAGTCTTTTTAACACGTTTACAAGGCTCCTGGGTTCATTTTGTAGGAGCCATAAATATTCCTACATTGCTACATTCTTTGTGTAAATATGACACTTAAAATAAACCATTTGACAGGAAAACGCTCATTTCATTGTGGTGGACATGGTGCTGGAGGTGCTGGAAGGTGTAAAGTGGACCCTGACCTCTCAGCAACAGCCTTCCACCGATGACAGGACGTGCACACGCAGAGACACGACCTCTGCAGACTGTCCTCTGCGGAGCACACAGGAAGATAACAAGGCTGGGTGTTCAGGTGAAGGCGTGGAGACTTCACGCAACAACACACACCAATGCACACAGGACACAGAAGAGGAGGAGGAGCCAGGAAAGAATGAGATTAAACATCAACCAAAGTCCTTCTCTGTCCTCTCCACTGACAGTGGATTTGAAGGTAAAACTCCTCAGTGGACTGTCAACGTATTCCTTTGTGTCCTGTGTCCTCTTTCTTCAAACACTGAGGATATGTCGGGACATGAAAGATAAATAGGAGAGATAGGATTTCCATGACTAATAATACAACAATGCGACTGTGGAGCAGGAAGGTAGAGCCATCCACCAATCCCACAGTTGTTGGTTCGATCCCCGTCTCCTCTGGTCATATGTCAAGTGTCCCTGAGCAAGACACTTGAACCCCAACTTAGTTGCTCCCGGTGAGTGTTGCCCAGCTGTACAGCAGCTCCCCCATCAGTGTATGTGAGTGTGTGAATGAGAAGCAGCGTAAAGTGCTTTGAGTGCCAACAGGTAGAAAAGTGCAGAACAACAGTTTATATCATCACACTTTATTGCGGGAAGTGATCATTTATTGTCTCTTTTTTGGTTTTGTCTTGGTTTAGTCATTTTGTCTGGGAATAGTCCATCTCTTTTGACACCACTGTGAGTGGTATGATGCCTTTTATAAATCATTTTTTGCTAATTTTTGCAGTATTTTTGTTCTTGTTTGGTCATTTTCAAATTTTCTTTTGTAATCCCAGTATGAGGACATCTGTTGATGATGACATCGACAGTTGCATTTTCACATCAACACTAACCCAGTTGCTACGAACAGCGGATTGCACATTGTCCTTGTATAAAGTCAATCATCACATTAAAATTGATAAATGATTGTGTAGAAACAATTTCCTTCCAGTTTTAAAACTTATTATAACAACATGTTTTAATTGTAGACTATGGAGGAGACACTATGATGACACAAGATTCTCTCATAAAGTAAGTTTGAAACAGTCTGTGTCTTCAAATTTACACGAGTCCTGTTGTAATGTGTGAGTAAACCTGTGGGTTTCCCCTTAATAAAGTGCGGAGTTTCTGGCCCAGCAGCTGGTGATGGAGTTCAGGAGGAGCTGGCTCCCGTCCCGTGGACCTCGCCGTGGACGGCAGAGCCTTCGTAGTTCGCTTCAGGAGGTGAGAACCACGCAGCAACCAAGTGTGTTTGACATGATGACGGAAATGACAGCGTGTCCCAAATACTGTGTCTGCAGGAAGCAAGACATAACACAAATGTTGTCCTGGTGTAAGAAAAACAGCATTAATGGAGGAGTCCAGCTGGTTCCATCGGCTCAAACAGTCAGCAAATATACCATCAAATGAATAAAATGAGTAGCAACACAACAGACAAATCACACTTACACACCCAGATTTGGTTTCCACACTGTGGTGATAAGCTGTGATACGTCCATCTATTAAAACCACAACCTGTGTTGTTGTTGATGATTGATGGTTATTTTTAAGTGTGACCAAAAGGTCTTTCTGAATTTGTTGAGGTCACATTTAATGTATGTCATGGGCAAGTCATGCTTTTCCAGGATTTAATTTGATGCTTTATAGTCTGGTGGTCTACAGGAAAAACTGCTGCTTTATTTTAGTTTCCTCTGCTTCTCAGCGGGTTGTTAAGATGTGTTGAAGCTGAAGCTTTGGGATGTTACTGTCAGTGGTCTGAACACCACATAAATGTTGTGGACTGACACGATGTTTGTTACAAACTAAGGACACGTCCATTGTGCATGGAAGAACACACCTCAACACGCTGCCATCTGGTAACCATGGTAACTGTGGTATAGGCTAATGGGGGGCAGCGATTTCTTGCAGGTCAGAGATGCGCGTTGCCATTCGAATAGACAATATGAATTTATTTGGCTGAATGTGCAGCAAGAAAAGCAGAAAAGAAAAGCTTGAGCTGCTCCAAACCAGATGGCCAATTAACCTTTCAGTAAGTTTCACTGGAGGGATCATAAACTTTACCCTCTTTTCTCTGTGGTCTTAAGTTGCCAGGTACCGGAACTGTGGCGGTGAGCGGCGGCAGCCTGACAGAAGAGATCAGACTGAGGACCAGGATGAGAGGATCCCTGAGCTGGGCTCCTCCACGGTTTCAGATCATCTTCACTGTGCAGCCGACACACAGGTGACGATCACGTCGAACAGAGCTCGAACACACTGAGGACTGATGCAAAAAGTTCACAGTGGACTGTTTGTTTCCTCCACCAGACGCAGCGAGGTGGTCGCTCGGCAACACTTCCTGTGTGCAGGATGCGGGACAAAGGTGGAGCCCAGTGAGTAGAGATGATCCTGAGCATCGTGCATCATTAACACTATGACTCACGATAAGAGTGTCAGCACCCTCCTTTTAATTTTGAGCTGCTGAGGAAAAGTTCACCCAGAGACAAAAAGAAATAGAAAAGACATCTCAGGAGAAACCAGCAAACAAACAGAGCATCAGTTACTGAACTACTTTCAGAAGAGTGCAGTGCTGCATAAAATCATAAGCTACATCTGACGAGTGATTGTAGTGACTTCTGTGTTTTGTTTGTGACAAAATGAGGCAGTTGTGGTGAAACGTGGTGCAGAGAACGTGCAGCGCTTCTTATTCGCGCCACAGGGGGGCGCTGACGTCACATACAAGCAGGTCCTCTCAAGCACAAACGCTGTTACCTGTGTCAGTATCACGCTCTGTAAGAGAGAAAACTGGGTGAAATGATGTCACATACTGTCAGTCAAATTAAAAACATCTCTCTCCTTCTGACTTAAGGGTACATCAAGAAACTGCGGTACTGTGAATACCTCGGCAGGTATAATTTGTTTATATAAACTAAATATTACATCAATCTACTGGATTATCAATTCTGAATTCTACTTCATTTGACAGGTATTTCTGTGACTGCTGCCACAGCGGCTCCGACGCTGTGATTCCTGGTCGGGTTCTGTCCTGCTGGGACTTTAGCAGGTAATAAAAAACACTACAAACTGCATAATTCCATCTAGTTTCAAGGCATATTCCTATTATCCAAAATATGTCTAACACATTGTTATCCTGTCATGAAAATATTAACACAGCTGCTACTTGTGAAACTAGTGGATTTGAAGCAATAACAGCCAGCAAATAAAATCAGTTCATAGTTTTGTGCATGACTTTTATTTATTATTTATATTATAGGTAATACTAATTATAATTATAAATACTGCAGGCAAAAAAAATAAGTACCAGAAAATGGAATTATTCAAATACAGTAGAAATATCAGTTGTGAGATTGTCGTGGACCCAAATCCCTGATTTTGAAACAGCTTTTCTAAAACAATGTAAAAAAAGAAATTCTGGTGCATGTTGTGATGTTTTAAAGGTTGCACAGAATTCACGGGCGACCGGTTGAATCAATTGTGACCACACAGAGAGATGTTGGACCTCTTTTACTCTAATAACTTACTTATTACTTTTGTCTCATAATAATAATCACTGCTGTTCTGCAGGCAGCCTGTCAGTGACTTCTCCAAACAGCTGCTGGATTCAGTTTGGTATCAGCCTCTGTTTGACCTGACGTGTGTTGGTAAGACCCTCTACAGCCGAGTGAAAGAGCTGGACAAGCTCAGGGTGAGTTTCTATTATCGTTCTATTGGTGATATGAAAGCTTAGGAATTATTCAGACTCTTTTCAATACAGAAACCATAAGAAGAGAATATTCCCCCGTTTACATGTTAGACAGTACAAAAAATAATTACAAGTGACGATATGTGTCATTGTTAATTTACACGCATCCATGTATATACTCTGTGCACATGTCTATATTAGTAACAATATATTTAATTCATAATGGACTTTTTATATAAGAACAAATCTCAAAGTGCTACAGGAAAAAGAAGCATAAAAACATATATTAATACGAAACAATCAAGGAGCAGTTGATTTTTAAAAGATTGACTTTAAAAGCAGCCTCAGTCTGTGGGACCTTCATATGTTCAGCGTGGGGACGTGCTGAGCAGAAAGCTCGATCTCCCATAGTTCATAACTTAGTTCTGTGGGTATGAAGGAGGTTGGTGCTTGTAGAAAAGACATTTCCGGATGATGTTTGCTGAGTAATAAGTTCCTTGAGGTAGGACGGACGTTGCCATGGATGCACTGATGTGTTAGTAATGCAATTTCAAATTGAATTCTGGAGGAGAGCGGGAGGCAGTGAAGGGATGTGACGATAGGACTGATATGCTGATGTTGACGCACGTCATCAGGATCCTGGCAGCACTGTTTTGTACGTGCTGGAGCTTTTCGTAAGTTTTTGCCAGTGATCCCGATGCAATGGTGAAGCCTGGAGGAGACAAAGGCATGGACGAGCTTTCTGCATCCGATAGAGTGAGACTTGCACAGAGTTTAGTGATGCTTTTGAGATGGAAAATAAGATTTAATGTGGCTACGAAACGTTAGGTGAGGGTCCTGACTCACACCAACGTTGGCAACTGTAGATGAGAGTTTTGCTGTCCGGAAAAGGTGAAGGTGTTTATGAGAGATGACTGGACCTGATCTGGGGTGCGGACCAGTATGGTTTTTGAACTGTTTAATTGCAGGAAGCCTAAACACGTGCACGCTGACACATAGACGCACATTGTGTAAAACTACTGCGTTTTGTTATATTTATCACCTTTTATTTAAACCCACATTGTCCCGAATCCGGATTGACAGTGGCCTCAACCCAAACATGCACATTCTGTGAAGATGAATTATAAAGAGTTATGAATATTACTACTGCATTGTCAACTTTGTCAGTATTTCTTTCTTTGTTTGCTTTGTTTGTTTGGACACATAGATTTATTTGGACTAAAACACTGAAATTCGTCACTACTTCCATTGGGCATTTTTCCTCCTGAATTAATAAAGTTGTTTGACTCTTGAGTCTTAACTTTATGAGCTTCCTTCCTTCAGGAGCTGCAGGAACAGCTGCAGGGCATCAGGAAGCTGCTGAAAGCCTGCAGGTTATCTGGAAGGTAAACACAACAATGAGCCTCTACAGTCTGTGAACATGGACTAACACTGTTTCTTTCAATCTGCTAAACCTCTGGTTGTGTCGCAGCGTGATGACGGAGTTTGAGCAGCTGCCCGCTCACCTCACGGAGCAACCGCATGTCTTTTCTATGGATGACCTCTTGAGGGTGAAGAAGGGTCAGCTCGTGGTGCAAGTCAGGGCGGTGCTGAACGTGGCCATCGATCACGTTGAAAACTGCAGGGTGAGGACGAAAAGACATTTCCAATTCAGGACGGCACCGTCCACATGATACAAAACACTGAATGTCAGATTGTGACTGTGTGATTATTGTCACGGCCCAAAAAAATCAAACAACAAAGCTAAAGCAACATTTGAATGGAGCAAAAGAGAAAAAGTGTAAAACAAAAGCAGCTCAGACATTATGACGTCATTGCTCATTGGATTTAACTTTGTCACGTGAGGGTTGTTAATTTTTGCATGAAAACTCCTCAGCAATGCTGCAGCACACGTCTCTGCATCACTAATTTTCCCACCTTCTCTGACTTGTTCATCGCAGCTGTGTCAGGCTCGAGGTTTTATCTGCGAGTTCTGCCGAGAGCGAGACATCATCTTCCCTTTTCAAACTGACGTATGTAAGCGCTGTCCAGGTGAGCACCAACAAATCCCCTTCAAACCCAGCCAGACGTGTAGGAAGCGAATAGACATCACATCATGCTTAACGGAAGCTGTTGTCTGACTTTTATTCTTTTCACATTCACCAGAGTAAATATTCTCAAACGTCTCCTCAGAAGAAATTAAATGCATTGATGCCTTTGTAAGGAAATTAGAATCCACAGTCACCATGAGGCCGCAGCAGACTGACTTAATTCACTTCCTGTTTGCTTGTTGTGCATGTGACCACAGAAACCATTGCCCGTGTAAACGTTGCTTCTCTTTTCACAGCGTGTAGGACCTGTTTTCACAAAAACTGCTTTGCGGGAAAGAAGTGTCCAAAATGTGCACGGATCCAGTCCCGGAGAAAACCTCCCGATGCATCCGTGAAGTGTGACGAGTGAACGGCTGCAGCTCAGAACATCACGCTGGATCTTTGTTTATGAAACAGCCATGAATGTCAAACATTTGAGTCCTTCTAAAGCTACATTTCCTGTGGAAATAAATATTATGTGAGGTTGATTCTCCACCTTAAGCCACAGTGTAATTCTGTGCATCAGCATTTCATTTGTTTTGTGTTGTTGATGGGCTGCATTCATTTGGGCTGAACCGTTTGCACCGTGTGGCTCAGTAAGGACCCGTCATCAGTTTAAATAGTGGAAGTAGAACAAGTGTTCGTCAACAATACACAACTTTACTTTTTTAACATCCTGATACAGGGCAGAGGCAGCTGCTCCCTCTGAAGGTTATAATGCAAACAAGCACTTTCTGACAGGAAAAAGAAAACTGAACATGAGAGTGTAAGAGATAAAGTTAATGTTAGTGCTGTGAGGAACTTAAGTAATGCAGATGAACTCAACTCTCCAGAGATCAGCGTTTGGGGAAAATGACCTTTTGTTGTACGTTACCTCTGAAACTCGCCAGTGCATTGTGGCCATTAGCAGATCCTTAACACACACACACACACACACACACACACACACACACAGTTTACTCCTCTGAGGCATAATTTGCCTCTGAACAACATTGTGGAGTCCATTAGCTGTTCACACCTGCATGGAGCGGTGTCGGATGATGCCATCGCCTCCTCTCAGGTGTTGCTGCAAAAAAAGGTGTTAACAAAAACAAGCTGCAGCCTCTGCACGTCAACATGTGATGCAATAATTGCTGAACAAGTTTGCTAGAAACTCTTTTACTATTTGTTTGGTCTGACTCCCTATTTTGATCCGTTAAATTAGGTTTGTTTAGAATTGTAATAGTTGACCTCACTGTGTGTAATGTTAGAGGGTTTGCTCATAGCAACTCATTTGGTTTTAATGTTCACAGCTTCTCTGACTTCAAATTCAATGTTTGTGCCTGCAGGGTGCACAAATAGGCAACTTCTTACCGAGGCCTTCAAATGATAAACATGCATATGTTGTTGCTGCTGCCCATATGAGGCAAACCATCGCTTCTGTATGGCCCATTATCCCGAATCATGACCTTAGAGCCTTGGTTTGGAAATAAAATCCTCAAAACCCTTTAAGTTGCAAGCAAATGGCAGGCAAACCGAATAAAGCAAGGTAGTAAAGTTACTGTATAAATAATCCAGATTACACACTGTCTGATTATTAAACATGAGGAAAACAGACAGGATGAGAATTCCAGTGCATCCAAAAAGTATTCACTTCACTTTTTTCCACATTTCATTATGCTACATTCTTATTCCAAAACGGATCAAATTCATTAATTTCCTCATAGTTCCACACACAGTAACCTGTAATGACAATCTGAAAGAAGTTTGTTTAAAACCTTTGCAAATTCATTAAAAATAAAAAACGATGCTCTGGTGCATCTGGTTTCCACTGATCATCCTTGACATGTTTCTACAATTTGATTGGAGTCCACCTGTGGGACATTCAGTCGATTGGACATGATTTGGAAAAGCACACCTGTCTATATAAGGTCCCACAGTTAACAGAGCATGTCCGAGCACAAACCAAGACATGAAGGCCAAGGAATTGTCTGTAGACCTCAGGGACAGGATTTTATCAAGCTACAGATCTGGGGAAGGGTACAGAAAACTTTCTTCAGCATTGAAGGTCCCAATGAGCACAGTGGCCTCCATCATCTGTAAATGGAAGAAGTTTGGAACCACCAGGACTCTTCCTAGAGCGGGCCGACCAAACTGAGCAATCAAGAGAGAAGGGCCTTAGTCAGAGAGGTGACCAAGAACTAGATGGTCACTCTGTGGAGAGGGCAGAACCTTCCAGAAGAACATCTCTGTACCACTCCAGCAATCAGGCCTGTATGGTGGCCAGACGGAAACCTCTCCTCAATAAAAGGCACATGACAGCCACCTGAAGGACTCTCAGATAATGAGAAACAAAATTCTCTGGTCTGATGAAACAAAGATTGATCTCTTTGACCTGAATGCCAAGTGCTGCCGCACACTATGACTTTTTCCATATCCAGACCAGTTTGCTGGGTGAGCACAGCTCCTAGGCCCCTCAGTGTAAACCAACAAAGGCAGGTCAAAGTTAGGCTGCCCCAGGAGGGAGAACAAGCTTGTCTTCAGGATTTCAAAGGTCATGCCTTTCACCGCATTCAGGGTGTAGAGGTGATCTTACTGGAATCTAACGCTCCTGACACTTCAGCACATACTTCACTCCAGAGATCGTTGTTAGTCAAACATTGAACATTTATTGTACTTGCTTCTCAACTTAGCCGATGACAGATCAATTGTACATACAACTTTAAGCACAGTGATCTCACAAGCACGTTCACTAGCTGTTTCATCAAACAAGGTTCTCAAAGTATGTCTGAACTCACAGAACTCACAGGACTCGCAGAACTCGGTAAGAAACCGTGTGCCTCTACAGCTACACACAGAACCTTTTCTTCTACCTTGTTGCAGTCCACACCTTTCTTGTAGTCAGTTCCTCTGCTTACTGTGTCACATCTGCTCCCTTCAGTAGCTGAGCTAAACTGTCTCTCTCTTTAACAAACCCTTAGCATTGCATTGTTTCCCTGACCACTGGTCAACAAACTTAAAGGTAAACTACAAGGGCAACTATCAAAGGCAAACTATCAAAGCCAATTGATGTCACTAATGACATCATCAGTACATAGTCACATCACAAACACACATTACATAAACAATTACATTACACACACAAGCAAACATTACATAAAACAAATAGCTAAACTAACCCCCTTGGTTGGCTCATACACAGGAACTCTGCTATCTGGGCTCTGCTATCCCCATTATCTACATTATCTCCATTATCTCCATCAGCCCCTGAAAGGAGGCTGGTGCGATCTTTAGGCCAAACGAGTAAAGGCCAAAGATGCAGCTAAAGGCTGTTTTATCCCTGCTATTTTCATCCATCAGACGCTGCTTTTAGACATTGTTGGGGTCAATGTTTGAGAAGAAAAAGTGTATGGTATGGTAGGTAGAGGATAGGCATCAGTGTAGTTGACAGTGTGGAATTTGATGTAGTTGACACAAAACGTGTAGATGTTGATGTGTGAGCCCCACACAGCTGATGAGGGTTCAATGACGTCTGCTGCCAACAAATTCTACACTTGTTCCTTCATCTTCTGTTTTATGGGTGTGTCTTGTGTAAGGAAGAGTTGGTGTTTTAGAGAATTGGTAACTTAGTTCGGAGGTGCATGATTCTCTGATTAAACTGCTCTCCCTGTTCAGTCTACTGCTTTCTATATCAGCTTTGCATCACGGTCAGAGATGATGCACTGTACTACACGAGTTAATGGCACAGTAAAAATAGCTTTTCCAGTGCATTCAGTGAGACTGTGTCCATCTTTTTGTGGGGTTGTTGCTGGAAGAAGGTCCTGATGAAAGTGGAGGTTAGTGAGTGAGCTTGGGATATTTTCCTTTATTAGAAATTGGGGAGGGTTGCGTCAGGAAGGGCATCCAGCGTAAAAACTGCCAAATCAACATGCGGACAATGATCCGCTGTACCAACACTGAACTCACGGGATAAGCCGGAAGGACAAAAAAAAGAAAAAAAGATCCTTTACCATGCCAACGGATGGTCTGAGTAAGTCGTTGTAGTTGGATTAGGTGGTGGGTGTTGGTTGGGAGGTGGACTCTGAGACGTGATGAAGATGATTTTGTGATGGGCAGAGTGAAATTGGAAGGACATCAGTGGCTTACAGTGACTGAGAGGGAGGAGAACAGGGAGGGATACTGTGGTAGAAAGACATAAATCCTCTATGTGCCAGAATCTGGCTGACATCTAAAGATGGAGGTTAATGATGGAGCAGATCTCTGCTTTCCACAGCTGCTCAACATGTCCTGCAGGAATACGATGTCTCACTCCAAAATGATGCTGCTTTACTTCCTGGTGTCCTCTGTCTCTCTGCTCACTGTGTCTCTCAACCTGCTCGTCATCACCTCAGTCTCCCACTTCAGGCAGAGATCAGCTCCTCAGCAGAACATGCACTTTAACTGTTACCACATGTGATTCTCTTCTCCCCACAGTTGTTGTGTTGTTGCTGTAATGTCTCTGTCCTCTTCCCCTGCAGGCAGCTCCACACACCCACCAACATCCTCCTCCTCTCTCTGGCTGTCTCTGACTTCATCGTAGGTCTCCTCGTCCTGCCAGGAGAAATCCTCCGAACATCCTGCTGGTATCTTGGTGATGTGATGTGTTCTCTGTATACATATTTTGCCTTTGTCACTCTTACTACATCAATTGGAAACATGGTGCTGATATCAGCTGAGCGATATGTGGCCATATGTGACCCTCTGCATTATCCCACCAGAGTCACTGTGCAAAGAGCCAGATTCTGTGTTTTCCTGTGTTGGTTCTGTTCTCTTCTCTACAGCAGTATCTTTTTAAAGTGTGGTTTCATTGAACCAGACACACTGAACTTGTGTTATGGACAATGTGTGCTTGTTATTCATTTTGTCGCAGGAGCTATTGATCTTATTTTGAGTTTTATTTTCCCCATTACCATCATCATCGTTCTGTATGTGACAGTGTTTGTGGTGGCTGTGTCTCAGGCTCGTGCCATGCGCTCTCACATTACAGCTGTTACACTGCAGCATTCAGTGACTGTGACATCAAGAAAGTCTGAGCTGAAAGCAGCCAGGACTCTTGGTGTTCTTGTAGCTGTGTTTCTATTGTGTTTCTGTCCATATTACTGTGTCTCTCTTGCAGGGGACACTGGCCTCAGTGGTTCTGTCTCCTACGTGATCTACCTGTTCTATTTTAACTCCTGTCTGAACCCTGTGATCTACACCTTGTTCTACCCCTGGTTCAGACGAGCGATTAAACTCATTGTTACATGTAGGATTCTGCAGCCTGGTTCCTGAGACACCATCATACTGCAGGAAGAAGCTGTGAAGTAACTAACATGGACGTCCAGTTTTAATGTGATCATGAACTAATTTACTCATTTAATCTGCTTTCTGATTGCTTGTCAGACTGCTCATTGTCATACATACATACAGTTACAGTGTTTCCAGCATTATGTCACTCGATGGCTGCTGCATTTGTCAAACTGGTGTCTTTTCACCTTCCGCACCGTCTCTAGCTCTCACTGGAAGCCTGTTTTTTTATGTTGTGCTTATTCATTACTCAATTGCTGCTTGCATTCGACAAACACTGTCCCTGTGTTTGTTTTCACTGTGTCACCCAGACTCATCTAAGTTAATTGAAAAGGCAAAGAGTGGTTGTATTACAAATGCACCCCCTCACCCCCCTCCCCACCCTCCATCCACCCAACGTTTTAAATCAGTCAAGGATTCACTGATTTTAGCTTTGTCACACAGACAGTCATGTATTGACATCCCACCCGGGGGCAAAGAAAAGCTTTTTGACCGTTCACCGCATCATTTTCTGACTTTCTTACTAAATCTTGCTTCAGATACAGGTCTCATCACTGCATGCACATGCAGGCTGGGACCTACATGTGAACACACTTGTCATAACCCTGGCCAAGTGCACAGAATAGGCCCAGCCCTTCTTCTCCACACTAACCCAGGCTGATGGGTGTTTGTAGGCTTTAGCAACCTGACATAGGAAAAAAGGTTTGATTATTTTTGTGTGCTATGACATGGTGCAAACCTGACCTTAATTGAACAAATTGCTACCACTGCCCGACCAGGCTGAGTATGAAAAAGTAACTAAGGATCACGGATCAGTGTTAGGTAGCTAGTAGGCTGTGAATCAATTAAAAGTTTTTATCACATTCAATAGCAGAGTGTCTGCAGTTAAATGTGATTATTGTTCACTAATTAATCACATGTTATATCAACTTTGAATTTGCTGTAAAGGAACATTTTGCTTGTTTTAATACATTTATCGACATATAGGTGGACACATGGTGCTGACAAATTCATTAATTAATGGCTACAACAGCAAAGTCACATTTGTTGCTGATCTTTTTATCAAAATATTAAAAAAATCCTCATCTCTGGCTGAAGTTGAAAATGATTATAGAAATCACTGATCCTTTTTTCTTTGAGCTAATGTGGTTTACTGGTGCAGCTGGTAGACAGAGCGGGTCTGGTTTAGTGTGGAGGCTGCTAATAAAGGCCACCAGAAGTTGCCTAATTAAGTTATGTGACAAATAAATAGTTATAATAATAGTAAATAGTTAGCACAGCTCACATTGTGTTTTCAAAGCAAACAGCCATTAGACAAACTCACTGAGCACTTCACCACCTTCATGTGTTATCTGTGAACTATTCTGTCACACACAGGTTTTTAATCATTGCAACCTGTTTTTATTCAGTTTTCCGTGTTTTTTTTTAAATAATCAGTTGTTTGTTATGAAAAAGTCTGGATGCTCCCTCGTAATCCCACTAGTTTCCAGTGGTGCACTTACATATTAAATGTACTATTTGGAAACTAGGCTGTGTTGTGACACAGATTGTCAGAAACTGAATGATGCACAATGTGATTGTCTGTTGCAACAAGATTAGCATTTGCTAATTTGCATTTTGATTTGGCAGTGCAGTGTTTTCTGTCCACCACAGTCATATGTATGTAACCACATCATCTACATGATGAAGATGATTGTGTAATACACAGAGTGATAAAGGAAAGACATCACTGGCCAGCAGAGAGGGAGGGGAACAGGGAGGGATACAGTGGTAGAAAGACATAAATGAATTCTGGTCTGAATCTGGCAGAGCTGCAGCTCTCTGTGGAGATCTAATGATGGAGGTTAATGACGGAGCAGATCTCTGCTTTCCACAGCTGCTCAACATGTCCTGCAGGAAGCCGACGTCTCGGTCCAAAATGGTGCTGCTGAACATCCTCATGGCGTCTGTCTCTCTGATCACTGTGGCTCTCAACCTGCTCGTCATGGTCTCAGTCTCCCACTTCAGGCACAGAAACCTTCAGCAGAGCCGTCAAGTTTTATACACTGAAAATAAAAAGTGTTCTACAGCTGTATGATGATACATATGTATAAGATGCTGTCCTCTTCCCCTGCAGGCAGCTCCACACACCCACCAACATCCTCCTCCTCTCTCTGGCTGTCTCAGACTTCCTCGTAGGTCTCCTGGTGATGCCGGGACAAATCCTCCGAAAGACATCCTGCTGGTTTCTTGGTGATGTGATGTGTTCTCTGTATACATATTTAGTGTCTCTCACCATCTCTGCTTCAGTCGGAAACATGGTGCTGATATCAGCTGAGCGATATGTGGCCATATGTGACCCTCTGCATTATCCCACCAGAGTCACTGTGCAAAGAGCCAGATTCTGTGTTTTCGTCTGTTGGCTCTGTTCTTTTCTCTACAGTGGCATCTTTCTAAAGAGTGATATGACAGGATCAGACAGACATAACTCCTGCTATGGACAATGTACAATTATCACTGATTACACTATTGAAACTATAGACCTTGTTGTTAACTTTATTATTCCAGTTACCGTCATCGTAGTTCTGTATGTGAGAGTGTTTGTGGTGGCTGTGTCTCAGGCTCGTGCCATGCGCTCTCACATTACAGCTGTTACACTGCAGCATTCAGTGACTGTGACATCAAGAAAGTCTGAGCTGAAAGCAGCCAGGACTCTTGGTGTTCTTGTAGCTGTGTTTCTAATGTGTTTCTGCCCATATTACTGTGTCGTTCTCGCAGGTGGTTCTGTCTCCTATGTGATCTACCTGTTCTATTTTAACTCCTGTCTGAACCCTGTGATCTACACCTTGTTCTACCCCTGGTTCAGACGAGCGAGTAAACTCATTGTTACATGTAGGATTCTGCAGCCTGGTTCCTGTGACACCAACATTCTGCAGGGAGATCATTAGTTTGATCATGAGCAGAGGTACTGTACAAACCCAAAATGTTAATTCAGGTTTTCTTCTCGTGTAAATGAACAAAATGCAACTGTAGAGGCCCTTTTGTGTCGTGCTGCTTATTGTCAGTCTTGTTCTTTCATTTCACAGAAACAGTGATTATAATTAATATGCAGTTCCAGCTCTACAATGCGGTTGAATTATGCCAGTTTAGTTCTCACTAGAAGTTGTAGCTCTGACTTTCATTGTGTAATTAGCCCCAAACTTTTTCTTCTTGATTTTAGTTCATGTTCTTATTCAGTGGCTGCTTTGATTTGATAAGCACCATATGCTGATTGCACACAGCTCTGTAGGAAAAACGGTGTGTTACTAATCACAATGCACATATTAAAAGTCTTCTGTTTCAGCAGTGTATCAGGAATGATATGATTCAATACATCACAATAACAACTCCACTATTGTTTTTGAGGCTGTGAAACCTGAGATCACATGAAATGACACATGAAAAGTTGTGGACTGTATTCAAATAAAAAGAAAAGTAAAACTGTGAACCTTTCAAGTACTCAGTCCTGGGACAGATCTAAGTCGTTCAAAGATACAAATGTCTCACTCAAGTCAGTTTCACGTTTGGGTATAAAAGGTTGGGTTTAAAGGTTAGATGGGGACCACTTTGTAAAAATCTGTTGGGGCAAAGAACAAGACAACTTGCACTGTAGCCAGGCTGACTAAGAGCCATAGTTCTGTTGAGCCTACTATTCCCTTAACTTTGAGCAGCAATGACTTCATGACCTTCTTTATGAATAAAATTGTAGTTATTAGAGAAAGTATTCACCAGATCCTCCCCCCAAAAATTACAGATAGATCTTCATGTACAGCAGTGCTAGAATCATGGATAAGGCCCCAATCCCTGTTAGACTGCTTTTTACCCATAGATCTCTCTGAGCTAACTTCAATTATTACCTCATCTAAACCAACAACCTGTCTGCTAGACCCTATTCCAACTAAGCTGCTCAAGGAAGCTTTACCCTTAATAGATACGTTCATATTAGATATCATCAATCTATCTTTAGAAACAGGCTATGTACCACAGGCCTATAAGTTAGCTGTAATTAAACCATTACTTAAAAAACCCTGTCTTGACCCAGGTGTTTTAGCCAATTACAGACCAATATCTAATCTCCCCTTTATTTCTAAAATAATTGAAAAAGTAGTCGCAAAACAATTATGTGATCACCTTCATAGGAATAATTTGTATGAAGAGAGATTTAGAGTAGTACAGAAACAGCACTGGAAAAAGTCACCAACGATCTTCTCATGGCCTCAGATAATGGACTCATCTCTATACTTGTTCTGTTAGATCTTAGTGCCGCATTTGATACCATTGATCATAACATTTTATTACAGAGACTGGAACATGAAATTGGGATTACAGGAACTGCACTAGGTTGGTTTAAATCTTATCTGTCTGATGGATTTCAATTTGTTCATGTTAATGATGAATCCTCCATGCACACAAAGGTTAGCTATGGAGTTCCACAAGGCTCTGTGTTAGGACCAATACTTTTTACTTTATATATGTCTCCTTTAGGCAACATTATTAGAAAACACTCCATAAATTTCCACTGTTATGCTGATGATACCCAGCTATATTTATCTATGGAACCAGATGAAAACAATCAGTTAATAAAGCTTCAAGCCTACAAGACATAAAGGCCTGGATGTCCCACAATTTTTTACTTTTAAACTCAGACAAAACTGAAGTCATAGTATTTGGGCCCAAAAATCTCAGAGATATGATGTCCAACCATATTGTTACACTAGATGGCATAAGTCTGGCCTCCAGTACTACTGCAAGGAACCTTGGAGTTATTTTTGATCAGGATTTGTCCTTTAAGTCACATATAAAACAAATCTCTAGAACAACCTTCTTCCACCTACGGAACATTGCCAAAATTAGGAGCATACTGTCTCAAAGTGATGCTGAAAAACTGGTCCATGCATTTGTTACCTCTAGGTTGGACTACTGTAATTCCCTACTTTCAGGATGCCCCAGTAACTCCCTAAAGAGCCTGCAATTAATCCAAAATGCTGCAGCAAGAGTGCTGACTGGAACTAGCAAGAGAGATCATATTTCACCTTCACTAGCTTCTCTCCATTGGCTTCCCATTAAATCTAGAATAGAATTTAAAACCCTGCTTCTTACATATAAAGCTCTGAACGGTCAGGCTCCATCATATATAGAAGACCTCATAGCACCATATCATCCCAGTAGACCACTTCGCTCTCAGAATGCAGGCCTACTTGTGGTTCCCAGAATTTCCAAAGGTAGAATGGGAGGCAGAGCCTTTAGCTATCAAGCTCCTCTCTTGTGGAACCAGCTCCCAGTTCAGATTCGGGAAGCAGACACCCTCTCTACTTTTAAGTCTAGGCTTAAAACCTTCCTCTTTAATAAAGCATATAGTTAGTTATAGTTATGCTGCCATAGGCTTAGACTGCTGGGGGACCCACCCCCCAATGCACTGAGCTCCTTTCCTCCTCTTGACCATCTCTCCTCTCCTCTCACCCCGCAATTGTCACCACTGTATGTCATTAACTCTGTGTGTTCTCTCCGTAGTTGTCTTTGTCCTCCTCTGTCCCCTCTCTCTGTCCCTTTCTGCAGGTGTCCCCGGCTTTGAAGCTGTGTGTCTTCCAGCGTGCAGCTACTGGTCCTACCAATTTGCCCGATGTTTTGTTGTTGCTTTTTGTTGCTCTGTTCTTTTCTCTCTCCCCTTTCCACTCACCCCAACCGGTCGAGGCAGATGGCCGTCCACCCTGAGCCTGGTTCTGCTGGAGGTTTCTTCCGTTATAGGGAGTTTTTCCTCTCCACTGTTGCCTATGGCTTGCTCCAGGGGGAATTGTTGGGTTCTCTTTATATATCTTTATAATCTTGACTTTATTCTGTAAAGTGCCCTGAGATGACTTTGTTGTGAATTGGCGCTATATAAATAAAGTTGAATTGAATTGAATTGAACTTAAGAACATATTTTGTCTACGCAAACAATTTCTGTCCACAATGGACAGAAACCCCAAACACCAGTATTGAGTGGCCCTGGTCTTTGGGTCCTTGAATGCACTGCATTAACAAGCTGACTTGTGCACAGTTCCTAAGCCAGAATTGTTATGGTATCGAGGTGTATTAATGCACAAAGCATGAGTAATGTGCACATCTGTGAAGTTTAATGCTAAATAACATATATCGGTTTTTGAGCAACAAACGTTTCCATCTAGACAATTTGTTTTCAGATATTACAACCATGAATGAAGCTTCCAATTAGGACCTGATATTTACAGACCACTGATTCTAACAGCTGACTCCAGTCATCATCATTTCTATGCTGACAACACACAGCTCTTCCTGTCCTTTCCACTGGACGCCACTGTCTCATCAAGCGTTTCAGCCTGTCTGTCTGACATTTCTGCTTGGACGAGAGGAGGACACCTTTAGCTCAACCTCTCCAGAACTAAAGCTCTAGTCTTACCAGCCAGATCTTCAATACAGTGACTGTCCCCAATAAGTCTGCCAGAAATCTGGGGGTCATCATTGACGGCCAACTGAGCTTCACCAACCACATCTCCCCTGTCTCTAGGGCAGAAGATTTGCCTCTACAACATCAGAAAGATCAGACTCTACCTCTGCGATGTTCTAACTCTAAACATCTGGCTGCTGATAAACTAAGAAATCTGACACGTACATATGGAGACACCGTGAAAGGCTTCTGTCACTGCTGTTTACAGTGCAGTGGCTGGTAAACTGATAGTGTTAACATTATCATATCCTGGATCGGTTTCAATAACACCAGGTGACTCTTATTGTGAAGCAGCCACATGAGAAGTGCAACATGGCAGCTCATGAACACTGTAGACTCACTCTGAGGGAGCAGTGGGCCTGGAGAAGCATTCAGAAGGTTGCACTCTGCAATGTCACCACTAGATGCCACTAGATCTTACACACAGCGTCTTTAGTACAAGGTTTTATACTTTACACTTTTCTTGGCAATTTAATTTATTTCTTCACTGTTCGGTCAAAACCCCTTGTGTTTATTGTATATTAGGCCAAAAATTTCTCTGGATCAATACTGAAGTATTAAAAAGCTTTACGATGTGTGTGTGTGTGTGTGTGTGTGTGTGTGTGTGTGTGTGTGTGTGTATTTTTGCAGGGGGTGGGGGCTCTAGAAAGACATAAATCCTCTATGTGCCAGAATCTGGCTGAGATCTAAAGATGGAGGTTAATGATGGAGCAGATCTCTGCTTTCCACAGCTGCTCAACATGTCCTGCAGGAAGCCGACGTCTCGCTCCAAAATGGTGCTGCTGAACATCCTGGTGTCTTCTGTCTCTCTGCTCACTGTGTCTCTCAACCTGCTCATCATCACCTCAGTCTCCCACTTCAGGCAGAGATCAGCTCCTCAGCAGAACATGCACTTTAACTGTTACCACGTGTGATTCTCTTCTCCCCACAGTTGTTGTGTTGTTGCTGTAATGTCTCTGTCCTCTTCCCCTGCAGGCAGCTCCACACACCCACCAACATCCTCCTCCTCTCTCTGGCTGTCTCAGACTTCATCGTAGGTCTCCTCATCCTGCCAGGAGAAATCCTCCGAAAATCATCCTGCTGGTATCTTGGTGATGTGATGTGTTCTCTGTATACATATTTTGCCTTTGTCACTCTTACTACATCAATTGGAAACATGGTGCTGATATCAGCTGAGCGATATGTGGCCATATGTGACCCTCTGCATTATCCCACCAGAGTCACTGTGCAAAGAGCCAGATTCTGTGTTTTCCTGTGTTGGTTCTGTTCTCTTCTCTACAGCAGTATCTTTTTAAAGTGTGGTTTCATTGAACCAGACACACTGAACTTGTGTTATGGACAATGTGTGCTTGTTATTCATTTTGTCGCAGGAGCTATTGATCTTATTTTGAGTTTTATTTTCCCCATTACCATCATCATCGTTCTGTATGTGACAGTGTTTGTGGTGGCTGTGTCTCAGGCTCGTGCCATGCGCTCTCACATTACAGCTGTTACACTGCAGCATTCAGTGACTGTGACATCAAGAAAGTCTGAGCTGAAAGCAGCCAGGACTCTTGGAATTCTTGTAGCTGTGTTTCTAATGTGTTTCTGTCCATATTACTGTGTCTCTCTTGCAGGGGACACTGGCCTCAGTGGTTCTGTCTCCTATGTGATCTACCTGTTCTATTTTAACTCCTGTCTGAACCCTGTGATCTACACCTTGTTCTACCCCTGGTTCAGACGAGCGATTAAACTCATTGTTACATGTAGGATTCTGCAGCCTGGTTCCCGTGACACCATCATACTGCAGGAAGAGGCTGTGAAGTAACTAACATGGACGTCCAGTTTTAATGTGATCATGAACTAATTTACTCATTTAATCTGCTTTCTGATTGTGTGTCAGACTGCTCATTGTCAGGTGGTCAACATACAGTTACAGTGTTTCCAGCATTATGTCACTCGATGGCTGCTGCATATGTCAAACTGGTGTGTTTTCACCTTCTGCACCATCTGTACTGTGAAATGCAACCTGGTCATTCATTTCATCATGAATAAATTCACAAATAACACCTTTAGAAACTGTGATGTGATGTTGTTGGATATTTTTTTATGATTCTAGTCATGTTGCTAGTAAATGGTAAATGGCCATTTATATATTGCTTTTATCCAAAGCGCTTTACAATGTTGTTTCCCATTCACCCACTCACACAGAGATGGGTGGCTGCCATACAAAGTGCTCACATGACCCACCGGGAGCAACTTGGGGTTCAGTGTGTTTCCCAAGGACACTTCGACTTGCAGCCGGGACCGGGGATCGAGCCATTGACCCTGTGGCCCGTGGACGACTGCCTTAACAACTGAGCTACAGCCGCCCCATCGTAAAATGTGTCTATGTTATGACACTGCTGTGTTGTTGCATGTTATAATCATACTCTCTCATGCTTTATATGTAGATATCACTTCCCAGCGGATGAACTGGTTGGTTCTTAAATTAATTGTTTTGCAAATTGTACATAAGAAAAAAAAATTTTTTTTTAAATGGATAATGCAAAACTTAGTCATACAATAGATGCAGTTAATAAAGAATTTAACAATTGCTGTCACATACACAGTCAAGTACAGTGAAGTGACCATTGTGCAAATAAATAATATTAAAACCATATTTAACAACTGCAAAAAATCAGGCGATGATGCACAAACATGTAAAACATGAGTCCATGTTCACAAGCAAAAGGACAAACTGGTTTTATGGACAGTGTGTGGCTGTATACATATCAGTTTGTATCTATGTTCCTCATGTGATGGATAAAACACGCATGTTATTGCACAATGTAAGTTTGAAACCTATACAGTATAATTTGTATACTACTACAACTAAATATTAGTATTACTAAGATTATTAATCATTATTATTAGAGATGTAAGAGTTTATCAAATACATGTAAAGACAAACAATTCAAATATATAACTGACAAATTGTACAGTGACCACTTCATTAGGTACACTTATACAATTTGGTGGTTTTATTGTTTTGGCTTTTAATTTATTTAAAATGAGTGAGGGGCCAAATCATGAGAGCCACCTGTTAATGTAATGGACTCAAAACTCAATGAACTCAAGTGGCAAATGGGGAAAAGGGGTGGAGGGCAACTCCTGGGCTTTACAGACGGGTACGGTAGCTGGTTCTTGTGGTCTGTATGCACAGGAGAAGCAAGTAAGTTCATACAAGGAAGTGAGACAGATAATATGTTTGGGTGAAGGGTGACTGCAGGTCACGCTCTCGCTTTCTTGTTTGACCTTAAACTTACTTGCTTCTCCTGTGCATACAGACCACAAGAGCCAGCTACCGTACCCATCTGTAAAGCCCAGGAGTTGCCCTCCACCCCTTTTCCCCATTTACCACATTAGTTTGGTCAAAGTGAGACAGCGTCACATGATAAGGAGACAAGGTTTAGCTTTGGCAGAGTGTGATGTGGACGTGTACAGTGGGCTACAGCCCATTTTCACCGACAGAGTAGCCTCTATGAAAGCAGCATCACTGAAGACACTGTCAGTCCACCTTAGTGCTATGCAACAGATTGCTCCTTGTCTTGTTGTATTCAGATACGAAGCACTGAAATCCTGCTTGAAACCAACTCGACAGCGATGAAACCACAAACATCCCATCTTAAATAAAACATGAGATCTCTAATCCCCATGTCTTAATAAGTCGTGGCTGGGTGTTACACCATCTCCTTCACAAAGACCTTGTGGTTGAATAAAGTTCAAGATTGTGGTGGGTTGGCTTCAGACCTCCTAAGGTGCTCTGGACACATGATCAGTGGAAATGTCTGTACATTTGAAAGTTAATGGTATGAATCAGGCTTATTCTGAGAGTATTTTGAGAGTCTTAAATGCACGTTACTGATCTGCACTGATCTGAGCTGCTGTTTAACACGTAGCCAGTATGAAAGCTGCTAACCTTAGTCGAACAAGTGCCAGACCTCAAAATAGCAGGAACAACATGCACAGTCAAGCAGCCCCCCTCTCTCAAGCCCCTCATTTCCCCCCGTAACAAATCATTTTTTCCTGGCAGTGTTGCCTCCTTCAATCAACACTAACCCCACAGATGTACTTCCTTTATTTTACTTCCCTGTCCCCAAACAGCGAAGTCCAATACCTTATCAGGGAGATCAACACGTTCTTATTCCACAGCCTCAGATAACGATGCTTCCCAAGACGTCCTGTGGTGTATCATATAACTGACAGAGGTACAATTTCACATCACTATTAGACGCTCCGGAATTGCCACCATGACGCCACGCGAGCAACTTCATGTACACACAAACCCGTGTTAAGGTTTGGGAAAACAACTTTAATTCGGGTTTGGAGTAAGGTTAGTTAGAAGACAAACTGCATAAAACACATCACACACCAGGTTCCTTATTGTAGTAACCACATTTGTCACATTGTGTTACGACCATCAGTGAAGCTTCTCACATCAGAGTCAGACCCTGGTCTGCAGTGGCAATATCCCATCTCTTGTTGCACCATCCACCTCCCTATGAAACCTTTTTACTCCTTAAACTAAATCTTTGCTCTATGAGTCTGGGTTTGCTTTGTATCTTATTGAAAGATCTAAGAGTCGATAACCAAAGTCTTAAGCGTCAGCTTCTGTAATGCAGAAGGACGTGCAACAAGCAATTTGGTGATGCTTTAGATAACAGCCCGCGACTTACAGGGGAAGTACAGGGAACTTCCTGTGTTTTTATTAGTTACAACGATGTACTTCAACAGCACCTTTGGAATCATATTCTTTGCTACTTGATAACAATACGCAAACTTTGGGGAATAACAGGGAAACAAGATGAGAATAAAGGGTAATAGTAAAGGGGCACTTACATATATAATAATAATTACATAATTACAAATAATTACATGATAGGTGTGAATACTTACGGTGTAACTACAGTGTAACTCCAGATAAGAGCTGCAGCCAAAAGAAGGCTGAATAATGGCTCCATCATGTAGGCACCATTTCATGAATGAGGTGAACTTGTATGAAGTAGAAAATTTGGGAAACGCAGTTGCAATTGACCATGAAAATTCACAGTGTAATGTTTTAATGTTTATCACAGACCCCGTGTGTAAGCTTAAATAAGACAACTGAAGTATTTAGGTTTAATACAGGATGAGGACACTGACAAAGGAGAGAGAAAGAAAGGGAGGAGAGACAACAGTGGCCAAAAGCATCTAACAGAAAGGAGGGGAGGGACAGAAAAAAGACATAAATCAGGTGGATATCACAGTCTTGGTCACTAATCTGCTCTGTGTAGATCCCTAATGATGGAGTCACAGGACGGAGCAGATCTCTGCTTTCCACAGCTGCTCAACATGTCCTGCAGGAAGCCGACGTCTTGCTCCAAAATGGTGCTGCTGAACATCCTGGTGTCCTCTGTCTCTCTGCTCACCGTGTCTCTCAACCTGCTCATCATCATCTCAGTCTCCCACTTCAGGCAGAGATCAGCTCCTCAGCAGAACATGCACTTTAACTGTTACCACGTGTGATTCTCTTCTCCCCACAGTTGTTGTGTTGTTGCTGTAATGTCTCTGTCCTCTTCCCCTGCAGGCAGCTCCACACACCCACCAACATCCTCCTCCTCTCTCTGGCTGTCTCTGACTTCCTGGTGGGTCTCCTCCTGCTGCCAGGAGAAATCCTCCGAAAATCATCCTGCTGGATTCTTGGCCATGTGATGTGTTCTCTGTATAAATATGTAGCCTCTCTCACAATCTCTGCTTCAATCGGAAACATGGTGCTGATATCAGCTGAGCGATATGTGGCCATATGTGACCCTCTGCATTATCCCACCAGAGTCACTGTGCAAAGAGCCAGATTCTGTGTTTTCCTGTGTTGGCTGTGTTCTCTTCTCTACAGCAGTATCTTTTTACAGGGCGACATAACTGAAGCAGACAGTGACAACTCCTGCTTTGGGGAATGTGCTCTTACTGTTGACTATATTACAGGAGCTGTTGACATCGTTTTGAGCTTCATTTTTCCCATTACTTCCATCGTAGTTCTGTATGTGAGAGTGTTTGTGGTGGCTGTGTCTCAGGCTCGTGCCATGCGCTCTCACATCACAGCTGTTACACTGCAGCATTCAGTGACTGTGCTTGTTAAGAAATCGGAGCTGAAAGCAGCCAGGACTCTTGGTGTTCTTGTAGCTGTGTTTGTAACATGTTTCTGTCCATATTACTGTGTCTCTCTTGCAGGGGACACTGCCCTCAATGGTTCTTCCGTCTCGTATGTGATCTACCTGTTCTATTTTAACTCCTGTCTGAACCCTGTGATCTACACCTTGTTCTACCCCTGGTTCAGACGAGCGAGTAAACTCATTGTTACATGTAGGATTCTGCAGCCTGGTTCCCGTGACACCAACATTCTGCAGGTTGAGGCTGTGAAGTGAAACCTGATCATCATTGATTCCGAATTTATTCCAGAAATCTGCATTTCACTTTTTGTGTTTTTGAACCTACTGCGTGTTTATGTTGTTTAGAAGATTGTGTATAACATCATTATTCAGGTGCAGATTTAGTGTGTCACTAGTTAAAGTTGTAATATGATGTGGAATTGCTGTTGCAGATATGCAACTGAAGCTCCCAGTGGAGGTCACGTCCCCCTTATTCAGTGTTTGATTTAACAGAAAGCTCTTGGCTCTTGCTGCTGCTGTCATTTGCTACATTTTGTGAACTGCTTTCACATCGTGGTTCAGGATATCTTCCAGTGATATATGTGTGATTGTGAATGACGAGTCTTTCTTCACTATTCTTCACTATTAAATAAAGTAAAAATCCCAGTGCCCTAAAATATCCACATCTGTCAGTCCACCTTTATTTTTTAAGATTTTGTAAAAATGTCCTGTCCACTACTGCTCTTGTAGTGATGTTAGTGTGAACATAGTCCTACATGCTTTGCAGGTTTCACATCCCACCCTGTGAGATTCTTAAAATTAAATTATACACACAATCACATTTATTGAGATTATAATTATTCACATTTGACATTATTTGCCAAGTAAGTATCTTTGCACATACAGGAACTTTGACTAGTACTCCTAGTACCTGTCAATGTACTTACACAGTGACAATTGCAGTGTTCTTCAGGATACACATGGACAATCAATGCAGATAAACAGGAAGCCTCAACAGAGCTGGACAAAGATAACAAGTGCGGAACCACGAGAAAAAATGTACCTATGGTTATGTGTAATAAGATAATTAAATGGATGACAATAAAGAGTAGCTTTAGTGTATATGGTGCATGGCTGCTTTTCTCAGTGAAACCTATCATACAGCACAGCATCAGCATCAACACTGGATCCATCAGACCCTACCTTTCTGAATATGCTCCCAACTCCTTGTGCAGCCACTGATCATACTTTGGCTTGACTATGACAGTTTGGATCATTTGTAGAGGTCTGATTGCAGCTGTTAGTCCTGTTAGTAGGGTTTTACAAAAACAGTGTTACTGTTGAAACGTGTTGTGACCACTGAGCTTAGGAAAAACCAACAAACTGCAAGGTTATAGACTGACCATCTTTCATCTCAACTAAATAAATTGAAAACCATAAAGTAATTTATTATGGAGTGTCCTTGCAGATGAAGGGTAATGCACATGTAATCATGTTCTGGGTTTGAGTCCTGTTTGCCTCTTTTCTTGCAAATATTTAAGAAAAGCAATAAGAAGTGATGTATTATTTCCATTTGATGAGCACAGAAAGAGACAGGAAAGTGGTGGTGGAGAAAAATAAAAAAGGGGAGGGAAGGAAACGATGACTAAAAGATATAAAGTAGCTGTATGACAGAGTCTAATGGACAAACTTCTGCCAGAGCTGCAGGTGATGGAGTCCCCAGCTGGAGCAGAGCTCTGCTTTCCACAGCTCCTCAACACATCCTGCAGGAAGCCGACACTGCCTTGGTCTGAAACTGTGCTCCTGAACATCCTGCTGTCCTCCGTCTCTTTGCTCACAGTGTCTCTCAACCTGCTCGTCATCATCTCGGTCTC
The DNA here is from genome assembly GCA_020496755.1 of Channa maculata. Lineage (NCBI taxonomy): Eukaryota > Metazoa > Chordata > Actinopteri > Anabantiformes > Channidae > Channa > Channa maculata. Next base: position 25,302,986 of record CM035609.1, on the reverse strand, counting down.
ATACTTCAGGCAAATATTTTGAAACATGGACACGTTGATTTTAGGTTGAAGCTTTACATTTTAAAGTGACAATTCAGGACATTTTTACATCTGTGACACATTTGTCACAGTAGGGAAAAACAGGTGTAACAAATAATTTGAATTTCATTTTGGTGCTTCAGTTTCAGGGTCCAGATCACGGTTTATTTGGGCACTTGAACAGATCAGAGCCTCAGTATTGATTAATTAAAAATGTGTTTTACCTATTGACATATTCTGTGAAAAGGCAAATGCAGATTAGAAGAATCATACAAGTTATTTCTCAATTATTGTTTGCGGAGAAAAACGATAACACTTTGTTTATGATGCTTTTTCCTTCCCCTGCAGGCAGCTCCACACACCCACCAACATCCTCCTGCTCTCTCTGGCTGTCTCAGACTTTCTTGTGGGTCTCTTAGTAATGCCGGGAGAATTGCTCAGAAAAACAGCCTGTTGGTATCTTGGTGACCTCGTGTGCACTTTTTATAGTACTGTTTCATACATTATTACCTCGGCTTCGATTGGTGACATGGTGCTTATATCAGTCGACCGTTATCTGGCTATTTGTGACCCTCTTCGTTACCCCACAAAGGTCACTTTGCCAAAAGTCAAAGGCTGTGTTCTTCTGTGTTGGCTTTGTTCTGTTCTCTACTGTAGTTTGTTTCTAAAAGATGACCCGACTTGATCGATCTGCTATGGACAGTGTGTCGTTGTCGTTAACTCCATTGCAGGAGCTGCTGACCTTGTTTTAAACTTCATTGCTCCAGTTACCGTCATCGTAGTTCTGAATCTGAGAGTGTTTGTGGTGGCTGTGTCTCAGGCTCGTGCCATGCGCTCTCACATCACAGCTGTTACACTGCAGCATTCAGTGACTCTGACAACCAAAAATTCTGAGCTGAAAGCAGCCAGGACTCTTGGTGTTCTTGTTGTTGTGTTTCTAATATGTTTCTGTCCATATTACTGTGTCCTTCTCGCTGGGAACAAGGGACTCAATGATTCATCTTATGTGCTCTATCTGTTCCTGTTTAACTCCTGTCTAAACCCTGTGATCTATGCCCTTTTTTACCCCTGGTTTAGAAACTCTGTTAAACTCATTGTTACTCTACAGATTCTGCAGCCTGGTTTATGTGAGATTAAAGTACTGTAAATGATCTATGGTGAAAATGCTTTCTGTTGGAGTAAAAAACATTATTAGGATGTATGATTTGTAGGCAGATAGTTTTGTGTCTGAAATCCTGTTTAGTGTCTTAGCTGATATTTTGATACTAAAACATGAACGCATTTGAGTGATATTCTTAATTTTCCTTATTATAAAAACCCAGGAGCACAGATGCATAAAGAATTACATGTAAACATATTTACATATTTAGAAATGTCTTTTTTGTTCACTAATTCAGCACATGCGTCTTAAAGTGAAACAACATCTGAGATTTATGTGTTGACCCTAAGCATGAAAGGATCGGTTTGGGATTATTCCTGTTGGTCCTAAAATGTTAAAATTTGATTCCAAACTCTCCACGTTGACCCTAAAACCTCTCAGCTGTAATTCCACTATGCTGTAAGAAACTGGGAATAAAGTGTTTAGGGTAAAGCTCATATGAAAGGTCAGTTGTCTCATTGAGTCAAATCAAGGCAAAAGTTACTGAGTTTTGTACTTAGTCACATTATTCACACACAACATTGTGAATCCAATGACGATAAAACATCATCATCAAGACCCAGTTTATGGTTATTGTACAGAATCCAACACAGAGCTTCTGACAGTCAGTCGAACAACTTGGGGCTGCTCTTACAGCCGAAGGTAAGACGCACAGGAAAATAATAGGAGTCTGGCTTGTGGGGCGTCTATGGCCTCTGGGTCTTTCAGTGCAGATTGGAGGGGAGAAGAATGTGAAGACACCAGTAACCAGTCCAGGGTAAAAGTCAACTGAGAAGGCCCTGATGAGAAATTCAACAAAGGCAGAGCCCGGCTGGGTCCTCAGTGTGTGGTTCAGAGCAGAGACATTGACAGGTATTGGTGGGACGTGCGGTAAGTCATACATAGCTTAGTCGGATTATTCAAGTGGCCGCTGCCACAAAAGGAGCAAATGTAGATGTAACGGCACTGTGACATGAAGCAGCCTGAGACACTGAAGTTGTCACATGTAGTCCTGCCAGCCTGCTGCTGCATCGGATGGCCCCTCTTGTCAACTCCACGGAAAGTGAGTGTTGATACGAAGCATGAAGGTTTGGCAATATGGGCTGGGGAGGTGCTCAGCTGAAGCACCATGTCTACGGACTCATCCTACTTGAAGCCAGACTCTTTGACATCAAGGAGGTTCTTCTGAGAAAGGAAATATGAGTTGAATGAAGACTGGTCTTTCAAAAATAACACAGGCCTTCTGGACTAGAGTCACTAGAAAGATGGAGAAGACAGCAAGCACAGCAAAGAGAAAGAGGAAGTACAGAAAACAAGTATGGTGTCCTACGTTGTCCTAGCATGGTAGACTTCCTGATCTTTACATAAGATAGTCTTCAGCAAGAAGGGCTGAACATCAAATATCCACTTTACTAAAAGAGCAAAACTTTGTAGCTATGGTTCTTGACAGAGAGTCAGTGAAAAGTGGGTTTTTGTGTTGGCAACGATGGGTTTACAGTTAATAAAGGAAAGAGGGAATTAGGAGAATCCAGTTGATTTACTGGCATGTGAATTGCCCTCTTTAGTGTTTAGGGACAGCCGATGAGTAACTGGATGTCATTTATCTAATAATTAATGATAAATGAGATTCCTAAACAGGTACATGAAAGACTCACAATAAAAAAAAGAGGAAGAAGAAACAAAAAGAAAACAAATCATAAAAAGAAGGCAGAAAAGCTTGAGAATAACAAAGAGGGTTGGGGAGGGTTCCTAAGAAAATGTAGAGAATGCAGGTGTAATACAGAGTGATGGAGGAGGGACGTGAGGTCCCAGCAGAGACTGAGAGCAGAGGACTGATGAAGTGTGTGTCACACAGATAAAACTGTTGTATGACAGAGTTGTGGTCAGAAAGCTGCTACAGCTGCAGCTCTCTTCACATCTCTGATGATGGAGGTACATGATGGAGCAGAGCTCTGCTTTCCACAGCTCCTCAACACCTCCTGCAGGAAGCCACTGATTTCTTCGTCTGAAGTTGTGTTTCTGCGTTTTCTCCTGTCCACTGTCCCTGCACTCACTGCAGCTCTTAACCTCCTCGTCATCATCTCGATCTTCCACTTCAGGCAAAGTTTCACTTCTTTTTAAAGTTTTAAGTATGAAGCTGGATTTTCACAGAGGAAATGACATTTGATAAGTATATTCCAGTTTGTTTGCACTGTTTTGTTAACAAAGCTTGACAAGTAATGTTTGTTGGCAGTGTTTTGTGTGCAGAGCATTTTACAGCAATTTAAATCAACCATTTGTTTTAATAATCTTTTCCCTTTTTAACTGAAAATGACTATTTGAATATTTCTTACTATGCTCTCTCTCTGCGTCCAGGCAGCTTCACAAACCCACCAACCTCCTCCTCCTCTCTCTGTCGGTCTCAGACTTCATCGTAGGCCTTGTGTTCATGCCTGGTGAAATCCTCCGAAAAACCTCCTGCTGGTTTCTTGGTGACATAATGTGTTCTCTGTATAAGTACATTATCACACTCAGTCTCTCTGCCTCACTTGGAAACATGGTTCTTATATCAGTCGACCGTCACGTTGCTATTTGTGACCCTCTGCATTATCCCACCAGAGTCACTGTGGGAAGAACAAGAATTTGCATTGTTCTGTGTTGGATCTCTTCAAATCTCTACAGCAGCCTTCTTTTAGATAATGACCAATTTCAAAAAGACAAGTATATTTATTGCTTTGGAAAATGTGTGTTTAACATTGAATACACTTTAATAATAGTTGATGTTGTTGTGAACTTCATTGCTCCAGTTACCGTCATCGTAGTTCTGTATGTGAGAGTGTTTGTGGTGGCTGTGTCTCAGGCTCGTGCCATGCGCTCTCACATTACAGCTGTTACACTGCAGCATTCAGTGACTGTGACATCAAGAAAGTCTGAGCTGAAAGCAGCCAGGACTCTTGGTGTTCTTGTAGCTGTGTTTCTAATGTGTTTCTGTCCATATTACTGTGTCTCTTTTGCAGGACCGAACATACTCAGAACGTCATACCTGACTTTTACCCTCTGCCTCTATTGTTTAAACTCCTGTCTAAACCCTCTGATCTATGCTTTGTTCTACCCCTGGTTTAGAAGAGCTGTTAAACTCATTGTCACTCTTCAGATTCTGCAGCCTGGATCCCGTGAGGCCAATGTACTGTAGTGAGACTGTTTCATTAAGATACAGGTCAAACATCAGTGCCACAAAACAGCCTTGTGTTCAATGCATTATGTCATTTGGTGAAGATACACAGCAAATCACAAACTGACTAGTGATTGTTTTAGTGCTAATTTTTTTGCTTTTTGCCACTACATTCCCTCAACTTTACCAATTTTTTTCAAGTAATTTAACCATAGCTCATCATTACCCTGTAACTGGCATTGTAATCGCACGGTCGACCTTTTTTTTTTTTTTTTTTTTTTTTTAAAGTTTAAAAGTTTAAAAAAACCTTTCTGGCTGTTCATCCTCATTCACCTCATTGAGTAGTGTATGTACAACAAATATATCCACTGGGTAGCGATGTTGCAAAGAAATACTGTCAGAAAACAGGGTCAACCACTCGGTTGAGCTGCCAGTTTAGAGAAGCAGTTTAAACAGCCTAGCTCAAGGTTAATTTCTCATTTTGTATCTGTTTTTATTCATTCCATTTGTAAGCTACACAGACTTAATTATATCAAAATGTTACACATATGAATCTTGATTCATATGTGTAAATATCTCAACTGTGGCTTTTATACTTTTTAAGCTAGAGCTGTCTGAAGCCACCCGTGCAGTTCTGGATTGCAGATCAGTGGAATTCATTTGATTGATGATAACTGAAAAAACATCACAAACCTTCAAAATTTATATTTTATGAATCTGCACAATTGTGTGAACATTTTGAAAAGGATATGTCAAAATACACATTTTTAAATTCTCACACACATTTTGCTGCAGAAATGAATGAAATCCCATCATGCCTAGAAAAACCAACAGGACAGGTCTTGACTTGCACATAATGAAATTACCCTAAATTGGCAGCTCAACCAGCTGGCTGACTTGCATATCTGCTTCCTGATTGGGTAATCAGACAAATAAAACCTGAAATATTGCTAAATGAAGAGGCAGCAACACAATTTTACTGATAAATATTTTGCAAAGAAATGTCTTCATCTGGAAGTTAAAAGGTTAGTTAAAGTCTAGATTTACTGGCATTGAACAATATTAGAAACCACAGCAGCTTCATTAGAGCCCTCATACAGTTTTTTATGAATGCAAATCATTTGTTTCCATTGCACATGAGAAATTTTCAACATAAAACTAGATGTCATTCTATAATATGAAGTTTAAAAAGTTACAGGTGTAGCACACGTACTATGACCGGTATGACTGAATCTCCACTAAAAGGAGTTGCAAATGTAATTGCTATTCTATGACTTTTTAAGGATTCTTAGAGGTGGTGCTTTGAACCAAAATAAAGTTTCTCACATTAAAAAGTCAAGTTTGACGCAGGTTAAAAAAACAACAAAACAACAAGTCAACAAAAGATGTTGAAATATCTGTGTAAGTTCTCAGTCATCCATGTAAAGCATCTCCAAAGTGACAACTAGAGTTGTTCAAATTTCTTGAAGACATTTTGCCAGTCAGAAATTCTACAGTAATTTAAATAAATCAACTGAAGTCACCAGGTCAAATAATTAAATTTAGCCTGTGTGCGTTGGAGCACAAGTTGATTTTCAGATAAAAAGCAACTTTTGATGCAGTCAGAGCTAATTGGTTCAAAAAATGTATTTCTAGTGGGACCAGTCCAGGGGCATGTCCACTAAATGGGTGTGCCTCAGAAAAAAAAATGTATGTGGCACAGAATATTTTGGATTGACAAAAAAAGCTAAAACCACCAGGTCAGGTCATTTTAATGCTGCGGCTAATCAGTACATGCTTAGATGAATGAATGCAACATGATTTGTTTGTGTTAGTGTGTGAAACTGCGTCATTCTGCTGGCAAACAAACTTAATGCAGGAAATGGACAAAATAAAGAACTCATGCATGACAGATGTTGGTAACCTCTGGTTTGAGATAGGTATCCAGAGTTAAATGCTGCAAGCCATCTGCAGTCCGTGTGTTATTTTTTAAATGCTGCAAATACTACTGTTAGATAAGTAATATTACAACATAAGGGAGTAAGGACCTTTACAAAGCAAAAACTCAAACAATAAAAAGCAGGGGTGTCAGTATTTGGTGTATGAGGGTGGACCCAAGTAAGAGACAGGAGAGGAGTGTGCTAAATAAAGGATTAATAACGACCATAAAGTACAGAAAATGGGTTACTAGGAATCACTCCAGAAGGGAGGAAAAAAGAAACCAAACACGAACAAACAAACTGAGAAACTGAGTGATTAACAAGTCAGGCAAACGAAACAACAACAACCTGGCTGGGAGAATAAGGGAAACTAAATGAGATCTAAGCTGACTGAACCAACTGCGTAAACTACAAGGTCTACTGAGCAGGGAAACGTAGTAGTAACTAGGGGATACGTGAGTTGGAGGGAACAAACAAAGGCACTGAATCCAGAAAAGTTCAACTTAGGTCTACGGGGGGAAGACTAGGAACAAAGTGCAAACAAAGCAGCAGATATAAACATAATAAAACTGAATGCTAATCAGGAAAACAAAATATATATATAAACACAGAAGGCTCGGATTGTGTGCACATAAGAGGGAATCTGTAACCTATATATAAACTAATAACCAAGGAGGCGAACAACAGAGCATCAGAGTGTGGTTAATAAGAATAAGAATCCTGTGGTTACTATGGGCGATGTGTTTTTACAAGTATTCTACAGAGGGCACCCAGGGCTGCAGCTGGGACCAGGTGGAGGAGTTATGACTGCACATATATCTTAGCATACTTTGAATTTCTTGATTAGGTCTTTCCATTTGACCTTTGATCTGGGAGTGGAACCCAGATGATGGACTTACACAGGCAACCAATGATTTGCAAAACTCATGTCATCACCTGTGGGCAAGCAGGGGACAAACAAATGCCCTGGAGGACAACGAACAGCAACAGGAAGTGAGGGTTTGAAATCGCTTACCCTCTTCTCCAAGTCCCATTGTATGGCCCCAAAAACGACAGGTGTTAAGATTGTTTCTTCCTGGAAACAGGGTGTGGCTGGTTTGCGATCCTCCTCCTCCAAATAATGTGACAACGCATCTAGCTTGGTGTTCTCGGCTCAAGACGAAGATAAACCTGGAGAAAAACAGTGACCAACATGCTTGATGCACCTTGAGGAGCTTGGCAGAGTAAACTTACTCCAAGTTTCTGTGGTCAGTCTAGACCAGAAAAGGTTGCTTAGCCCCCTCCTACCAGTGTCTCGACACAAAGAGCCAGCACAAATTCTTGAGGCGAAAAAAAAAAACACTCTCCGCCTCCTTCAATGGTTTCTTGGGAAAAGTGAGCTTGCAGGAGGGCCGCCAACCAGCAGGAAGTGCAAACATCAGTAAGTGTTGCAGCTGCTTACTGTGCAGGGGAGCATCTCACTAGGCAACTGCACTAACCTTACTGCCGTCAATTGATATCAGTTTCAGGTGGTATGGAAACACAGTTCTCCATGTAAATGTAAAACTGGTTCTCCAGCATATGCAGCAGCACTGCCCTGATATGCTGCTCGTGCACCTCTGCTTCCCTGAAATAATGTCATCTAAATAGACAAACACAAACTTTTTGATCATGTCCCGGAGACCATCATTGACGAGGGCCTAAAAAAACTGCAGGGTCTTTGGTAAAGCCAAACGGCGTCACCAGTCACTTATAGTGGCCACTGGGGGTGCTGAACGCCGCCTTCCACTCATCCCCCTCCCTGATGAGGACTAGATGGTAAACATCAGCAGAAGGAGGGGGTTGACAGTAATGCCAATTAACCCCCTGTAGTCAGTACAAGGTCCCATGCCCATGTCTTTTTTACCCCAAAACAAAAAGCTCTCTCCCACCAGGGCCAAAGTACCTGCTCTTGGAGAGTCATCAATAGTTGCACCTTCAGGGGGACATAGTAACAGACTTGCTGCCAGTTCTCTGGTCTGTAAAGAGCAAATGAAGTTGCTCACGCCTTGCTGAAGACTTCTGCCAAATTAGTTAAGTCAATGATGTCTTTAGGACCATCACTAGTGCCCATGGGACGAGGGAATGAGGGAATGATCGGCGGCCAGATACTGCTCACCTCTGCAAGAGTCGCCCTGCCTGAGGCCCCTGGAATCGCTGATTGATGGAGACTGCTTACTCGTTTAGACCACGGAGACAGGTATGTAGGTTGCATGCCACCAGCTCATTAAAGCACCAAAACAGAGAAACACCAAACTTATAGCACATCCAAACTTTGCTGCTCGGAAAGTGTTTGTCTAAGTCATAGATCTATTGTATGGATACGGATGAGACTGTGTTTCTGTTTTTGAAAACAGTAAAACTATAGCAAGTAACTAGACTTATCTTTTAATGACATGATAATGAAGTAAAATCTAAACTGGGATGTGTAAGCAGCTTTATAATGGCTTCATACAATGTAAAGAGGTACGTGAAAAAAGAAATATTTAGTTGCCAGAGGAACAACAAAAGTCACTGTGAGGCAGTGTTGCATTAAAAGAACACAAAAGGAAGAAGGAGCAAAAAAAAAGATCATAAAGAGGAAGACATATGAACGATGGAGGAAGGAGATACGGATTGAGAATAACAAAGAGGGTTGGGGAGGGTTCCTAAGAAAATGTAGAGAATGCAGGTGTAATACAGAGTGATGGAGGAGGGACATGAGGTCCCAGCAGAGACTGAGAGCAGAGGACTGATGAAGTGTGTGTCACACAGATAAAACTGTTGTATGACAGAGTTGTGGTCAGAAAGCTGCTACAGCTGCAGCTCTCTTCACATCTCTGATGATGGAGGTACATGATGGAGCAGAGCTCTGCTTTCCACAGCTCCTCAACACCTCCTGCAGGAAGCCACTGATTTCTTGGTCTGAAGTTGTGTTTCTCCATTTTCTGCTGTCTTCTGTCTCTGTGCTCACTGTGGCTCTAAACCTGCTCGTTATTATCTCAATCTCTCACTTCAGGTGGAGATTACATTCGTAATGAATTCTACATTTTTTAAGGTTTTTAAATATACAGCTAAATGTTGGGGTGTCTGTGGCCATGGGGGTAGAGCAGGCTGTCCAGCGACCACAAGGTTGACAGTTCAATCTGCATGTTGAAACAACTACGTCTGAACAAGAATAGAAAGAAATATAAATTTTGCCTTGTTGAATAGAAATATTCACACTAAAGCTAAAGATATCAATGTAAAACTTATAGTACTACTGTTTTTGTAAGAACCACTTGGTCTTGTACCTTCTATTACTTTAATCAGTAATTCAATCTCAATCATTTTACTGTGACGTACTAATCATGGTTTCACTTCCTCCAGGCAGCTCCACAAACCCACCAACCTGCTCCTCCTCTCTCTGTCTGTGTCAGACTTCATCGTAGGCCTCGTGTTCTTTCCTGGTGAAATCTCTCGAAAAACATCCTGCTGGATTCTTGGAGACTTCACGTGTTCCCTGTACAAATATATTGCCACTGTTTCTGTCTCTGCCTCAGTTGGAAACATGGTTCTAATATCAGTCGACTGACATGTGGCTATTTGTGACCCTCTGCATTATCCCACCACAGTCACTGTGAGAAGAGCAAGAGTTTGCATTGTTCTGTGTTGGTTCGCTTCTGTTCTGTATAGTACTATGTTTATCAAGGATGATTTCTTTCGAAGAGATTTGTCTCAGAATTCCTGCTACGGAGACTGTGTGTTTAACATTGAGTATATTCCAGGAGCTGTTGATGTTTTTGTGACCTTTATTATTCCAGTTACCGTCATCGTAGTTCTGTATGTGAGAGTGTTTGTGGTGGCTGTGTCTCAGGCTCGTGCCATGCGCTCTCACATTACAGCTGTTACACTGCAGCATTCAGTGACTGTGACATCAAGAAAGTCTGAGCTGAAAGCAGCCAGGACTCTTGGTGTTCTTGTAGCTGTGTTTCTATTGTGTTTCTGTCCATATTACTGTGTCTCTCTTGCAGGATCAAACTTGCTCAATACTTTGTCTGGAGTCTTTGTAATATGCGTTTTCTCTTTTAACTCCTGTCTAAACCCTCTGATCTATGCTTTGTTTTACCCCTGGTTTAGAAGAGCTGTTAAACTCATTGTCACTCTTCAGATTCTGCAGCCTGGATCCCGTGAGACCAACGTACTGTAGAGAGGTTGTGAGAGTCTGAAATGAACTTTGCTGTATTGACAAAGACGTTCATTTATGTGTGTTATTCAGTAATTCAATTTTTTAAATTAAAAAAATTTAAATATAATGGTCTAGCGTTTGGGTCAGGATCAGAAAGAAATGAAAGCATGTTTAGGTTCAACCACATATGCTTGGTTGAATGTGATTATAGTGGCTATGTAGCTTTCAGCTTGCTGCATGACAGCCGTGAAAATTGACAGAAGTTAGACTCAAATTATATATTGATTAAACATTAAAATAGAATGAAGAATAGTGATACATTGTACATTAGAATAAGTCCTTATGAGCTCACCACTGTCTTGTGCTTGTTGTTAACTATGTGAAAGTACATTGAAGGAGCTGTGGTCACTACAGAAAAATAAGTCTATAAAGTGTAGTTACTGTTTAACACTCCCCCTGTGTTTCAAACATTCATAAAAATAAAATATAATTGGCTGAAATGATTCAGTTGACATGGTAGTGAAGGGAAAAGCATTGCAGAAAAGGCTAATGAGTTAGTTTACTGGCTTTCTAATTGTTTCACATTTTATAAAATAATTAACAACTGTCAATTAAAACAACTGACTCTGGCACAGTTCATTAGTAATTATAGTTCATTACAGACTGAAAACATATAAGAATTCCGTGTTATGGACAGATCTGGCAGATCACTGGTGCATGGTATGAGAAATAGGGCAGAGGATCTGTTGGTGAACCTGGACAGGTGTAGCGTGGAGTAGCTCCGCCCCCTGTGTCTGACTGGATGCAGACAGAGGAGGAGAAAAAAAGTTCGGTTTTGGTTCGTGGGAAAGTTTATTTTGTCGTTTTTGGCTGTGAATACTTGGCCAAGCTGTGGTCAAGCGTCTCATACTGTGATGAGACAAGGTGCTGGATGTGCTGGGACTCTTCCTGGTGAGTGAATCGCTTCAGTAGAAGTGTTTGGAAGCTAATTCATGGTGGCTAACGGCTAACGGCATTAAGCTAGCGCTACTGTTTTGAAGTTGTGGTTTTGGTTTTTCCTCTGTTCTACAATAAACGATGTAACGGCACACAGGAATGCTGATGATATGTGTGAATATGATTATGATTTGAGCATTATTCTGTGTGTGTGTGCACATGGAATAAGTGGTGAAAAGATCAGTGCACTCACATCAGTTCTTTGGCTGTAGCTGGTCCCTGGTTCCATGTTGCTGCCATCGTGAGGCTACAGAGTTGTTCTGTATCTTGGTTCTTTTGGGAAGAGAGACAACTTATTAGTGTTGCTGGATTTATTTCTTTCTCTTGTGGAAATTAATTATTCTGAAAAGAAATGCACTATGTTTAATCTCGTTCTTAAGATGCATCAATGATTCTTTAACTGGATTATAAAGTTCAGTTTTTTTTTTTTTTTATCTATGATTTTGTAAAAACTTCATCCAAGGATGGTGAGCTGATTGTACCAGGATCTGTAGAGATGAACACCGAGGTTGAGAGCATTTGATTTGCCTTTGATGGACAGTGAACTGTGGAAACCCTGCTTGAACAGTAGGATAACTTCTGAATATATCTGCTCTTTGGCACATGCTGCAAGGAGAGTGAGGAACTCTGGGATTAAACCTTTACGTTCATTGGTGTGAGCGTATACCAGCAGAAGCCGAGTAAGTTTTTTTTCTTTTGTCCTTTTCTTCTTTTAGTTTGGGCCCTATGTGTGTATATGTATGTATATGTTTTTTCTTCTTCTCTGCTTTGTATTGTGTTGCTATTTGGATAAATTTATGTTCTATAATGAGAGATAAACAAATTGTTATTAAAATTGAAATAATAAGTTGTTGTTAAGTAAATGCTTAGTGTTTTTAGTTAATCAATCTGCTCCAGTAGCCGAGCCATAGCATCTGGTCCAAACTCCCAAAGAGAGTGAAAGCTTTATTTAAACATCCTTTTAAGTCGAGTATTACATCAGCAGTGGACTTAAATGCGATTACACCAGCCCTTCCATCTCCTGCTTCAGCATTTTCCTATGAGCTCCTCACACTTGGCCCTCTTCCTTTCCTTCCAAGGCCCACTCAATTCCAGCATGACCACTTGTTTGGATGATTTGGACACAAGAATTATATACAGTCTGAGCATGGTCAAAGCTACATTGGCTGGGAATTTCAGCTCCCTAGGTTGACCTTCAGATGCCATTCTAAGGCTTTGCTAGATACCCCCCCCCCCAAGACTCCACTTATAACACCTCCACCAAAGGCTCTTGGGCAGCTGGCTAAAATGTGTTCCAGGGACCTTCTTTGCTGACTAAGTAGGCTTTCACGGCTTCTGCTAGGACACAAGAAAGGAGATTGGTTGGGTTGAGAAGGACATCGTAAACTGATTGGATTGGAAACTGATCTGAAGATGCTCTGCTTTCCACAACTCTGGCCACGAAATCTTTCACTCCATTTCCTGATCCCACTTGGTTCATGCCCCTTGTTTAAAAATCACGACTATCCATCTGGCACGTTTCCTCCCGATTTTGACTTCTCCTATAGAAAACAGAACTTGTCCAATACCTTTACCCTCCTAACAACTAGGGCTCATTACTATGTTAGTTTGTCCATTCAGGCCCAGTTAATTAAGTATTAGAGGCCTTGAAGAACCCATCTACAGAACTGTGCACTCAGCCTCCACTGATTTAATGGGCATGTTCATGGCCGGAGCAAAAAAGATCACTGTGACAGTGCAGCCAGTGATGATTCCCTTTTCCACCCGATGAAATGATGATGTTACTTTTCCAGAGGTGGCTCTCAAACTGAAACAGCTGTAGTAGTCCATGATGAGGTTCCTGTTCTTGACTGTGACATCGTTCCAGACAAGCTAGGTTTCCACCAGCTTAGGCGGGATTGATCCCACAGTTTTGTACTGCTTTATCAAGGTGCTTGTTCCACGTCCTCATCATCCTGGCACCACTCCTGTTTCTTGTTGGCGGCAGGCCACTTAAACTTTGATGTTCTGTATGCCAAGCTTTGGGGAAGGCCATGTGGAGCGAGGAGGGACTAGGCTTGCGGGCTCACCAGGTATTTTTGCAGACTTTGCCGCATCTACTGTACTTGAAGTCGTATGTCCATAATTTCTAGTAATATGTGCTAATAAAATTGCTAACACAATGTGGCAGTATTCTAAGACTTACTGGCTTTGCAGATAGTTAAATGAGATAGACTGTCTTACACTTTTTGGAAGGCCTGTTTCACATATTCAGTATAAAATTTTACTTGTGTCATTTTCACTGGCAAGTGCATGAATATTAATGTTTTAAGAGTTTGAAATGTTCAAAAAGATCATATAGTGACCTTTATTTTGTACAAATGCCATCTGGTGTTGGAACATTCAGGAGTCCTTTCCACCCAATACCGTAACACTCAACCCAGTAAACTCTTCCAACACAACTCACCTTTGCTCTTGGCTATGCATGGCTCCTGAATGCCTCACACACATCGATTGTACAAAGTTTTTGTTGCTATGGTCTATGCTCCATGTTAACAGCCATCATGTACAGATTAACTAGTTTTAAACTGAAGTTTACTGTATTGTGGGAAAAACTGTCAAAATGTATGATGTTAAATAAAGAAATAACTTCTAGTGTGGCAGTGGCTCAGTTGGTTGAGGGGCTGCCTACCAACCAAAGGGTTGGAGGTTTGGGCCCTGCTCTTCCCGACCACATGTTCAAGTGTCCCCGGGCAATACACTGAGACCCCAACAGCTCATCCCCATCCCCAGCCGTGCAGTGTTTGTCCCAAGCCTGGTAGAATTTGGGGAGGGTTGCATCAGATGTCCATCAGGTGTAAAAACTGTGCCAAATCAACATGTGGACAAATGATCCACTGTGAGGACCCTGAACTCACGGGATAAACAGAAAGGACAAAAATATAAATAAATAACTTCTTGTATTGTCAGCAGAATGAGAGACTAATAACAACGCAGAATGGGTGGAAATAGAAACAAAAAATTCAAATAATAGAAGTGAGTAAAGTTAAGAGTTAAAGAAAACAAGCCTGACAAAAATGGTAGGGAGGGGTGCAGACAATATGATGATGATGATGATGATGATGATGATGTAATCCATAGAGTGAAGGAGGGACATGAGGTCCCAGCAGAGACTGAGAGCAGAGGACTGATGAAGTGTGTGTCACACAGATAAAACTGTTGTATGACAGAGTTGTGGTCAGAAAGCTGCTACAGCTGCAGCTCTCTTCACATCTCTGATGATGGACGTACATGATGGAGCAGAGCTCTGCTTTCCACAGCTCCTCAACACCTCCTGCAGGAAGCCACTGATTTCTTGGTCTGAAGTTCTGTTTCTGCGCTTTCTGATGTCCACTGTCTCTGTCCTCACTGTGTCTTTAAACCTGCTTGTCATCATTTCTAACGCTCACTTCAGGCAAAGTTTAATTTCTTACTAGAACCTAAAGGTTTTATTAACCTAGTTTAATTCCAGTGACTTGAGACTGCTTTTGTATGCTGAAGCACAACATATATTACATGTAAAACATATTGGCTCCATTTTTGGCTTATTTAAATTAACTTCAACCATTTTCTCTAATAAGGATTTATTATCTGTAAATAACTATTTCAAAGGTTTTACTTTGCTCTTCTCTGCCTCCAGGCAGCTCCACAAACCAACCAACTTCCTCCTTCTCTCTCTTTCTGTCTCTGACTTCCTTCTCGGCCTGGTGTTCATACCAGGTGAAATCCTTCGAAGAACGTCCTGCTGGTTTCTTGGTGAACTTATGTGTTTACTGTTTAAATATGTAACCATGATTTCAGGTTGTGCATCAGTTGGAAACATGGTTCTCATATCAGTTGATCGGTATACAGCTATTTGTGACCCTTTTCATTATTCCAACAGAGTCACAGTGATAAGAGCAAAGCTTTGCATTTTTCTTTGTTGGTTCTGTTCAATATTTTACAGTGGTCTCTTTGTAAAAGATGACCCATTACAAAATCATAAGTACTTTTCCTGCTATGGAGAGTGTGTGTTACTTGTTGACTACACTTTAGCATATGTTGACCTTGTTTTAGGCTTCATTTCCAGTTACCATCATCATAGTTCTGTATGTGAGAGTGTTTGTGGTGGCTGTGTCTCAGGCTCGTGCCATGCGCTCTCACATTACAGCTGTTACACTGCAGCATTCAGTGACTGTGACATCAAGAAAGTCTGAGCTGAAAGCAGCCAGGACTCTTGGAATTCTTGTAGCTGTGTTTCTTATCTGTTTCTGTCCATATTTCTGTGTCTCTGTTGCAGGTGGGTACATAATTAATACTTCATATGCAACCTTTGCAAACTGTCTCTATCTTTTTAACTCCTGTCTAAACCCTCTGATCTATGCTTTGTTCTACCCCTGGTTTAGAAGAGCTGTTAAACTCATTGTCACGTGTAAGATTCTGCAGCCTGGCTCTCGTGAGGCAAACATACTGTAGAGAATGACTGAAACGAGGCCTGCTCTATGGAAACAGAACAGTCTTCATGTGCAATGGGTAAAAATCACAAATTCAGAAAAGTCAAATATTTCCTATGTAACTGTTGTTGATGAAGAAAGATTGTAGAGAACTTTAATACTTCACTGTCTGTAAACTTTTATATCTTATTAAGTGAGTGGTTTGCAATTCCAAAAGTGAAAAAAGCACTAAGTACTCTTGGTGTAATTGTATTTTCGTTTACTGTAGTGCACTTGTAAGGGGGGGAACATGCTCAATACATCATCTCCAAGACCCAGAACAGCTGCTGTGCTCAGTGCATTTTCACAAACAGTCTCATTCATTTGCATGTGGCAAATAATTAAAATCATCCCTTCAAAATGATAAACTAAACACAGTACTTTTATAGTTATGCTTTACTGACATTTGACAATAGCAGAAGCCGCTGCAAAAATTACTTTACTAAAAGATGTGATATACAGTATGTGAGTAAAGGCTCAACAAATAGCAGTTTTTCTCAAAATTAAATCCTCTGTTATAGTTCATTAAAACCTTCTGTAATGCTTTGTTAATTTATAAATTTAAAATTTTCTATCATGTGAGAAGTATTCAGAATATCATAAAGTAATATACTGTTTAACAACAGATACTTTACTTAAATTTCTAGTTGCTGTTAGTACAAATAGTACAAATGCAATGATCTGGATGACTGAGAATCCCCATTGAAAGGATACTCAAATGTACCACTCTTCTATGATATTACTATAAATTCTTATTAATCGATAGAGATTGGTGGTTTCTGACAAGATTACATTTTTAGTATTAAAAATAACCTTTGAATGGTTGAAATAGTGTATGCACTGAGATGACCTGAAATGACAGTGAAGGTTTAAATTGAAAGTGGACAAGGAGACTTGGTGGTGGAACAAGGAAGTTCAGGAGTGTATACAGAGAAAGAGGTTAGCTAAGAAGTGGGACACTGAGAGGACTGAAGAGAGTCGACAGGAGTACAGGGAGATGCAGTGTAAGGTGAAGGTAAAGGTGGCAAAGGCCAAACAAAGAGCATATGAGGACTTGTATGTTAGGTTGGACACTAAAGAGGGAGAGGTGGATTTGTACAGGTTGGCCAGACAAAGAGAGAGAGATGGAGGACGTTGAAGAGGATGAAGAGTGGAAAGGCAGTTGGTCCTGATGACATACCTGTGGAGGTATGGAAATGTCTAGGAGAGGTGGCTGTAGAGTTTCTGACTAGTTTGTTTAAGACGATCTTAGAGAAGAACAAGGGAGATGTGCAGAGCTGTGGCAACTACAGAGGAATAAAGCTGATGAGCCAAACAATGAAGTTGTGGGAAAGAGTAGTGGAAGCTCGGCTAAGGGCAGAGGTGAACATTTGTGAGCAGCAATATGGTTTCATGCCTAGAAAGAGTCCAACAGATGCAGTATTTGCTTTGAGGATGCTGATGGAGAAGTACAGAGAAGGTCAGAGGGAGTTGCATTGTGTCTTTGTAGATTTAGAGAAAGCGTATGACAGGGTGCAGAGAGAGGAGCTGTGGTATTGTATGAGGACGTCTGGAGTGGCAGAGAAGTATGTTAGAGTGGTGCAGGACATGTATGAGAGCTGTAAGACCGTGGTGAGGTGCTGTAGGTGGTGAGGTGGGTCTGCATCAAGGAGCTCTGAGTTCAAGGTGGAGGAAAATCTGAGAGAGGTGGAGGTCTGCTCATGGAAAACAGAGGAATGAAAGGTCTGCTCTGCAGAGGAATGAAGTTAGCTGCAGACAGAATACATGTGTGTGAATGAGAGGGACCCAGGTGGAACAGTGAGGTTACAGGAGCAGAGGTGAAGAAGGTGCAGGACTTTAAGTACTTAGGGTCAACGGTTCAGAGCAATGGAGAGTGTGGAAAAGAGGTGAAGAGGCGAGTGCAGGCAGGTTGGAACGGGTGGAGAAAAGTGTCAGGTGTGTTGTGTGATAGAAGAGTATCAGCGAGAATGAAAGGAAACATGTTTAAGACGGTGGTGAGACCAGCGATGTTGTTCGGCTTAGAGACAGTGGCACTGAAGAAAAGACAGGAGGCAGAGCTGGAGGTAGCAGAGCTTAAGATGTTGAGGTTCTCTTTGGGAGAGACAAGGATGGACAGGATCAGGAATGAGGACATCAGAGGGACAGATCATGTTAGATGTTTTGGAGATAAAGTCAGAGAGGCCAGATTGAGGTGGTTTGGACATGTTCAGAGGAGAAACTGTGAAGTAGAAGGATTCTGCGGTTGGAGCTGGTCTAGAGGAAGACCAAAGAGGAGATTGGTGTGAGTGAAGAGGATGCAGAGGACAGGGTTAGATGTGGGCTGGTGATTCACTGTGGCGACTCCTGAAAGAGAACAGCCCAAAGGAGAAGAAGAAGATGTGGAGGGTTACAGAGAATCTGATGAGAATGCAGGTGTAATACAGAGTGATGAAGGAGGGACATGAGGTCCCAGCAGAGACTGAGAGCAGAGGACTGATGAAGTGTGTGTCACACAGATAAAACTGTTGTATGACAGAGTTGTGGTCAGAAAGCTGCTACAGCTGCAGCTCTCTTCACATCTCTGATGATGGAGGTACATGATGGAGCAGAGCTCTGCTTTCCACAGCTCCTCAACACCTCCTGCAGGAAGCCACTGATTTCTTGGTCTGATGCTGTGACTCTGCCTTTTCTTATGTCTCCTGTCTCTGTCCTCACTGTGGCTCTAAACCTGCTCGTCATCATCTCAATCTCTCACTTCAGGCAGAGTTTTGCTTCTCGTTCACAAGCTTTATGATTTATAAGGATGAAGACAGATTTTAGCAGAAGAAATAACTTTCATCTATATGATCATTTACTCTGTGCCCTGTTGACACTTGTTTGCACTCTCAAGCTCAACATCTCATAAATGTGAACATATATTTGCTCCCTTTTAGGTGAAACTGAATTTACTCCAGTTATTGTTTTGAAAAGTATTTGTACTTATATTTTTCACTTTTCATAACTGCATTTAAATGTTGTTTCTCTTCTGTCCTCTGCCTCCAGGCAGCTCCACAAACCCACCAACCTGCTCCTCCTCTCTCTGTCTGTCTCAGACTTCATCGTAGGCCTTGTGATTATTCCTGGTGTAATTCTCAGAAGAACATCCTGCTGGTATCTTGGTGACTTCATGTGTTTCCTTTATAAGTACATTGCTACTGTTTCTGTCAGTACCTCAGTTGGAAACATGGTTCTCATATCAGTCGACCGCTATGTGACTATTTGTGACCCTCTGCATTATCCCATCAGAGTCACTGTGAGAAGAGTGAAACTTTGCATTTCTCTGTGTTGGCTGTGTTCAAACCTCTACAGCAGTTTCTTTGTAACAAATAACCCATTTCAGAAAGACATATATGTTTCTTGCTTTGGAAAATGTGTGTTTTTCATTGACTACACTTTAGGAACTGTTGATATTTTTGTGACCTTTATTATTCCAGTTACTGTCATCGTAGTTCTGTATGTGAGAGTGTTTGTGGTGGCTGTGTCTCAGGCTCGTGCCATGCGCTCTCACATTACAGCTGTTACACTGCAGCATTCAGTGACTGTGACATCAAGAAAGTCTGAGCTGAAAGCAGCCAGGACTCTTGGTGTTCTTGTAGCTGTGTTTCTAATGTGTTTCTGTCCATATTACTGTGTCTCCTTTGCAGAGGGGAACATACTCAATACTTCATTTGGAATCCTTGTTCTAAGTCTGTTTTGTTTAAACTCCTGTCTAAACCCTCTGATCTATGCCTTGTTTTATCCCTGGTTTAGAAGAGCTGTTAAACTTATTGTCACTCTTCAGATTCTGCAGCCTGGATCCTGTGAGGCCAACGTACTGTAGAGAGACTGAGTAAAATTAGAAAAAAAAATATGAGTGAAATAAACAGTTTATAAAGTGACACGATCAAACACCCAGGATCATAGTTTTTAGGAAACAGAGTTGCAGTGCCGGTCCAAGCCCGGTAGAAATTGGGGAGGGTTGCGTCAGGAAGGGCATCCGGCGTAAAAACTGTGCCAAATCAACATGCGGACAATGATCCGCTGTGGCGACACTGAACTCACGGGATAAGCCGAAAGGAGAGTAGTAGTAGTAGTAGTAGTTGTCAGTGAATGTAGATATTCAGTGTCACTATGTAGTGTTTAAATCAATTTATAATTTGACATAAAATATTTTTTTCATGTTGAAAATGATAGTTCCTTTGATAGATGGGTAGATCTATAGGTAGAGAAAACCTTTCAAAATAGCAACGCACATTTCAACACAAGTGTTATGTAATTTCACATTTGTTACTAGTAGAAAAGTCAACTGCCAAGTCTCAAAACAGTTACTGGATTCAGCTTGTTTTTTCGTTTTCTGAAAAAACCCAGCAAATGTCATATTAATCTGTAATTTCTCATGGCCTATTCATCTGCTGTTTACATGTTCTTGACATCTCTTACAACAATAGCAAGTAAGAGTTTTCTTGCATTATTGACATCAGACCTTACTAGAAACAGCAGCTAGTTTATTATTCAATTACTTAGTTTAAAAATGAAATAATTATTGTTAATAAATTAACAGGAGCACAGAATTAATGATCTTAATTGTCAGTTACACTGAAAAACATCATACAAGAATTTAGAGAAATCAGATCAACTTCTTTTTCTGAATATCAAAATGTGTGTTTTGTTTAATTCAACTTATTTCAACTTTGGAGTCACAGTTTTGGATTTTCAAATAACTTGCAAACATTAAGTTGTTCAGACTTGAAATGTTTGGGTCTGAAATTCTAAATTGAATTAAGGAATTTCTAGAAGTTCACTCAACTCAGTAAAATATATTTTGAAACAGTAAAAGTCTTTTTAAGATGCATTGTTTGAGAGTATAACAATCTCTTAATGCCTTCACTTGTTTTGCTTAAAATCTTTTTGCAACCTTACAGCGTAAATGGACTAAAGAGTTAGTCCAGTCTGGGGAGGTGGACTGATAGCCAGCATTTTTTTTCCACTGCAGGGTACAAAAGTGTGACTCGAGCAGTAGCAGCAGCAACTGCATGTTAGAATAACACAGCTCCATAGCCCAGATACCTGCACACTGATACAGTCACCAGGGTCCTAACAACTTCCTGCATAACTGTCTGTCTGTTCCCAAACATCTCTGCCCCCAGTTACTCCAGTGGGCACATTCCTTGAAGCTGACATTCTACACAGGGGGGTATGGACCTTTTCACTGGTCCAGTAGAGGTTCTCCTGGGCCACAGTGTGGAACAACTACCTCCACTTTGTCGCAGCATGCCCAGTCTTAGTGCCACATAAGAGCTTCCACCATTCACTGCCAATCCCTCATTGACCCTGGTTCCACTTTGCCCTGGATTTTGTCACTGGCCTGCCTTGATGTAAGGGCAACACCACCATCCTCACAGTCACTGACCAGTCTTGTATTCCAGGTTTGCTAAACAACAACATACCCCAGGGCCCAACTACTTTCCCCGACAACAGGACTGGTTGTCTAGTAAAATTATCAGCCCAGCAGTGATCTGTTTTCACTTCCCCAAAGACATGAGGATACCCCATAATTTGTATGTTTCCTTTGCCAATAAAAAAAGTCAATTATTCCCCTGCTGAACAGATTACATTGTGCTTATGCCTACTGCTTATTTTTTTACTTTTGATGTGATCCCCGGACTTGGCAATTCACAAAGTTCACTGAAGGTGGAAAGGGGCTGGCTAATTGTTATAGTAGTGTGAATATTTTTGCATCTTGTATTGGGGTCGACAGGCAGACAAACCAAGAGTTTGGTCTCTCTTCAAAGAGAACAGATAACCTAACAAATGCTTAACTAAGACAGACAAGTTAAGTGTTTAAACCAGAATGACAGAGGGATAAATAAAAACTAAACAAAAGTCTCTAAACAGAATCAAACTAGAAGAGATGGACAGATAACCAAAACCCCAGAATTAAACAAACAGCTTGGAGGCCAGCAGCAATGGTTGGGAATGAACTAGAGGCCGGACTGGAGGCTGGAAACTGCAGCTGAACCTCTCCAGGGGACGAACTACAGACCGAACCGGGGGCCAATCTTTTTTCACGTTGTCATTATGGGGTATGCTTTGTAAATCTTTAATGAAAATAATGAATGTAATCCATTTTGGAATAAGGCTGTAACATAACAAAATGTGGAAAAAGTTAAGTGCTGTGAATATGTTCTGGATGCACTTTATGTTTGTACTATGGGGCCCTGTTTCAAAAGCAGTTGGACTCTAACATCATACTGTAAGTGTGGCATGTTACAACTGGTGCTTGGTGATTTGCAGTTGCACCAAAAAAAAAAAAAAAAAAAACCTACTTGCTTTACAGGTTTTATGGAAGAATTCCTCATCTGATGTGACATTAAAATTAAGCTTAAGGTAAAAAGCAGAGAAAGTGTCATGGGAAAATAATTTTTTGAAAACAGGCAAGAGATAACAGTGAGTAGGGATTTATGGAGAGAATACGATGAGGATGATGATGTGATATGTAGAGTGAAGGAGGGACATGAGGTCCCAGCAGAGACTGAGAGCAGAGGACTGATGAAGTGTGTGTCACACAGATAAAACTGTTGTATGACAGAGTTGTGGTCAGAAAGCTGCTACAGCTGCAGCTCTCTTCACATCTCTGATGATGGAGGTACATGATGGAGCAGAGCTCTGCTTTCCACAGCTCCTCAACACCTCCTGCAGGAAACCAATTACTTCTTTGTCTGATGCTGTGTTTTTGCGCCTTCTGCTGTCTCCTCTCTCTGTCCTCACTGTGGCTCTAAACCTGCTCGTCATCATCTCAATCTCCCACTTCAGGCAGTTTCACTTCTCATTAGAGTTTTGAATGTCTAAGATTCATATGTATGCAAAAAACTAAAAAAAGACAGAACAGTTGCAGGAGGACTGACTGACCTGCTGATTTTGCAGGCTTATTTAATATTTCTATATTTACCTTTTTTTTCTGTGGTTGTAATGTGTTTTACTTTGCTCTTGTCTTCCAGGCAGCTCCACAAACCCACCAACCTGCTTCTCCTCTCTCTGTCTGTCTCCGACTTCCTCGTGGGCCTGGTGACCTTTCCTGGTGTAATTCTCCGAAGAACGTCCTGCTGGTTTTTAGGTGACCTCATGTGTTTTCTGTATAAGTATATTGCCACCGTCACTGTCAGTTCCTCAGTTGGAAATATGGTTCTAATATCAGTTGACCGCTACGTGACTATTTGTGACCCTCTGCATTATCCCACCAGAGTCACTGTGGGGAAAGTCAAACTTTGCATTTTCCTCTGTTGGTTCTTTTCTGTTCTTTACAGCAGCCTCTTCGTAAAAAACGACCCATTTAAAAAACACAAGTATATTTCCTGCAATGGTGAGTGTGTGTTTTACATTGACTACACTTTCATAGTCATCGATATTGTTCTGAGCTTCATTGCTCCAGTTACTGTCATCATAGTTCTGTATGTGAGAGTGTTTGTGGTGGCTGTGTCTCAGGCTCGTGCCATGCGCTCTCACATTACAGCTGTTACACTGCAGCATTCAGTGACTGTGACATCAAGAAAGTCTGAGCTGAAAGCAGCCAGGACTCTTGGTGTTCTTGTAGCTGTGTTTCTAATGTGTTTCTGTCCTTTTTACTGTGTCTCTCTTGCAGGGGGAAATATTGTCAACACTGTATATGGAATCTTTGTGCCATGTCTGTTTTGTTTAAACTCCTGTCTAAACCCTCTGATCTATTCCTTGTTCTACACCTGGTTTAGAAAAGCTGTTAAACTTATTGTCACTCTTCACATTCTGCAGTCTGGCTCCTGTGAGGCCAACGTACTGTAGAGACTGACTGAAATAACATGTGCTCTGTGGAAGTAAAGAATATGTGTTTGATGAACGAGATCAATAATTGATAATGTAACACAATCTTGTTTGATTATCACAGGATCATAGATTTTAAAAGACAAGGTTGTCAGTTACTGTATTTTTACTAGGTATTGCTGCTGAATTTACCCATTGCTGGTAATATGTGATTTAACATACTTTGTAGAATATTACTTTTAAATTGAAAACAGTTACTGTCTTTAGCTTTTGTTATTTGCTCAAAAGACGCAGGAAATAACACATTGATGTGTTATTGTTTTCATCGCTGATTAATTACCTCATGGGAGTTGTAGCCTATTTATTCACAAACACTTTATATAACTTCCAAATCATGTAAATACTGTAGGTTTGATTTTTCAGAATAGAAAGCCAGACTTGTAATTTAGACATCAGACCATAGTAGAAACCACAGCAACTAGTTAACAGTTGATAGATATAATAAATTGTTTATTAATACATTATATTACAATAATCAGATATCTTGGATATTATTTACACAATATATAAAAATTTTGTGAATTCTGCTTAAAATATTTTTTTAAATATCAATAAAATATAAGAATTTTGTTATTGTCAGTTAATTCAAATTTGGATTTCTAATTTGGTATTTTCAAATAGCTTCAAAAGTTGGAAGACATTGAGCTTTTCTGGCTTGAGAAATTATGAATTGAATTAAATAATAACTAGTAGTTTACTCAACTCAAATTATGGTTTGAAACAATAAAGATTTCATTCACTTGTTTCACTTAATTAAAATCTTTTGCCTGAAGTAAATGTCAAGTGTAAATGAAATTACAAGCAACAGACTCAGAAGCTCAGGTACAAGTGAGCCAAGGATTGTGGTGCTGGAAAACCAAGACTCAGTGTCAGAATACTCTGGAGGTTAAGGGTCAGTGGGAGTAAAGACATGGATGTCAGGGTAGTTTCTAGTTTAAGCTTTCTGCTACAGATCAGGTTACTGCATGGACAATGATGGAGAACAATCAGATGACCAGAAAAGGGGAAAAGATTAGTACTCAGAGAAGGAGGGGATGGCTTGGTGAGCAGTTGAGCCAGGTACAATGAAGGACTGGTGTAGAATCTGTTTGTAGGGGTGAGGAACTTGCATGGGGCAGACTGAAAAAAGAAGCTGACTTACACTAGAGGATATCATCGGATGGTGTAAGGAACACCTTGAGGAACTCCTGAACCCAACTAACCTGTCCTCTGAGGAGGAGGCAGAGTCAAGGACTTGGGAGAAGCTTAATCCCTGTTCCTGGTGGAGGTTTCTGAGGTAGTTAAAGAGCTCCTCTGTGTCAAGGCGCAAGGTGTGGATGAGATTAGCCTTTAAATGCTGAAGGCTCTCTTCATTGTTGGGCTGTCTTGATTGACATACCTGTTCAGTGTCACATGAAGACAGGTACAACGCCTAAATGGCCAAACCTTCCACCCTTCCCAGAGTATTTATTAAAATCCCTTTCGCTGCAATTTCTAATGTTTTGCATATTCTTTTGGGTCCAACGTAAGCTTTTATTTATAAGAGTTGTACTTCGGGGCCTGTTTTTCAAATGCCGTTGCAGTCTAACTTATAAATATAAAATGGTACAATATTAAATAATTCAATGTTTTAGTAATTTGCAGTTCTGCTTTAATAAAATGTTTGTCTTCCAGATAATCCAAGGCAGTTAACAAGTCTAAAGGTTTTTATGGAGAATTTTCTGATCTGAATTAGGGGTGTCAAACTCACGGCCCGGGGGCCAATTGGGGCCCTCGAGACGATATTTTGTGACCCGCAGGACGATATGAAAGTTTAATGTTAGTGCGGCCCGCAAGTTTTATAAGAATGGCACTTTACTGCGTTGTGTGCAGAAGGTTCCTTTTTTGTGCAAGCTGGAGCTGAACGAACTTACCAATCACAGTGGAGTATATGGATCCCGGGGCGGGGCCATTGGCCCCACTTGATGCAAGCAGAGAAACTCTGCACAGCTATGGAAGCGCCCGCGTAACATCACATAACCCTCATAGAATTACTGCTTCTTACTGTGTTTGAAATGAGCATGTTTGACTTCGAGCTGGACGAAGTCAATGTTATCGGCTTTAACGACCAACACCAATGTTCCGTTGACGATGTCACAGAGGGGAGTGGACCTCCGATGGGCCACTCAGCCAGCTCCCGCCTGCCGTCCCGGTTCGGAGTCAGGTTGGAGCCTCATCGGGTTCTTACCCGCCTCGGTTATATAGTCAGTGGAACATCAGCGTTGGCTAGGACGTACCGCTGAATCCATGGGGTTATTATAGAAAATAAAAGCCTGTAAATAACGCCTCCATGGCTGCATCCCATTGTTTTATAGAATAAATAATGGTGTCTCACTGTCCCAGCTGATAATCAACAGCCTGGTAGCAGTCGCCTTTTTTGCGCTTGCTATCCTGGTATTTTCCACCATCTACAAATGGTATGATGTTCATGTCATCATGAAAGACATGATGACATGAACAAGTTTAAGGAGGTGAGTGGAAAAACAGACAAGCTTGGGCATTTGTTGAGAGAATTGACCCCCGGCTCCCCTGAGCCTGTGCCTGTTTAGAGCACATATTTGTGCAAAAGGTTTTTCTCTAATTTGAACTTCAATATGTCCAAGTACATGTCCAGACTGACTGTCATCTTCAAGCCATACTGAGGGTCTCAACTGCTTCCTCTCTCAAGCCAAATGTGGCTCAGCTATGTGAGAGGAAGTGTCAGGCAGAGAAGACATGTTCTGAAGAACCATTCATGTTCATGTTGAGAAGAAACCATTGAAGTTAAAGAACTGTTAGTAGTGATGTTTGAGAAGATTAGATTTTTTTAACAATTGACCCCTGTCTTACATGATGCGAAAGTTAAAGTCACTGTGATGGGAGAAATATTTCTAACAAGGCAGAATATGCAGAAGGGACATCAAAGCCCAACGAGTGTGTTTCACAGAGATAAAACAGTTGTATTAGCGAGTCCTGGTCAGACTCTCAGACCATGAGAACCGTCCTCCTCCTCTAGACTCCGCTCATCCTCCAACTGACTCTAGTAAGTTTTGTTTTCATATTCAGACACCATATCCCACAAATCACTGTCAAGAAACTCATGTTCGTGTTCCTCTCTAATAGACTGGAGTTCAGCACCATCTAGCGAGTCGGAGGACTTACACATCTCCATCCTGTTTTGCCAACTATTATATTTTATAATAAACCTTATTTTTAATAGGACAACGACCCTAAGCACACATCCAATATAACAAAGGAGTAGCCACAGGACAACTTTGTGAATGTCCTTGAGTGGCCCAGCCAGAGTTCAGACTTTGAACCTTATTTACCAGTTTTACTGTTTACCAGTATTAAAATCTGTATCAGGTAATTGGGTCACAAGTTAACAGCGATGAATACAAAACAGAATGTGACGTGATAACTCAGACTTATTGCCAAGGTCGTCTGAAACACTTCTGACCACATGCTGTTATGTCCCATTTGCAAGACAATACATAATCAATGGAAGACATAGTGCCACACCAGACCACATGACTACCCTGCTGGTCCAATGGCTCATAAACCCTTGGTCCAGTGGCCCACGTGACCGCCCCACCCCATGTCCAACAGGAGGCAATGTGCAGCCAGCTAGGAGCAACCTCAGGCATGTTGACGATCCTATTAGATATCATATGTAAGCAGAAATGTTGCAACATTAACAAAATCTAGACACAAGGCCTGGACTTTGCGTGTGCTGGCCTAGAGCCTGTAATTATGCCCTGAAACATTAGTGTTCAAAAAACTGAAGATCATAAGTCCAGGGAATCTGGAGCTTGAGAGCACTGGGGGATAGAAGCTGGAAAACACTAGGGGTCTGAGGGTTGAGGACCTGAGAGGTGGAGACTGGGACGAGTGACCGCTCGCAATACAAATGTGTGTGGGAATAGCGTAAATTTAGTCATATGGTTCGATAATTAGCAAACAGTAAACCAAGATGCGCTTATTGAAGAGGTCACAAAGAGGACAAGAAGTCACAGGTTGTGTCATGCTTAGAGAACTGCTTAAGATCACAGTAGGCACTTTGTTGTTACAAGGCCCAAAGCAATGTAGTAGATAGTGGGTCCTGGGGTCACAACATCTACAAGAAGGTGCAATAAAAGGGTTTTATGCTTCTCAACTGACATTTTCAGATAACCTAGAAAGGGACAAGAATGATGAGTCAGTCATGTTTTGTGAGGGTGGTTCCTGTTTTGGGTTTGAGTATAAATAGAAGGGGTTTGAGAGACACAACTCAGAAAACACCAACATCCATGTGTTCTTCTCCATGCCAGCATGTATTAAACTGAGATGGTTCATCACGCTGAGTTCTGTCAAGATTTAGTAACACTTGACTAAGGAAGAGAGACAAATTTCTATCACAAATGGTAGCTGCCTGGAGCACCAAAGAGGGAAATAGTACACGGCTAGAAATCCCAGAACTACCTCAGGGAGATTATTTTGTCAAAGATCCGTTATTTAGGTTTGAGGACCCAGGTGAGAAGATGGCAAGGGGAGGTTCAATGTAAAGAAGTATCTATTAAAAACAAAATAGTGAAGGTGACCACAACTGAAAATCACTCCACAAGGAGGAACAAGACAGGAACAGGACAGACTTGAACTGGACAAACAGAATCTGGAACTGGACGAGCGGTAGCCGACCTCGGCGCCGGGACGGAAACTGGAACTGGACGAGTGGCAGCCGACCTCTGCGCCAGGACAGGAACTGGACAGACGGGAACTGGACGAACACTAACTGGAACTGGAAGGGCAGCAGCTAACCTCGGCGTCAGGACAGGAACTAGAACTGGATGAACGGCATCGGACTGGGCACACCCTGGACTGCTGGCGGCATCAGCCCCTCTCTGGAAGCAGAATTGAAGTTGCGTCATCTACCTGGGCGAGCCCCGGACTGCTGGAGGCGTCGACCCCCTCTGGAAGCAGAACCGAAGGTGCAGTGTCTACCTGGGCAAGACCCCCTGGACTACTGGCAGCATCGATCTGCTCCGGAAGCAGAACTGTAGTTGCGGCATCGACCTGGGCCAGAGAATTGGTCTGAGGCCTGGACCTTCTATGTCGGGGGCCCGCGCCCGGAGGACAGATTGCCAGACGGGTACCTTTTATTATCGGTTAAGACCCAAGTCTGGTTATGAGCCTCCGGTCTGTACCCCAAGAAGGACTTGAATGCCTCTGTGGCATCCATAGGGGAAAAAAAGAACCACCAAAAAAGAAAAACAACTTTCACGTCTCTGGGTCCTTGTTTGGCCAGTTCGTACTGTCAATATACTGTAATCGTGCATGGCTTCTTTCTCAGGCTGGGACAGTGAAAAACACGACCCCAAGGGGGCATAGTGATGGATGGCACAATTGTATGATTCATGTGGAGGCAAGGATGTGGCACGTGCTTTGCTAAATACTTTGGCTAAATCTTGATAGTCCATGGGGATCCTAGACAGGTCAATGGGTTCATCAGGTTTGCGTCTAAAATTTATGGGACGAGACTCAGCCCACGTAAGCAGTTAGCCAAAAGGAAGGGACTTTGTACTGAGACGCTCCTCAGTACAAGGTGGGAGACAAGGTGTGGACAAAAACCTTCCACTGAAGGTGGAAAATAAGAAGTTAGCACCCTGGTTTGTAGGCCCCTTTACCGTCTCCAAAATAATCAACCCCGTTGCTGTTAAGTTCAGCTTGCTGAGTAGTATGAGTGTTCCATGTTTCCTTTGTGAAGCCAGTTCGAGATTCTCCAGTCGTTCCCTCCACCAACCTCCTTGCCAGTCCGGCTCATCGATGACGCTCCAGCCTGTTCGGTCAACAGCATCCTCTGGTCCAGACGTCGTGGGATAGGCGTGTATTACCTGCTTGACTGGGAAGGTTACGGTCCAGAGGAAAGGCGCTTTTTCATCTTCTGTCTTTGTCATCCCGCAGTTCTCCTCCCCGCCAGCTGAGGCTTCCCACCACTCAGTTCCACTACAGTCTGTCTCCAGTCCGTCTTGGCTTTCCGTTCCTCAGCTGGCACCTTCAATACACCTGATTCAAATCACCCATCTGTTTTTGTTTTATTAGGACTTTCGTTTCCATTGTTCATTACTAGTGTGTCTCCCCATGTATCCTGTTGTCCCTATTCTCGTTTGTTTTCCCGACCACCAGCTTGGTAACCTTCTCAGTGCATTAGTCAGTCTTGGAATTTCAGTCATTGGAGTGAGTAGTCTCTGCATTTGGTTAGTTAGTTTTCTAAATTGTAAATTTCCTTCTACATTATGTAGTGAGCATTTTGTTTTTGTTTTATTTTTCCTTTGCCTACCGTAAGTTCAATTTATATTCTTTTGTTTATAAATCTTTTACCACACTTCCTGTCTCATGTTGGCTCTTGCTCTTGAATCCCAGTGTGTGTTGTAATTTCACTGCTTTAGAAGAACCAGACTGGGAGTTAACACGGTTGGTGCCAAATAGCAAGAAGCCTGTAGCCTAGAGAGTCTTATATGAACTGACTGGGAGACTGAGCAGCTTGAAGGAATGCTGGGAGGAAGAGCTTGAGAATTGAGGGAAGTCTAGAGGTTCTTGCAGAAAACAGCAGCATCTTTAAACACTGAACACATTTAATTCATGTTCTTTCTGATAGAGTCCAGGTTATGACTTTCCTCTTGGGGACGGTGGAGCTCTTAGTGAAACATATGATCTACTTCATAAGTGTTTAATCTTCAGCCAGTGCCTTCCAAAAGTATTCAACCCCCTTTTCCACATTTTGTCACATTACAACCACAGATGTAAATGTATTTTGTTGGAAATTTTATGTGATAGACCAACACAAAGTGGCAAATAATTTTGAAGTGAAGGGAAAATGATAAATAGTTTTGAAACGTTTTACAAATAAATATGTAAAAAGTGTGATGTGCATTTGTATTCAGCCCCCTTTACTCTGATACCACTAACGGAAATCCAGTAAAACCAACTTCCTTCAGAAGTCACCTAAATAGTAAATAGCTAATTAGTAAAGAGTCCACCTGTAATGTAAAGTAAAGAGTCCACCTGTGTGTAATTTAATCTCAGCATAAATACACAAAGGCCGACTCTGGAGCATATAACTGCGTTTCCCAGGCACTTTATGCAGACTGAAGAAGCTGCTTGGATAAGCAGCGAAACATTTCTAACAAAGTGAAAGAAGTCCAGTTGACATGATTCAACCTTTGGATATAAATGCACCTTTTCTGTGAAGTCCCCAGAGGTTTGTTGGACAGCATTAGTAAAGAAACAGCATCATGAAGTCAGGGATAAAGTTGTTGACAAGTTTAAAACAGGGTTAGGTTTTAAAAAAAAATATCCCAAGCTTTGAACATCTCACATGGCACTGCAATCTATCATCTGAAAATGGAAAGAGTGTAGCACAGCTGCAATCCCCCTGTACCGACAGGCCGGGCAAGCAGAGTATTAATCAGAGAAGCAGCCAAAAGGCCCATAGTGACTCTGGAGGAGCTGCAGAGATTACAGTGTGGCACTACACATGCCACACTTTTCAGATATTTATGATAGAAAATCAGTGTGAACATAACAGAATGGGGGCCTGGTGGCTCAGTGGTAGAACATGGTGTTGGGACGAAGGCTGCGGGATGCCGCCAGGCCACCAGGGGCCAACCTGGTGCCCATCGCGAGCCCAGATAAAATGGGTTGCAGCAGGAAGGGTATCCAGCTTAAAAACTCAAAACACAAATCAACTTGTGGAACATGTTCCACTGTGGCGTTTCCTGAAGAGACAAGACGAAATCCGTTGACCTTTTTAGTGTGAAGGCTTCTACTCGGACTGGCTGGTTAGTGAAGCAGTGCACAAGAAGAGATCATCTGTGATGAGCAAAAGTGGTGTGAAAATGGCGAGCCAGCGATGCTTTGTGTGTAGTTTGTAAAAAAATACACGTGAACAAAACCAATGGCAAGAACAGACCCATAAATCGTAAAAAAAAAAGAAAAATAATAATTTGGTAGGAGAAAGGAGACAAGGCAAGAAAAGAATAACAAGAGAATAACAGTATGAGTATGAATAGAAAAGGATGATGAGGATAATGAAAGTGTGATATGTAGAGTGAAGGAGGGACATGAGGTCCCAGCAGAGACTGAGAGCAGAGGACTGATGAAGTGTGTGTCACACAGATAAAACTGTTGTATGACAGAGTTGTGGTCAGAAAGCTGCTACAGCTGCAGCTCTCTTCACATCTCTGATGATGGAGGTTCATGATGGAGCAGAGCTCTGCTTTCCACAGCTCCTCAACACCTCCTGCAGGAAACCAATTACTTCTTTGTCTGAAGCTGTGATTCTGCGCTTCCTCCTCTCTTCTGTCTCCGTCCTCACTGTGGCTCTAAACCTGCTCGTCATCATCTCGATCTCACACTTCAGGCAGAGTTTCACGTCTCATTAGAAGCTTTGCTTTGTGTTTTAGAAGTATGAATCTAGACTGTTCCAGAGAAAAATAACTTTGAGAAAATATTTCATTTTTTTTTATGAGAATGCATTTGCACCTGAAAATTAACATCTGATTAGTGTGATGCATAAATATGCCTTGTTTTAGGTTTAACTTAAATTGAATCAATTTTTGTATTAATAATTCTAGATACGCTCTTTGCTTCCTCCAGGCAGCTCCACAAACCCACCAACCTGCTCCTCCTCTCTCTGTCTGTCTCAGACTTCATCGTGGGCCTGGTGACTTTTCCTGGTGTAATACTCAGAAAGACATCCTGCTGGTTCCTCGGCGACCTCATTTGTTCCCTGTATAAGTACGTTACCACTGTCACTCTCTGTTCCTCTGTAGGAAACATGGTTCTTATATCAGTGGATCGCTACGTGACTATTTGTGATCCCATGCTTTACACAACAAGAATCACTGTAGGAAGAGTAAAACTGTGGAATTTTCTGTGTTGGCTCTGTGCAAACCTGTATAGCAGCCTATTTGTAAAGAATGACCTGTTTCAAACAGACATGTATGTGTACTGCTATGGGAAATGTGTGTTTTACATTGACTATGCTGTAGGAGTCGTAGATGTTTTTGTGACCTTTATTATTCCAGTTACCATCATCGTAGTTCTGTATGTGAGAGTGTTTGTGGTGGCTGTGTCTCAGGCTCGTGCCATGCGCTCTCACATTACAGCTGTTACACTGCAGCATTCAGTGACAGTGACATCAAGAAAGTCTGAGCTGAAAGCAGCCAGGACTCTTGGTGTTCTTGTAGCTGTGTTTCTAATGTGTTTCTGTCCATATTACTGTGTCTCTCTTGCAGGTGGGAACATGCTCAAAACTTCCTATGGAACCTTTGCGATTTGTTTCTATTGTTTTAATTCCTGTCTAAACCCTCTGATCTATGCTTTGTTTTATCCCTGGTTTAGAAGAGCTGTTAAACTCATTGTCACTCTTCAGATTCTGCAGCCTGGATCCTGTGAGGCCAACGTACTGTAGAGAGACTGTGTTACTGAAATGAGATCTGTTCATTATGTTGTTTATGATGATGATATTATATGAATATAAAAAAACCCACTTACTTTTATTTCAAAAACCCAGTATATTGTTGTACTGTATTGTCAGTTTCCAACTACCTAAAGAAGGGGTGTGCAATATTGACAAAAAATTATATCTGGATATTTTCCAAGATCTAATTGATATCTACTTACAAGGGGTTAATACTTTTTATATGCATTGAAATGCAGTATTTGTTATACAAATACCACCAAAAGTCTTAGGTTATTGCAGATAGTCAGGCACATTTCAATTATATTGTTGGTCTGAAAGGAATGAAACTGCAGCAGTATGGCAACATAGAATATTTCATGTTTATGACCATGTAGATGAGGAGATTTATGGATGTAGTGAGAGAGGACATGAAGTTAGTTGGTGTGAGAGAAGAGGATGCAGAGGACAGGGTTAGATGGAGGCACGTGATTCACTGTGGCGACTCCTGAAAGGGAACAGCCCAAAGGAAAAGAAGAATATGTAGATGAGTTTTAACACTGTCATTAAAGTTGTGTCAGACACATTTCTGAAATGTGTGTCACGCAACTAATATGCTCCTTTTATAGTATAGTGGTCTACGCTGCCTGTTTGTCAGCTCAAGTGTCACTTATATTACATGTTCCTAAATGTAACCCAAAGTGTTTTTTCTACATTCAGGTCCATTTTTTTTTTAAGTCCATAAACGAAAACCTTTTAAGTACATAAGTACTTAAAAGTTAATACCGAACACGATAAAAAATAAAAACTGGAAGTCATCTTACTCCTTGATACTTGATACTACACTATTATTGTTTTGTCACGAGATTCACGTGAGACCCAATTTGCTGCACATACTAGGTTTCCTGTGTAAACCAGCCTAAGTTGAGTGAGTAGAGATGGCAGAATGTGCAGCAACAGCAGCAGGGTGATAAGCAGCTGTATCTCTGGGAATATCTGTCAGTTCAGTAACGAGCCAACAGGCCACTTTCATATCATGTCATTGATTCGCACATGCTTTTATTCAAAGGGACATACAAGAAGATAGCAGACACTAGGGACATCTTGCCCAGGGACACCTGTTTTCACAGGTAACAACAGAATAACAGAATACACAACAGTTACAGTGCAGTATATAAAGCTAATGCATAATGTTCAGTACATGAATGAGTGAAATGAATGAGGACTTGGACCAGTGTGTGAGATCGATACAGTTCAATGTTTGTATGTGCAAAAGAGACGAGGAGGGGACATGTTTAGTGGAGTGAGGGGTTAGCGACTGGCAGAGTTCAGTAATGTAACAGCTGTGGGAAAGAAGCTGTTCCTGAGTTTGGTGGTTTTAGTCCAAAGGCTCCTGAAGTGCCTCCTAGAGGGCACGAGGTTAAACAGTCAATGGGACGGTTGAGAGGAGTTCTTGAGAAATTTGCGAGCTTGGCGCAGGCAGCGTTCCCTCTGGATTTCCTCCATGGCTGGAAGTGGAGTCCCTTTGATGCGTTGGCCAGTTTTCACCACCTGCTGCAGTGACTTGCACTCAGTCCTCTTCCCATACCAGACTGTTCTACTGCTGGTGAGGATGCTCTCTATTGCACAGCGTTAAAAGTTCACCAGGATGGATAAAGACAGGTGGTTCTTCTTTAGTGTTATCAAGAAGAGGAGTTGCTGGTGAGCCTTCTCGACCAGGCTGTAGGTGTTGGTGGTCCACGACAGGTCCTCTGAGATGTTGGTCCCAAGGTACTTGAAGCTGGCTACACGTTCACCAGCAATCCTGTTAATGTGGATGGGGTCATGTGTGCCTCTGTTCTCCTTTCTGAAGTCCACGATGAGCTTCTTAGTCTTGTTGGAGTTCTTGTTGGGCAGGTTGTTGCCCGTGCTCCATGCAGCCAGGTGTTGTACCAGCACCCTCCCTCCTTCCATCTAATTGTTGTCTGTGATGAGGCCGATCATAGTAGTGCCGTCTGCAAACTTGATGATGAAGTTGGAGCAATGCACAGGTCTGCAATCATGGGAGTAGAGGAATGGGCTGAGCACATAGCCCTGTGGTACACCGGTGTTGAGTGTGATGGGGATAGAGCAGGTGTGGCCTGACCTGACATGCTAAGGTCTGCTGGGCATAAAGTCCAGTATCATTTGTTACAGACAAAGGTGGTGATGAAAAGAAGGCACATGGGTGATTTTTCTGATACTGATCAGACCCCTGGGAAGGGATGGCCCCAACCCCATTGTCGGAAAGCATCCACCTGTACCAAAAACTGTTTAGTGAGGTCTGGGCGAGTCAGAATGGGTGGCCGTAGAGAAAGTCTCTTTACGTTGAGTGAAGGCTTGTTCTGCTTGAGTATTCCATTCAAACTTTGCTTTTATGGAAGTAAGGTGATGGAGGTACCTTGGCGTCCAGTGCTTCTGTGATGTACTTCTTTATTACCTTCTGCTTAGGGGGAAAAGGTTGGCCTTGGGGTGGTGTAGCGCTGGGAATGAGATCTATAGCACAACCATAGGGTCTATGTGGAGTTAGAGATGTTGCTTATTGAAAACTTTCAGTAAACCAGATCTAAATATACTTATGGTATTTTGGATAGATCAGGCAAAACAGATTCAGACTTTCCAGAATTAGACACATGAGGCATAGAGTCTAAACACAGACAGGACTCATAACATGAGGTTCCCCACTTCAGAATCTTTCCCCTCCTCCAGTCGGGGTGCGGATTCGGTCTCCAGCAAAGGGATTTTTAGTACCAATGGGTGGTGAGGGGACTGGATCACGAGTAGTGATTCAGATTCCAAATAGTCTTTTGGGAAACCTCATGTAGATACTGATAATTGATGGAGTGCAACTGAAAAACTGAGGTAAGGGAATTACTTCCACGTTGATTTTCTGAGCAAAATGGCAATCAATGAAATTTAGCATTGGAGCCTGAATCACTGAAAACAGAAACGAGAGCAGAATGGAACTGACACTGACCTGAGCTGGAATGAGAGGGCGGAAGGCTGGCGGTGATGTCAGAGATTGGCTCAGCAGCATCCTCCCAACCTGGCCCCTCGTTTTACCGGGCATGAGATGGACCGGTGGCTGAGGTAGGCACAAATTCTCTCTAAGGCATCTCTCTCTCTCTTCATTGGACAAATGGGAGTGCCCCAGCTGCATGGGTCCCAGAGTCTCCAAGCTGGAAGCGAGCGAGCCCCAGGAACAAGGTCTGACAGAGATTTAAAGACCCAGAGAACAAGAAGTAAAGGAAGAGGTAGAGGTATCCAGAAGGAACAGACAGAGCTGGGGTATTTAACCATAGAGGTAGAGTACTAAGTCTTACGATACCAGACGGGGGGAAAGGGAAGGTCAAGGTCCCAAACAGGTTCAAACAGGAGGGATGTCAAAATAAAAGCCCAGAAATGCAAGTGAAGCTGGGGATTGTGACAAGAAACTGACTTTAACCCGAACCTTATCTACAACCCCAATTCCAAAAGAGTTGGGATGATGTGTAAAACATAAGTAAAAACAGAATGGAATTATTTGCAAATCTGATCAACACATATCTAATTTACAATAAAACATAACATATCAGATGTTGAGACATTTTAATACTTCGTTGTAGCACCTTTAGCAGCAGTTACAGCCTCAAGTCTTTTTGAGCATGATGATAAAAGTTTGACACACTCCTGTGTCAAACTTACTCCTTTGTTATCTTGGCTGTGTGCTTAAGGTCATTGTCCTGTTGAAAGATGAACTGTCGCCCCAGTCTGAGGTCCAGAGCGTTATGGAGGTTTTCATCCTGGACGTCTCTGTACATTGCTGCATTCATCTTTCCCTCGATCCTGACTAGTCTCCCAGTTCCAGCCACTGAAAAACATCCCCACAGAATGATGTGATCACCGGGTTCTTGGTCACCTTCCTGACTAAGGCCCTTCTCTCTTGATTGCTCAGTTTGGTCGGCCCACTCTAGGAAGAGTCCTGGTGGTTCCAAACTTCTTCCATTTACAGATGATGGAGGCCACTGTGCTCATTGGGACCTTCAATGCTGAAGAAAGTTTTCTGTACCCTTCCCCAGATCTGTGCCTTGATAAAATCCTGTCCCTGAGGTCTACAGACAATTCCTTGGCCTTCATGTCTTGGTTTGTGCTCGGACATGCTCTGTTAACTGTGGGACCTTATATAGACAGGTGTGCTTTTCCAAATCATGTCCAATCGACTGAATGTCCCACAGGTGGACTCCAATCAAATTGTAGAAACATGTCAAGGATGATCAGTGGAAACCGGATGCACCAGAGCTCAGTTTAGAGTGTCACGGCAAAGGCTGTGAATACTTGTGTTTATGTGATTTTTTTTCATTTTATTACATTTGCAAAGATTTCAAACAAAGTATTCCTCTCAGCTACCCCAACACTGACCGTCCTCGCTGAAAATGCTACCAGCCCAGTATTTAGAAATGGGGGAGGGCTGCTAGTGGCAGCCATGACCTCGTAGTTTGCGCTGTCAAAATATATTAGGCAAATGCCTATTTTTTGTTATTTATGTGAAAAATGTAAAAAATGTAATCTCTTACAAAAGACTCTAACTAGCTGCATTCATGCTTCCTTCTTTTTTGAACACTTCCCGCCAATATCATGATGCAGAGCCCTCAGTGTTCTCCCTTAGGGATTGTTAGTCATGTGAATGGCAGTGTCAAAAAGGTCTGATTAGTGACTTTTTACAGAGCTAGTTGTCCTTCTGCTGGCTCTTCTGTCTCTGCAGGGGACTTTATGCAACCACAATTTAAAGATACATGCGTGGTAAGACACTTCAACAAATCCTTTTAGAATGACATACAGACAATTAGAGAGAAAATGAGCACAATCAAATAATTTAACCCTTAAAACTGAACAAGTTAAAAAGAGAAGCATAAAGGAGATAAGGCCTCAGACTCACAGAGACAGTGTAAAGTGCAGAGAATGTGATGAAGACAATGATGTAATACAGAGAGTAATGAAGGAGGGACATGAGGTCCCAGCAGAGACTGAGAGCAGAGGACTGATGAAGTGTGTGTCACACAGATAAAACTGTTGTATGACAGAGTTGTGGTCAGAAAGCTGCTACAGCTGCAGCTCTCTTCACATCTCTGATGATGGAGGTACATGATGGAGCAGAGCTCTGCTTTCCACAGCTCCTCAACACCTCCTGCAGGAAGCCACTGATTTCTTGGTCTGAGGCTGTGTTTCTGCGTTTTCTGCTGTCTTCTGTCTCTGTCCTCACTGTGGCTCTAAACCTGCTCGTCATCATCTCAATCTCACACTTCAGGCAGAGTAACTTTTTCACCTTTTCAACTTTGAATTTGTAATATTTATATGTATGCAGAAATGACTGAACACACACACACACACACACACACACACATATATATATATAGAGAGAGAGAGAGAGAGAGAGAGACTGCTCATCATTGAATACATGTAAAATATACATATGCTCCGTATTAAATTCTACTTATTGCTTTACTTTTACACTGACTACTTTATCTAATAAATTCATATTTAGCCCTTTTTTCTGTGTTGTGGCTGTAATATGTTTGACTTTGCTCTTCTCTGTCTCCAGGCAGCTCCATAAACCCACCAACCTGCTCCTCCTCTCTCTGTCTGTCTCCGACTTCCTCGTGGGCCTTGTGACTTTTCCTGGTGTAATTCTCAGAAAGACATCCTGCTGGTTTTTAGGTAATATCTTGTGTTCCCTGTATAAGTATACAGCCACTGTCACTCTCTGTTCCTCAGTTGGAAGCATGATTCTTATATCAGTCGACCGCTATGTGACTATTTGTGACCCTCTGCATTATCCCACCAGAGTCACTGTGGGAAATGTGAAACTTTGTATTTTTCTGTGTTGGTTTTCTTCTATTCTCTACAGCAGTTTCTTTGTAAAAAATGATTCATTTCAAAATGACAAATATACTTCCTGCCAAGGAAAGTGTGTGTATCACCTTGACTACACTTTTGGATTCATTGATGTTGTTGTGAGCTTCATTGCTCCAGTTACTGTCATCGTAGTTCTGTATGTGAGAGTGTTTGTGGTGGCTGTGTCTCAGGCTCGTGCCATGCGCTCTCACATTACAGCTGTTACACTGCAGCATTCAGTGACTGTGACATCAAGAAAGTCTGAGCTGAAAGCAGCCAGGACTCTTGGTGTTCTTGTAGCTGTGTTTCTAATGTGTTACTGCCCATTTTGCTGTGTCACTCTTGCAGGAGTAGACATGATCAACACTTTATATGGAATCTTGGTGCCATGTCTCTTTTGTTTTAACTCCTGTCTAAACCCTCTGATCTATGCCTTGTTTTATCCCTGGTTTAGAAGAGCTGTTAAACTCATTGTCACTCTTCAGATTCTGCAGCCTGGATCCTGTGAGGCCAACGTCCTGTAGAGAGACTGAGATTAGATGTGCTCAGTAGGAAAACTGCAAAATTCCAATCGGTTAGAAGTCAAAATATGTCTTGTCATTTTTGACCTATTAATTTCCAAG
This sequence comes from Channa maculata, assembly GCA_020496755.1. Lineage (NCBI taxonomy): Eukaryota > Metazoa > Chordata > Actinopteri > Anabantiformes > Channidae > Channa > Channa maculata. The sequence goes on along the minus strand of CM035609.1, from coordinate 25,263,310 downwards.
GATCAAAATGAAATTTTTTCCCCTCTCTCTACTGTTATTATCATTATTCTTTTTTTTTATTTTATTGATCTCACAGTAAAATGGTTGTTAAGAACAGTTAATGAAAGTTAATTAAGGCACCAGTGCAAGTTTAGGCGGCAAAAGGCAGCTCACAATCTTGGTTATGGTGAGTTTATTCAGCAAGAGGGAGAAACACACACAACAGAACAGAACTACACTCAAGAGTGGGTCAATCAGACTGACCAGGTTTTCCAGGTTATGGTCTTTTAATCAGTCAGCTCAGCAGCTGAATTCACACAAAAGGACAAAGGAATGACTCAATGCAAATCCACATTACAGAACATACACACAGTGGTCAGGAACCTAATTAGCAAGTCACTGAGACACTCGTCTCCTATGTGTTCCCCTCTGGGACAGCTTCCTGATGGAGCTCTGGTCTGAAGACAGTGCAGACAGAAGGTTCTGCTGAGGTGCGAAAGCAGCATTTGGTCACCATAAACAGGCATTTTGCATTTGTAGGAACATTTCTCTCACAGTTATAGCCATCCAGTGTACAGATAAAAATAATTTAATCATGTCATCCAAGAAGTTAATTACAGTTCCAACAGTGACAAAACGCTTTATGAATATTCTGTGTAGACAATCACCATTAGTCGGTGCTGTGAATTCAGTGTCTTGCTGTATTTCACTGTCAGTTTTACTTCTGTCACATTTTTTATGTTTCCATTGTTGAAGCAACTTACTACATATTAAAATGCTTTCTAATAAATTGTAAAACCCACAGGCTGTTAAAGATTTTTTAACCTGTGTGCTTAGTTTGTGAATGTGAGCCACTGGGTCATGAATACGTCATTTTCTGCTTTTACTGAGATAATATGGTTTAGATATGGTATAGATTTGTTTCTAGATTTCAAATAGAACATTTGACTATAAAGCCCAACCGTTTAAATTAATAAAAAGAACATGTGGTGTCTGTAAACTTGTTCTAAGATTCTCAATGTAAGAATCACAAGAGAATCATCTGTCCATATTTATTATATGTGGGAAAATACATAAACAACACACTTCTAACACAACTCTAATCAGGGCCACAGAGACAGAATTGGACATATATAGTGCCTGGGCTAAAAAAAAAACAAAAAACACAAGGGCCACCTTCCTTGTTGGCATACAAGATGGCTGAGGCAGATGTGCCACTTGCACGATCCTCCACATGAAGCATGTTTTAGCTCTTAGTCTCAAGTGCCCTGGAGGACTGTGGCTCATGGGCACAGAAAGAATTAGGTTTGAAAACCCAGAACTAACTCATGGAGATGCTTTAGAAGAACCAGACTGGCAGTTAGCACAGCGGGTGTCAAATAGCAAGAAGCCTGTAGCATATCTAGAGAGTCTTGTATGAACTGACTGGGAGACTGAGCAGCTGGAAGGAATGCTGGGAGGAAGAGCTTGAGAATTGAGAGAAGTCTAGAGGTTCTTGCAGAAAACAGCAGCATCTTTAAAGACTGAACACATTTAACTCATGTTCCTTCTGATAGAGTCCAGACTATGACTTTCCTCTTGGTGACGGTGGAACTCTTAGTGAAACATATGATCTACTTCATGGCTGTTTCATCTTCATGTTTCATCTACTGGTTGTCAAGGGGGGTACTGTCACAGTTGTGAGGTTGACTCATGTTGCCCTGGTGATCAGCTCTGATTCTCTCCTGCCTTTTTCTCTCTCTCCTGGCTCCTAATCAGTCTCACACTCCTCACCTGTTGCCTCTCCCATATAAACCCTATTCACCTGTTCTCCTCTGCCAGATCGTCTTCATGTTTTCCCGAGTGATCAGTCTCTTTGACCAAAATTTCTATGTGGTGACTAATCTTTCTGGTTACCTGCTCTTACTTTTGTGTTTTTGTCCTAAGACTTTGTGGAATGTCCTGCTCGTTGGCAGTGTTACCGGGGACGGCCGCTGTTCACAGAATCAGTAAGTGACTTTTGTGTTTTTGAATACTGCCAAGAACTCTGTGGATCATTTTTAGGAGTGGAGTCTTGCGCAAGACTGAAGACTAAGAGTTGTATTTTTGTTGATACTTTCTGTTGCTTTGTTACTTTGTCCTTTTAGTTGTTACTTTGTTAGGCTCCTGTTATGTTTGCTCTCCCTGGATTTTCCAGCTGCCTTTAGTTGTCTTTCTCCCTGACGCCTGCTGTCTGCATTCCTGCACCTCCGCCCTGGTTTTTCACTGCTGCACTACTCCCCAACCAGTAAGCTATTTATTTTTTGTTCCTAGCAAGTTCCTGTGACTCTACCTTCACTCACCTTGTTTCTTATTTCCCCTCAGGTTGCCCTACTGCCTCCCGGTCACCTCCTCCGTGCTCACCCATTCAGTACCGCCACCCCTGCTGTCCCATCAGTTACTCATCACCTTATAAACTATTGTTTGCTTTCCAATTCCTCAGTGCTCTGCTCTTTTCTGGGTCCAACGAAAATGTTTCCTGATAGTGCCTTCCAAAAGTATTCAACCCCCTTGAACTTTTCCACATTTTGTCACATTGCTGCCACAAACATAAAATGATTTTATTGGAAATTTTATGTGATAGACCAACACAAAGAGGCAAATAAATGTGAAGTGAAAGGAAAATGATAAATGGGTTTTCAAATTTTTTTTTACAAATAATGATCTGAAAAGTGTGATGTGCCTTTGTATTCAGCCCCTTTACTCTGATACCAATAATTAAAATCTAATTTAATCTCAATATAAATACAGCTGTTCTCTGATGCCCTCAGAGGTTTGTGTAGTGGTTAGTAATAGATTATATATTCTAGTATTATTCCAGTATTACATAATATTATTATGGGGGACACAGCAAACCTGTAATAGTGCTCCGGTCAGATGAGACCAAAATTGAACTTTTTGGCCTAAATGCAAAACGTTATGTTTGGCTAAAACCTAACACTGCACATCATCCTGAACACACCATCCCACCTGTGAAACTAGGTGGATACTTTTCTTCAGCAGGGACAGGGAAGCTGGTCACAGTTGATGGGAAGATGGATGGAGCAAAATACAGGACAATCTGAGAAGAAAACCTGTTCATCTGCAAAAGACCGGGGAGGAGGTTCAACTTCAAAAAGTTCAAAATCTCTGATGGTATGGAGGTGCATTAGTGCCTATGGTGTGGGCAGCTTACACACCTGGAATAAAATCATCAGTGCTGAAAAGTACATAGAGGTTGTCCCATCCAGACGACGTCTCTTTCAGGGAAAGTCTTGCATGTTTCAGCAAGACAAAGCTAAACTGCATACTGCATTCATCACAACATCATGGCTTCACAGGAGAAGAGTCCGGGTGCTAAACTGGCCTGCCTGCAGTCCAGATCTTTCACCAATAGAAACCATTTGGTGCATCATAAAACAAAAAAATCCAGCAAAAGAGGCCCAGGACTGTTGAGAGAATGAGATGACACTTTTCTTTTACTTTTTTCTAAACTCCAGCAGCTGGTCTCTTCAATTCCTAGATGTTCACAAAGTGACTTACAAGTGAGATACAAGGCAGCAAATATCTAAGTCAAAGAGAACAAGTCTTTGTTTCATGAAATGCAAGTGCAGAAAAAAAGTATTTTTTTAATAGATTTAAGTTCATAGGAAGGTGCAGAAGAGTTTTGTTTTTAGCAGCTTTTTGAATATTGAGATTGAGGTTGCTGAGTGTACAGAGTTTGATTCATTGGCAGACCGCAGCGGATGGGAGAGATTGGATGGGGTACAAGGTCAAAAGAGGACGTCCTAGGAACAGATAAGGACAGCTATGATACTACGCAGGACCCTCATGCTCCCAGTAAGTAAAATGTATTTCTAAAGCAACTACACATTAACTAAAGCAAGAACACATTAAATATTGACAACAGAGGACAAATGAACAGTATTAGTCAAAGTAACTGTTTACAGTTCACACATTCGCCTTCAAGTTAGGAACAGCCTGTCTAAACAGTTATGTTTTGAGAAGTTTGTTTAATTTGTCCAATAAAGCACCAGTCCTTAAATTGTGTGGAAGAGCATTCCACAGTCTTGGTGCCACAGTAGCAAGAGCTCGGTCACAGCCAGCAGATTCTGTTGGTGACCTGAGTGCTCTGCAAGAAGTATGGGCATGAAGTGAATTGCATGCAATGTTGACATGAAAGAACCAATGGCCACAGAAAAGCATCTACCTGGAAAGGTATAAAGCGAACCAGTCACTACCTGCGATGACTGGCTAAGCCTGTCAAAGTGTCAATAGTGTCAAAGGCTGCGCCTAGATCAAGTAGGACCAGGATACTCTGAGTAGAGCAGGTAGGACCAATAGGTATATCGGCTACCTATTAATATTAGTACCTATTGGTACTAATATTAATAGGTATATTAATAGATGAATAGGTCTTTATGTAACAACAGTTTGAGCATGTGAGTGGCCATACAAAGAGAATTGAAGAGATTTCAAGTTCAATTCAAAATCAGTAGGATAAAGAAAACAGTGTCAGACTCACAGAGACAGTGTAAAGTGCAGAGAATGTGATGAAGACGATGATGTAATACAGAGTAATGAAGGAGGGACATGAGGTCCCAGCAGAGACTGAGAGCAGAGGACTGATGAAGTGTGTGTCACACAGATAAAACTGTTGTATGACAGAGTTGTGGTCAGAAAGCTGCTACAGCTGCAGCTCTCTTCACATCTCTGATGATGGAGGTACATGATGGAGCAGAGCTCTGCTTTCCACAGCTCCTCAACACCTCCTGCAGGAAGCCACTGATTTCTTGGTCTGAGGCTGTGACTCTGCCTTTTCTTATGTCTCCTGTCTCTGTCCTCACTGTGGCTCTAAACCTGCTCGTCATCATCTCAATCTCTCACTTCAGGCAGAGTTTTGCTTCTCGTTCACAAGCTTTATGATTTATAAGGATGAAGACAGATTTTAGCAGAAGAAATAACTTTCATCTATATGATCATTTACTCTGTGCCCTGTTGACACTTGTTTGCACTCTCAAGCTCAACATCTCATAAATGTGAACATATATTTGCTCCCTTTTAGGTGAAACTGAATTTACTCCAGTTATTGTTTTGAAAAGTATTTGTACTTATATTTTTCACTTTTCATAACTTCATTTAAATGTTGTTTCTCTTCTGTCCTCTGCCTCCAGGCAGCTCCACAAACCCACCAACCTGCTCCTCCTCTCTCTGTCGGTCTCAGACTTCATCGTAGGCCTTGTGATTATTCCTGGTTTAATTCTCACAAAAACATCCTGCTGGTATCTTGGTGACTTCATGTGTTTCCTGTATAAGTATATTGCTACTATGGCTCTCGGTTCCTCAGTTGGAAACATGGTTCTAATATCAGTCGATCGATATGTGACTATTTGTGACCCTCTGCATTATCCAACCAGAGCCACCTTAAGAAGAGTGAAACTTTGTATTTTTCTGTGTTGGCTCATTTCAAATCTCTACAGCAGCCTGTTTGTAAATGATAACACATTTAAAAAAGACGAGTATATTTCCTGCTATGGAGAGTGTGGAATATTTGTTGACTACGCTTTAGCATTTTTTGACCTTGTTTTCATCTTCATTGCTCCAGTTACCATCATCGTAGTTCTGTATGTGAGAGTGTTTGTGGTGGCTGTGTCTCAGGCTCGTGCCATGCGCTCTCACATTACAGCTGTTACACTGCAGCATTCAGTGACTGTGACATCAAGAAAGTCTGAGCTGAAAGCAGCCAGGACTCTTGGTGTTCTTGTAGCTGTGTTTCTAATGTGTTTCTGTCCATATTACTGTGTCTCTTTTGCAGGACCGAACATACTCAATAGTTCATATGGAATCTTGGTGCCATGTCTCTTTTGTTTTAACTCCTGTCTAAACCCTCTGATCTATGCTTTGTTCTACCCCTGGTTTAGAAGAGCTGTTAAACTTATTGTCACTCTTCAGATTCTGCAGCCTGGATCCTGTGAGGCCAATGTACTGTAGAGAGACTGTGAGGGACTGAAGTTAGACCTGCCACATACGAATACGAATAATATATTGATATTGTTAGACATTGTTTAGTGTGTTAAATGACAAATGCAGAAAGTGAGAATAATTGTTTGCATATTTGTCTGACCTAATAATTCTCCATCAAAAATAACAACAATCATTATGATCCCTCACTGTTGTCTCATTTGAATCATCTAAATTAGCGAGTGAATTGACAAATACAAATGGAAAAATCTGAAAAATAAAGGAAATAATTAGATTCTATTTTAGGCACCGTATGTTGCTGTACTTCACCATCATTTCCTAGATGATAGGAAGATGTTTACTCTAAATGATGTGATCAATGATTCATGATCAATACTTCAAAGGCAGTGTGTTCTATAGATAATTGATCTCTGTCCACTATCACCATGAGAAAAAACAACACATCACTAGAATTCTACATTATTACATTAATAATACAATAATACAGTAAAAATAATTGTTTTGTTTACACCACACTGGAGACGTGGCAGTCGACAAAAAAAAGACTTGCCGTGGCCATTTGCTCAGTTTCCAACAACAGTTTGGGACAGAGCATCCACACATGGACTTAATAATCCGGACTTATAGTAGGCTCTTCAATAAAGTGTGGAGATACTTCAATAAAATCTGGAGAATTTCAGGATTTCTGTACATTGGTGAAAGTGCTAAACTTTGTCATGTATGAGTGTTGGGCTGTATCCACTTCTCCAGTCTACAAGGTACTCAAGTAGTGTGAGTCCAGAGATAAACTGTCCTGTGCTAAAACATGTTGGTATAATAAGAATTTTTCCATTTGTCAACCAGTGTTGCCAAGTTCTTTTCATCTCTTATTTTTTTTTTTAAAGGTCTAGTAAGATTTCTCCCATGTGCCATTTTAGCCAATGGGGCCTCTCTGTGTGAGTAGTTGGGAATCTGCCCTTGACAGTGTCAGGTTATTTTTTAAAAATTTTGATAGATGTTGTAGCAAGTGCACACTATCATGTTGCATGTTTCTTCTAATGGCTTACAAATCAACATATTGAATCAAAAACAACCCTGAAGAAAATTGTAGTCCCTCCAGGTTACCGTTAAGGTGGAAATAACCTGGAAACTAACTCTTGGAATGACATAGAACACTGGTTAAGGTGGGTGAGGGTTTACAACTGCTAGGGGACTTCCAGGTGGAGTTCCATCTAAAGATAGATTAATGTAGTTAATACTCGGGTATTGACATACACACTGATGGGGTTAAGTGCAAGACAATAATAAAATGACAGATCAATTCTCCCAGAAAATTCACTCGACAACTGTTTTTCTGTGATTTTTTTCCTAGTGAGCATGTAAAAGTCCCTGAGCATTTTTCCATTATGAGTGAGCCTGATGCTCCTACTGTATAGCATGGCCGACTATACATGCTCCGTGAGTTGGAGGATGGTCTTCAGCCAAGCCATTCTCCAGTCCATACAACTGGATTTGAACACAATGTTGATTTCTGACCTTTTAGGTGGTTCTCACAAAATGACATCTGCCCAGCTCCAATTGTTCTTTGTATGTGATGTCAACTGCCCAAGTGTTAATGCCTTCTATTTATAAGGGTCAGACATTAGGACCAAATCTGGCCTGAGAGTTGTCTGGGGATACCAGGTTGCAGTGTGCATAACAGGGTATTGCCTAAAACCCAACGATGCAGATTGGGTGGGTTAAGCAGGACGTCATATAGGGATTTTTTCCTATCAGTTTATACACTATAACCCACAATAACACAGCAAATGCCTATATTTTATATATATATATACACAACAATTCCCCATTGAGCACCCCTAGGCACCAGTTAAGAGGAAAAAACGCCAGCAGAACCAGGCTCAGGGTGGGTGGCCATCTGCCTTTTTTTGGTTATCCGCCATTTGGTGTGAATGGAAAGTGGAGAGAAAAAAGGAAAGAGGAACAAAACATTGGGCAGGTGGATCGGAAAACGCACCTATCCAAAGCCGGGAATAACTGCAGAACGGGACAGAGAAAGGGAGACAAAAAGACAAAGTGTCATGGTCCGACACTCTTGTTCACTTCCTGCCCCAGACTTTTATTTCTGTTCCTCCTTTTCTCCACTTCTTGTCCCCAGTTTTTGTCTCTAGCTTCACCAATCATCACCGCTCTCAATTGCTTTCACCTGTTCCCCTGCCCTCTTTAAACCCAGCTGTTCCTGTCTCCGAGCGGGTCGACGCAACCTCTGGCTCTGGCCCTGTCTCTGTTTGTCCTGCCTCTGTTTGTCTAGGTCCTGCTCTGGGGCCTGTTCTTGTCTCTGGTTTGGCTGTCGCCAGCCCAGTTCCTAACTCCTGATCCTGTTCCTGATTCTGCTCCTGATCCCAAGTCGGCTGACACCCCACCTGTTGCTGGGCCCGAGCTGGTTGCAACCCCTCTCCTGGAGGTGGCCATCGCATCCCCTCTTGTCCAGCTGACCAGCGCAACCACGGTTCCTGTTCGTGGGTCAACCGATGCTCCTTCTGGTCCAGCTCCTGGTCCTCCATTACGGTGTTCCAGCCATCGACACTGGCCCCCTGCCAGGCCTCCTACCAGGCCCCATGAGGGCTTCAGCTCGAGCCACTAGGTTTAATGTGCCATTATCCCCCTGTTTAGTCTATATCTACTTCCTAGTTTGGTTTTGTTCACGGTCTGTGTTTTTGTCTCCCTCGACTATACTGTTGCTTTGTAGTCCGAGCCCGGTCCCCACTCAGCTTCCCCTGTTATTTTTTTACTCTGTGTAGTTGTTAGTTCCCTCCTGATTTTGGGCTTTTGGGTCCATATACAAAAACCTGATACAAAGTAAATATCGTACAGTGGTGACATATATATATATATATATATATATATATATATATATATATATATATATAAAAGCAGGAACCCCCAATGGAAGGACAACCCCTGGATGGTGTGCAAAGGATGGAAGGCCCCCTCATTAATTTTACATATGGTGGCCAAAACATTACAACCACCTCTTCTTCTAATGCACTCCAGTAGAACTCCACTTCCCACTTTGACCTCAATAATGAACACATAGTAGAATTATCGACTTTCTGAAAGTTTCAACTAAAAAAACAGAAGAATCATAACTTTGAGAAAGCAAAATTCATGGCATAGCTGCTTTAATAGAGTGCATTAAATTGCAAAGGTGGTCATAATGTTATGCCTGATTAAAGTATATAAAGTGTATACTGGATTGTTATCCAGGTAAAGGGGAGTAATATAAGACAGAGATGGTTGTCTTACTTCTAGGTTCTCCCATCCCTGCAGGAGAATTTGCCCTTTTAGATCAGAGCTGTCCATGGTGCTGAGCTGCACAGCAACTGCAAGTTTTTTCCATTAATTTGACATTTTGTATCTAAACACTAACTAACTCAGCAACAACAAAGTGAGGGGGTGCGGAAAAAAGGCGAACTGAGGGCGGGAGAAGTAATCAGAAGAAAAGCCAGCAACAATACAAAAGAGAGATCCAAGTTTACTCAGTCCACGGGAACAATACACAGCAGCAGTGACTTACTCAAAAAGGTTTGCAGGCGGGCAAAGCAGGCTGGAACGGAAACTCCCCGGGCAGACACGGAAGCCGGGAAATCATACCCAGACAAACGCCAAGAAAACGGGTAACTCTGGAATCAGGAGTGGCAGAAAAACACACTCTCACATGGAAACAGGAAAACAAACTGGCAGGTACAGGTAACCAGGGCTTATAAAGGGGAAGTAACAGGTGTAAAGAATAGACGCTGATTAGGTAGCACAGTAGGGAGGGAGAGAGAGACAGCAGGGTGGAGGGGAGGTAGTGAGGCTCACCAGGACAACACAAAGCAGAGTCATAGTCCTGACATACTCGATCTATCTGCAGCATTTGACACTGTGAACCATCAGATCCTCTTGTCCACACTCTCTGACTTGGGCATCTCTGGATCAGCTCTGTCCTGGCTTCAGTCTTACTTATCTGGGCGAACCTTCAAGATAGCCTGGCAGGGGGCATGTTTCTCACTCTCATAGTCTCTCCACCGCTGTGCCGCAGGGTTCAGTTCTTGGTCCTCTTCTTTTTTCCGTCTATACTGCGTCCCTGAGTTCTATCATACGCTCACATGATCTTTCCTATCATTGCTATGCTGATGAGACACAGCTCTTCCTGTCCTTTGCACTGGATGACTCCACTGTCTCGTCACACATTTCTGCATTAGTCTTGTCTCTGTTTGTCCAGGTCCTGCTCCGGCACCTGCCCCAAGGCTGGTCAATGCCTCGCCTTGCCTCGACTTAGATCCTGCTCCGGCACCTCCCTCCGGGATGCTTGACGCCTCGCCCAGCCTCGACTCTGGTCCTGATCCTGGTTCCGGGTCGGCCGACGTCCGGGCCTGTTTCTGTTCCTGTTCCTTGCTCCGGGTCGGCCGAGGTCTAGCGTGGTTCTGTTCCTGTTCCTGGCTGCAGGTCGGCCGATGTCCGGCCTGGTTCTAATTCTGTTCCTTGTTCCGGGTCTGCTGAGGTCCGGGCCTGGTTCTGTTCCTGTTCCTGGTTCTGGGTCGGCTGAGGTCCGGACTGGTTCTGATCCTCTTCCTGGTTCCGGGTCGGCCCGAGGTCCGGCCTGGTTCTGTTCCTGTTCCTGGTTCTGGGTCGGCTGAGGTCCGGACTGGTTCTGATCCTCTTCCTGGTTCCGGCTCGGCCCGAGGTCCGGCCTGGTTCTGGTCCTGATCCTGTTTCTTATCCTGTTCCTGCCTTTGGGTTGGCTGACATCTGACATGTTGCGGGTTCTGAGTTGGTTGCCACCCCTCTTCTGGAGGTCGCATTTCCTATTTCCCAGCTGACCAGCCGGGCAACTGTCCCTGCTCCTGGGTCAGAACCTGGTCCTCCGCTGATTGGTTCCAGCTGTCCTGCCTGGCCCCCGTAGGGTTTCCGCCATGGACTCCGGCCTCCACGCCATGGTCTTGTACAGTCTTTATGTAACCCCAGTTGGAGGATCTGTGACTTGAAATTTCAACAGATACTTTTAGATTAAAATACAGAGAATGAGAGAGGATGTAGGTGCAAGGAAAAGCCAAATTGAAAAATTTTAGTTCAATTTAAGTCAAAATCAGTGGGATACAGAAAATATGGCATCAGACTTACAGAGGCAGTGTAAAGTGCAGAGAATGTGATGAAGACGATGATGTAATACAGAGAGTAATGAAGGAGGGACATGAGGTCCCAGCAGAGACTGAGAGCAGAGGACTGATGTGTGTCACAGAGATAAAACTGTTGTATGACAGAGTTGTGGTCAGAAAGCTGCTACAGCTGCAGCTCTCTTCACATCTCTGATGATGGAGGTACATGATGGAGCAGAGCTCTGCTTTCCACAGCTCCTCAACACCTCCTGCAGGAAACCACTGATTTCTTGGTCTGAAGTTGTGTTTCTGCGTTTTCTGCTGTCTTCTGTCTCTGTCCTCACTGTGGCTCTAAACCTGCTCGTCATCATCTCAATCTCTCACTTCAGGCAGAGTTTCACTTCTCATTAGGACCTGAAAGTTTTGATTTATATCTATGCGTTGCAGATTTTAGCAGAAGTAATGACTTTGAACAAGTTTCCACTCAATCAACATGAAATAAATGTTAACCATAACTTGTTATATACTTGAATTTAGTCTGATCATGTCATAATAATAATCAGAGTAAACGTAATAATTTGCTAACATTTGTGACATTCCATGTTTAATGTTCTCCTCTTCCTCCAGGCAGCTCCACAAACCCACCAACCTCCTCCTCCTCTCTCTGTCTGTCTCAGACTTCATCGTAGGCCTTGTGACCCTTCCTGGTGAAATGCTCAGAAAAACATCCTGCTGGTTTCTCGGTGACTTTATGTGTTTCCTCTATGTGTATTTTGTCACCATCTCTGTCAGTTCCTCAGTTGGAAACATGGTTCTAATATCAGTCGACCGCTATGTGATTATTTGTGACCCTCTGCATTATCCCATCAGAGTCACTGTGAGAAGAGTGAAACTTTGTATTTTTCTGTGTTGGCTCATTTCAAATCTCTACAGCAGCCTGTTTGTAAATGATAACACATTTAAAAAAGACGAGTATATTTCCTGCTATGGAGAGTGTGGAATATTTGTTGACTACGCTTTAGCATTTGTTGACCTTGTTTTCATCTTCATTGCTCCAGTTACTGTCATCGTAGTTCTGTATGTGAGAGTGTTTGTGGTGGCTGTGTCTCAGGCTCGTGCCATGCGCTCTCACATTACAGCTGTTACACTGCAGCATTCAGTGACTGTGACATCAAGAAAGTCTGAGCTGAAAGCAGCCAGGACTCTTGGTGTTCTTGTAGCTGTGTTTCTAATGTGTTTCTGTCCATTTTACTGTGTCTCTCTTGCAGAACCAAACATGAGCAATTCTATATATGGAATCCTTGTGCTATGTCTCTTTTGTTTTAACTCCTGTCTAAACCCTCTGATCTATGCTTTTTTTTACCCCTGGTTTAGAAGAGCTGTTAAACTCATTTTCACTCTTCAGATTCTGCAGCCTGGATCCTGTGAGGCCAATGTACTGTAGTGAGACTGTGAGAGACTGAGGCCGGCTGTCTAGAAACAGAAGTGCAAATGCTAAATGTTCTGCATTTACATAGTGCTTTTCTACCTATTGGTACTCAAAGCGCTTAACACTGCTTCTTAATCACCCATTCACACTCACAATCACACACAAGGGTAAGTACATGATTGTACATTTGATTGAAAATAGGGTTTCATGTCTTATTCTCTGAAGTATAAATAGTTTATACTTTTAGGTAAAAATGCTTCATTCCTTAAACTACAGATGATAGATGACTATTAGAAGTGATCATTGATATTTAAGTGAATCCGTGTGTTGCTGTGTTCAGTGTTTTTAAACTAATCTTTTCATTGCTGAAGTAACTGTTTGCTGTAGTTTAAATATGCAGCTGTGGCTCAATGGGTTGAGCCTTAGGCTAGAATGCAGAGGTCTGCAGGATAGAATCCTAGCTAATGCACCAGGTGTGTCCCTGATGCTCAGCACTAGTCCCTGTGGTTGCCCACCAGGGGTTAAATGCTAAATGTGTTCAACGATGACAATAAAGATTCTGTGTAATGATTTGAGCTACAGTGGCTCAGTCCGTGTAGGTGCTGTTTAAAACACATCCTCTGTTTTCATGTATTCTGTGAATTGACCAACAAGACAGTTTACATGATGCATCATATAGACACAGTCCTTTCTCCTGGAAAACGATTTCTTCATAGCAAGTAACACTTCAACGACCAACACTGCACCACAAGAGTGTTGTTACACAAACAGCAGTTATAACTTTGGTATCATGACAACAATAATTCCAGTCATTTCTTGTACTTTGTGGAGAGTCAATAAAGAAGAGAGAATTCCACTGTGTGATGTTTCTGTTTTCCTGAACAGTGCTTTGAATTGTCAGTAAATATTCTCAGTCATGCAGGTTTGGTTCTCTGAAGACTGAATCATGTCAACTGGAGCAGCTTCTTCAGTCTGAACGAAGTGGCTAGAGAACCCAGTTGTATCCTTCAGAGCAGACCTTTGTTCCACCCTGGCCTCAATAGGATTGTTAAGGTGGGAGGTGAGAACAGGGTGGAGTCATCAAGGTGTAATGATTACGACCCTAACCCCTAAAACCCTTTGATGCAGGTCATTAGGTGTGACCCTCTGGTGGGATGTGTGAAGTGCTCTTGATCTTCCTGGGGATGGATGAAGGGGCAGCATGAAAAAGGTTGGGCCTGATTCCTCCTCCTCTGTCAAGAGAAGGATTCTCCATATGAACATAAATGGCTTCACATACTCCTCTCTCACACCATCTGTCTTCTCTGTCCAAAATGTGAACATTGTTATCCTCAAACATGAGCCTTAGTCCTTCTGGCTTAGCTACACTGCAGATTTTAGTCCTTGGGGGTTTCCCCAAAGAAATCTCAAGTCAAGTCAAGTCAAGTGGCTTTTATTGTCATTTCTACTATACACAGTGGTTCACAGTACACAGTAGAAACGAGATAACGTTCCTCCAAGAACCAAGGTGCTACAAACAACACAAGCTATAATAAAGTGCATCGAGTGCAACCAAGTGCAAACAGTGCAGACGAAAAAAACAGTACAGACGGACAGTGTAGACAGACAACACAAGTAACACAGGATAGGACACAAGACACAAGACCCAAGACAGTGCCGACCAGTAAACCTACTGTATACTATTTTACAGTACAGTACAGTTCAGTTAAGTGTGCTAGGGGTGTTAAAAACAAGAGCAGCATGTAAACGGTATAGTGCATTTAAATGTCCAGCATGTAAAAAAAAGTGCAATTGCATTGGAATGTGCAAAAAAAAAACAGCAGGTAAACAGTGTAGTGCAGTAAATGTAGAATGATAAAAGTAAATAAATAATAAATAAGTGGTGGTGGAATGAGATGAGTAGTGAGTGATGAGAATGTGCTGAGTTCGGTTTGCAGTGTGTTTAAGTTCTATTTCAGTTCTGTGTGTTGAGGAGCCTGATGGCTTGTGGGAAAAACTGTTGCATAGTCTGGATGTGGTGGCCCGAATGCTTGGAACCTCTTTCCTGATGGCAGGAGTGTGAAGAGTGTGTGTGATGGGTGTGTGGGGTCGTCCACAATGCTGTTTGCTTTGCGGATGCAGCGTGTGGTGTAAATGTGCATGATAGAGGGCAGAGAGACTCGATGATCTTCTCAGCTGTCCTCACTATCCTCTGTAGGGTCTTGCGATCCGCGACGGTGCAGTTCCCAAACCAGGCAGTGATGCAGCTGCTCAGGATGCTCTCAATGGTCCCTCTGTAGAACATGGTCAGGATGGGGGGAGGGAGATGGGCTTTCCTCAGCCTTCTCAGGAAGTAGAGACGCTGCTGGGCCTTCTTGGTGATGGAGCTGGTGTTGACTGACCAGGTGAGGTTGTCCGCCAGATGAACACCAAGGAATTTGGTGCTCTTGACTATCTCCACTGAGGATCCATCGATGATCAATGGAGAATGGTCACCCTGTGCTCTCCTGAAGTCCACAACCATCTCTTTAGTTTTGTTAACGTTCAGAGACAGGTTGTTTGCTCCACACCAGGCTGTTAATCGTTGCACCTCCTCTCTGTAGGCTGACTCGTCGTTCTTGCTGATTAGACCCACCACGGTCGTGTCATCAGCAAACTTGACTATGTGGTTTGAGCTGTGCATTGCTACACAGTCGTGCGGCCAGCAGAGTGAACAGCAGAGGGCTGAGCACACAGCCCTGAGGGGCTCCAGTGCTCAGTGTGGTGGTGCTGGAGATGTTGTTCCCGATCCGGACTGACTGGGGTCTCCCAGTCAGGAAGTCCAGAATCCAGTTGCAGAGGGAGGTGTTCAGGCCCAGTATGCTCAATTTCTCGGTCAGGTGCTGAGGGATGATTGTGTTGAATGCTGAGCTGAAGTCAATGAACAGCATTCGTACGTATGAGTCCTTACTGTCCAGGTGGGTGAGGGCCAGATGGAGGGTCGTGGAGATGGCATCGTCCGTGGAAAGATTTGGACGATACGCAAACTGCATGGGGTCCAGGGAGGTTGGGAGTTGGGTCTTAATGTGCCTCATGACGAGCCTCTCAAGCACTTCATCACGATGGGTGTGAGCGACGGGACGGTAGTCATTGAGGCAGGAGACAGTAGACTTCTTAGGCACAGGCACGATGGTCGTTGCCTTGAGGCACGAGGAACAACGTTGCTGCTCAGGAGATGTTGAAGATGTCTGTGAAGACATCCGCTAGCTGTTCTGCGCACTCCCTGAGCACTCTGCCAGGAATGTTGTCTGGTCCAGCAGACTTCCGTGGGTTAACTCTGCATAGAGTTTTCCTCACTTCAGCTGTGGTTAGACAGAGCACCTGGTCACTGGGAGGTGGAGTGGACTTCCTCGCCTTCACGTTGTTCTGTGCCTCAAACCGGGCGTAGAAGTGGTTCAGCGCATCTGGGAGGGAGGCGTCGCGGTCACAATCAGGTGAAGTTGTCTTGTAGTTCGTGATCGCCTGGATGCCCTGCCACATGCGCCGGGTGTCTCCGCTGTCTTCGAAGTGGTCGTGGATTTTCTTTGAGTGTGCGCGCTTTGCGCAAATCTAAGCCTCTCAAGGGTCTGAATCGTCATTTAAGTGAAGTGTAATTCCCTCCACAATGAGATAAAAGTAGTTCCATCTACCAAAGTTAATGCATCCTACCTGATGACCTTTAGAGAGCAATGGAATTGTCAGTGGTCAAAGCTGTAGTCCTCCACTGAAGGTGGAGCTGGGGATGGAAGCTTCTTTTTGTAGCTTAGGCTTTGTCATGACTGACAGGCAGACTGAGCCCCAGGTGTGATACAGCCCATGTTACAAGAAAGTTTTCGTATTGAACGTTGCAGGTGGGTGTTGATGCTGCTTCTTAAAACTGTGTGATGGCTGACAGGGCTGCAAGATTCTTCTTTAGTAGCCTCTTGAGGGAGAAGGTATAGAAGCAGTTACAGCCAGGGGGGGAGAAGCCATTGGCGTTGCAATGGCTTCTCCCCCCCAAGGTTTCCCTGTTAGTGAGTAAGAAAATGGTTATACAGAGGTGGAGTGAGATGGGAGCTATTGTATTCATTGTCATGGTTGAGCTAATGCGAGATGGTGAGAGTTCCTTCGTCTCCTTATCTTCACTCACCAACACACCAAATTGTCAACAAAGATAATCGTTTCGTTTACTTCCTTCTTCATGTTGGTGAGCCGCTGATACCATTTGAAACATTGCAACAACTACATGCTTGTGATTCATGCAGTTATCCCCTGGGCACGGAGGAACCAAGATGCCCCGTTGTTGCATTAGAGAAGCATTTTGTGCCTAAAGTTAATGTGGTAGTGGACTCGCTGACAGACAGCACCCACAAAGGGCAGATGAAACTAGGTTTCAACAGCTTTGAAAGCTTTAGCTGTGTTACTTCAATTTGTGCCAATAGAGAGTGAGATAATATGTGACCAACAAAGTGCGAATGCTCAGTGCTGTGAACGAAAAGTTACTACTAGAAGAAAATGTCATGATGGACCGGGATTTGGTAATTCTACAACAATTCTACAACAGCCATCTGCCAGTGTGGCCCCAACTGTACCAGTATGAGGTCTGGCTGCATCCGAGCTGGTGAGTCCCCTAGTGGTAGTGCGAGCTCCTCTCCTCTCCTCTTGGGAGGCAGACATGCTCTCTACTTTTAAGTCTGGGCTTAAAACCTTGCTCTTTGATAAACCTTTTAGTCAGAGCTGGCTCAGTCACTCTGAGCTCTCAGGGCCAACATACAGAAGTCTTCAATCTACTGCAAAATGAATTAGCCTTACTGCTCCAATAGTCTTAGAGCAGACTGTTAATTAATTCTTGCATTAATTAATTGACTCATTGAGTGAGTTTGTTTGTGCATTTGTCAATTTGTGTGTACATGTTGTCATGTTCTAAGTAGTTTGTGAC
This sequence comes from Channa maculata, assembly GCA_020496755.1. Taxonomy (NCBI): domain Eukaryota; kingdom Metazoa; phylum Chordata; class Actinopteri; order Anabantiformes; family Channidae; genus Channa; species Channa maculata. The sequence goes on along the minus strand of CM035609.1, from coordinate 25,245,888 downwards.
CACAACATATAGACAAATTCCTTGAACTGAACTCAGCGAAGTGAAGTGGCTGCACTCAGTCCAGGACCCTGGATTGTGTGTGTTAAATAAAGAGAGATAAAGAAAATTCATATCAAAAGTCTGTCAAGTGAGTAACAAAGTGGGTAGGTTGTAAAAAGGAAAAGAGACAGTATCAGGGTAGTGAGGGCTAAAGAGAACGTGATGTAATGTGTAGAGAGGAGGAGGAGGGACATGAGGTCCCAGCAGAGACTGAGAGCAGAGGACTGATGAAGTGTGTGTCACACAGATAAAACTGTTGTATGACAGAGTTGTGGTCAGAAAGCTGCTACAGCTGCAGCTGTCTTCACATCTCTGATGATGGAGGTACATGATGGAGCAGAGCTCTGCTTTCCACAGCTCCTCAACACCTCCTGCAGGAAGCCACTGATTTCTTGGTCTGATGCTGTGACTCTGCCTTTTCTTATGTCTCCTGTCTCTGTCCTCACTGTGGCTCTAAACCTGCTCGTCATCATCTCAATCTCTCACTTCAGGCAAAGTTTTGCTTCTCGTTAGAATTAACAAGCTTTATGATTTATAAGGACGAAGACAGATTTTAGCAGAAGAAATAACTTTCATGTACACGATCATTTACTCTGTGCCCTGTTGACACTTGTTTGCACTCTCAAGCTCAACATCTCATAAATGATTTAGGTGAAACCTAAATTTACTCCAGTTATTGTTTGAAAAGTATTTCTACTTATATTTTTAAATTTTCATAACTGCATTTAAATGTTGTTTCTCTTCTGTCCTCTGCGTCCAGGCAGCTCCACAAACCCACCAACCTGCTCCTCCTCTCTCTGTCGGTCTCAGACTTCATCGTAGGCCTTGTGATCTTTCCTGGTGTAATTCTCAGAAAAACATCCTGCTGGTATCTTGGTGACTTCATGTGTTTCCTGTATAAGTACATTGCCACTATCTCTCTCGGTTCCTCAGTTGGAAACATGGTTCTAATATCAGTCGACCGCTATGTGACTATTTGTGACCCTCTGCATTATCCCATCAGAGTCACTGTGAGAAGAGTGAAACTTTGCATTTCTCTGTGTTGGCTGTGTTCAAACCTCTACAGCAGTTTCTTTGTAACAAATAACCCATTTCAGAAAGACATATATGTTTCTTGCTTTGGAAAATGTGTGTTTTTCATTGACTACACTTTAGGAACTGTTGATATTTTTGTGACCTTTATTATTCCAGTTACCGTCATCGTAGTTCTGTATGTGAGAGTGTTTGTGGTGGCTGTGTCTCAGGCTCGTGCCATGCGCTCTCACATTACAGCTGTTACACTGCAGCATTCAGTGACTCTGACATCAAGAAAGTCTGAGCTGAAAGCAGCCAGGACTCTTGGTGTTCTTGTAGCTGTGTTTCTATTGTGTTTCTGTCCATATTACTGTGTCTCCTTTGCAGCGGGAAACATTCTCAGTAGTTCATATGGAATCTTGGTGCCATGTCTCTTTTGTTTAAACTCCTGTCTAAACCCTCTGATTTATGCTTTGTTCTACCCCTGGTTTAGAAGAGCTGTTAAACTTATTGTCACTCTTCAGATTCTGCAGCCTGGATCCTGTGAGGCCAACGTACTGTAGAGAGACTGTGAGAGACTGAGATAAGGCCTGAATATGTTGGTAATAAAGTGGATCTGCTGGGACACATTTTCAGTAAATGATAGTCCTGAGGTTCATACTTGACTTTTAGTTAGATGATGGGGATTTGCTTCCATAGCTTTCATTCACTGATGAATTAGCATATAACATAACACACAACTGTGTTATTTTGTGTAGCTACAGATCATGTTTTTCTGTTCCCTCACCAAGCCCTGTATCAACTGTCGTGTTCAGTGCTTGTCATTTAATTAAGATAATCTTAGAAAGTGTCTTGTTTTTCAGAGACTTCTAAACATTAATCATCTGCTAAATTGATCAATACACAATGCAAAACATTATGACTCGGAAAATAATGAAAGATTTTAATATCCCGCGGTTCCCGTGAGGACAACGTACTGTAGAGAGGCTGTGAGAGACTGGGATGAGGCCTGCTATACAGACAAGAAAAACGATGGGTGAAATCATGAATCAAGAAAGTGAAAATATGTTTGGCTAATTAGTCCATCAACACGTTCATTACTCAGTGGAGCTCTGTCGCTGACAGAGTCTCTTCACATATTAAAAAAAAATGTTATTTAAAATGCAACTTTGAAATTCTAAAAGTAAAAACCATGTATGGTTATCAGAAACCCCAGTAGTTGCTTTTATGTCTAATTTCATTAATATATGAATTAGGATACAACATTAATACAGATTTTATCGTAACCCACAACGTTGCCACTGCTGTTATTTTGTGTATTTGCCAAACATGTTTTCCTGTTGTAGAAATCACACACCAAGCTCTAAAACAACCGTTGTGTTCAGGACTTTATTTGATGGAGTAATTATGACCTGACTATTGAGAAACTCTATCTGAGTCACAAGCTTCCTTCTCAGGCTTCCTTCAGGCTTTTTGCCACCACATACCTCACATGTAGTTTATGCAACAGGACTTGAGATGGTTATGAAAGATGAAGAGGGAATAAGGGGGTAACAGCCTTTAAAGTTGAGAGCCTGGAAAGGTTCTACTCAGATATCATTTAAAATTTCCACAGATTACCAGGTGAAAGTCCATTGCATACAGTTGTTCTCAGAAGTTACTTCACCAGCAAATGATGGTGGATGACTGTGTGTTAAAAGCATCACTTCAGTCATTTCATAAACGAATCATACTTTCAACAATACAGGCACTAAAACCCACAATGAATTTCCTCTATTGATTGGATTGGACTCACGGGTAATGTCCATCAGTCTGGATTTTGGCACTTAGACCTGTCCAAAAGTTATTAAAAACACATTGGAAGCTCCAATATATGACTTTTTTTCATGTGTCCTGTTCCAAAATACTTGGGTAAAAGTTGTTTGTGTTAAAAATAAGATCTTGCTCTGAGATATTGCTTTTGATTATATCAGACGACAGTACAATGTTAAGGCAATTCAGACCATTTAGGGCAGCATTTTAAAACACTGACAAAGCCAAAAGGTCTTTATCAAGTCTCTAGACAAAGTGGTCCCAAGACAGGACCCGATTAAGAGTTATCCAGAAAACCTTAGGCTGGCTCTATGGACTTGGATTTTCATTTCCCAGGAGAATGTTTGGGTCACTCGTCTGAAGTGAGGACCAGAGGTGTCAACTGATCATTGTGTGGTGATGGTTTGGATCAGATGGGAGAGGAGGGTTCTGGATTGATCTGATAAGCATTGAATGTGTAGAGAATGTAAACTGGGAACATCTGAATGAGATGAGACTTCACCTATGGCAGATTCTGACGTAGTTCTGGCTAAGCACCAGGTATGAATGAAGTTCCCCTGAAAGGCTGAATGTTCTGGACATTCCTGGGCTTTTTTGGCTCATACATCTCTTCGGCGTTGTGTGTGATGGGGATAGTGGACATGACCTGGCAGATGGGAGTCGCGGTTCCCATATTTGAAAAGAGAACTGGAGGGTAAACTCCAATCAACCGGGTATTACACTGCTCACTTTCCGGGCACTGCAGAGATTGTCCATGCAGTCCACTTGTGACTTGTGGATATGAAGAAGACATATAACCATGTCCCTGTTGGTTACAATGCCAGTCAGTGTTCGCCTTCACCAGCATGTCCCTTCTCACCGATCGTGTTTTCAAGGCACCTTGCTTCTGAGGTTTGGAGACCTCAGGATGATCAGTTTTTGCTTTTACTTTTGATTCTGCTGGTTTCATCAGATTGTCGCCTCCAACACATCTTTGGGCAGTTTGCAGTCAAATGTGAGGCAGCTGGAATGAGAGTCAGCACCTGCAAGTCTGAGTCCCTTTTAGGCAACAATAAAGGTGTACAAATGCACAGACAAGGAAAATAATGCTCAAAAAGTAATTGAAGAAGTAGGTAAACATGGCAGCGTAAGGAGGAGAATCTGATGAGAATGCAGGTGTAATACAGAGTGATGGAGGAGGGACATGAGGTCCCAGCAGAGACTGAGAGCAGAGGACTGATGAAGTGTGTGTCACACAGATAAAACTGTTGTATGACAGAGTTGTGGTCAGAAAGCTGCTACAGCTGCAGCTCTCTTCACATCTCTGATGATGGAGGTACATGATGGAGCAGAGCTCTGCTTTCCACAGCTCCTCAACACCTCCTGCAGGAAGCCACTGATTTCTTGGTCTGAGGCTGTGTTTCTGCGTTTTCTGCTGTCTTCTGTCTCTGTGCTCACTGTGGCTCTAAACCTGCTCGTCATCATCTCAATCTCCCACTTCAGGCAGTTTCATTTATTTTTACAAGCTGTTATTTATTATAAGTTTTAATAATATGCAATTACACATTACAGAAGTAAAGAAGACAAATCATCAAATTTTTTTGCATACAAAACACTTTTTTTGATACTTTTGCTCCACTTTAACTACAATTCTCTCTGGCCATTAATCTTTAATTCCTAATTATTGATGTTTCTAATAAGTGTAACTGTTTTCTCCTCTTCCTCCAGGCAGCTCCACAAACCCACCAACCTCCTCCTCCTCTCTCTGTCTGTCTCAGACTTCATTGTGGCCCTTGTGTTCTTTCCTGGTGAAATCCTCAAAAAAACATCCTGCTGGTTTCTTGGTGAACTTATGTGTTCCCTTAATACATATTTTGGCATTGTCTGTGTCTGTTCCTCAGTGGGAAACATGGTTCTCATATCAGTTGACCGATATGTGGCCATTTGTGACCCTCTGCATTATCCCACCAGAGTCACTGTGAGAAAAGTAAAACTTTGCATTTTGCTGTGTTGGTTCAGTTCGATTCTCTACAGCAGCCTCTTTGTAAAGGATGACACATATCAAAAAGACAAGGAAACATCCTGTTATGGAAAATGTTTGTCTCATGTTGACTACATTTTAGGAGCTGTTGATGTTTTTGTGAGCTTTATTATTCCAGTTACCGTCATCGTAGTTCTGAATCTGAGAGTGTTTGTGGTGGCTGTGTCTCAGGCTCGTGCCATGCGCTCTCACATTACAGCTGTTACACTGCAGCATTCAGTGACTGTGACATCAAGAAAGTCTGAGCTGAAAGCAGCCAGGACTCTTGGTGTTCTTGTAGCTGTGTTTCTAATGTGTTTCTGTCCACTTTACTGTGTCTATTTTGCAGAACCAAACTTGCTAAACACTTCATATGGAACCTTTATCTTCTGCCTCTATTGTTTTAACTCCTGTCTAAACCCTCTGATTTATGCTTTGTTTTATCCCTGGTTTAGAAGAGCGATTAAACTGATTGTCACTTTTCAGATTCTGCAGCCAGGATCCTGTGAGGCCAACGTAATGTAGAGAGACTGTGAGAGACTGTGAGAGACTGAGAATAAAAATGTATTATTGAAGATTCAATACGATTTATTGTCATTATCCAATATGCACAGACACACAGTGGACTAAAATGAGAAAAAATGAAAAAGAGAGATGATAAAACAAGAAGACATTTAAGTAGAGTAGTGCTGAATGATATATGAATGTCTAAAAGAAACTGGTTGCAGACGTAACTTAAGGGGGAAACTCAGTGATTGTGAATAGAAAATGATAGAAGCTGAATCTCTCTTTAAGTCAGGTTCATAGTTCAGCTTAACTGCAATAATAGTTCAGTAGCAGGACTTTGCATGTTCCTCTTATGTTTTTGTGGGTTCACTCTGGGTAATGGAGCTGAATTAGTAACTCTAAGCTGCCTGTAGGTGTAAATGTGAACCTAATAGGTTGTTTGTCCCTTTGGTCGTCTGAACTCTGCCTCCTGCCCCATGTCAGCAGCACATACCAATGGTCTTTAACAGGATAAGCTGTTAAACGATGACATATGAAAAGACAAACACGGGACCTGCAATTGGTGCAGAACTCCAGCTCACCAACTGTGTGAGTGGGTAAATATTAAAGTCAGCTTAAATACTGTGCATCTCAAACAGATGCCAGAATGGTAGAAGTCAGTGTGTGTTGCCATAGCGATGAGAAGAGGCTCAACGTGCTCTGTCGCCCTCTGATGTCACTGCCTCCTCTGTCATGGACCAGCACAGACTGCAACTTATCATTGGCTCAGCGAAGTGAAGTGGCTGCACTCAGTCCAGGACCCTGGATTGTGTGGGAAATAATGAAAAAGAGAATAAAGAAGATTCATATTAAAAGTCTGTCAGGTGAGTAACAAAGTGGGTAGGTTGTAAATAGGAAAGGAGACAATGGAGAAAAACAGCGACAGGCGGCAGAATCAAAACGCCTAAAAAAGCCTGTTTACTTTGGACTGAAGAAACAAAGACTAACTTGTAGCAGAATGATGGGAAGAGAAAAGTATGAAGACGCAAAGAACAGCGCGAGAGTTTCGTTTTAAATTCAATGTGCTGATGTACAGAGGCCAAAAAATGTTCAAATATCTAATAAACCTGACTTTACAAATGGTCTGTTTGTAAGGAGCTTTTATCAAAAGCACTTTACAGTGTTGCTTGTCATTCACACACACTCACACACACACCAATGATGGCGGCTGCCATGCAGTGTGCTCACCAGGACTCTTGGGTCAAAGGTACTCGAGTTAAAAATAATTTGCTTTGGTCATTGGTAGCTGTAAAGGACGTGTTCAAACAGTGAACAATACAGAAACTGTAACAATGTCAATTACAGACATAGAGGAAGATGAGCACAACCAAGATAAGTAAACAAATAAAAGAAGCAAAGCTACAGACAACATAAAGATGAGCTAAAGGAAAAAAGACCCAGGTGCAGTGTGTGAGTGAATGTGTGTTTTGTCATTGTTCAGGGAATAACAGAGGCAGGGCAGTGAGAGCTTCAGTACATTTGATGAAGATGATAATGATGAGGAAGAAGGTGATGATGATGACGATGACGATGATGTAATGCATACAGAAAATGAAGGAGGGACATGAGGTCCCAGCAGAGACAGAGAGCAGAGGACTGATGAAGTGTGTGTCACACAGATAAGACTGTTGTATGACAGAGTTGTGGTCAGAAAGCTGCTACAGCTGCAGCTCTCTTCACATCTCTGATGATGGAGGTACATGATGGAGCAGAGCTCTGCTTTCCACAGCTCCTCAACACCTCCTGCAGGAAGCCACTGATTTCTTGGTCTGAAGTTGTGTTTCTGCGTTTTCTGCTGTCTTCTGTCTCTGTGCTCACTGTGGCTCTAAACCTGCTCGTCATCATCTCAATCTCTCACTTCAGGCAGAGTTTCACTTCTCATTAGGACCTGAAAGTTTTGATTTATATCTATGCGTTGCAGATTTTAGCAGAAGTAATGACTTTGAACAAGTTTCACTCAATCAACATGAAATAAATGTTAAGCATAACTTGTTATATACTTGAATTTAGTCTGATCATGTCATAATAATAATCAGAGTAAACGTAATAATTTTGCTAACATTTGTGACATTCCATGTTTAATGTTCTCCTCTTCCTCCAGGCAGCTCCACAAACCCACCAACCTCCTCCTCCTCTCTCTGTCTGTCTCAGACTTCATTGTGGGCCTTGTGACCCTTCCAGGTGAAATGCTCAGAAAAACATCCTGCTGGTTTCTCGGTGACTTTATGTGTTTCCTCTATGTGTATTTTGTCATCATCTCTGTCAGTTCCTCAGTTGGAAACATGGTTCTAATATCAGTCGACCGCTATGTGACTATTTGTGACCCTCTGCATTATCCCATCAGAGTCACTGTGAGAAGAGTGAAACTTTGTATTTTTCTGTGTTGGCTCATTTCAAATCTCTACAGCAGCCTGTTTGTAAATGATAACACATTTAAAAAAGACGAGTATATTTCCTGCTATGGAGAGTGTGGAATATTTGTTGACTACGCTTTAGCATTTTTTGACCTTGTTTTCATCTTCATTGCTCCAGTTACCATCATCGTAGTTCTGTATGTGAGAGTGTTTGTGGTGGCTGTGTCTCAGGCTCGTGCCATGCGCTCTCACATTACAGCTGTTACACTGCAGCATTCAGTGACTGTGACATCAAGAAAGTCTGAGCTGAAAGCAGCCAGGACTCTTGGTGTTCTTGTAGCTGTGTTTCTAATGTGTTTCTGTCCATTTTACTGTGTCTCTCTTGCAGAACCAAACTTGAGCAATTCTATATACGGAATCCTTGTGGTCTGTCTCTTTTGTTTTAACTCCTGTCTAAACCCTCTGATCTATGCTTTGTTTTATCCCTGGTTTAGAAGAGCTGTTAAACTCATTGTCACTCTTCAGATTCTGCAGCCTGGATCCTGTGAGGCCAATGTACTGTAGAGAGACTGTGAGAGACTGAAATGAGATCTGTAGTTTAGAAAATACACAGCATGTACAGGATTGTATGTTTTTATGTCTTATTGTCTGCAATATATAGCTATTAAATGAACATTTTCAGTTTCAGTTTAAGAGTCTGCAAACCAGTTTTCATAGGTTTGCTGCTGCTCACAGTCATAAACATACTTGTGAACTCACATACATTTAACAAGGAAATATTTTAATTGTTTTAGTACCACATCCAGGTACATCACCTTTTTGCTTATTCCAGCTAAATCACTACTTTTCACTTAATTCCTAAAACGACTTTAAATTGTTTTCAGTTCATACAAGTCTTTACATGTCCCTGGTTGCCATGTAGAGCATTTATAAAACAGATAGAATCAATCTTAGATAAAAGACGTTGGGGGTCAGTAAATAATTAAGCCTTTACAAAACTTAACTGTCACAATCACAAAAATCACAATCACAATTATTTTGTTCAATATTGTATTCACTACTATTTAACTCCATGTTTTGGTCTGTATTTTTTGATTATGTTGTGGTGGGAGGCTGGATGTAAGTAAGTGGGGTTGTCCTATACATGTGCTACACATAGAGACACATAGAGAGACTTTGTTAGAGACACTAGGTTAAGAGGTTGGTATCACATTGTACTTTTTAAATGGAAGCTGTTTGTAGACAGCCAGGCTTAACCTGTTTAACCTGTTTCCTTATTCGTGCTGTGGGTAAAAGCAGATAGGCCCCATGAAACATGGTGTTGGTAGAAATTTAATTGAGTTAGGGATCATTGACAACACTTTTATAGCTGAAGTTGATGTTTCTGTTCAAGAAGCTCCTGCTCTTGCTGGAGCCCATGTTTCTGCATTTCTGACTGACAGGACTGGAGCAACAGTTGCACTGGCTACATTTCTTACTTTTCTGCCCTGGACTTTTTACCTGTTTTGGTTGATCTGTGTTTTTGCCCCCTCTTCCCATGAGGTGGGGGGAGTAATAGTAACTAAACTAAAAAACAATTGATTACAATTAGTAGATGCCTTTATCCAAAGCGATGTACAACTAAGTAGCAGACACTAGGGACAATTGTGGGGTTTAGTGTTTTGCCCAGGGACATTTCGACATGTAGCCAGGAGGACCAGGCATTAACCCACTGACCCCATGGTTCATAGCCAACTGCTCTTCCAACTGAGTTACAGCCACCCCAATGATAAATTAAATAATATTAAAGCCTTTCATATTTGTTGTTTTTTTTTCTGCCCACCTGCTGCAGGTTCAGGTGCAGAGATTTCATTTGAAATAACCTCTGCAGAGCATTTTATACAGCACTTGCTGTTTGTGTTTGTACTCAGCAACTGACACATTGTGACATCTTAATTTTAACAAGTACGTTTCTCACTCAGTGTACTATAGTTTATAGTTATCCTTAAATCCTAAGACTCAAGAGTAGATTCTGTTGGAGTTGAAGTCTGTTTACCTGCAGATGTACTTTTCCCCATAACTTAATCTGAACCACCTCTAACCAAGTAGATCTGATGGAATACAACCCTTGTGATCTAACAGTTCCCATAACATTAGTCGGATTCCCTGCCTCTTACCTGGCTTACTAGATATAATGCAGCAAGAGAAGCACCCACACATTTCTGCAAAGGTAGCCCAACTGCACTTCTTAAACAATCTCGTCAAAATAAGACTTAACATGAAACACTTTGCAGTTTGTACACAAGCCACTTTGGGTGTGAACACTGAAAAATTAGACGCTACATTGGTTGTTATACATATACATGTTACTAAGAAAACAGTGTTCTGCCATTAACCCATCCCACTGGGGGGAGCAGTGGCCAGCCACAGGCCCCAGGGAGCTAGCAAGAACATACTTTGTGCATGAGCTGCACAAAGTCTTGGGAAATGACAAATGTCTTGGGATTTGAACCCAGACATTTCACTCTGCCCATTGAGGCACCAAGCCACTAGAAAGGTAAATCACCCGAATAGTACGACCTAAAGAATCGCAATTGTAATTCTTGTTGTTTCACTCTTTTGACTCTTCTTCTATGGTAATACAGTTGCCTGATTGTGTGACAGGATGCTAACAGGCTTAGCTAGCAGGTGAACCATCTTGTTGTGTATAACCTTCCCCATACTGCATCTACTGAGTTTGTGACAACATAACACAGTTATATTTGAATCACGTGGAGCCACGTTCCATTAGCCGCAGCTCCTACCAAACATGAGATGCAAAGTTTACACAAGTGAAACTTTAAATAAGTGAACCTAGATAGACTGTGATCACAAAAAAGACTGCTGTAGGAGTGAAATATTTTTGTAGGCCAACCCTGAAATTTGCATCTCCCTGGTTCCTTAAACTTAAAAAACTTTGTCTTGATCCAGGTGATTTTGCGAACTATAGACCAATATCAAATCTCCCATTTATTTCTAAAATCCTTGAAAAAGTAGTTGCAAAACAATTATGTGATCACCTGTGCAGGAATAATTTGTATGAGGATTTAGAGTTCATCATATTACAGAAACAGCACTGGTAAAAGTCACCAACGATCTTCTCATGGCCTCAGATAATGGACTTGTGTCCACATTCGTCCCACTGGACCTTAGTGCCGCATTTGACACCATTGACCACAACATTTTATTACAGAGACTAGAACATGGATTTGGGATTAAAGGAACCGCATTACATTGGTTTAAATCTTATCTGTCAGACAGATTCCAACTTGTTCATGTTAATGATGAATCCTCTTTCTGCACAAACGTTAGCTATGGAGTTCCACAGGGCTCTGTGTTAGGACCAATACTTTTCTATCTGTATATGTCACCTTTAGGCAAAATTATTAGGAAACATTCCATAAACTTCCACTGCTATGCAGATGATACCCAGCTCTATTTATCTGTGAAACCAGAAGGTACTAACCAATTAGTCAAACTTGAAGCATGTCTAAAAGACATAAAGACCTGGATGTCCTACAATTTACTACTTCTAATTTCAGACAAAACTGAAATTATTCTCTTTGTGCCTAAAAAGTTAAGAAATATGCTGTCTAACAATATATTTACTTTAGATGACATAACTTTGGCCTCCAGTACTGCGATGAGGAACCTTGGAGTTATTTTTGACCAGGATTTGGCGTTAACGTCACATATAAAACAAATCTCTAGAACAGCCTTCTTTTACCTACGGAACTTTGCTAAAATTAGAAGCATCCTGTCTCAAAGTGATGCTGAAAAACTGGTCCATGCATTTGTTACTTCTAGGTTGGACTACTGTAATTCCCTACTTTCAGGATGCCCCAGTAACTCCCTAAAGAGCCAATTAATCCAAAATGCTGCAGCAAGAGTGCTGACTGGAACTAGCAAGAGAGATCATATTTCACCTTCACTAGCTTCTCTCCATTGGCTTCCCATTAAATCTAGAATAGAATTTAAAACCCTGCTTCTTACATACAAAGCTCTGAATGGTCAGGCTCCATCATATTTAAAAGATCTCATAGTTCTGTATCGTCCGATTAGACCACTTCGATCCCAGAATACAGGCCTACTTGTGGTTCCCAGAGTTTGCAAAAGTAGAATGGGAGGCAGAGCCTTTAGCTATCAAGCTCCTCTCCTGTGGAACCAGCTTCCAATCCAGATTCGGGAAGCAGACACCCTCTCTACTTTTAAGTCTAGGCTTAAAACCTTCCTTTTGATAAAGCTTATAGTTAATACTGCTCGCTCAACCTGAACTACCTCCTACTTAAGATGCTATAGGTTTAGAGTTTGGGGGGACTCCTGCAAATGCAATGAGCTCCCCTCCTCTTTCTCTCTATACATTTATTTGTCACCACTGTATGCTATTATTTTGTGCCCTACCAACCTGTATAATGTTTTATTGTTGCTTTTTGTTGTTGCTTTTGTTGCTCTTTTCTTTTCTCTCTTCACTTTCCACTCACCCCAACCGGTCAAGGCAGATGGCCGCCCACCCTGAGCCTGGTTCTGCTGGAGGTTTCTTCCATTAAAGGGAGTTTTTCCTCTCCACTGTTGCCTAGGGCTTGTTCAAGGGGGATTTGTTGGGTTGCTTCTACATACTTGTGTAGTCTGGACTTTATTCTGTAAAGTGCCTTGAGATGACTTTGTTGTAAATTGGCGCTATATAAATAAAGTTGAATTGAATTTAATTGAATTAAACAAAACGTTTGCAATATGGCAGAAAATAAGCTCTGCACAAACAGAAATGTAATACTTCAGCTCATTGCCATCCCAGAAGTGTCAAAAAGCGTCACTTTGTCAAGTCCCTTTGCACTACATGATGACCCATTGGCGGCGATGACTGAAGCTCTGAGCTTTCAGTGTAGTTTAATGGAAACCCCAACGCTTCAATATTTGATGCTTAAAGAAACGGTGTACAATATCCAGTGGATCCAGAAAGTATTTACAGCACTTCACTTTTTCCACATTTCATTATGTTACATTTTTATTCCAAAATGGATCAATTTCATTATTTTCCTAAAAATAATTCCTCAATTCTACAAACCAAACCTCATAATGACAATGTGACAGAAGTTTGTTTGAAATATTTGCCAATTTTTTTTAATATTTATTAAAACTGAGCTCTGGTGTAGCCTGTTTCCACTGATCATCATTGATCATCATCACTGATCATCATAAAGTCCAAGGAATTGTCTGTAGAACTCAGGGACAGAACTGTATTAAGGAACATATCTGGGGAAGGGTACAGAAAAGTTTTTGCAGCATTGAAGGTCCCAATAATCACAGTGGCCTCCATCATCTATAAATGGAAGAGGATTGGAACCACCAGGACTCTTCCTAGAGCGGGCCGACTGGCCAAATTGAGTGAGAGAGAAGGGCTTTAGTTGGGGAGGTGACCAAGAACTCAATGCTCTCTGAAAGAGCTCCACCATTTCTCTGTGAAGAGAGGAGAATGCAGTACTCCACTAATCAGGTCAGGTATGGTAGAGTGGCCAGACAGAAACCACTCCTCAGTAAAAGGCACATGACAGCTCACCTGAAGGACCCTGAGACCATGAGAAACAAAATTCTCTGACAACAAAGATTGAACTCAAGTGTCATGTTTGGAGGAAACCAGGCACCACTCACCACCTGACCAATACCATCTCTACAGTGAATCATGGTGGTGGCAGCATCATGCTATGGGGATGTCAGTAGACACTCGGGAGTCATTTTGCTTGCTGGCCAATTTACAAACCCAGGACCTGCAATGAGGCCAGAACACCAGCTCACTAATTGTCTGAGTGGGTAAATTTTAAAGTCAATTCAACTCCTGTGCACCTCAAATAGAGACGAGAAGATGCTGAACGTGCTCTGTCACCATCTGATGCACTGCAGCAGACTGCAACTTTTCATTGGCTCAGCGAAGTGAAGTGGCTGCACTCAGTCCAGGACCCTGGATTGTGTGTGTTAAATAAAGAGAGATAAAGAAAATTCATATCAAAAGTCTGTCAAGTGAGTAACAAAGTGGGTAGGTTGTAAAAAGGAAAAGAGACAATGTCAGGGTAGTGAGGGCTAAAGAGCATGTGATGTAATGTGTAGAGAGGAGGAGGAGGGACATGAGGTCCCAGCAGAGACTGAGAGCAGAGGACTGATGAAGTGTGTGTCACACAGATAAAACTGTTGTATGACAGAGTTGTGGTCAGAAAGCTGCTACAGCTGCAGCTGTCTTCACATCTCTGATGATGGAGGTACATGATGGAGCAGAGCTCTGCTTTCCACAGCTCCTCAACACCTCCTGCAGGAAGCCACTGATTTCTTGGTCTGATGCTGTGTTTCTGTGTTTTCTGCTGTCTTCTGTCTCTGTGCTCACTGTGGCTCTAAACCTGCTCGTCATCATCTCGATCTCCCACTTCAGGCAGAGTTTCACGTCTCATTAGAAGCAGACAGTTTTAACTTTTATAAGCATGCATTGCAGATTTGAAAAAGCAATTTTGATTAAGTATACTTATACACTGTCCCTTACACACATAAAATAAATGTTAAGCATATGTTAATTGATAATTACATTTAGTTCATTTTGTCAAATTTTTGCTAATATTTTTAATTATACTTTCCATCCAGGCAGCTCCACAAACCCACCAACTTCCTCCTCCTCTCTCTGTCGGTCTCAGACTTCATCGTAGGCCTTGTGTTCATGCCTGGTGAAGTCCTCCGAAAAACATCCTGCTGGTATCTTGGTAACTTCATGTGTTCGCTCTATATGTATTTTACTATACTCTCTATTTGTGTGTCAGTCGGGAACATAGTTCTTATTTCAGTCGACCGACATATGGCTATTTGTGACCCTCTGCATTATCCCACCAGAGTCACTGTGAGAAGAGCAAGACTTTGCATTTTGCTGTGTTGGTTCTGTTCCATTTTCTACAGCAGCCTCTTTGTAAAGAATGACCCAAATCAAAAAGACAGGGCAACTTCCTGCTATGGAAAGTGTTTGTTTCAAACTGACTACATTTTAGGAACTGTTGATATTTTTGTGACCTTTATTATTCCAGTTACCATCATCGTAGTTCTGTATGTGAGAGTGTTTGTGGTGGCTGTGTCTCAGGCTCGTGCCATGCGCTCTCACATTACAGCTGTTACACTGCAGCATTCAGTGACTGTGACATCAAGAAAGTCTGAGCTGAAAGCAGCCAGGACTCTTGGTGTTCTTGTAGCTGTGTTTCTATTATGTTTCTGTCCTTTTTACTGTCTCTCTCTTGCAGGACCGAACATACTCAGAACTTCATATGGAATCCTTGTGCTCTGTCTAATTTGTTTTAACTCCTGTCTAAACCCTCTGATCTATGCTTTGTTCTACCCCTGGTTTAGAAGAGCTGTTAAACTCATTGTCACTCTTCAGATTCTGCAGCCTGGATCCTGTGAGGCCAACGTACTGTAGAGAGACTGTGAGAGACTGAAACAAGGCCTGTTATAAACAGAAATATAAGTATAAAATGAGTGAAAATTGGTAGAAATTAGTTTGTAGGATCATAGTAAAATAAGTGTATTTGCAACATAACTTTAAAAATCCATCTTTCCTTAAAGATCAGGTGATATATGACTATTAAAATATAGTTATTTTAGGGACTCTGCATGTTGCTGTGCTCTGTGTCAATTTAATAGTTCGATGCACTAAAGTATTTTTTCATTGTTGAATTAACTCTTTACTGTAATATGCTGCTAATAGAAAAATGACTCTGGAAACCCAGTGTCAGGTTCCGATATTAAACTTGTCTTTTAATTTTGTTGCCAATCCTGAGGATTAATGACAAGTTCTTAGAATTCTTCATATTCAGCTATTGCCCACAAAGGTTTTGTTTTACAGGTAGTCACACACAGGTAACCACTGTGTCGGTGCTGTTCAATCACCTACTTTCACTTCATTTGTGAAGTGATAAACGTGACCATTTACACAATGCTTTAAAAAAAAAAAAAAAAAAACACACTCTTTTCCTGGAAAACATTTTCTTCATAGCAAAGGAACATTTTAGCACAACAACCAACACTGTATATAACATCATCACACAATAGTACAAAGTACAGTTACTAAAGTCAAGTCACAAAACAGAAAATCATTTTAATTCTGAAGTGGAATTATAAGAGATAATTTCATTAAAATAAAAAGACATAATTGTGAAGGTCAATATGAAAAGCACAGAAATCACTAACATTAAATCAGATATGGGTTAACAAATGCCTCAGGTTAGGTCAAACCAAGAGGGCAGTAAACACTGACATATTTCTTAATATCACTGAGTTGACATGATCCAATTTCTTTTTTTGGTCATTAACATAACTTGCTCCTGAGTTGCAGACCCCCCCCAACTTCCGGTCTTCGTTATTACCCGTCAACAGTTACTTTGCCTCTCTGTCACGGTTTTTGTTAGGGATGGACCCAAGAGAGGAGACAGTGCGAGGGATGAACTAAAGGGCTTTTATTGACAGGTGGGTACAGAAAACAGGTTCAGAACAGATAAGACTCAGACAAACTATCCACAGGACCGGAACACGAGGGGCGTTAACATAATAGAAAATAGGAAGACAACAGAAACTAACCAAAAATAAACACTAAACTCAGGAATAACAAGGGATAAACAAAACTGCAAACAGGAATCTCACCAAACCTCAGACCAAAAATGACACAAAAGCACAGAGTCCAGAATACCAAGGTCCAAAAAACAAGAGTCCATGAAACACACATTCAGATTTTACCTAGAGTCCAGAGTCTACTGTGGGGTTGGTGAGGGGCAATAACGACGACAATGACGATGGTAACAACAACGAGGATCTGGCAGGGGAGTGAAGGGAAGACTGAACTTAAATAAAGAAGGGAAAAATAAAGCAGGTGCAAACAATGAGGGACAACGAGGGTAAAGCCGGGCAAAAGAACCAGGGACAGGAAGAAAGGAGAAGGGGCCACAAAATAAAAGTCCAAAAGCAGGAAGTACACTGTGACCCTGACACTCTCAGTGTCAGCTGCAGTTTACTTAATGTTTCCTTGCACACTGTTGAGCTCTACAGCCAATTGTTTTGGCTGTAGAGACTTGCTCGGTAACCTACCTCGCCGGCCCTGGACCTGATTTCTGCTTGCCCCAAGTCTGTAACCTTGCTCTGGTATCTGCCTGGTTTTACTGAGTTTGCTTCATTTGGATTCAGTCTCTGCCCTATCTGCCCAAGCTAACGTCCTGGAGCTGATGATTGACACTGGATTCAGAGCATGATCAGTCAGTGGAATGAGCTTGCTCTTTACAATGCTTTTACCGAGGTTAATCAGATTTCCTTAAAGATGAGCTAGATTTGGATGACCATATAAACCTGGCACTGACAACGGAACAGTGGTTCTGAGTGCACTGCAGAGAATGAACACCACCAGATTTAATTTTGGATAAAGTAAGTTAGAAGTCCGTCAGCTGGTTTCCTACTGTATACTGATAATGTGAAACCCCCTGTTCTCTTTCACAAATGCAGTACATGTCAGAGTCACTGAAGATGACACCACCACCTCCACACTCCCAGCACTTCCACCCTTTGTTCTCTAACTCTATTGGGCTTCAAATATGCAGTAAACTAGGCTGACTTCATTCCAGCTCTCGCTACACAGTCAGCTGTTCAGCTACTGGCACTTACAGAAGCCCTGATCGCCCCACAGAACATGTCCACCGCAGCTTTCATATCCACCTAGACAAACCCAAGGTTGCTGATGTCCCTGAATTTCTGAGCACGTTTGAGCCAAAATGGATCCCCACCAAACTCCCACCTACAGAGTTGGCAACCACTTGAACCGCATTGTCACACAAAACTGCATCATAGGCAACATCTCAGTTCTCCTCTAAATTGGTCAAATCACTTCTTCATTCAGCTCACTGTCTTACTCCCCAGACCTTCCCATATTTTATCATTTACTGGGGCTACCAGCACAAATAAACCCCTCCAGATGATCCAAAATGCAGCAGCATGCTTCATGTTTGATCAGACAAGAGGACACGTAATACTGTTCACATCCCCGCACTCGCTACAATCCCTCCCACCCACTGTGCTCTGACAACAAATGGCATCTGATGGTCCCTACACCAAACAGCAAAAGATCCCAGGTAAAGCTATTCAGTCTTGGAATTTTATCATCGGGCTGAACTTCAGTCTCCTAGTGTCAGAGCAGGCTTTTCAAAATACTGTGGTAGAAGACCTGTTCCCATACCAGGGTCAGAAGTTATTGAAGTGATTGCTGGCTCAGTTTTCAACTCCCACTCCCTCCTAGCTGCACGTCAATGTCTCCTTGGGCAAGATGCTCAACACCAATTTCCTCTCGGTGGGTCAGGTGAGCACTTTGCATCGCATCCGGCCTTTTGTGTATACAGTGCCTTGCAAAAGTATTCATACCCCTTGAACGTTCTGTCACGTTACAACCACAAATGTAAATGGATTTTATTGGGATTTTATGTGATAGACCAACACAAAGTGGCACATAATTATGAAGTGAAAGGAAAATAAATAAATGGTTTTCAAAAAGTTATACTAATAAATATCTGAAAAGTGTGGTGAGCATTTGTATTCAGCCCCCTTTTACTCCGATAACACTGACTAAAATCCAGAACTGGAACTGAAAAACTGGAAAACTGGAAAAACAAAGTAACAAATCAAACTGAATCCAAAGTAGCAATGAGACAAAGTACAACTCAAAGCCTCCAGAGAGGAATAATCACCAGGAAACAATAATCTTTAGTCTTGCACAAAAATTTGACAGTGTGTGATGTGCAGAGCTGTGACAACTACAGAGGAATAAAGGTGATGAGCCAAACAATGAAGTTGTGTGAAAGAGTAGTGGAAGTGAGGCTAAGGGCAGAGGTGAACATTTGTGAGCAGCAATATGGTTTCATGCCTAGAAAGAGTCCAACAGATGCAGTATTTGCTTTGAGGATGCTGATGGAGAAGTACAGAGAAGGTCAGAGGGAGTTGACTGAGGTCAGTTGATGGAGTTGGGTTGTGATCGACCTGTAACCCATGAAATTTGTGGTACTCAGTTGTCCATAATGAACCTTGCCCAGAGGCATAAAAATGTTGTTGCAGGATAGTCTCAAAGCTGTGGGGCATGATCACTGCCATATCATCAAGATAAACGGACACAAACTTGTCAGAGCAGCATCAAGATATCATCAGAACATCATTGTTCAGATTTTCCCAGAACATCATTGACCAGATTTTGTGCCCAAATGACAAGACGAGGTTATCATATTGTCCAGCAGGCACGTTGAATCCAATCTTCTTTTCATCTCCCTCCTTGATCTAAACCAGATGATATGCATTGCGTAGATCCAGCTAAGTGTAGATAGTAGAAAGCAGATGATATCAAAGGTAAATCCCTCTGTTGTGGAGAACTACCCACCTGTCTCCCTTCTTCTATTTCTGGCCAAGACAATGGAACGAGCAGTCTTCAATCAACTCTGACTTTCTTTTCAAGAACAACTTCCTCGATGTCAACCAGTCTGGCTTCAAGAGGGGTCACTCCACAGAAACGGCACTCCTGACTGTCGTGGAATATCTTCAAGCTGCAAAAGCCACAGGTCAGTCTTCTGTCTTAATCCTACTTGATCTATCAGATCCTCTTGTCCACACTCTCTGACTTAGGAATCAGCTGGATCAGCTCTAGACTGGCTTCGTTCTTACCTGTTGGGACGAACCTTCAAGATATCCTGGCAGGGGCATCTTTCTCACTCCCATAGCCTCTCTACCGGTGTGCTGCAGGGCTTAGTTCTTGGTCCTCTTCATTTTTCTGTCTATACTTCATCCCTAGGTGCCATCATTCACTCACATGGTTTTTCTATCACTGCTATGCTGATGACACACAGCTCTTCCTGTCCTTTCCACCGGACGACTCCACTGTCTCATCGTGCATTTCTGCCTGTCTCTCGGACATCTCAGCCTGGATGAGACAGAGACAACTTCAGCTCAACCTCTCCAAGACCGAAGTCCTTGTCTTCCCAGCCAGACCTTCCACACAACACAACATCAGCATCAACATGGGATCTACAGTGATTGTCCCCACTAAGTCGGCCAAAAATCTGGGGGTCATCATCGACGACCAACTGAGCTTTAAGGACCACATCTCCTCAGTCTCTAGGGCAGCAGATTTGCTCTGTACAACATCAGGAAGATCAGACCCTACATCACAGAATATACAACCCAACTCATTGTACAGGCGCTGGTCACATCTCGTCTTGATTACTGCAACGCTTTGTTGATGGGGTTACCAGTATCCACAATCAAACCCTTGCAGATGATCCAAAATGCAGCAGCTCGCCTCATTTTTAATCAGCCAAAAAAGACCCATGTCACACCACTTTTTACATCTCTACACTGGCTTCCTGTAGCTGTTCGCATCAGGTTCAAAGCTCTGTCTCTTGCTCACAGGGTTGTTAACTCGACAGCTCCCGCTTACCTCAACTCACTCATTCAAATCTACAATCCTTCCGCCCGCTGCGGTCTGCCAACAAACGACGTCTGGTGGTCCCAGCACCGCACAGAAGACACCAAGCAAAACTTTTTGGCGCAATGATCCTACGATGGTGAAACAAGCTACAAAACTCTACACACTCAGCAAACTCACTCCCAACATTCAAAAAACTGCTGAAAACAGAACTCTTCCACATCTTCCTATGCACTTAAATCTATATATAAATAGATTTAAGTGCATAGATTTCTGCTCTTTCTTGCTCTTGCATCTAGTGAACTGTGAACACTTTTCTGACAGGACTTTGCTTTGATGTTTTCTCCTTGACTTACATTTTTGCTGCCTTGTACCTCACTTGTAAGTCGCTTTGGATAAAAGCGTCTGCTAAATGAATAAATGTAAATGTACATAGGTAAAGGATAGCAGATCGTGATGGGATCTGACTTAATCCTCAATAATCAATACAGGGGCGTACGCCGTCCTTTTTACCAACAAAGTAGAAACCAGCTCCAGCAGGAGACGATGGCCAGTGGATGATGCCAGCTACAGGAGATTCGAATTTATAAGTGTCCATGCCTTCAGGTTCTGGGGCATAGTGGACTATACACAACACCTGGGGGACATAGAGCCAGGCTCAGTGCAGGGGTAGGGAAGTGGCCTTAGCTTTGTTAAAGACTTCCCTCAGATCATGATATGCTTCTAGGATGCGAGATTTCGGGATAGTTAAGTTAGGGACCACTAAACTCTTTCAGGGGACCCTGATTGTAGCAGAGATAGGCGGTTAAGCACGAGGTGCTCCAACCTAAAACCTAACCTAACATAACTATTCATAAAAACACAGACATTTCTTAAAAAAAACACCTACAACACCTTCACACACCACCAAGAAGCGCTGGACAACTGCTTGAAAAGCCCTAATCTGTATCATCACTGACTATCCTGAAGCCTCTACCATACTTGATATTATGAGCAGAATATTTAATCAAATTCAATTCAACTTTAGTTATATAGCACAAATTCACAACAAAGTCATCTCAAGGCACTTTACCTGATAAAGTCAAGACTATAGCAGAATATCTATAACTATAAGCTTTATATATATTTACAACCACACACCTTGGTCAGCACCATATGTTAGAATATGTGGACACTGTGCTTTTAAACTTGTCTATTTCTTTAATTCTAATATATAGTTTCCTTCAATTGCATCAATGTGTTTCGTCTGTGCAACTCACACAGATTTGTATGTTCACACATACAAATCTCTGCTAGAACGGAAAGAAAACTGAGATAGGGGATGACAGAGACAGGTTTAGGAGGGCTGCAGAGAATCTGATGAGAATGATGATGTAATCTATAGAGTGAAGGAGGGACATGAGGTCCCAGCAGAGACTGAGAGCAGAGGACTGATGAAGTGTGTGTCACACAGATAAAACTGTTGTATGACAGAGTTGTGGTCAGAAAGCTGCTACAGCTGCAGCTCTCTTCACATCTCTGATGATGGAGGTACATGATGGAGCAGAGCTCTGCTTTCCACAGCTCCTCAACACCTCCTGCAGGAAGCCACTGATTTCTTGGCCTGAAGTTGTTTTTTTTTGCTGTCTGCTGTCGTCTCTCTCTGTGCTCACTGTGGCTCTGAACCTGCTCGTCATCATCTCGATCTCCCATTTCAGGCAGAGTTTCACTTCCTGATAGAACCTAAAAATTTTAAGTTTATAAATATGCATTGCAGATTCTACTAGAAAAATGAATTTTCGTTATACACATGAAATGTTGTGCATATCTTAATTAATACTTACATTTACTCAGGTCATTTCATCCCATTTTTGTTCATACTTTTTAACTTTCCACAATTGTTTTCTAATGTGTTTAATCATACTTTCCATCCAGGCAGCTCCACAAACCTACCAACCTCCTCCTCCTCTCTCTGTCGGTCTCAGACTTCATCGTAGGCCTTGTGTTCATGCCTGGTGAAGTCCTCAGAAAATCATCCTGCTGGTATCTCGGTAACTTCATGTGTTCTCTCTATATGTATTTTGTCACCATCTCTGTCTCTGCTTCAGTTGGAAACATGGTTCTCATTTCAGTCGATCGCTATGTTATTATTTGTGACCCTCTGCATTATCCCACCAGAGTCACTGTGAGAAGAGTGAAACTTTGCATTTTACTGTGTTGGTTGGGTTCTAACCTCTACGGCTGCCTCTTTGTGAATGATGATTCATTTAACAAAGACAAGTATTTTTCCTGCTATGGAGAGTGTGTGTTGGTCACTGACTACAATTTAGGAGTTCTTGACCTTCTTATGAGCTTCATTGCTCCAGTTACTGTCATCGTAGTTCTGTATGTGAGAGTGTTTGTGGTGGCTGTGTCTCAGGCTCGTGCCATGCGCTCTCACATTACAGCTGTTACACTGCAGCATTCAGTGACTGTGACATCAAGAAAGTCTGAGCTGAAAGCAGCCAGGACTCTTGGTGTTCTTGTAGCTGTGTTTCTAATATTTTTTTGTCCATATTACTGTGTCTCTCTTGTAGGTGGGAACATACTCAATACGTCATATGGAATAATTGTACCATGCATTTTCTCTTTTAACTCCTGTCTAAACCCTCTGATCTATGCTTTGTTTTATCCCTGGTTTAGAAGAGCTGTTAAACTCATTGTCACTCTTCAGATTCTGCAGCCTGGATCCTGTGAGGCCAACGTACTGTAGAGAGACTGTGAGAGACTGAAACGAGGCTTCCTCTATAGAGCTCATTTAATTCTATTTAATTCATTTTAATTCAATTCAATTCAAGTCACAACAAAGTCATGTCAAGGCACTTTACAGAATAAAGTCAAGACTATGAAGATGTATAGAGAGAACTTAACAATTCCCCCTTTAACAAGTTCTAGACAACAGTGGAGAGGAACATTTCAGTTTAACGGAAGAAACCTCCAGCAGAACCAGGCTCAGGGTGGGCGGCCATCTGCCTTGACCGGTTGGGGTGAGTGGAAAGTGAAGAGAGAAAAGAGCAACAACAAAACATCAGGCAGGTTGGTAGGACCACTAGCTGCACACTAGAAAACACACAGCTTCAAAGCCGGGGACACCTGCAGGAAGGGACAGAGAGAGGGAGACACAGAAGGACAAAGACAACTACGGGAGAAAACACACAGAGTTAATGACATACAGTTGTGACAATTGTGGGGTGAGAGGAGAGGAGAGAGTGACAGGAGGAGGAAAGGAGCTCAGTGCATTGGGGGGTGGGTCCCCCAGCAGTCTAAGCCTATGGCAGCATAACTATAACTAACTATAAGCTTTATTAAGGAGGAAGGTTTTAAGCCTAGACTTAAAAGTAGAGAGTGTGTCTGCTTCCTGAATCTGAACTGGGAGCTGGTTCCACAGGAGAGGAGCTTGATAGCTAAAGGCTCTGGTGATGGTGATAGTGAATATAATTAATCAAACAATCGACAATCCAAGCATAAACTGTCTTTGAACAAAACTTACAGAATTTAAGTGAATTTGCAACTTTTAAGTTTTAATATGCTTCTATTGCAAAACAGATGCTATGTAGGTGGTCTAAATGGTATATGAAAAAAAAATAAACAAATGGTCATATTTATTTCAGACTGAGTATATTGCTGTGCTTAGTGCAAATTTAACTAACTTCATGCATCATGTTTGCTGTAGTTTTGCTGCTAATAAAAATGTGACTCTGGACGCCCGGTGGCAATTTTACAGATTCAAATTTTGTGCCTTTTAATTTGGTACAAATCCTGAGGATTAATGAAAATCATATCAGCAGAGAAATTATTCTTACCATATTCGAATTCTTTATATTCAGGTTTTACTTGAAAAGTTTTATTTGTGCAGTTACTGTGTAGGTACTGTTCAATCACCTGCTTTTATTTTATTTGTGATAAACGTTTACACGATGCTTTTAATACATTATTTTTTCTAAAAAACATTTTCTTTGTAGCAAATAATATTTTAGCACAAAATCTAAAAATGCTACAAGTGTGTTGTTACACACCTTCACACAATAGTAGTCTGCACATTTTACAGCCTCAGAAGCTGTACAGTGTTGTAGGGAATTCTTCATGTCCAGGATTAAAGATGAAACCAGATTCAGGACACAGATTGTACAGTTTTAGACACTTTATTCAGATCTGGTTAGAACTGGTTTTATCAAAGACAAACCGCAAATGAATATTGGAAGTATGATAGTTTCTATAGTACAGTATACATGTGAAGTACTCATCAACATATGGAAACCTTTCTTGTGTTTCCATTAAAATTCAGATTCCCAGCCAATAGCTTGGTGTGACTAACCCTAACTAAGCCCTATGTAACTGATCTTTCCCCAAGATCATCCTCCTCCTCACAAACAAAAACTCTTTCCTGGTTAATTAACAGCTTATACACAGTTTAAATGATATCAGTATGGAATTCATACAAGAATACATAGATATAATAGATTTTATAAAATGTATTGTATACGCTTGTGTAAAACTGGACAAGCACCAAGCTAGGACAGGAGATATACTCAACTAGTAAGTACTGTTTGAAATTTGTTTGTTGGTTTCAGAGGTAGCTGAGTTTCTGTCATTTTTCTGGAGTCTGCATAAACAAAGTTATAGACAACAGATATCACAGTGTCCATTTTCACTTCTGTCTCTGGACTTTTGTTTTGAATTCAATTCAATTCACAACAAGGTCATCTCAGGACAAAAATAACTCCAAGGTCCCATGCAGTAGTACTGGAGGCCAGACTTATGCCATCTAGAGTAACAATATGGTTGAACAGCATATTTCTGAGATTTTTAGAGCCCGAATACTGGCCTACGACTGCTCTAGCTCTGGTGAGGTGGCTGACCCTAGGAGAGTGCTCAGGAGACGGTGACAGAAGCGAAGCAGGAGGGGAGGGCTCCATGCTAGTTTTAAAGCCCTCGCTAGCCAGCCACCACTACCCAGCCTCTTGCTAGCTAACCAACTGGACTAGCTGAGAGCCAGAATTATATCGCAAAAGGAAGAAAGAGAATGCTGGGCTCTGATTTTCACTGAGACCTGGCTCTCAGAGAAAGTGCCAGAACCCACTATTCAGCTACAGACTCACTCCATACACCAAGAAGACCATACTGCAGCCTCCAGTAGGGCTAAATGGGAGGTGGGTCTATCAACGACTCGTGGTGTGGAGATATACAGTCTGTTTATTGGCACTGCTCGGCGACCTGGAGTTTTTATTGCTGAAGTGCCGTTCTTAATATCTACCAAGGGAATTTCCTGCTGTGTATTTGGCAGCCAACTCTACGGAAGCGCTCAGCAACCTTGATGACATCATCAGCGCACTAGAGACGAGTCACCCTGACAGCAATAACAACATTAGTGCAACTTAAGGACTTTCCAAATGTCACCAACATGTGGACAACACAAAGTAGCTTAACAGTTTTTACTCTACCGCTGATGCCGGGCAAATGTGGCACAGCCTGCAGGACATCACAGACTACAAGACCACCATAAACACAACTGTCAGCTTCTCAGACCGCCTACTGGATGACCTCAACACCTTCTACACTCACTTCTACACAGATGAAGGAGATGATAGTTGACTTGAGGAAGGAGAGGAGAACATACAAGCCACTGTTTATCTGGGAGCTTGAAGTGAAGAGGGAAAGCAGCTTCAAATACCTGGGGGTCCATATTAGTAAAGACCTCACCTGCAAACTCAACACCACCCAGCTGACTAAGAAAGCACACCAGGGGCTGTACTGTAGCTTCTATAGCTGTACTGTCTAGAGCAGGGGTCTCAAACTCAAATTACCTGGGGACCGCAGGAGGCAGAGTCTGGGTGAGGCTGGGTATTCCAGATGATAGTCAGTAAGTCTCGACCTGAAAAAAAAAGGCGACTGCTATCGGGCTGTTGATTATCAGCTGGGACAGTGGGACACCATTATTTATTTATTCTATAAAACAATGGGATGCAGCCATGGAGGCGTTATTTACAGGCTTTTATTTTCTATAGTAACCCCATGGATTCAGCGGTACGTCCTAGCCAACGCTGATGTTCCACTGACTATATAACCAAGGCGGGTAAGCCCCCGATGAGGCTCCAGCCTGACTCCTTAACGGGACAGCAGCGCATCGGAGGTCCACTCCCCTCCGTGACATTGTCAACGGAACATCGGTGTTGGTCGTTAATGCTGGTATCATTGACTTTGTCCAGCTCGAAGTCAAACATGCTTATTTCAAACACAGTAACAAGTAGTAATTCTATGAGGGTTATGTGATGTTACTAGGGCGCTTCTCTGCTTGCATCAAGTGCGGCCGATGGCCCCGCCCCCCGAGCCATATACTCCACTGTGATTGGTCGGTTTGTTCAGTTCCAGCTTGCACAAAAAAGGAAGCTTCCACAGACAAGACGCTAAAATGCCATTCATATAAAACTCGTGGGCCACACTAACATTAAACTTTCATATCGTCCTGCGGGCCACAAAATATCGTCTCGCGGGCTACAATTGGCCCCCGGGCCACGAGTCTGAGACCCCTGGTGTAGAGGTCTTGAACCTGCATGACTGAAATAATTAATTCATAATTCAACTTTATTTATATAGCACCAATTCACAACAAAGTCATCTCAGGGCACTTTACAGAATAAAGTCAAGATTATAAAAATGTATAGAGAGAACCCAACAAATCCCCCTTGCGCAAGCCATAGGCAACAGTGGAGAGGGAAAACTCCCTTTAACGGAAGAAACCTCCAGCAGAACCAGGCTCAGGGTGGGCGACCATCTGCCTTGACCCGTTGGGGTGAGTGGAAAGTGAAATGGACCCCAACCGCTGAAGAGATCAACAGGACTCCAGTTCCCTATCTGTAGGCTAACTACCACCACAGAGTCCACAGGAGAGCTGACTCCACCAACCCCCAACTTGAACTGTTCACACTTGTGTAATGCAGGAGGAAGTTCTCCTCCCTCTTGGTAAATGCTATTAGCTATAGCTTGGCTATTAGACTTTTAAACAGGTAGCCAATGGACACAGACTGGCCTCATCCATCCCATAAATCAGTGGAACTGAATGCTCTCTCTCAATTTTCACATTTGGTAATGCTACTGCTGCTATTATTAGTATTATTAGTATTGATTTTTTCTGCCACTATTTTACTATTATTTTGTGGTTCCATTTAATTTCTACGTTGTACAATTTGAGCTGTGTAATTTGCTCCTTGATCATTCATATCTGTTGCACATAAGTCATTATTGCACACTTACTTTGCACAGTTGTACATAGTCCATATTTCTATTACTATTATTAGTATCTAGTTTATACTTTTTTAACTGCTTGTTATTGGGACTCACTGTGGAAATTCATTGTACAGGCAAACATGTTTTCCTCACTATGCACGTGACCATAAACGCTTTGATTGAGTGACTGACTGATTGTTTGAGCTCTTGTTGCCCCGAACAAATGTCTTCAGTGTACAGCAAAAACAAATGTTGAGCCTTACTGTTGCCATACTTTTACAATGGACTGGTACTTTAGTCATGCTTTAATTTATTTATTCAACAATTCTATGTGTTTATCATTCTAACTATATATGACACTTTTTAGGTGAAAAGCTACTTGATAATGGTAGAAGAACATTTAAATACTAAAAGTGAGTGAAGAAGAAACTAAGCCAACAACAACAGAGGGAGAGTGGGAAGGCCTGCAGAGAATGCAGTGAGGAGGATGATGATGATGAGATAATGCCAAGAGTGATGAAGGAGGGACATGAGGTCCCAGCAGAGACTGAGAGCAGAGGACTGATGAAGTGTGTGTCACACAGATAAAACTGTTGTATGACAGAGTTGTGGTCAGAAAGCTGCTACAGCTGCAGCTCTCTTCACATCTCTGATGATGGAGGTACATGATGGAGCAGAGCTCTGCTTTCCACAGCTCCTCAACACCTCCTGCAGGAAGCCACTGATTTCTTGGTCTGAAGTTGTGTTTCTGCGTTTTCTGCTGTCTTCTGTCTCTGTGCTCACTGTGGCTCTAAACCTGCTCGTTATTATCTCGATCTCCCACTTCAGGCAGAGTTTCACTTCTCATTAAAACCTTCAAGTTTAACATTTTATATGTATGAAGTTAGATTTTACAGGAAGAAATTATATTAGACAAGTGTCTAAAACATTTCACTCTGCCTTGTTGACCTTTTTGAGGACTAAACCTCCCCATGTAATAAATGAAGTGAATATTACTCCGTCATATGTGCTACTCGTGTTATATACTCCAACTACTTCATGTAATACATTAATTGTAATTACAACTTTAAATAGTGTAACTGTTTTCTCCTCTTTCTCCAGGCAGCTCCACAAACCCACCAACCTCCTCCTCCTCTCTCTCTCGGTCTCAGACTTCATCGTAGGCCTTGTGTACATGCCTGGTGAAGTCCTCCGAAAAACATCCTGCTGGTTTTTTGGTGACCGTATGTGTTCTTTGTATAAGTACATTATCACACTCACCATCTCTGCCTCAGTTGGAAACATGGTTCTTATATCAATCGATCGTTATTTGGCTATTTGTGACCCTCTGCATTATCCCACCAGAGTCACTGTGAGAAGAGTGAAACTTTGCAATTTTCTGTGTTGGTTCAGTTCAATTCTTTACAGAAGTCTCTTGATAAAAAATATCGTCCTTCAAAAACATAATTATATGTCCTGTTATGGAGAGTGTGTTTTTCTTATTGACTATACAGCCGGAGTTGTTGACATTGTTTTAACCTTTTTCATTCCAGTTACTGTCATCGTAGTTCTGTATGTGAGAGTGTTTGAGGTGGCTGTGTCTCAGGCTCGTGCCATGCGCTCTCACATTACAGCTGTTACACTGCAGCATTCAGTGACTCTGACAACCAAAAAGTCTGAGCTGAAAGCAGCCAGGACTCTTGGTGTTCTTGTAGCTGTGTTTCTAATGTGTTTCTGTCCTTTTTACTGTGTTTCTTTTGCAGGATCAAACTTGCTCAATACTTCCTTTGGAATCCTTGTGCTCTGTCTAATCTGTTTTAACCCCTGTCTAAACCCTCTGATCTATGCTTTGTTTTATCCCTGGTTTAGAAGAGCTGTTAAACTCATTGTCACTCTTCAGATTCTGCAGCCTGGATCCTGTGAGGCCAACATATTGTAGAGAGACTGTGAGTAATTGAAATGAGGCCTGCTGTACGGAAACAGAAATACACAGCATGTACAGGATTGTATGTCTGAGTTTCATGTCTAATCGTCGGTATCTAAACGATCCATGAGTGAAATTAGGAGAAGTTACTTTTATTGAATCCTTTTTTTAAATTAAATGTATGATGTTTTTTTAGTTAAACTACAAACTGTACGTGGCTTTTAAAATAACCTTAGACAGATAGTTATTTCAGCATTTCAGCATGTTGTTGTCCACACTGTCAGTTTAAATAACATGTTCCATTATTTAAATGTGTTGGTAATAAAATGGTGCCGATATTTAACCTGTCTTTTAAGTTTTCATTAATCCTGAGGTTCATATTCAGCTTTTGTTCAACACGTTTTAAGTTTTGTTTTCGTGGATGCTGCTGTTTTGCTGCTGCAGCCATAAACAGTTTAAATCTAAAGTCTCAAAGAGATGTTTTAGGACTTTGGACATAAACAAAGTGTCAATATAGAAACAGACAATATCCAGATTTTAGATTTTCAGGTCATTTTAAGAGCAACCCAAATCCAAAATCCAAATCAGATCCAAGTTTAAATGCATTCCAGATCCTAAAACAAAATCCAGTCCAAATCCAAATCCAAATAATAAAAAGCAGATGTATGAATTTGATGAGTGGGCAGGCTACAGTCAGGCAGGTCACACAGGTAAACATGATGCCATTAGCTGTAGAATTTGCACAATTAAAGCTGGAAGCTGGCTGAAGAGTTTTCTGGCAAGAGTATGATGAGAATCAGAATCAGAAATACTTTATTAATCGCAAGCAAAACTTCAAGAGTAGGAAATTGAAAACTCGACATAAACATAAAAGTCAAAATAAAATATAAAGTTTTCAAAATGTACAAACATTTTTTATTTATATGGTTATGAATATCTGTACTGAGAAGGAGGCGTTATAAAGATTAATGGCAACAGGAAGGAATGACTTCGTGGGGCGCTCTTGTACTGCAAGTGCTCCTTTGCTGCACCAGCATGTCGTGCAGAGGATGGGAGCCATCCTCCATCCATTGCAGCTTAGACAGCATCCTTCTGCTTGACGCTGCTGTTAAAGTGTCCAGCTCTATCACCACAATGTCGCTGGCCCTTCTGATCAGTTTATTGAGTCTGCTGGTGTAGTTTGCAGCTCTCAGGCCACTGCCCCAGCACACAACAGCAAACAGAATCGCACTGGCAACCACAGACTCATAAAACATCCTCAGCATAGTTGGACAGATGTTAAAGGACCTGAGCCTCTTCAGAAAATAGAAGTGTCTCTGGCCTTTCTTGTAGAGGCCAGGAGGTTGGGATGGGGGAGGTGGAGAGCTGGAGTCTACATTCAGAGTTGTTAGGAGAGGGGGATGGATTTCTACTAAAACTGATGGAGCCATTTTCAGGAGGGGGAAGAAGGGGGAGTGGCAGTGGTCGTAGACAGGCATCATGAGAGTCATCAGGGGACGAAGTACCAAACCTGTTAAAGAACAGGTTCAACTCATTGGCCCTAGCCACAGTAGCATCAGCCCCTACAAGCTGGTCTGAAACATGTGATGGTCCTCATACTTCTCCAGACCTCCCTCATGGAGTTTCTACAGATCTTAAACTTCAAGTCCCTCTGGATAGTTAATGGTAAAATGCCACTTATATAGTGCATTTATCCAAAGAAGCTTTACAACATTGCTTCTCATTCACCCATTCACACACACTCACACACTGGTGGCTGCCATGAAAGGTGTTCACCTCATCCACCAGAAGCAACTTGGGGTTCAGTGTCTTGCCCAAGGACACCCCGGGACCGGTCATCAAACCACTGACCCTCGGGTCTGTGAACAACTGCCTTACCAACTGAGCTCCAGCTGCCCTCAGCTCCTCTTTATTTCCCCCTCTGACAGCCCTCTTCTTTTGATTCAGAATGTCTTCGATGTCTTTGTTACCCAAAAGTGGGGCAAGCTTTTGTCTTTTCTTTCCCCTATGTGTAATATAACAGAAAACAGTGCACTGAAAACAAGATCACCTGGCAGCTGCATTTTGAATAGACACGTTAAAGCTCAACAGAGGTACCACAAACAGACCCCCCTGTCACCTGTCACCCCTTACAAAATGGTGGACTCAAACACATGACACAGGGCAGTGCTCAATTTCACAGGGTAAGTTTAAGGAATTTCAGAAACAAAAACAAGTATTTCAAAGTTCTCAACAAAAGGTGACCCACAAAATAAATATTTAAGAGTCTCTATTACTGGGAATGTGCACATAAATAGAAACTGTGGGCAAAAGTTCCAGCAGCAAACAAGAGCAACTAGGTAGCAGGCAAGATAAATGTGAGTAATATAGTGACCACAAACAGGTTAAGGTGAATGGGCAGTGCAGAACATGGGGTGAGCAGAATCTATATTCAGAATTGAGAAAAGGTGTCATGAGTGGAGTCACCAGAGATGGGGAGGGGGGTTATATATAAGGGGTAATGGGTGATGAGACATTGCCAGAATCTGTAAGTAAAAAGGACAATTTAAAGTGAGTATAGAGGAAGTGGATACTTCACCAAAAACAATGTGTTAACCTGAACAGAACTTCCTCTCAATGGGAATCTCCTGACAATGGCCTGATTGGAATAGACTTGATAAAAGCTATAATGAGACTCCGTTCCAGGTTTGCATGAGCAGGGACCCATAAACAGTCCTTCCGGGCCATATCCCTTCCAGTCAACCAGACACCGCAGACCCTCCCCTCTGTGGTGGGGCGGCAGTAGGTGGTTCATTGTGAAAGCAGGTGCTCTGGGTGGGTGTAGGGTGTCTGGTGGCAGGCACCAGAGAGCTGGTTTTAGAAACCTTGATCTATGAGATGTGAAAGGTGAAACTGCATTGTTCACAGTAAGTCTGAGTTTCATGGTTGATTTACAAGATTTACAACCACGGTGCAGGGGAAGGTGCCTACTAATCTGAGGGGGAAGTTTCCTGGATATGATTATAAATTTGAACCTTGAATCATGGATTCAAAGTTCTGTGAGCAGATAGTGAATGAGACTCACAACAAGGAGCGGGTAAACATATGCTATAAGCAGGGGAGGGTCAGGTAACTGAGCACAGGGAACAACTAGACGTGGAGAATAAGAAATGGAACCGGTAAAAAGACCAGGAGGGCAAAGCTAGAAACTGCAGGACACCTAATCTAAGTATCAAACTAATAGAGAATCAGGGGCAAAAGGACCCAGAACTACACATCATTTGGTCTCTAGACAACACTGCGACTTCCCACCTGGGCAACTGTGGTGCAGGAAGGTAGAGCAGTCACAGTTGCTGGTTCAATCCCCGGCTCCTCTGGTCACATGTCGAAGTGTCCTTGAGCAAGACACTGAACCCCAACTTAGTTGCTCCCGGTGAGTGTTGGCCAGCTGCATAGCAGCTCCTCCATCAGTGTGTGTGTGTGTGTGTGGTTGTGAGTGTGAATGGGTGAATAAGAAGCAGTGTAAAGTGCTTTAAATGCCAATAGGTAGAAAAGCGCTATATAAGTGCAGAACATTTACTATTACTCCTTCCACCTGTCCACTTGGTCATTTATTTGTCCCAGACCCTCTCTGCTCAGAGCGGTGCCATACAGTGCATCCAGAAATTATTCACAATTTTGTGGAAAATAATGAATTTAATCCATTTGGAAATATGGCTGTAACATAACAAAATGAGGAAATAGTTCAGTGCTGTGAACACTTTCTGGATGCACTGTAGATCCTGTCTATCCTGTCATCCAGGAATCACCTGAACACTTTTTATCGTACAAAAATGCTTCTGGTGGCCTGACCTCAACTCAGACACCTGGGAAAAGCCTGCATGTCCTCCCCCCAGGTTTGTCTCAAACAGGGGCCTTTACATCATTACCAAGCTCTGCAACAAATTTTGCAGGTTGACAGGAATATCTGTCAGTCTGTCAGCTGACCACTCACAATCAACTGGACCAGCAGAAAGTCGACCAAACCAGACTTGGTCTTTGTTCATGTGAACCGTCACCTTGGGCAAACAATATGATCTGGGTTGAGTAAACCCATAACACTTAAGGCTAAGCCCTTTTCAGATTGTCAACTATATGGCTTCTAGCTTCCCCTCTTTGATTTGTGTCATCTGGCCTGGAGGAGGACCCCCTGTATGCTGCTCCACACTGTCCAGAATTCTAAGAAATGGGCCAACAAACATTGCACACCAGCCACTAGATACCAAACAGGCCAGAAAGTCTGGCTCTCCTCTACAGAACTCCCTCTGTGATTGGGGCTAGCACCTCATTTTGAGAGATCATTAATCACATGACATTTAGGTTACAACTCCCCAGAAAACTCAGAATCCACCTGACTTTCCATGTTCCTGAGTTAAACCTGTTACCCAGAGCATCCTCTAGTTAAGTGTCTCTACCTCCACAGTCTGGCCACGTGTTGCATCCTGGGTGCGGCCATTTTGTCACTTACCACCATCTTACCTGCACTGCTCTGCATCCAGACCACAACTCTGTGCAATACTCACCTGTACCTCTCCTGTCCAGTATCCAAGCAGTTACCAGACCTGCTCTGGTGCTCACAGCTCTTCTTTTGTTTTCACGAGATGACTCCACTGTCTCATCATGCATTTCTGTCTGACATCTCTGCATGGATGAGAGAAAGAAATCTAAATGTCCAGACTTTTAGTGTCCCCCCGGTAACATTGCTATGTTGCTGTCCAGGAAGACCGTTGTTGACAACGGTCAAAGCAATGTGTCCAGGGGGGACAAAAAGTGAAGAACATTTTAAATTTATAAAAGTTTTTCACTTGGTCCCAGAGCGATTTCTGTTGCTGTGGCTTTTGCAGTGTGTTTCTTAATACTGCAATGACCATCAAATACAAAATGTGAGTCAAGTGACTGAAGAAGAAATTCGTAAATAAAAAAAAACAGGGTGAGGGTTGGAAGACCCGCAGAGAATGCAGTGAGGAAGATGATGATGATGAGGTAATGCCAAGAGTGATGAAGGAGGGACATGAGGTCCCAGCAGAGGACTGATGAAGTGTGTGTCACACAGATAAAACTGTTGTATGACAGAGTTGTGGTCAGAAAGCTGCTACAGCTGCAGCTCTCTTCACATCTCTGATGATGGAGGTACATGATGGAGCAGAGCTCTGCTTTCCACAGCTCCTCAACACCTCCTGCAGGAAACCACTGATTTCTTGGTCTGAAGTTGTGTTTCTGCGTTTTCTGCTGTCGTCTCTCTCTGTGCTCACTGTGGCTCTAAACCTGCTCGTCATCATCTCAATCTCCCACTTCAGGCAGAGTTTTGCTTCTCGTTAGAACCTTCAAGTTTAATATTTTATTAGTATGAAATATTTATATAATTTTTACAGGAAAGAATGACTTTGAACATGTATATGAAACATTAACACTCTGCCTTGTTAATTATTTTTTTAAACGCTAAAGGTCATTATATAATGAATATAAAGCATATATATAACACACTATCTTAGGTGTTACTCAAATTAGCTACTGCTTCCTCTATTAATTGTAATTATAGCTTTAATTTTCTTTGGCTGTATTCTAATGTGTGTAACTGTTCTCTCCTCTGCATCCAGGCAGCTCCACAAACCCACCAACCTCCTCCTCCTCTCTCTGTCTGTCTCAGACTTCTTCTTAGGCCTTGTGTACATGCCTGGTGAAGTTCTGAGAAAAACATTCTGTTGGTTTCTTGGTGACCGTATGTGTTCTTTGTATAAATACATTATCACGATCACTATGTCGACCTCAGTTGGAAACATAGTTCTCATTTCAATTGATCGTTATGTGGCTATTTGTGACCCTCTGCATTATCCCACCAGAGTCACTGTGAGAAGAGTGAAACTTTGCAATTTTCTCTGTTGGTTCAGTTCAATTCTCTACAGAAGTCTCTTGATAAAAAATATAGTCTTTCAAAAACTCAATTATATGTCCTGTTATGGAGAGTGTGTTTTACTTATTGACTATATTGCAGGAATCGTTGACATTGTTTTGAGCTTTATTATTCCCGTTACCGTCATCGTAGTTCTGTATGTGAGAGTGTTTGTGGTGGCTGTGTCTCAGGCTCGTGCCATGCGCTCTCACATTACAGCTGTTACACTGCAGCATTCAGTGACTGTGACATCAAGAAAGTCTGAGCTGAAAGCAGCCAGGACTCTTGGTGTTCTTATCATCATGTTTCTAATATGTTTCTGCCCATATTACTCTGTTGTTCTTGCAGGATCAAAATTGCTAAATAATTCTACTGGAGTCATTGTGCTCTGTCTAATCTGTTTTAATCCCTGTCTAAACCCTCTGATCTATTCCTTGTTTTATCCCTGGTTTAGAAGAGCTGTTAAACTCATTGTCACTCTTCACATTCTGCAGTCTGGATCCCGTGAGGCCAATGTCCTGTAGAGAGACTGTGAGTAATTGAAATGAGGCCTGATGTACGGAAACAGAAATACACAGCATGTACAGGACTGTATGTCTGAAAATAGAGTTTTATGTTTAATTGTCTAGAATATAAATTGTCTATGATCAAGAACTTTAGAATTCAATTTTAATAAATCATAGTTTGTTTATGTGTGAATATTTCATTCTTAGGTGGAAATATGCTTCTTTAGTTAAGCTACAACCTGTTTGTGACTGTAAAAATAACACTATGATACATAGTTGTTTCCGGGTGTCAGCATGTTGCTGTCCTCACCATCAGTTTAACTTGTGCATCATTAAGTAAATATTATATTGTTTTATTTAAAAGAGTTTGAATTTATTGCTAATAAAATGTTGCAGAGTTTAAACCTGTCTTTTCTCATTTATCATGAAGCATAAGGTGCATATTCAGTTCTTGGTCAACATTAAGGATTTGATCTCATAGGTTTGCTGCTACTCACAGTCATAAACACAATGTAACAACTGTCTACTTTCATACAGTCTATGAACTGACACACAAGAACATTTACAAGGTTTATTATACATTAAATTGTCCTTTCCAATAAAAAAGTGTCATGTTATACAGCCAGTATGAAGATGATTAGCAAATATTTTAATTATTCAAGTTCTAAACTCTGGTGAAAACACCTATTTGCCCATACCAGCTGAATTTTGACATTTACTTAATTCTTAAAATTAATTTAAATTGTTTTCACATTATACTATCTATGTCCTGGGTGACATGTACAGCATTTTTAAATTTAAATTGTTTTCAGATCACACAAGTCAATAAATGGTTGGGATTTAGAGCTGTCTTTAAATCAGCAAATATTGGCCTAACCAGAGGGCTTTACAGTTAGATAAAGATTATAATTTCTTAAATACGTTGACATAATTACAGAATCAATATTGGACAGAAGTTGGGGTCAGTAAACTGGGCCTGTATAAATCTAACTTTGATGATGCCCACATTCAGTGGGTATAGTCCTTTGTTTTTAATTGTGTTGAGTAGATGCATATTGTTGGTGCAGTCACTCTCTTGTCTTGAAGATCACGGCTTAAATGCAGCAGGATGGATATGTGTGCATCCAATGTGAGGGAGTATCTAAGAATTGTAGAGGGCTTGGGGAAGGATGCCAGTGGTGTGAGGGACAGTAGACCTCTGTCTGTTCAGCCTTTCAACTGGTAGGGGCATTTGGAATCACTTGGTAACAAAATGGGGGTGAGTATTGGCAGACAAGAAATATTTAAAGATCTATTAAAGAGAGAACTCCAGAGGATGTTTGGAGACGTGGGGAGGGTGACTGCTGCAGGCTGAGTTGGGGAAGGTGGAGATTGAGGCAAACACCAGGCAAGATGGCGGAGATGAACAGGAGGTTCTTGCCCATATACCATGAATCTGAGAGATGCTGGTGCATATGCACGCAGTAGCTCAGAGCTCTGCCCTTCGGTGCTTGTTTTGGTTTTTGTGTACACTCTGCCTGTCAGACAATATCTATAGCTGGCTCAACCTCCTAAATATATGGATGTAACCAGGACCCCAGGCTCTCTGTGGGTGACCATCCCTGTGAAGACTAGATGAAGGCCGCACAGGGACAGAAGGTAGAAGCGAAGCTGTCAGGATGGTGTGCAGCACTCCACCAATCAGGCCTGTATGGTAGAGTGGCCAGACGGAAACCTCTCCTCAGTAAAAGGCACATGCCAGCCCACCTGAAGGACTCTCAGAGCATGAGAAACAAAATTCTCTGGTCTGAGGAAACAAAGATTGAACTCTTTGGCCTGAATGCCAAGTGTCATGTCTGGAGTAAACCAGGCACCGCTCACCACCTGGACAACACCATTCCTACAGTGAAGCATGGTGGTGGCAGCATCATGCTGTGGGGATGTTTTTCAGCGGCAGGAACAGGGAGACTAGTCAAGATCGAGGGAAAGATGAATCCAGCAATGTACAGAGACCTCCTTGATGAAAACCGTTTCCGGAGAGCTCTGAACCTCAGACTGGGACAACGGTTCATCTTTCAATAGGACAACGACCCTAAGCACACAGCCAAGATAACAAAGGAGTGGCTACAGGCTAAACTGCTCCCTGGATCTGGAATTTGTGACAGTCATATATAGAACCTTTTACCTCCTGAGAGAGACTAAGGTGATCATGCTAACTGCGTTGTATATACCAAGATATGCCAATGATAACTTGGTAGCCAGCACAAGTATTCTGAGGCTGCGCATGTTATAACTGGGGACTTTAACCATGCTGACTTACAGACTGCTCCCTAAATTACATCAGTCTGTAAAATGTGCCACTAGAGGAGTAAATATGTTGGACAAGGTGTACTCCAACATCAAGAAGGGCTACAAGGCTATCCAGCTATCACATCTAGGCCAGCCAAATTACTGAATTTGTGACAACATAATACACAGTTCTGTTTGTGAATCATGTGGATCCATGTTCCATCAGACACAGTCCCCACCAACAATGAGAAAGGGGATTATTGACGAACCTTGTTCATTTTATTGAGCTTATCTAAAAATCACAGGTTCAAAGTTAATACAAAGTTGTTTTACTGTGGTGTAGATGGGAAGAGAAATGGAGTAGGAGTTATCCTGAAAGAGGAGTTTGTAAGAAATGTTCTGCAGGTAAAACAGATGGTGGTAGACTTTGCAAAGAGGATGGAAATGGCTGTAGTGAACACTTTCTTCTGGAATAGGCAGGAGCACTCAGGTGGACTAGATCTTATGCCTTGTGTATCCAGACCCAACCTGACCCTTTCAGATATACTATATATCTCAATATACTCTTGAGGGAGACACCATTAACACTGGTGGGGGAGCAGCTTTATGACAGTTGTCCACAAACTACACCCACTCCAGCCTAAATGGGCTCTGTTTTTAGTTGTTTCCACTTCTATCATGCCTACTGTCCGGGCTCCAATAATACTAACCGTGATTCCCAATCCCAACACTTTGCCACCTAAGAGAAGGACAACCAAGAGCCAGTTCCTCCTGTCCCTTGTGTTTCTTCCTGCCTGCCAGAAATCCCAAGTGCTCACATTGTGTCATGTCTCTCCACTTTCCTGTCATCCAGGTGCCCTAAGCACCAGTCTCAGGGTCAAACAGCATTTCTGGTGGCCATCTCTGAGAAGAGTCATCTGAGACTATGTCTCAGGTTGCCTTCTCTGTGCCCAACACAAGACTTCACATTTTTAGCTGCAGGCCTTCTCCATCCCTTTCCTAGAAGACACTGTTCCCACGTCTAATTTATGTAAAAACCTAGTTACTGATTGTGAAAGATGGATTTTTAAAGTCAGAGTAAAGTGAGTAAAGTTAGTAAAGAAGTAAGTGGGTCCCAAATAGAAAGTGGCGAGGTTCAGAGGAGGCTGGAAGAGAATATGATGATGTAATGTGTAGAGAGGAGGAGGAGGGACATGAGGTCCCAGCAGAGACTGAGAGCAGAGGACTGATGAAGTGTGTGTCACACAGATAAAACTGTTGTATGACAGAGTTGTGGTCAGAAAGCTGCTACAGCTGCAGCTCTCTTCACATCTCTGATGATGGAGGTTCATGATGGAGCAGAGCTCTGCTTCCTACAGCTCCTCAACACCTCCTGCAGGAAGCCAGTGGCTACTTGGACTGAAGCTGTGTTTTTGTGCTGTCTGCTGTCGTCTCTCTCTGTGCTCACTGTGGCTCTGAACCTGCTCGTCATCATCTCGATCTCCCACTTCAGGCAAAATTCACTATCACATAACACAGAAGTTTATTTTTTATAGGTTGATCTGCAGATGCACATGAAGACTTGTGCACTGTGCCAATGTTGCCAATTTTGCTCACTGAAGCACAACATGTAACAAATGTAAAGCATATATTTGCTCCAACTTAAGTGCTACTTCAGTTTACTGCAAATGTTTGATACTGATACTGATAAATGTAATTATATATTTCTGATTTCCATGTTTGTATTCTAATGTGTTTAACTGCTTTCTGCCTCCAGGCAGCTCCACACACCCACCAACCTCCTCCTCCTCTCTCTGTCTGTCTCAGACTTCATTGTGGGACTTGTGTACATGCCTGGTGAAATCCTCAGAAAAACATCCTGCTGGTTTCTTGGTGATCATCTGTGTGTTCTTTATAAGTACATTATCACACTCACCATCTCTGCCTCAGTTGGAAACATGGTTCTTATATCAATCGATCGTTATGTGTCTATTTGTCAACCTCTGCATTATCCCACCAGAGTCACTGTGAGAAGAGTGAAACTTTGCAATTTTCTGTGTTGGTTGTGTTCGTTTCTTTACAGAAGTTTCTTATTAAAGGATATGTTGTTTCAAAATGACAGGTATGTGTCCTGCTATGGAGAGTGTGACTTTTTTATTGACTATATTGCAGGAGTTGTAGATGTTTTTGTGACCTTTATTATTCCAGTTACTGTCATCATCGTTCTGAATCTGAGAGTGTTTGTGGTGGCTGTATCTCAGGCTCGTGCCATGCGCTCTCACATTACAGCTGTTACACTGCAGCATTCAGTGACTGTGACATCAAGAAAGTCTGAGCTGAAAGCAGCCAGGACTCTTGGTGTTCTTGTAGCTGTGTTTCTAATATGTTTCATTCCATATTACTGTGTCTCTCTTGCAGGAGTGAATCTTCTCAACACTTCATTTGGAATCCTTGTGATCTCTGTTTTCTGTTTTAACCCCTGTCTAAACCCTCTGATCTATGCTTTGTTCTACCCCTGGTTTAGAAGAGCTGTTAAACTCATTGTCACGTGTAAGATTCTGCAGCCTGGATCCTGTGAGGCCAACGTACTGTAGAGAGACTGTGAGTAATTGAAATGAGGCCTGCTGTACGGAAACAGAATTGTACAGCATGTACAGGATTTGATATGATTGAAAATGGGATTTTATGTATATTTGTCTGAAATATAAATTGTGTTTATGTAATTTGATGTATACACACTGGTCAATTTCATATGTTAAGCATTTTTTATACACAGTGGCAATTTAACTTTTTTCACATCAGCAGAAAAATAAAGGTAAATCAAATCAAAATAATATCACTTGATGTCAAAGGTGAGTTTTGCCCCATGGGCTTTACAGTCTCCTCCACCAAAACAACCTCCGTCCTATTCCACTAAATAAAATAAGGATTTTCTTTATTTGTGCCTCAAAACACAATTATTGTAGAAAGAAATGATAGAAACCTCGGGAGCACATGTTATACCATTTCCAGGAAGGAAAGTCTGATGCTGTGTGTACAAAGTATAAAGCATCCTAAAGACAATCGCCATAATGAACAATTATACAACAAAAAAAGTATCGTTGTTAGTAAAACATTACTTTGCTCATGAGTCAGAATTTGTATTTAATTTAAAATCACAGGATAAAAAAAATAAAGTGTAAACAAAGTAAACCAAAGTGGACTGTCATCACCTTACTGAACAATACAGCTAACAAGCAAAAAAACCTGTACTGTACAATACTGTAGATAGACATGCAAATTCATGTAGAAATAATATATATTATTAGTCCTCTAGTCAGTAATAAGCAACGGGAGTGGTTAACCACTATGAAAAAATTGATGTTCAGCACCTTGACAATGACATTTCTTAATGCAAATTGAAAGAATTTGGGGATTAAATTATCTATGAAAGGGACTGGTTTTAAAGTTGGACCCAATAGGGCACTTGGTGTCAAAAACTGTAAGGCAAGTTTAGGAGGCAAAAGGCAGCTCACAGTCTTGGTTATGGTGAGTTTAATCAGTAAGAGTTTAAAGAATGCATTTGGTTACCATGAACAGGCATTTTGCATTTGTAGGAAATTTCTCTCACACTTGACACAACAGCTCAATTTAAATAAAGTTTATTATTAAATAATATAGTTGGCAAAGCAGGATGGAGATGTAGTTAGTCCTCTGACTCACTAGCTGGTGCTTAACTCCAGTCTATGAGAGAGGAAACACAGGTTAGTAACTTCGTACTGACTTGTGGGATATGGAGTCTAAACATGAAAATAGACTTACTAGAGTGAGTGGGGAGACAAGCAGAGACTGGAGGAGAGGCAGGGGTCTTATGGGGAACAGATGAGTATGGTCCTGGCAGTGTAGATAGATCCTTAGATGCAGCGAGGATGAGTAACTTGAAGAAATGGTGGGAGGAGTGTCCACTGGGGAAGATGTAGTAGTCTGGATCCGTAACACAGAGGCAGGCCTGATAGTGAGTGTGTGGAACGTAGTCATACTGAATCTCCAATCCCTGACGTGAAAAGAACTCCTAATCCCTTTGGCGACACAATATTCAAAACACACAAAGTGCACTAGGCCGAAAATGGTCCCTTAGCTCTGGGCTCCATAATTTCCCTTCATGACTTTAACTTGGTTCATAACATTGGCGTACATGAGAATGTAATGTTAGCGAATATTTACTTGGTATTACTGGAGAAGTACTTGATAGTTGATACAGGTAACCATTAGACTGCTTTTACCCATAGATCTCTCTGAGCTAACTTCAATTATTACCTCATCTAAACCAACAACCTGTCTGCTAGACCCTATTCCAACTAAGCTGCTCAAGGAAGCTTTACCCTTAATAGATACGTTCATATTAGATATCAAATCTATCTTTAGAAACAGGCTATGTACCACAGGCCTATAAGTTAGCTGTAATTAAACCACTACTTAAAAAACCCTGTCTTGACCCAGGTGTTTTAGCCAATTACAGACCAATATCTAATCTCCCCTTTATTTCTAAAATAATTGAAAAAGTAGTCGCAAAATAATTATGTGATCACCTTCATAGGAATAATTTGTATGAAGACTTTCAGTCAGGATTTAGAGTTCATCATAGTACAGAAACAGCACTGGTAAAAGTCACCAACGATCTTCTCATGGCCTCAGATAATGGGCTCATCTCTATACTTGTTCATGTTAATGATGAATCCTCCATGCACACAAAGGTTAGCTATGGAGTTCCACAAGGCTCTGTGTTAGGACCAATACTTTTTACTTTATATATGTCTCCTTTAGGCAACAGTATTAGAAAACACTCCATAAATTTCCACTGTTATGCTGATGATACCCAGCTATATTTATGTATGGAACCAGATGAAAATAATCAGCTAATAAAGCTTCAAGCCTACAAGACATAAAGGCCTGGATGTCCCACAATTTTTTACTTTTAAACTCAGACAAAACTGAAGTCATAGTATTTGGGCCCAAAAATCTCAGAGATATGATGTCCAACCATATTGTTACTCTAGATGGCATAAGTCTGGCCTCCAGTACTACTGCAAGGAACCTTGGAGTTATTTTTGATCAGGATCTGTCCTTTACCTCACATATAAAACAAATCTCTAGAACAGCCTTCTTCCACCTACGGAACATTGCCAAAATTAGGAGCATCCGGTCTCAAAGTGATGCCGAAAAACTGGTCCATGCATTTGTTACTTCTAGGTTGGACTACTGTAATTCCCTACTTTCAGGATGTCCCAGTAACTCCCTAAAGAGCCTGCAATTAATCCAAAATGCTGCAGCAAGAGTGCTGACTGGAACTAGCAAGAGAGATCATATTTCACCTTCACTAGCTTCTCTCCATTGGCTTCCTATTAAATTTAGAATAGAATTTAAAACCCTGCTTCTTACATATAAAGCTCTGAATGGTCAGGCTCCATCATATATAGAAGACCTCATAGCACCATATCATCCCAGTAGACCACTTCGCTCTCAGAATGCAGGCCTACTTGTGGTTCCCAGAATTTCCAAAAGTAGAATGGGAGGCAGAGCCTTTAGCTATCAAGCTCCTCTCCTGTGGAACCAGCTCCCAGTTCAGATTCGGGAAGCAGACA
The DNA here is from genome assembly GCA_020496755.1 of Channa maculata. Classification (NCBI taxonomy): domain Eukaryota; kingdom Metazoa; phylum Chordata; class Actinopteri; order Anabantiformes; family Channidae; genus Channa; species Channa maculata. The sequence goes on along the minus strand of CM035609.1, from coordinate 25,202,219 downwards.
CCCTCTCTACTTTTAAGTCTCAAAACCGTCCTCTTTAATAAAGCATATAGTTAGTTATAGTTATGCTGCTATAGGCTTAGACTGCTGGGGGACCCACCCCCCAATGCACTGAGCTCCTTCCTCCTCTTGACCATCTCTCCTCTTCTCTCACCCCGCAATTGTCACCACTGTATGTCATTAACTCTGTGTGTTCTCTCCCGTAGTTGTCTTTGTCCTCCTCTGTCCCCCTCTCTCTGTCCCTTTCTGCAGGTGTCCCCCGGCTTTGAAGCTGTGTGTCTACCAGCGTGCAGCTACTGGTCCTACCAATCTGCCCGATGTTTTGTTGTTGCTTTTTGTTGCTCTGTTCTTTTCTCTCTCCCCTTTCCACTCACCCCAACTGGTCAAGGCAGATGGCCGTCCACCCTGAGCCTGGTTCTGCTGGAGGTTTCTTCCGTTAAAGTGAGTTTTTCCTCTCCACTGTTGCCTATGGCTTGCTCCAGGGGGAATTGTTGGGTTCTCTTTATATATCTTTATAATCTTGACTTTATTCTGTAAAGTGCCCTGAGATGACTTTGTTGTGAATTGGCGCTATATAAATAAAGTTGAATTGAATTGAATTGAATATAATTCTTATACACGTGATGGACACGTATAAAGTAGTAGGCAGATAATCACATGGCTTGGTAAAAACGTGTGCACGGCATGATTAAAGTGACGAGTCAGCTGGTGAGTGCTGGTTTGACCTTCGGGACATGGAATGTGGGATGGATCCTTTCTGGTCTGGGTAGCTTAACAGCCATGGGGTTGATGACCTTGGTGAACAAAGGACCAACAAAGCGAGGAGAAGCTTCCTGCTTTCCACCCCAAGGGAAGGTCAGCGGTAGAGAGCCAGACCTTCTGTATAGTGACATACTCTGGGTCGCTTGTTGGCCCACTTCTTGTAGCTTGACACTGATCTGAGAAGGGTTTGACGTCCTCTTCGCCAAGCGAGGTGACAACGTCGTACCGCAGCAGCAGCCGATGGAACATGGCATCAGTATCCTGGCTGAAAAACAATGGTGGCTGATAACCATACACTATTTGAAAGGGAGTGAGTCCCATGGCTGTACATAAAAGGGAGTTGTGTGCATACTCCACCCAGACCACATTTTTTGACTATGTGGAGGGATCCCGGGTGCACAGCAGAGGCAGACCTGTCTCTAGTTCCTGGATAAGTCTCTCAGATTAACCGGATGACAGGCTGACTGAGATCCCCAACAAACAACAGAACTCTGCCCAGAACTTGGCTGTGAATCGGGGTCCTAGAACTGAGACAATGTCGCAGGGGAAGCCATGGAGACAGAAAACATGGCTGAGGAGAATATCAGCAGTTTCCTTGGAGGTGGGCAGCTTGGGAAGAGGTATGACATGAGCCATTTATGAGAAGCGACAACAACTGCGACAACAATTATAAAGATAGTGGTCATGCCATTTGTACGGGGAAGTCCAGTAACAAAATCCATGGAAATGTGGGACCAGAGTCTCATAGGGATAGGTAAGGGGCAGAGAAGGGGAGACGGGGGGATGTCTGGGAGTCTTGGCCTCCGCACACTCTGGACATGTGTCACGTCCTTAGAGCATAGGTTCTTGGGAACAGAGAGAGAAGGTGAGAAGGACAAGCAGAGGGTGCTGGTGCTTGGGCGAGGGTTGAATGACTTCCTCTTCCAGATCAACCTTAGCTACTGCAAGACAAACCAGCGGGGGGTAAAATGTAGTCGGGATCCTGAGATTGGTCATCCAGGTTGTGCATGCGGGATAGAGCATCTGCCTTGCAGTTCTTGGAGACTGGACGATATTAAAGGGTGAAGTTGAAGCAACCAAAGAAGAGAGCCCACCGGACCTGACGACAGTTTATCCATTTGGCAGAGCAGAGGTATTCCAGATTCTTGTGATCTGCTGAAGTGCCAAGAGCTCTCTGTTTCCAACATCATAATTCTTCTCTGCTTCTGAAAGGCGGTGGCAGAAGAAAGCACATGGATGAATTTTATTATTGTTTTTTGAACGCTGGGAAGGTACATCCCCGAACCCTGTGTTGGAGGCATCAACCTGAACAATGAATGGGAGGTCAGGGTTGGGCAAGGTCAGTATGGGGGCTGTGGTGAAACGTGACTTGAGTGTACCAAAGGCTGTAGAGGCTTGAGTGGACCACGTGAACTTGACCTTGGAGGAGGTAATCTGATGAAAAAGGTGCTGCTATAGAGCTGTATGCTTTAATGAAGCAGCGGTAAAACTTGGTGAATCCTAAGAATCTTTGGGGCTGTCGTCTGGGTCAGGTGTTGGCCAATCTTTTACCGCCCCCACCTTAACTGGATTCATGGTGATTTTGCCTGGTGCGATGATGTACCCGAGGAATGAGACAGTGGTGGCGTGAAACTCACATTTCTCTGCTTTGAAGAATAGCTGATTTTAGGAGACTGCTCTAAAATGGTGGACGTTATCAGTCTCAGATCAGGAGAAAATGAGAATATCATTAAGATAAACAAACATATATTTGTTCAGCATCTCCCAACACATCATTGACTAGATACTAGAACACTGCCGGGGCATTGATCAGGCCAAACGGCATGACCCGGTATTCGTAATGACCGGCCGGCATATTGACAGTTCTCCATTTGTCACCCTCCCTTATTCTCATCAGGTGATAACCGTTGCTTAGGTCAAGCTTCATGTAGATGACCGAGCCCTGGAGGAGTTCGAAGGTTCCTGATTAAACCTCCATCTTTCTTGCCCACAAAGAAAAAACCTGCTCCAGCTGGTGAAGATGACGGGTGGATAATGCCAGCATCCAGTGACTCTGTGATATATTTTTGCATGGCCACGCAGCTCTGAGAATAAGCGGCCTCTAGGGGGCATGGTGGCGACCTAGCAGGTCAATTGCACAGTCATATGGTATGTGAGGGGACAATGAGGTGGCACGGGACTTGTTAAAGGCCCGTGCCTGGGAGTCTGAGCAGAGTGTAGGCATGAAGCTAAGCATGGGGTGCTCCAACCCAGAATCTTGCTGGTTCGCCAGTCTATGAGTGGGTTATCTAATTCTAATCGCTGAAGAGGTGAATCATGGGAACAGAAGACTATAGGGTAACCGGCTTAATCTTGATCTGTACTTGTGTAACTGATTATTGAGTGAAGCAAAGGGGTGAGTTGTAAGTTACTAGGTTTGAGCTGAGGAACCAAGTGTCTGTCAATGAAGTTAACATCAGCCCCACAGTCAATTAGAACAGCTAGAGGAACTTGGCATGGAGCAGGACCAACCAAAACTTGGGTTAGGGAGTGTGAGTCAGAAGACTCAGATAAGGAACGGCTTAGTAGTGTCCTCCCTGCCCCTACTGCCAATACTTTTGCTGGACAGGAGGAAACTCTATGACCTGATACGCCACAATAGAAACACAGGAGCTTCCTGAATCGTTGCTCTCTCTCCTCGGGAGAGAGCCGTTGGCGGCCAAACTGGGGTCTTGGGCTGAGAGGCATGAGAAACATGGCGATGAGCATGGGCGTTTTCCAGAAGGTGTTCTCTATGGCGATTATCAAAGCGAGTAGCTGCCTCAATGAGGTCCTAGAGGGTCCTGGGTTTGGGCTGCTCTGCTAAAGTGTCCTTGAGCCAATCTCCCAGGCCTTTATAGAACGTGTCGTATAATGCATCATTCCACTCACTGTCTGCAGCCAGTGTATGGAAGTCAATAATATAGTCTATGATGGGGCATGCATCCTGAGCCAGACTGGACAGACTGGCTAGCGAGGTGAAAGATGCATGAGAACTCGTCCCCAAAAGATCTAAAGGTGGAACAACAAGCCTCCTGCCAAGACCACGCAGCTCTACCCCAGAGGCAGGCGCGGCCAGTGAGCAGAGAAGTAACATAAGCAACTTTGGCCTCATCTGATGGGAAGGATGAAGGCTGTAGACAGAACTAAACCTCACACTGTTTGAGAAAGGTAATTAGTGAAGTGGAGTGAATGTGAAGGGACCAGGAACAAGAAGTGATTGCAAAATAAAAGTCTGAAGAGCAAGTGCAGTTAGCGATCCTGACAATCTATGGTTCATAATATCAATATCATATCAAAAGATTCAGAAAGAAAATGTAGTTACAGTCAGGGAGCAGGTCAGAATCAGAATCGGCTTTATGATAAAAGGTACTCAAGTGTGGTTTGTAGTGGTAGTAGTGTACTCAGACACAGTGACAATAACCACTAGACATTTCTACATTTCCTCGATGAGTCAATTGGACATGATTTGGAAAAGCCTACACTTATCTATGTAAGGTCCCACAGTTACCAGTGCATGTCAGACCACAAACAAAGACATGAAGTCCGAGGAATTGTCTGTAAACTTCAGATAAAGGATTGTATCAAGGCAAAGAGATGGGGAAGGTAATAGAAAAATGTTTGTAGCATTGAAGGTCCCAATGAGCACAGCAGCCTCCATCATGCGTAAATGGAAGAAGTTTGAAACCACCAGGACTCTTCCTAGAGCTGGCCGGCCAAACTGAGAGATTGAGAGAGAAGGGTCTTAGTCAGGGAAGTGACCAAGAACGTGATGGTCACTCTGAAAGAGCTCCAGCTTTTCTCTGTGTTGAGAGGAGAACCTTCCAGAAGAACAACCCCCTCTGCAGCACTCCACCAATCAGGCCTGTAAGGTAGAGTGGCCAGACAGAAACCACTCCACTCCCACCTGAAGGACTCAAAATTTTCTGGTCTGATGAAACAAAGATTGAATTCTTTGGCCTAAATGCTAAGTGTCATATCTGGAGGAAACCAGGCACCACCTGGTCAATACCATCCCTACAGTGAAGCATGGTGGTGGCAGCATCATGCTGTGGGGATGTTTCTGGAAGACTAGTCAAGATCAAGGGAAAGATGAATGCAGCAATGTACAGAGACATCCTCGATGAAAACCTGTTCCCGAGCGCTCTGGACCTCAGACTGGGGCGACGGTTCATCTTTTGAAGCACTATAAAGAGCTTACTGAACAAATAAGAAATAGGATATATGTGCAGAGAGTGGTAAAGACATCTGAGAAGTTTATCTGTGCTTCTCTTCAATCCATTAATGACACTGGGCACAACAGCTGTTTGACTAAAGCCCAGAATATCATCAGACTTTACACATCCTCACCACGGACTGTTCTCTCTACTGCCCTCTGGGAAGAGGTTTTGCAGTATTTGGCCAGGACAACCAGGTTCTGTAATAGCTTCATCCTCCCAAGCCATCAGATTGCTGAGCTCACAGTAACATGGGTGACCATGTCTCTCCTTACATACACACAATGCACCCTGGTTTGTATTCCAATTTATTCTATTTATTTTATTTACATATTTTACCAAACAGTGAGTCAAACGTAACAAAAACGAATTCCTTATGTGCAATAAAGCAGCATGTCAGAATTAAAGTTCATGAATTGGTTTTATTATCTTATTGTAATTATCAGGCCTATTTATTTTAGTTTGTGTGTGACCATGTTTGTATGTCTGTGTGTAACCTCGGTTGCTGCTCTTGTGGCCTTCACCTGATACCACAGGATCAGGAAAGCTCTGAGTCCTACATAAATTTGAAAACTTGATAAGTCAAATTTAACTTATATGTATATACAATAAAATTCATCCCCCCCCCTTCTTACACAAAAAGATTCTTTGACAATTTGTTGTCAATCAAACAGTGCTGCTGCTACTTGATGAGCCAGTGGAAATGAATCGCACAAAGCTGCTGCTGGTACCCAAACCAATCAGAGAAGACAATAGAAAGAAATGCACAGAGACACACACAAATGCAAAAAATACACAGCTTCAGTAACTGAAGCTGTAATCTAACATATCATTCATAGTGACATTTGCTTATTTACTGTTTAAAATGAAACATTTATGATTTTGGTTAAACCAAAGTAACATTACTGTAATATATCTTCATCTTTGTTGTTGGTTATTGTGTTACGCATTATTCTTAATGTCCATTGCTGTAATGGTAAATAATAATAGTAACTTGTAAATAATGTTTATATAGTTTCTGCTGAGACTTTACATCTAATAACAAATGTTCATCTCTACATTATGTCCACAGTACTTCCATCTGTATATTATTAGTCCATAGTACTTCCACCTGTTTATTATGTACATAATAGTGCCTATGTTGTTTATGCTGTAGAGACTGTATATCTTGTACTTATTGCTTATTACACTTCTGGTTAGATACTAAACTGGTTTAAGTTGCCTTGTACTTGCACGTGTAATGACAATAAAGATTAAACGAATCTTTTCATTAAAAACTACATCCCAACACAGTGGTATAAAGCGAAGCAGCAGGTTGACACGTTACATTACTGTGCAGGAGTTTTCACTGTTTACGGTTGCTGAAAACAACAAATTCTACTTATGTGGCCTATTAAAAGTATTGCAGAATAGTTCATTTTAGAATGGTATATATGATATTTCTGGATTATAAATATTGATGAATTAAGGTGTTAACATCACTATTGCTGCTTTAAAGGTGGTGCTTATTTGAACCACTTCATACACCAATACAATCCAGTACAGCAGCTCTGCCATTAATTCTAACTTTACAAGGTTAGGTTACAAAATGGGGGGAAATTGTCATGATCTTTCAAATTTAAAAACAAATTCATATATGTGTAAAGAACAGAGGGATTATAATAATCTGTACAGATTTTTGTCATCATTAAATAATAGGTGAAAAATATGTATAAAGAAATTATTAGCTTTTTTTGGATTTGTGATTTTTACTCATTTAACAACATGAACTTGTTTTCCGTTTTCAGCTCACAGTCTCAGCCTCAATACAGTACATTGGCCTCACGGGATCCAGGCTGCAGAATCTGAAGAGTGACAATGAGTTTAACAGCTCTTCTAAACCAGGGGTAGAACAAAGCATAGATCAGAGGGTTTAGACAGGAGTTAAAACAAAAGAGACATGGCACCAAGATTCCATATGAACTATTGAGTATGTTCCCCGCTGCAAAGGAGACACAGTAATATGGACAGAAACACATTAGAAACACAGCTATAAGAACACCAAGAGTCCTGGCTGCTTTCAGCTCAGACTTTCTTGATGTCACAGTCACTGAATGCTGCAGTGTAACAGCTGTAATGTGAGAGCGCATGGCACGAGCCTGAGACACAGCCACCACAAACACTGTCACATACAGAACTACGATGATGGTAACTGGAGCAATGAAGCTCATAAGAAGGTCAACATATGCTAAAGTGTAGTCAACAAGTAACACACACTCTCCATAGCAGGAAAAATACTTGTCTTTTTGTAAAGAGTCGTCTTTTACCAAATAACTGCTGTAGAGGTTTGAACAGAGCCAACACAGAGAAATGCAAAGTTTCACTCTTCTCACAGTGACTCTGGTGGGATAATGCAGAGGGTCACAAATAATAACATATCGGTCGACTGATATAAGAACGATGTTTCCAACTGAGGAACAAAGAGCAATAGCTGCAAAATAAATATACAGGGAACAAAAGAGGTCACCGAGAAACCAGCAGGATGTTTTTCGGAGGATTTCACCAGGCATGAACACAAGGCCTACGATGAAGTCTGAGACCGAGAGAGAGAGGAGGAGGAGGTTGGTGGGTTTGTGGAGCTGCCTGCAGGAAGAGGAGAGCATTAAACATATTAGAATAGAGTCATAGATTGTTAATTTGCACATTATTATTAGAAGAAATTGCAATTGTACTTAAAATGTGTCAAACACATGCTTTACATTCAATTCATTGGACGTTGATTTTTAGTGTGCAAAAGCAATTTCAACAAGTCAGTGTACATTTTATAAACCCTTCCAAGGCCATTTCATTTGAGAAAATTTAGCTTCAACCTTTGAAACGTTTAGGTTCTAATGAGAAGTGAAACTCTGCCTGAAGTGGGAGATCGATATAATGACGAGCAGGTTTAGAGCCACAGTGAGGACAGAGACAGAAGACAGCAGAAAACACAGAAACACAGCATCAGACCAAGAAATCAGTGGCTTCCTGCAGGAGGTGTTGAGGAGCTGTGGAAAGCAGAGCTCTGCTCCATCATGTACCTCCATCATCAGAGATGTGAAAAGAGCTGCAGCTGTAGCAGCTTTCTGACCACAACTCTGTCATACAACAGTTTTATCTATGTGACACACACTTCATCAGTCCTCTGCTCTCAGTCTCTGCTGGGACCTCATGTCCCTCCTTCATCACTCTTTACATCATCATCATCCTCCTCCCTGCATTCTCTGCGGGCCTTCCAACCCTCCCTCTGTTTTTTCTTTTTTACAAATTTCTTCTTCAGTCACTTGACTCACATTTTGTATTTGATGGTCGTTATGCGCTCATCCTCTTCCTTTTATATTGTGATGTTACCATTTTCAGTCCTAAAAGACAAAAAAAAAAAGAAGTTCTTTATCAAGCAGTTTTCACTTACAAAGGATTTGTCTTGGTAATTTGGTGCCAAACTTGTTTTAAAATCTAAAATAAGAAAAGACAAAACCACAAGTATATTCAGAATGATATCCACACAAATGTATAAATGCATATAGGAATGTACCTATAGAGTAAATAAAAACAAGCAACAAAAGCATGGAAGCAGGTTGGTAGGACCAGTAGCTGCACACTGGAAACACACAGCTCCAAAGACGGGGACACAGAGACAGAGAGAGAGAGAAGGACAAAGACAACTATGGGAGAAAACACAGAGTTAATGACATACAGTGGTGACAATTGTGGGGTGAGAGGAGAGGAGAGAGGGACAGGAGGAGGAAAGGAGCTCAGTGCATTGGGGGGTGGGTCCCCCAGCAGTCTAAGCCTATGGCAGCATAACTATAACTAACTATATGCTTTATCAAAGAGGAAGGTTTTAAGCCTAGACATAAAAGTAGAGAGGGTGTCTGCTTCCCGAATCTGAACTGGGAGCTGGTTCCACAGGAGAGGAGCTTGATAGCTAAAGGCCCATTCGAACTTTGGAAATTCTGGGAACCACAAGTAGGCCTGCATTCTGAGATCGAAGTGGTCTACTGGGATGATATGGTGCTGTGAGGTCTTCTATATATGATGGAGCCTGAGCATTCAGAGCTTTATATGTAAGAAGCAGGGTTTTCTATAAATCTATTCTAGATTTAATGGGAAGCCAATGGAGAGAAGCTAGTGAAGGTGAAATATGATCTCTCTTGCTAGTTCCAGTCAGCACTCTTGCTGCAGCATTTTGGATTAACTGCAGGCTCTTTAGGGAGTTACTGGGGCATCCTGAAAGTAGGGAATTACAGTAGTCCAACCTAGAGGTAACAAATGCATGGACCAGTTTTTCTGCATCACTTTGAGACAGTGTGAGGGCAGTGAATTAAAACAGGCCAGGATCCGCAACACAGTCTATTTAACCCCATTGTAACAGATAGGGAAAAATTCCACTATAGCAGATGCTTAAGTGAAAAAGCTGTCAACAAATTTAAAGAAATAATTTTTTCATCATTTGCTTCACCATATGTTAATACAATGAAAAGTAGTCTCCTTAATGTTACTCCTGCACAAATAGATTATTTACATACATTACATCAATTACGTATTTACGTATACGTACAGTACTCGATAGTGTTGCCCCTCTGAAAAAGAAGGCAGTAAACCAGAAGAGGTGATCTCCATGGTATAGTTCACAAACACGCAACTTAAAACAGGCAAAGTTAGAAAGGAAGTGGCGTTCCTAACAGGAGCGTACAAGAAGATGCAAAACACAATCTATTATCTCGACTGAAACTAGGAAAACTAACATCGACTACTGGAGTGAAAAAAAAAATTGTTAAACAGAACAATGATAGTGAAAAATGGCTGAGAAATAAAATAAAACACGGATGTGAAGGAGGTCAGCGACGGCGGCTGAGGCCCTCTGGGGGCTGGACAGGAGTTCTTGCAGGAGGCCAGCAACAATGGCAGAGGCCCTCTGGGGGGCAGGCAGGGGGCCGGTGATGAAAGCTGGAACCCCGTAATGGAGGACCAGAAACTGGACCTTGAGGAGTGTTGGTTGACCTGGGGTCAGGAGCAGGATCAGCAACGGGCCGGACCTTGGCCGACCTGGAACCGGGAGCAGGAGTAGGAACAGAGCCAGGCCAGACCACGACCGACCCGGAGCCAGGAACAGGAACAGGTGTGGCATCGACTTGGGTGCAGCCCTCCATGCTGCTGGCGGCATTGACCCATCCCGGAACAGGAGCTGAGGTGGCGGTGTCAACCCGTCCTGGAACAGGAGCTGAGGTGGCGGCGTCAACCCATCCAGAGACGGCAGGAGCGGAAACAGGAGCTGACCCTGACCTCCGGACCGGACCTGGACAAACAGGGACAGGACCAGCACCGGAGGCGGCGTTGACCCGCTCTGTAACAGAATCAGAGCCAGGGCCAGGTGAAGTGTTGACCAACCAGAGGCAGGCTCAGGAGTGTAGTCCAGGCTAGGAGCGGGTTTGGGTGGACTGCTTGTGAGCTCGGAAACCTGCGCAGGCAGAACATTGGCTACCTCTGAAGCAGGCGTGCAGTTCTGGACAAGGGAAGGTTCTGCTTGTCCAAACTTCCCTGGTGCCCTGATCGCACCTAAATAGGCCAGTAACTCTGGCACATCCTGCATGTTCATAACTACGGTCTGGACCTGACGATCTCCTCCAACTGCCGTGCAGCTGAGCAGCCAGCCTCAGTGTCCACGGAGGTTGCCACAGTCTCCCGTAGATGTGCGAACAGCTGATGGATGACCGGGTATTGATCTATAACGGAAGTGTCAGAACTTTGGGAGGTACTGGAGAGAGTACCACCTCAAGTGGGTTGAGGGCTGGGGCATCTGGAGGAGCTGGCTTCCCGTCTGGCTGAGCGTTTCCTACACACAGGGGAATCAGCCTCCTGTGGTTCAGTGGCAGACTGGTCTGTTATACTCGGGACCGAATGAGGGAGAGCGTCGACCGGACATGAAGCTATCCCAGAAACAGGAGCTGACATCTCAGGTATCGGTGGAGTAGGTTCTACTGGAGCCAAAACGGGAACAGGTGGGCAGCTGGGTGGTTTGGAGACAGGCGGTGTGGTGGCAGGCTCAGGGGTGGTGTCAAGGGCAGAAGGACGCTCAGGAACAGGGGCAGACTGAGTAGTATCAGGGACTAGCGATTTTGTATGAGGTTTAGACCTCCTACGTCGGGGGCCCACGTCCGGAGGACAGATTGCCAGACAGATCCCCTCATAAGTGTTTAAGTCCCGAGTCTGGTTATGAGCCTGGGGTCTGTACCCCACAAAGGACATGCAAGTCTCTGTGGCATCCATGGTGGGGGGGAAGAAAAAGAAAGAAAAAAAAACACTCGCAAGAAAAAACTCTCAATGATAAACAGAAAGGCTTCCTAACAGGAGGGTAGAAGAAAAGGCAAAGCACAAACTATCAACTTGACTGAAACTAGGAAAACAAACTAATGTCAACTAAAAAAAAATTGTTAACCAAAATAACACTAGTGAAAAATGGCTGAGAAATAAAATAAAACACGGATGTGAAACATAAACTGCTAAACCCTAAGGCACACACTGGAAAAGAATAGGAAAACTAATAAACAGAAGACGTCGAAAAGAAACACAAAGAACTAACAGAACTGAACATTAATCTGCTGGGTAAGTCAGGAAACAAAATACACAATACAGAAGCAACTAGGCTTAAATATAAACTGTGAACTAAAAGATGTATGCAACAAAAAATGAGGAGCAGGAATTAACAACTAAACAAAATTGCACTCATACCTAAGGGGGACTAAGAACAAAGCCTACCAAAAATGCACACACACAAAAATAACTAGGAGACAGGATGGGAAACAGCCCAAACCTCAGACCAAAGGTTGCTAGAAAACAGAGTCCAATATTCAGTAGTTTCTACAATCAGGTAAATCAAGAATTCAGAGCGTTGGCTGGGAGTGAGATGATAAGGATCTGGCAGGGAACTGTGGGGAAGACTGGACTTAAATAGTGAAGGGAGCAGGTGCAAACAATGAGGGATAACGAAGGTAAAGTTAACAGAACAGTACTAGGAATAGGAAGTGGGGGGAAAGGGGCTACAAAATAATAGTCCAAAGGGAGGAAGTGTGTTATCACTAAAGGAGGCAGAGGAAAAACTGAACATGAGACAGAGGGAGACAGAAAACTGCTAAGATGGGTACATTTACATTTAGTCATTTATCAGATGCTTTTATCCAAAGCGACTTACAAGTGAGGTACAAGGCAGCAAGAATCTAAGTCAAGGAGAAAACATCAAAGCAAAGTCCGATCAGAAAAGTGTTTACAGTTCATGAGATGCAAGTGCGAGAAAGAGCAGGAAGGAAGTGTCATTTGTTTTAATTTTTTTATTTTTTAGATTTAAGTGGAAGGTGTGGTAGAGTTCTGTTTTCAGTAGTTTTTTGAATATTAGGAGTGAGTTTGCTGAGTGTGTAGAGTTTGGTAGCTTGTTCCACCATCATGGGATCATTGAGCTGAGGACTTTTGCTTAGTGTATTCTGTGCGGTGCTGGGACCACCAGACATCGTTCGTTGACAGACCACAGTTGACAGGAGGGATTGTAGACCTGAATGAGGGAGTTGAGGTAAGCAGGAGCTGTTGAGGTGATCACCCTGTGGGCGAAAGACAAAGCTTTGAACTGGATGCAAGCAGCTACAGGAAGCCAGTGTACAGATCTAAGAAGTGGTGTAACATGAGTTCTTTTTGGCTGAAAATGGGGTGTGCGGCCACATTTTGAATCATCTGCAAGGGTTTGGTTGTGGATACTGGTGACCCTATGAACAAAGCATTGCAGTAATCAAGACGAGATATAACCAGCACCTGTACAATGAGTTGGGTTGTAGTTTCCATGAGCTAGGGTCCGATCTTTATGATGTTGTAGGATGTTGATGTTGTGTTGCTTCGAAGGTCTGGCTGGGAAGACAAGGACTTCGGTCTTGGAGAGGTTGAGCTGAAGATGTCTCCCTCTCATCCAGAGATGTCTGAGAGACAGGCAGCAATGCGTGATGAGACAATGGAGTCATCCGGTGGAAAGACCAGGAAGAGCTGTGTCTTATCAGCATAGCAATGATAGGAAAGACCATGTGAGCATATAATAAATGGTAAATGTTCTGCACTTATATAGCACTTTTCTACCTATTGGCACTCAAAGCGCTTTACACTGCTTCTTATTCACCCATTCACACTCACAATCACACACACACTCATACACTGATGGGGGAGCTGCTATGCAGCTGGCCAACGATCACCGGGAGCAACTAAGTTGGGGTTCAGTATCTTGTTCAAGGACACATGTGACTGAATGGGCTGGGGATTGAAGTAACAACTGCAAGATTGGTGGAAAGCCACTCTACCTTCTTGCGCCACATTCGCTGACATGAAAGAACCCAGGGAAGTAGTACAGACAGAGAAAACAAGAGGACCAAGAACTGAACTCTGCGGCGCACCAGTAGAGAGGCTATGAGAGTAAGAAACATTCCCCTGCCAGGATACCTTTAAGCTTTTTCCCGATAGGTAAGACTGAAGCCAGTCTTCTTGTGAGACGGCATGATATTCCAGAGAGGACAGATTGTTGAGGGGTGCTGTCTGGGAAAACTTCCAGGTATCATTGACGAAAAGTCCAGTTCCAGCCCACCGACCTGATGAGCAAGGAGTGTGAGATGGGTAAAATTTGGAATTAGTTAACGCTGGTTATCTTTACAAGAGCAGGTGCTTGTGTAATACAAGCGTAATTCACATCTCAAGTAGTGATTCTTGTTTAAGGAAGTAAGAGCTAGAATTAACCAGTAAACAGTCCTTCAGCAGAAACAGGAAGTGACACGATATGCCCATCGCAGGAGGAGCCGGCCTCACTGGTTCGACTCAACAATGATCACAGGGACAGATGGAGTCTGGTAATCTGGTTGAAGACCAAATGTCCGTCTACAACAAAATCAAAGGTTGTGTTCTTTCATTCTTGTGAACATATCGTCTCAGGAGGAGCTTAAAGGAAGTTTTTCAAATTTTCTGCAAACGTCCACTTGGACTCAAGGCTGAACTGATTGTATTTTGTTGGTCAGAGGTTAACGTTTAAGTCACTGTGGCCCTATGTCTTTTTCAAAAAGAGGGGACTTTAACCACCTAAAAGAACTATGAAAACGTCCGCAGTCCAAAAGCACCTGTTAATGTAATGTAGTTGGCTTTCTTCACTCCTTTTATGGACCTCTTTGTAGTGAAAGAGGTTTTTGGTAGTTTACCAGGACAATGGTCACTAAACAGAGGTGGTCTATGAGACCCTTTAATGTCCCAATATAACTGCTTTTTTACTAATGCATGCGCATAGAAAAGGATGTGTCACAACTTTTATTTTTCTACATATTGTTCACTGCTCTCATGTTTAATTTATAGGTATATCTCTGTGAGTTTCAAATTTGTTTCATTGTTTCTTTTCTCATATTATATTTAATTTTGTTTTACACCAAATATCGAAGACAGATCACTTGTACTTTATAGAAAAAAAACAGTTTCTGATGGTGAAAGATAACAGGCACAACACAAAAGAAAGAGGAGAGAAAAATTTAAATGCTGATGTTAAGAGTCAGACTAGTGAGTAAAGAATTAACTGGGTCCTTAATAGGAAATTAGAAAAATGTAGAGAATAACAGAGTCAGGCTGAGGAGGCTGAGAGAGAATATGATGATGTAACGTGTAGAAAGGAGGAGGAGGGACATGAGGTCCCAGCAGAGACTGAGAGCAGAGGACTGATGAAGTGTGTGTCACAGAGATAAAACTGTTGTATGACAGAGTTGTGGTCAGAAAGCTGCTACAGCTGCAGCTGTCTTCACATCTCTGATGATGGAGGTACATGATGGAGCAGAGCTCTGCTTTCCACAGCTCCTCAACACCTCCTGCAGGAAGCCACTGATTTCTTGGTCTGAAGTTGTGTTTTTTCGCTGTCTGCTGTCGTCTCTCTCTGTGCTCACTGTGGCTCTGAACCTGCTCGTCATCATCTCGATCTCCCACTTCAGGCAAAGTTCACTATCACATAACACAGAAGTTTATTTGTTATAGGCAGATCTGCAGTTGAGTCTTATGAGAAATCAGTTCTAACAAATACATGAAGACTTGCACTGTGTCAATGTTGATAATGATTTTGCACATTAAAGTGCAACATGTACTAAATGTGAGGCATATATTTGCTTCATCCTAATTGCTACTATAGGCTACTCCAGATACTGTATCTGATAAGTTTTTTCAATTTCCATGTTTGTATTCTAATGTGTTTAACTGCTCTCTGGCTCCAGGCAGCTCCACACACCCACCAACCTCCTCCTCCTCTCTCTGTCTGTCTCAGACTTCATTGTGGGACTTGTGACCCTTCCAGGTGAAATCCTCAGAAAAACATCCTGCTGGTTTCTTGGTGATCATATCTGTGCTCTGTATATGTATGTTACCACACTCACCATCTCTGCCTCAGTTGGAAACATGGTTCTTATATCAATCGATCGTTATGTGTCTATTTGTCAACCTCTGCATTATCCCACCAGAGTCACTGTGAGAACAGTGAAACTTTGCAATTTTCTGTGTTGGTTGTGTTCGTTTCTTTACAGAATTGTCTTAATAAAGGATATGTTGTTTCAAAATGGCATGTATGTGTCCTGCTATGGGAAGTGTGAATTTTTTATTGACTATATTGGAGGATTTGTAGATGTTTTCGTGACCTTTATTATTCCAGTTACTGTCATCATCGTTCTGAATCTGAGAGTGTTTGTGGTGGCTGTGTCTCAGGCTCGTGCCATGCGCTCTCACATTACAGCTGTTACACTGCAGCATTCAGCGACTGTGACATCAAGAAAGTCTGAGCTGAAAGCAGCCAGGACTCTTGGAATTCTTATAGCTGTGTTTCTATTATGTTTCATCCCATATTACTGTGTTTGTCTTGTAGGAGTGGACCTTCTCAACACTTCTTATGGAATCCTTGTGATATCTGTTTTCTGTTTTAACCCCTGTCTAAACCCTCTGATCTATGCTTTGTTCTACCCCTGGTTTAGAAGAGCTGTTAAACTCATTGTCACTCTTCAGATTCTGCAGCCTGGATCCCGTGAGGCCAACATACTGTAGAGAGACTGTGGGTGGCTCAGATGAGACCTGCTCTATGGAAACAGAGGTGTATGTACTTGACTGATTGTATGATTTAAAATGGGATGTTATGCATCAAAACGAATTTTACATCATATCAGGTTTAGTGTTACGTTTGGATCTTCATATACTGAAATGCCCTCATCCAATCGTAACACTAAACCTAACATCATAAGAATGCATGTTCAGCTGGTCACTATCAGAAGTACCAAAATGGTCTATGAGGGCATAAAAAGGATTATATGTAAAAGTCTGGAGGGGGGGTTGCTCAGTTTGTAGAGGGGCCACCTACCAACCATAGGGTCAGCTTACAGGATAAGCTGACAGGGCAAACATATATAGATATATAGACATTGAACATTTTTATATCAGCTGAATGTGCTTTTAATATTATGTTGTGAAATTATGTTTTTTGTCATTTTAAATGAGGATAGTAACTTTTTCCAACTGAAAATAGTTTTTTGTCATTTGATGCAAACAAACCAATGTCAATGTTGAATGTTAAGCACTGTGACAATTCAAGTTATTTCACATCAGCAGAAAAATTAAAATGCTATCAAATCAAAATATCATCTCCTGATGTCAAAGGGGAGTTTTGCCCCAGTGGGTTTTACAGTCTGCTCCATAAAAATGCCCTCTGTCCTTTACCTTTACCGTAAATCAAATAAAGTAAATGTGCCCAAACCACTTTAAGGTAAAAAGAAAGAAAAAACCTCAGGAATCTGTGGGATCCCCAAAGCAGTGGTCATAGTGAAAAATTAGAAAACAAAACACGTTTGTTGCATTAGTTTGCTCATGTTTCTGTATTTTCATTTTTTACTAGACCTTTAATAGTATCTGGTGAATTTGTGAAAACATAACATGAATGTGTTTCTGAATCATGTGGACACATTTAAGCTTCACAGATTCTTTGGTAACTATCTTCATGTTTTTGAGATCAGATAAAAATCACATATCCAAGTTTTTAAAAATGAGAGTAAATAGATTCCTCTTCCCCCTGCTCCTACCTGCCCAGTTCTTATGAATAAACCACTGTTTACCACCCACTTTGGGTCCATCTCATACTATACCACTGGAACTGTGACAGAACAATCTGGCCACTCTAGTGGATCCAGGAGACATGAAACAGCTGCAACAGGTGATCACCAGCCAGGGCACCTTACTGGGGAAGCACGACCAACAGATGCTGCACCTGGAGGAAGGACTGAGTCAGTCTGTGCAGCACATCTCCCAGCTGGCAGAGATGGTAAGCACCCTCTGCTCCACATGAACCTCCTCTGCTTCCCTATGCTATCAGCCGCCACTGTGGGAGGGACACCGGGCTGCCCTGCTCAGGGCTGCGGACAGGGACATGCAGCTAGGTGACCATCTGAGAGTCCTGGCCCCCACCTGCAATCCAGGTCAAACCGTTTATCTTGCTACCAAAAATATTCCCCTTCGTGTTGAATCCATAAATTAGCCCCCTGACACATCAGTCACTTTCCCATTGAAAAGGCTTTAAATTTCTATTTTCTTTTATTGGTTTTATTCAATTAATGGTTTAAGCATTTTAAATGTATAAAAATAGCTTATTTCCTGTCTACCAGAACAGAATACATCAGTATTACCCAGTAATTATGGGCCAATGTATTTTATCTAACTTTAAAGTTCTTTAGATGCAATTGTCGAGTAAACTGTTGGGCCTTCGTGTGGTAAATTCTTAGAAATGGTGCATTAAAAATGCAAAGATGATGTCAGGACAGGCCTCCTGTAAAATTTGACTGGGTAGACTACTCACTCAGCAGATTGGCAATTCAGGCTAAGTCGGGTTCCCTGGTTTCCATGAGCCTGACTTGCAAAGCAGGGAGGGGGCTGGGCACTGTTTGTTTCCCTGACTCTCTGTCAGTTGTCTTCTTCTGTTCTGTCCTGTTAATGGAAATTACCTTCTGGCCCTTTCTACTATTTTCTTAATCTGCTCAACTCATGCTAACATGGATTAAAACCCTCCAGCTCTCTTCCATTATTTACAACCTATAACCTTGTAACAGAGCTTCTACAGACTGTGTGTGATTTAATTAAACTTATGTTTATTATATGTTTATTGGTTTTAATATGTTTATTGAAAGCTACACTGTGTGACATGAATCTAATAAACTTGGGGGCTACACGAACATCTTCAATGCAATTTCTATGTGCACAGAAAAATGAATATAGTAGCATATTTTAAAACAACCCTGCAGTTGTTTTCCTGCTGCTCTCTTGACCAAATCTAAAGGTAGTAGAGTGAAATCCAGGATGAGATTGAGAATTATTAACATGGGAACCACCACTGGCTGATAAGACTTGGCTCCAGTCTATCAAACTGTACATGACCTTCAGTGGATCGGCTTGTCAAAGCTCATCTGTTCTTTCAAATGTTAATAAGAGGAGAAGTCATGAATTATTATTTAAAAATTAATGCCCTTCAACCTCAGCTTAGCCAACCAGTAGCTGTGTACAGTTGTGTCCACCTGCTGAATATCACTGAAGCAGATGCAAACCTGGTTTCTGCTTTGTGCAGTGCTGCAGTTACACTTTTACGCTTTGAAAGTCAAAGTGTTATAGTATTTGCCTATTTTTAAAAAGTATATATTACAATTCTTTCTCCACTTCATTTCTTTAAGCTTCATTTCTTGCAGCACTTTCACAGCTCTCATTCCAGGAGCACACAGCTGGATTTATAGCAGTAAACATACAGTTTATTGTACCTAAATTACCATTACCATCACCAACTACAAGACACCCTCCCCCAGCTCTGTGGAGAATCAACGACTGGCAGACGATCTGAACGAGTTCTACTGCAGGTTTGAAAGATCACCATTCACACATCCAGTAACCCCCGTCCCCCCCACACCTGAAATTCAGTTCAGTGAAGATGATGTGCATCAGGTCTTCAGAAAGAACAAAAGAAGTAAAGCACCAGGCCCAGACGGCGTGTCATCAGCCTGTCTGAAAACCTGTTCTGAACAGCTGGCCCCCATCTTTACACGGATTTTCAATAGATCAATGGAGCTGTGTGAAGTCCCAGCTTGCTTTAAACGCTCCACCATTTTTCCAGCCCCAAAGAAACCCAAAATCTCTGGATTTAGTGACTACAGACCCGTGGCTCTGACGTCTGTGGTCATGAAGTCATTTGAAAGACTGGTTTTGGCTTATCTGAAGGACATCACTGGACCCTTACTGGACCCCTTGCAGTTTGCTTACCGAACAAACCGGTCTGTGAACGATGCGGTGAACATGGGACTGCATTATGTTCTACAGCATCTGGACAGACCAGGGACTTATGTGAGGGTCCTGTTTGTGGACTTCAGCTCTGCTTTTAACACCATTATCCCATCACTCCTCCAGCTCAAACTTACTCAGCTCTCCGTGCCCTCCTCTGTCTGCCAGTGTGTCACCAGCTTCCTGACAGACAGACAGCAGCTAGTGAGGCTGGGTAAACTCTCATCCAGCACTCGCACCATCAGCACCGGCGCCCCTCAGGGCTGTGTTCTCTCCCCACTGCTCTTCTCCCTGTACACCAACGACTGCACCTCTAAACACCCCTCTGTCAAGCTCCTGAAGTTTGCGGACGACACCACACTGATAGGCCTCATCCAGGATGGTGACGAGTCGGCTTACAGACTGGAGGTGGAACAGCTGGCCGTCTGGTGCGGCCTTAACAACTTGGAGCTCAACACGCTCAAGACAGTGGAGATGATCGTAGACTTCAGGAGAACCCCTCCTGCTCTCCCCCCACTCACCATCATGGACAGCACTGTGACTGCAGTGGAGTCATTCAGATTCCTGGGCACCACAATCTCCCAGGACCTGAAGTGGGACATACACATTGACTCCATTGTGAAAAAGGCCCAGCAGAGGTTGTACTTTCTTCGCCAGCTGAAGAAGTTCAACCTCCCACTGGAGCTGCTGAAACAGTTTTACTCTGCAATCATTGAATCCATCCTCTGCACTGCTATATCTGTTTGGTTCAGCTCAGCTACCCAGTCTGATCTCAGAAGACTACGGAGGGTAGTCCGGACTGCTGAACGAATCATTGGTATAGCCCTCCCCAGTCTCCATGAACTGTACTTATCCAGAGTGAGGAAAAAGGCAAAGAAGATCACTCTGGACCCCTCACATCCAGCACACTCCCTGTTTGAACTGTTGCCTTCTGGTCGACGCTACAGAGCCCTGAGTACCAGAACGACCAGACACAGGAACAGTTTCTTCCCTCAGGCAATCACCCTCATGAACACTTGACCATCACAGAACACATAACACTATTGCACATAATCTAATTAAAACTCATACTCTTTACTTTTCATGTTGCACACATAACTACTGTATTCACATTTGTCAATTTTACATTTTGTTTAGCTTTTTGTATTTATCTTTATATTGTATATTATTTCTTTATTCTTATTATTTGTTCTTGTATTGTCACTGTCATTCTGTTGCACTGTGAAGTTTTGTCATCAAAACTAATTCCTAGTATGTGTAAACATGCCTGGCAATAAAGTTCTTTCTGATTCTGATTCTGATTCTAAATATCTGGAAGACATCAGGGAAATTTTATCATCTTCACTTAAACCTACTGGCTGGACTGTGGTCTCTCACGTGCAGGGTTTGAGGAACTTTTCCTAATTCAGTTGGTGGTGAACTTGGTAACTGCATTGGAGGAACAAAAACAAAACTTGTTATTCACACACACACACACACACACACACACACACACACACACACAGTGCATTACCCATTACTGCACTCCGTCAGTGCCACCTGCTGGATGAACAAGATGTTCCAGCTCAGGACTGATTCCATCAGACTTCACATGTTTCCAAAGACAAATAGAGAAGCTCAGCTGCAAAGTATAAGATAATGGGTGGAGGGCAAACAATCAGTGTATAACAATCTGTAAAACTGCTTCCTGTAAACGTTTAACTTCAGATAAGTTCTTGAGCACAGTCGTTTCCTTTTCTGACACTGAACTGACACACTGATCATCACCACTGACAACACTGTGGTGGTGCCACCTTGGACTGTAGGGAAGCAGGTCTGACCCTGGATATCTGACACTAGTTCTATGGAACAAACTTCCTGTTTGACAAAAACCATCAATTCTAAGTCTATTTACACAAACGTATCTGTTAAGTTACTATAATGGAATCAAGTGAAAGGACAGTAATTGTAACAGACTGAAATCACAGATAGTTCTGCCAAAGTCTCATCTTCACGACAAGGCCGAGAGCAAACCACCTGTAAAGCACTTTGAATTAATTTGTACAAAAGATGCTACATAAATGGAGAATTCAAGTAATTAAAAAGAACATTTAATGGGACACAGTGCAGCTGTCTGAAACATGAAGAACAGCATCTATACCTCGATGGGGATTCTTTCTATGTCCTCTCCCCACTGGCCTCAGTGATCTGAAGCTGCACTCATCCATGGGGTCTTTGGGGTTTTTGGAGGGAATTTTGGTTTAGTGTCTATGAAGCAAATTTGATTCACACCTGCTAAACACAGCACTTCTCTAACAAGATGGCAACCAAGTCCCCTCACAACAACAGGATGTGAAACAGCTTTACATGATCTATAGGTTAAAGGAAACCACACACACACACACACACACACACACACACACACTACAAAAGGGATTTTGACAATTGAGTGCTGCTTCATTCAAGTTCACAGGAGGTGAATGCAGCCATCCATCCCAGAGCACCTTAAGTAAAAATCTACAATCCTTCTTCCTCAGGCACCAAATTGGACCAGTGTTTGTGTTTGGTACAGTGTGTAGATGATTTGCTAATTTGTATTTGTCAATTTGTCAATGCAAAAATAATATGGAGCACCTGTTAAAACATCTTGTAGAAAATGGCCTTTAAATTACTTTTTCTAAACTGCAGTTTGCCGACTGAACATTATGACATTATCTGGGTCACGTGATCACCCCAGAGGAAAACTGTCACAAAAATGAATTGCCGGAATTCAAAATATTCCAAAGCAGATGAATAAAGAAACATGACATGACACCATTTTGCAGACAAATTGTTCTCTGTTATGTTTCCCTGTTTGCTGTGGTGCATGGTTAATGTTTTTTGTTGTTGCTGTTTGCACATGATGAGACCATGTGGACTCCTGAAGGAAAAGTGTGGCCCCTGAACTTGCTTTGCCTAATCCGAGTTTGTTGTTGACCAGGAAGACAGTTTCAGGACTTCTTTGTTATTGCAATGTAACCCTGTCAACATAAAGGGCTACTAAAAATGGCCTTTTTCTGAAATTGTACATTTGTTATTGTGTTGTGTAATTGTGTATTTTATTGTGTTTGGTTTGAGTAATGACATGTAGGGGAATCGTTGCCTGTCTGCAGAGTCTGGACAGGTGTAGTGTGGAGTAGCTCCGCCCCCTGTGTCTGCACAGACTGGATGCAGACGAGGAGCGAGGAGGAGAAAAAAAGTTCGGATTTGGTTCGTGGGAAAGTTTATTTTGTCGTTTTTGGCTGTGAATACTTGGCCAAGCTGTGGTCAAGCGTCTCATACTGTGATGAGACAAGGTGCTGGATGTGCTGGGACTCTTCCTGGTGAGTGAATCGCTTCAGTAGAAGTGTTTGGAAGCTAATTCATGGTGGCTAACGGCTAACGGCATTAAGCTAGCGCTACTGTTTTGAAGTTGTGGTTTTGGTTTTTCCTCTGTTCTACAATAAACGATGTAACGGCACACAGGAATGCTGATGATATGTGTGAATATGATTATGATTTGAGCATTATTCTGTGTGTGTGTGCACATGGAATAAGTGGTGAAAAGATCAGTGCACTCACATCAGTTCTTTGGCTGTAGCTGGTCCCTGGTTCCATGTTGCTGCCATCGTGAGGCTACAGAGTTGTTCTGTATCTTGGTTCTTTTGGGAAGAGAGACAACTTATTAGTGTTGCTGGATTTATTTCTTTTTCTCGTGGAAATTAATTATTCTGAAAAGAAATGCACTATGTTTAATCTCGTTCTTAAGATGCATCAATGATTCTTTAACTGGATTATACAGGTCAGGTTTTTTTATTTTTTTGATGTATGATTTTGTAAAAACTTCATCCAAGGATGGTGAGCTGATTGTACCAGGATCTGTAGAGATGAACACTGAGGTTGAGAGCATTTGATTTGCCTTTGATGGACAGTGAACTGTGGAAACCCTGCTTGAACAGTAGGATAACTTCTGAATATATCTGCTCTTTGGCACATGCTGCAAGGAGAGTGAGGAACTCTGGGATTAAACTTTACGTTTATTGGTGTGAGCGTATACCAGCAGAAGCCGAGTAAAACCTCCCAGGAGTTTTCTTTTGTCCTTTTCTTCTTTTAGTTTGGGCCCTATGTGTGTGTATATATGTGTGTATATGTTTTTCTTCTTCTCTGCTTTGTATTGTGTTGCTATTTGGATAAATTGATGTTCTATAATGAGAGATAAACTAATTGTTATTGAAATTGAAATAATACGTAAATGCTTGGTGTAATAAGTAAATGCTTGGTGTCTTGTGTCATTAGTTACTCACACTGCTCCATTAGCTGAGCCATAGCATCTGGTCCAAATCTCACAAAGACAGTGACCTTTGATTATTTAAACGTTCTTTTGAGTCGCGTGTTACACCAACCTCACGGTTGTAGAACAGCCCGTTACTTGTTTCTGATCAGGCTGGATCCAGTTGTAGCAGGTCTCCCTCTCTGTCTGAGAGCTGTTGTTGCAGCAGAGAAAGCTGTGTTAGCATCATGTGATGTGGTTATCTGTTCTGATATACTGCTTGAAAAGCCTAACATTGCTGTGATGTTGTGTTGAGCCCTGCTGCTCCTCATGGCTGCGCTGAGGTACTAGAAACCATCGGTTTTTGAATGAATGTTCACACTGACTACATTTGTTCTCCATGACTACGGTTTGTCTCTGGAGACAAAGGAGTTTTACCCCATCAGCCACAACACTAATTGCACATTGTTCTTGTTGCAGCTCTTTAGATGTTATCCTGTTGCCTACAAAATATCAGTTATGAAATATGACACACTATTTGATTTCTGCAGTAGATTCAGAAGCCATGGTGGGACAAATGTTTCACCTTACTCAACTTTCTCTTCACAGGAACTGAATCTGCAAACCATGGAGTCACTAGCAAGCTTATCTAGGAAGCTTTGTGAAGAAATTAGGTTCAAGAGATAAATTTTGTTTGCCTAATTCGTATTTTCATTTGTATGCAAAGCTAGCTCATGGTAAAGATCACATTTCCAAAGGGGGGATGTGTGCATATACGAACACATACCAGTATAGCAAGGTTTTTACACCAGGGTTCTTTCCAGCATGTGGAGCTGAGTTCTGCAGGAGATAATCTGTGCAGCACAAAATGCCTCCAGTGCCTTGAAATGTTATTACAAGGCCACCCCCACCTGATGGGCTTTTCAAACATTGGATGATTGACTTGACTGAGCTTTGTCAGAAATAGAGATATTGCTTGACTATGGTTTGCATGTTTTGCAACTGGGTTGATGTTGGTTACTTCTTTCCAAACAGGATGCATCTACTGTGGCAAAAAGCTCTAACAAGACAAACGACCATTAGGTGAAGTATTGCAGAAGAAAGTTGTTAGTGACGGTGGTTCTGGGTTCGCCATGGGGGGTCGAGAGATTTGTCAAGCTAATTTGAGTTTGTTTTATTAAGTGTTGCTGTCTTATCACCCCCAGTGATAAGGCAGCAACACACCGGCATCTATCTCAACATCAGTGAGTGTAGGTGTGATAGAATGACCAAATTGAAGAAGCGTTGTGAAGTAATAGGTTTGACATGGATTAAGAATTAGCATCAGTACTATTCAGTATGCAAGTTAAGTCTGTTCTAAATAATTCTTGGAAAGATCTCCTGGTGTGGTACTTATTCAGAACAAGCAAACTCTGATCAGTTTGTCATGAGGATGTGATTTTATGGCTATTGTGCAGAGCTCTCTCAGCTGTTTGTCCCCAGGTGATAGCACTCCTGTCTACCCCTGCTGCCACCAGCCTGCACGATCTCAAACCAGGTCACTGGGTGCTGATCAGGGACCACTGGAGGAAACACTGGAGGCAGAGACGTTTCACAGGATCACTTCAAGTACTACTGACTTTTAATACAGCAGTGAAGGTGGAGAGACGCATCACGTGGGTCCACACAAGCCACTGCAGGAGGATCCCCTGAACGAGACAGGGAACTACACTCAGACGTGGACCGACTCGATGTGGATGCAACCGCTGTGGAAGACGACCTACAAGGCACAGACGGTCAAATTTTTTCATCTAAATTGTTTGTCTCGATGAGGGGGGAGAGGGGCTGATTGGGCTTCGTCCACACTTTAAGCTCCAACATATGTCAAGAAAGGTGAATACAGGAAGGTGACAGAGGCGACATCTGGTGCCCTACGATTGTGAATCACACACCGCAAGAGCACCCACTCAGAATGAAGCAGTGGAACCTGAAGGTAAGATAATGAGCATTTTTGTTCTCTTTGCCACGGTTGCGGCAGTCCTGTGGATGATTGGTGAACTATGGCAAGGTTGAGGGATCGGTCAGCGACTCACCAACGGGAGGTGTGGCTGGACCTGCACTTGCTTGACCTATATTCTTCCACATGGTCTCTGTCATGGATCGACATCGACAATGTATCTACTACATGTATCGCAACCAACTGAGGCTCATCAATTGCATGCACACAACAACATCGGAGGAGGTCGTGTTAGAAAAACGAAATAGCAATGGACATGCTGCTCGCAGACAAACGAGGTGTCTGTGCAATTTTTGGAGACTCAAGTAGTAACCTCATACTAAACAACAAATGTGTTAGAGGGACTAAGATCAGTGCGACAGGGACTGAAAAGTCATTCTGGCTACAATGACACCAGCACTTGCAGCTGGTTTGATGTTATGTTTGGAAGGTGGAAAGCCTTCATTTTGACTGTCTTCACAGGTGTTATTATGGGCACTACCTCACAGACCTTGTGTAGATTGCTTTGTTCCCTGTGCTCATGGACTGATAATGTGTGCAGTCACTGACTCTATGACCCACCAATTGACTATACAAAGCCCACCCTTACTTAGAGACAATCTTTCCTCTTAACTTTTCACATCCCCAATTAGGATGCTTTTTGTTGCTTTTTTTAGCTCTCTGCTTTCCACTCACCGCAACCGGTCAAGTCAGATGGCCGCCCACCCTGAGCCTGGTTCTGCTGTAGGTTTCTCCTGTTAGAGAGAGTTTTTCCTCTCCACTGTTACCTAGGGCTTGCTCAAGGATTTTTTGGGTTCTCTCTATACATCTTTAGAGTCTTGACTTTACTCTGTAAAGTGCTTTGAGATGACTTTGTTGTGAATTGGCGCTAGATAAAAAAAGTTTAATTGAATTGACCACAAGTAGGCCTGCATTCTGAGATCAAAATGGTCTACTGGAAAGATATAATACTATGAGGTCTTAGATACGATGGAGCCTGACCATTCAGAGCTTTATATGTAAGAAGCAGGGTTTGAAATTCTATTCTAGATTTTCTAGATTTTTGCCAATCGAGAGAAGCTAGTGAAGGTGAAATATGATCTCTCTTGCTGGTTCCAGTCAGCAATTATAGTAGTCCAACCTAGAAGTAACAAATACATGGACTAGTTTTTCGACTTTCAGACAGGATGCTCCTAATTTTGGCAATGTTCAGTAGGTGGAACAAAATATATATATATATATATATATATATATATATATATATATATATATATATATATATATATATATATATATATATATATATATATATATATATATATATATATATATATATATATATATATATATATATATATATATATATATATATATATATAGTTAAAAAGTATTGGTCCTAACACAGAGCCTTGTGGAACTCCATAGCTAACCTTTGTGTGCATGGAGGATTCATCATTAACATGAACAAATTGAAATCTATCAGATAAGATTTAAACCAACCTAGTTCAGTTCCTTTAATCCCAATTTCATGTTCTAGTCTTTGTAATAAAATGTTATGATCAATGGTATCAAATGCAGCACTAAGATCTAACAGAACAAGTATAGAGATGAGCCCATTATCTGAGGCCATGAGAAGATCGTTGGTGACTTTTACCAGTGCTGTTTCTGTACTATGATGAACTCTAAATCCTGACTGAAAGTCTTCATACAAATTATTCCTGTACACGTGGTCACATAATTGTTTTGCAACTACTTTTTCAATTATTTTAGAAATAAAAGGGATATTAAATATTGGTCTGTAATTGGCTAAAACACCTGGGTCAAGACAGGGTTTTTTAAGTAGTGGGTTAATTACAGCTACTTTATAGGCCTGTGGTACATAGCCTGTTTCTAAAGATAGATTGATGATATCTAATATGAACGTATCTATTAAGGGTAAAGCTTCCTTGAGCAGCTTAGTTGGAATAGGGTCTAGCAGACAGGTTGTTGGTTTAGATGAGGTAATAATTGAAGTTAGCTCAGAGAGATCTATGGGTAAAAAGCAGTCTAACAGGGATTGGGGCCTTATTGATGATTCTAGCACTGTTGTACATGAAGATCTATCTGTAATATTTTGGGGGAGGATCTGGTTAATTCTTTCTCTAATAGCTACAATTTTATTCCTAAAGAAAGTCATGAAGTTATTGCTGCTCAGAGTTAAGGGAAAACTAGGCTCAACAGAACTATGGCTCTTAGTCAGCCTGGCTACAGTGCTGAACAGAAACCAGGCGTTGTTCTTGTTGTGACAGTGGTTTCTCAGTGGGCGCAACGCTGAGTGGGGAAAATTGATTAGAAACGTGAACCTCGGGCGTCTGTTTAGTATTAGATCTCTTACAAACCGTCATCCAGCCAGACTGGCTTCCGGGCTGCTCAGGAATTGCCGGGGGACAGCTAACAGGTCGGCCCACACCAACTACTGGGGCCTAACTAGCTAGGTTATTTTCCATGGTGCGGAGCCGCTTCAACTTTCATGAGCCTCGACTCCAAAGCTGCAAAAACCTCACACTTATTACATATTCCATTATCACTAAAGGAGGCAGAGGAAAAACTGAACATGAGATAGACCAAGCAAGTGAGAGAAGGAGAAACAGAGGGAGACAGAGAAGCCATTGCTAACGGATAACTGCTAAGCTAGCGAAGCTAAAATAGGTAAAATAAGGTAAACGTTAGCTAGTTATGTTTTAGAAGCGCAAGTGCTTGTGTAATACAAGCATATGTGACGACTCAAGTATCAATTCTTGTGTGAAGAAATCACTTATTTAAGTAAAATAAGAGCTGCAATTAACGGTCCTGTGGTAGGAAGCCAAGAGTGTGCAGAAACAGGAAGTGATGCAATACGCTTACTGCACGAGTCCGCAGGTTACTGCATGACTCACCAGGTTCTGCTGTGAGTTTCTCCCTCTTGCTGATTAAACTCACCATAACCAAGACTGTGAGCTGCCTTTTGCCTCCTAAACTTGCCTCAAATTTACATTTAGTCATTTAGCAGACGCTTTTATCCAAAGCAACTTACAAGTGAAGTACAAGGCAGCAAAAATCTAAGTCAAGGAGAAAACATCAAAGCAAAGTCCTATCAGAAAAGTGTTCACAGTTCATGAGATGCAAGTGCGAGAAAGAGCAGAAAGGATTTTTAATTTTTTTTTAAAAGAGATTGAAGTGCATGGGAAGATGCGGAAGAGTTCTGTTTTAAGCAGTTTTTTGAATATTGGGAGAGAGTCAGCTGAGCCTGCAGAGTTTGGTAGCTCGTTCCACCATCGTGGGATCATTGGGCTAAAAAGTTTTGCTTGGTGTCTTCTGTGCGGTGCTGGGACCACCAGACGTCGTTTGTTGGCAGACCGCAGCGGGCGGGAAGGATTGTAGACTTGAATGAGTGAGTTGAGGTAAGCGGGAGCTGTCAAGTTAACCACCCTGTGAGCAAGAGACAGAGCTTTGAACCTGATGCGAGCAGCCAGTGTAAAGATCTGAAGAGTGGGTCTTTTTTGGCTGATTAAAAATGAGGCGAGCTGCTGCATTTTGGATCATCTGCAAGGGTTTGATTGTGGATACTGGTAACCCCATCAACAAAGCGTTGCAGTAATCAAGACTAGATGTGACCAACGCCTGTACAATGAGTTGGGTTGTATATTCCGTGATGTAGGGTCTGATCTTCCTGATGTTGTAGAGGGCAAATCTGCTGCCCTAGAGACATAGGAGATGTGGTCCTTAAAGCTCAGTTGGTCGTCGATGATGACCCCCAGATTTTTGGCCGATTTAGTGGGGACAATCACTGTAGATCCCATGTTGATGTTGATGTTGATGCTGATGTTGTGTTATCGAAGGTCTGGCTGGGAAGACAAGGACTTCGGTCTTGGAGAGGTTGAGCTGAAAATGTCTCTCACTCATCCAGGCTGAGATGTCTGAGAGACAGGTAGAAATGCGCGATGAGACAGTGGAGTCGTCCGGTGGAAAGGACAGGAAGAGCTGTGTGTCATCAGCATAGCAGTGATAGAAAAACCATGTGTGTGAATGATGGCACCTAGGGATGAAGTATACATAGAAAAGAGAAGAGGACCAAGAACTGAGATCTAGTAGAAAAAGACAGACGATTGAGCTGTGGCTTTTGCAGCTCGAAGATATTCCACAACAGTCAGGAGTGCCGTTTCTGAGGAATGACCCCTCTTGAAGCCAGACTGGTTGACATCGAGGAGGTTGTTCTTGGAAAGGAAGTCTGAGAGTTGGTTGAACACTGCTTGTTCCATTGTTTTGGCCAGAAAAGGAAGGAGGGAGACAGGTCTGTAGTTCTTCACTACAGAGGGATCAAGAGAAGGCTTCTTGAGCAGTGGGGTAATCAAGGCCTGCTTGAAAGCGGTAGGAAAAGTCCCTGTTTTGAGAGATGTGTTGATGACTTGTGTAATAGCTGGCATTAGGGCGGGTGCAACTTCTTGGAGAAGAGTGGAAGGGATTGGATCCAGAGTTCAGGTGGTCGGATGATTAGAGATGAGGAGGGTGGATACTTCATCCTCGGTCAGAATTGCAAATGATGAGAGCAATGCAGTGTTGGAAGAAGTTAGACGGATGTCATCATCTGGAGGAGAGAACTGTGAGCTGATGGCTGCCACCTTGTTGGTAAAGAAGTCGGCAAAGTCGTCAGCAGTGAGAGAAGTAGATGGCGGAGGTGAAGGTGGGTAGATGAGTGATTTGAAAGTTGAGAACAGCTTTCTGGTATCTGAGGTGTTGCTGATCTTCTCCTGGTAGTAATCGATCTTTGCCCTGGTGACACTGTGAGAAAAAGGTCCAAGCAGATCCTGATACTCAGCAAGGGCAGATGGAGTCTCTCAGCACTCCTGAGCATGGTGCATTGTTCACGGATCCCGTCAGTGAGCCACGGATTAGAAGGTGAGAGATGAGCGGGTCTCGAAGACATGGGACAGAGACAGTCCAGACATGACGAAAGTGTATTGCAGAGGCTGTCTGTGGCTGTGGCTGCATCTGCATCGAGGATGGAGAGGTCCTGTGTTGGGGGCAGGGTTGCGGAGACCAGCAAGGAGAATCGATCCGGGTTGAGAGACCTGAGGTTGCGCCGGAATGTTACAAGTGTGGGGGGAGATTCCGAAGGTCTAGGGATAAAGACTGTGAGTTGAATGAAGAAATGATCCGATACATGCAGAGGAGTGACCAAGATGTTGTGTGTTTTTGCCACGACACCATCCATGTTATCCTCCACGAAATGGACTACCTGAGACTGAACTTAATAGCACATAGGGAGGTAGTGGACTGCTCTGCTATGATCCTGACAGAGACGTGGCTAAACTTGTTTTTTTCCTGATAAAGCCGTTAGCTTGCTGGGACTAAAAGCTTTCCAGCTGGACAAAAGTCAAGCTGTGAATGGTTGTGCATTTAAACTAACAACAGATGGTGCAATAATGTAGAAGTGGTCACAAGTCAGTGAACTTCCGACATAGAGCTGCTGACTCTTAAATGCAGACCTTATACCTGCCAAGGAGATTTTCTATTATCATCTTAGCTGTGTACATCCCCCCCACCGCCAAGTTCCAAGTACCTGAGTTCCTCTCACTCAGAGGGTGTTTTTATATGGCAGGAGATTTCAAACCAGCCAACATGAAGACAGTTCTCCCTCAGTTCCAGCAAAACGTAGACTTGACAACAACTTGATTGGAGTCCACCTGTGGGACATTTAGTTGATTGGACATGATTTGGAAAAGCATACACCTGTCTATATAAGGTCCCGCAGTTAACAGTGCATGAAGAGCACAGACCAAGACATGAAGTCCAAGGAATCTTCTGTAGACCTCCGAGACAGGATTGTCTCACAGTGGCACAGATCTAAAGAAGGGAATAGAAAGATTTTTGTGGTATTGAAGGTCCCAATGAGCAGAGCAGACTCCATCATCCCTAAATGGGATTTAGGGATGACGTCCCTAATTTCAGGTCTATAATACTTCCCGCCCGCTGCGGTCTGCCAACGAACGACGTCTGGTGGTCCCAGCACCACACAGAAGACAACAAGCAAAACTTTTTATTGCAATGATCCCACGATGGTGGAACGAGCTACCAAACTCTGCACGCTCAACAGACTCTCTCCCAATATTCAAAAAACTGCTGAAAACAGAACTCTTCCGCATCTTCCTATGCACTTAAATCTCTTTAAAAAAAATAATAAAAATCCTTTCTGCTCTTTCTCGCACTTGCATCTCGTGAACTATGAACACTTTTCTGATAGGACTTTGCTTAGATGTTTTCTCCTTGACTTAGATTTTTGCTGCCTTGTACCTCACTTGTAAGTTGCTTTGGATAAAAGCGTCTGCTAAATGTAAATGTAAATGGAAGATGTTTGGATCCACCAGGACTCTTCCTAGACCGGGCCGACCGGCTAAACTGAGAGAGAAGGGCCCCGATTCAGGGAGGTGACCAAGAAGTAGAACTCCTTTCTGGAGTAGAAGAACTTTCCAGAAGAACATCTCTGCAGCACTCCACCAATCAGGCCTGTATAGTAGAGTGGCCAGACGGAAACCCCTCCTCAAGAAAAGGCACATGACAGCCACCTGAAGGACTCTGACCATAAGAAACAAAACTCGCTGCTCTGATGAAACAAAGATTGACTTCTTTGGCCTGAATGCCAAGTGTCATGTCTGGAGGAAACCAGGCACCGCTCACCACCTGGCCAATACCATCCGTGCGGTCAAGCATGGTGGTGATGGCTGGGACCTGGATGTTTTTCATCCCCACAGCAAGTGGAGACTAGTCAGGATCAAGGGAAACATAAGTGCAGCAATGTACAGAGACATCCTTGATGAAACCTGTTCCTCAAACTGGGGCGACAGTTCATCTCTCAACAGGACACCAGGACCTTAACCACACAGTCAAGATAACAAAGGAGTGGCTACCGGACAACTCTGTGAATGTCCCTGATTGGCCCAGCCAGAGCCCAGATTGATTTTTTTTGTCTCTTTGTTTTTAATAAATTTGCAAAGATTTCAAACAAATGTCTTTTGCGTTGTCATTATGGGGTATTGTTTGTAGAAGTTTATGGAAAATAATGAATTGAATTTTAAAATACCGATGTAACATAACAAAACGTTGTAAAAGTTAACCGATTCAGATCCACTTTTGGACGCAATGTACTAACATCAAAAATGCTTTCATAACTGTCTCCTGCCCCCACCTTGTCTGTTGAGACCACCTCTCAGCGATGCTAATCCCTGCATACAAGCACCGGCCGATCAGAGATAAACCCAATGGAAATGGAAGCCTTGTAGGACTGTTTTCAGTTCAAAGACTGTGACATGTTCAGAGCTGCAGTAACAATTAGCCCACTAATGTGGAGAGGTATGCTGCATCTGTATCTGACATCAACCAAAAATGCACAGAAGACATGCGTAATGCCCACAATTAGTCTTGTTGCACTAACTCCCATGATGAAGTTCTTCAAGAAGCTGGGAAAGAACCACATTATCTCAAAACTCCCCCCACCATTCGATTTATTTTAGTGTGCGCACACACCAAACTGCTCCACAGAGGATGTCATTTTCTCAGTTGTCAACGTGACCCTGGCACATATGGAGAATAAGAACACCCACGCAGGAATGCTGTTTGTTGACTTCAGCTCACCATTAAATCTGATCATCCCTCGGAATCTGGTGAGCAAACTGAGCACCCTGGGAATCAGCACCCTGTTGTGTACCTGGTTTCTGGACTTCCTCTAGACAAACCACAGTCAGTGAGAGTGGAAAACAACGCATCCAACTTCATCTCCCTCTACATAGGGTCACTTCAAGGCTGTGTCCTTAG
The DNA here is from genome assembly GCA_020496755.1 of Channa maculata. Lineage (NCBI taxonomy): Eukaryota > Metazoa > Chordata > Actinopteri > Anabantiformes > Channidae > Channa > Channa maculata. Next base: position 25,168,804 of record CM035609.1, on the reverse strand, counting down.
TCCACTGTAATTCACACTGATGACACACGACGACTGTGCTCATCGTTTCATTAGGTATGCAGACGATGCTACAGTGGCCTACAGAGAGAAGGTGAAGTAAATGGTGGACTCGTGCATCAACCACAATCTCATCCTGAATGTCACAAAGACCAACGACATAGTTATCGACTTTGAAAGAAATTGTCCCAGTAACTCACCACTCTTCATTTACAGCAGAGCTGTGGAAATGGTCAGTAGCACCATATTGCAAGAGTCCAGGTAATGGAAATGTTGGTCACAAAGTTCATAATATTTCATTACTAGTTATATTTGCTCAGTGGCAAATATGTTTGCACTTCCTGAGCAAGATGAGGAGAGCACACCAAGGCTTTGTCACCTTGCCCAAGCTCTCCAGAAGTCTCACTTCAGCACCTCTTTTGCCTCATGGAAGGTCATTGTCTATGATCGTGGGCTCCAGTTTACAACATGGTTTTGGATGGACTTTTCCCACCAAATGGGGCCTCTGTAAGCATCGTTTCTGGTTTCCACCCACCATTCAAAGAGACTAATTAATGATGGGGGTCAGAGGTCAGCACTTTGACCTCATTTTCATTCAGTTCTTTACAATGCTATCTTAAAATTTGCTGCAAAGGTCCACTCTAACCACTGATGGTGAACTGATTGTGTCCCGTTAATTAGAGGTCAAAGGTTAAAGTTAGTGGGGCCCCGTTTGCTTTATATTTTTCAATTAACGCCTCCAGGGATTTTCTTCAAATTTGAAAGCATCCACGTGGACTCGTAGATGAAATTGTTCCAGTCGGAGGTCAAGGTCACTGTGCCCTCACATCTGTCACATTTCTAACATGATATTAATGAATGAAGGCTTTGGTGGTCAAAGGTCAAGGTATGGGGCGACTGTGGTGCAGGATGGTAGAGCCAATCTCCACCAATCTCACAGTTGTTGGTTCAGTCCCCAGGCTCCTCCTGTCACGTGTCGAAGTGTCCTTGAGCAAGACACTGAACCCCAACTTAGTTGCCCAGCTGCACAGCAGCTCCCCCATCTGTGCATGAGTGTGTGTGTGTGTGAGTGTGAGTGTGAATGGGTGAATAAGAAGCAGTATAAAGTGCTTTGAGTGCCAATAGGTAGAAAAGTGCTTTATAAGTGCAGAACATTTACCCTTTAACTATGACCTTATCTTCGTCTCTTCTTGTGAAATTTTCCGAATTGGCTGAAAAACTTCCTGCTATAGGATCTGAATAGGATCAGATATGAATGTGTCACGTTATTGAAACTTTTACTTTTCTTCATATTTGTCACTGCTGTCTTGTTTTAATTTCTAGTTATATCTCTGTGCATTTTTTTTCTCATACTGTATATTACATTCAGTTTTGCACCAAATGTCCAACACAAATTCCTTCTACTTTATGTAAAATCCTAGTTACTGATTGTGAAAGATGGATTTTTAAAGTCAGAGTGAAGTGAGTAAAGTGAGTAAAGAAGTAAGTGGGTCCCAAATAGAAACTGGGGAGGTTCAGAGGAGGCTGGAAGAGAATATGATGATGTAATGTGTAGAGAGGAGGAGGAGGGACATGAGGTCCCAGCAGAGACTGAGAGCAGAGGACTGATGAAGTGTGTGTCACACAGATAAAACTGTTGTATGACAGAGTTGTGGTCAGAAAGCTGCTACAGCTGCAGCTCTCTTCACATCTCTGATGATGGAGGTACATGATGGAGCAGAGCTCTGCTTTCCACAGCTCCTCAACACCTCCTGCAGGAAGCCACTGATTTCTTGGTCTGAAGTTGTGTTTTTTCGCTGTCTGCTGTCGTCTCTCTCTGTGCTCACTGTGGCTCTGAACCTGCTCGTCATCATCTCAATCTCCCACTTCAGGCAAAGTTCACTATCACATAACACAGAAGTTTATTTGTTATAGGCAGATCTGCAGTTGAGTCTTATGAGAAATCAGTTCTAACAAATACATGAAGACTTGCACTGTGTCAATGTTGATAATGATTTTGCACATTAAAGTGCAACATGTACTAAATGTGAGGCATATATTTGCTTCATCCTAATTGCTACTATAGGCTACTCCAGATACTGTATCTGATAAGTTTTTCAATTTCCATGTTTGTATTCTAATGTGTTTAACTGCTCTCTGGCTCCAGGCAGCTCCACACACCCACCAACCTCCTCCTCCTCTCTCTGTCTGTCTCAGACTTCATTGTGGGACTTGTGACCCTTCCAGGTGAAATCCTCAGAAAAACATCCTGCTGGTTTCTTGGTGATCATATCTGTTCTCTGTATATGTATGTTACCACACTCACCATCTCTGCCTCAGTTGGAAACATGGTTCTTATATCAATCGATCGTTATGTGTCTATTTGTCAACCTCTGCATTATCCCACCAGAGTCACTGTGAGAACAGTGAAACTTTGCAATTTTCTGTGTTGGTTGTGTTCGTTTCTTTACAGAATTGTCTTAATAAAGGATATGTTGTTTCAAAATGGCATGTATGTGTCCTGCTATGGGAAGTGTGAATTTTTTATTGACTATATTGGAGGATTTGTAGATGTTTTTGTGAACTTTATTATTCCAGTTACTGTCATCATCGTTCTGAATCTGAGAGTGTTTGTGGTGGCTGTGTCTCAGGCTCGTGCCATGCGCTCTCACATTACAGCTGTTACACTGCAGCATTCAGCGACTGTGACATCAAGAAAGTCTGAGCTGAAAGCAGCCAGGACTCTTGGAATTCTTATAGCTGTGTTTCTAATGTGTTTCATCCCATATCACTGTGTTTGTCTTGTAGGAGTGGACCTTCTCAACACTTATTTTGGAATCCTTGTGATATCTGTTTTCTGTTTTAACCCCTGTCTAAACCCTCTGATCTATGCTTTGTTCTACCCCTGGTTTAGAAGAGCTGTTAAACTCATTGTCACTCTTCAGATTCTGCAGCCTGGATCCCGTGAGGCCAACGTACTGTAGAGAGACTGTGGGTGGCTCAGATGAGACCTGCTCTATGGAAACAGAGGTGTATGTACTTGACTGATTGTATGATTTAAAATGGGATGTTATGCATAAAAACGAATTTTACATCATATCAGGTTTAGTGTTACGTTTGGATCTTCATATACTGAAATGCCCTCCTCCAATCGTAACACTAAACCTAACATCATAAGAATGCATGTTCAGCTGGTCACTATCAGAAGTACCAAAATGGTCTATGAGGGCATAAAAAGGATTATATGTAAAAGTCTGGAGGGGGGGTGCTCAGTTGGTAGAGGGGCCACCTACCAACCATAGGGTCAGCTTACAGGATTAAACATTTTTATATCAGCTGAATGTGCTTTTAATATTATGTTGTGAAATTATGTTTTTTGTCATTTTAAATGAGGATAGTAACTTTTTCCAACTGAAAATAGTTTTTTGTCATTTGATGCAAACAAACCAATGTCAATGTTGAATGTTAAGCATTGTGACAATTCAAGTTATTTCACATCAGCAGAAAAATTAAAATGCTATCAAATCAAAATATCATCTCCTGATGTCAAAGGGGAGTTTTGCCCCAGTGGGTTTTACAATCTGCGCCATAAAAACGCCCTCTGTCCTTTACCTTTACCGTAAATCAAATAAAGTAAATGTGCCCAAACCCCTTTAAGGTAAAAAGAAAGAAAAAACCTCAGGAACCTGTGGGATCCCCAAAGCAGTGGTCATAGTGAAAAATTAGAAAACAAAACACGTTTGTTGCATTAGTTTGCTCATGTTTCTGTATTTTCATTTGTTACTAGACCTTTAATAGTATCTGGTGAATTTGTGAAAACATAACATGAATGTGTTTCTGAATCATGTGGACACATTTAAGCTTCACAGATTCTTTGGTAACTATCTTCATGTTTTTGAGATCAGATAAAAATCACACATCCAAGTTTTTAAAAACCTACCTGCCCAGTTCTTATGAATAAACCACTGTTTACCACCCATCAGCCGCCACTGTGGGAGGGACACCGGGCTGCCCTGCTCAGGGCTGCGGACAGGGACATGCAGCTAGGTGACCACCAGGACTGGCCCCCACCTGCAATCCAGGTCAAACCGTTTATCTTGCTACCAAAAATATTCCCCTTCGTGTTGAATCCATAAATTAGCCCCCTGACACATCAGTCACTTTCCCATTGAAAAGGCTTTAACTTTCTATTTTATTTTATTGGTTTTATTCCATTTAACGTTTAAGCATTTTAAATGTATAAAAATAGCTTATTTCCTGTCTACCAGAACAGAATACATCAGTATTACCCAGTAATTATGGGCCAATGTATTTTATCTAACTTTAAAGTTCTTTAGATGCAATTGTCGAGTAAACTGTTGGGCCTTCATGTGGTAAATTCTTAGAAATGGTGCATTAAAAATGCAAAGATGATGTCAGGACAGGCCTCCTGTAAAATTTGACTGGGTAGGCTACTCACTCAGCAGATTGGCAATTCAGGCTAAGTCGGGTTCCCTGGTTTCCCTGAGCCTGACGTGCAAAGCAGGGAGGGGGCTGGGCACTGTTTGTTTCCCTGACTCTCTGTCAGTTGTCTTCTTCTGTTCTGTCCTGTTAATGGAAATTACCTTCTGGCCCTTTCTACTATTTTCTTAATCTGCTCAACTCATGCTAACATGGATTAAAACCCTCCAGCTCTCTTCCATTATTTACAACCTATAACCTTGTAACAGAGCTTTTACAGACTGTGTGTGATTTCATTAAACTTATGTTTACTATGTTTATTGGTTTTAATATGTTTATTGAAAGCTACACTGTGTGACATGAATCTAATAAACTTGGGGGCTACACAAACATCTTCAATGCAATTTCTATGTGCACATAGAAAAATGAATATAGTAGCATATTTTAAAACAACCCTGCAGTTGTTTTCCTGCTGCTCTCGTGACCAAATCTAAAGGTAGTAGAGTGAAATCCAGGATGAGATTCAGAATTATTAACATGGGAACCACCACTGGCTGATAAGACTTGGCTCCAGTCTATCAAACTGTACATGACCTTCAGTGGATCGGCTTGTCAAAGCTCATCTGTTCTTTCAAATGTTAATAAGAGGAGAAGTCATGAATTATTATTTAAAAATTAATGCCCTTCAACCTCAGCTTAGCCAACCAGTAGCTGTGTACAGTTGTGTCCACCTGCTGAATATCACTGAAGCAGATGCAAACCTGGTTTCTGCTTTGTGCAGTGCTGCAGTTACACTTTTACGCTTTGAAAGTCAAAGTGTTATAGTATTTGCCTATTTTTAAAAAGTATATATTACAATTCTTTCTCCACTTCATTTCTTTAAGCTTCATTTCTTGCAGCACTTTCACAGCTCTCATTCCAGGAGCACACAGCTGGATTTATAGCAGTAAACATACAGTTTATTGTACCTAAATATCTGGAACAAATCAGGGAAATTTTATCATCTTCACTTAAACCTACTGGCTGGACTGTGGTCTCTCACGTGCAGGGTTTGAGGAACTTTTAGTAATTCAGTTGGTGGTGAACTTGGTAACTGCATTGGAGGCACAAAAACAAAACTTGTTATTCACACACACACACACACACACACAACCACACACACATACACACAACCACAAAAGGGATTTTGACAATTGAGTGCTGCTTCATTCAAGTTCACAGGAGGTGAATGCAGCCATCCATCCCAGAGCACCTTAAGTAAAAATCTACAATCCTTCTTCCTCAGGCACCAAATTGGACCAGTGTTTGTGTTTGGTACAGTGTGTAGATGATTTGCTAATTTGTATTTGTCAATTTGTCAATGCAAAAATAATATGGAGCACCTGTTAAAACATCTTGTAGAAAATGGCCTTTAAATTACTTTTTCTAAACTGCAGTTTGCCGACTGAACATTATGACATTATCTGGGTCACGTGATCACCCCAGAGGAAAACTGTCACAAAAATGAATTGCCGGAATTCAAAATATTCCAAAGCAGATGAATAAAGAAACATGACATGACACCATTTTGCAGACAAATTGTTCTCTGTTATGTTTCCCTGTTTGCTGTGGTGCATGGTTAATGTTTTTTGTTGTTGCTGTTTGCACATGATGAGACCATGTGGACTCCTGAAGGAAAAGTGTGGCCCTGAACTTGCTTTGCCTAATCCGAGTTTGTTGTTGACCAGGAAGACAGTTTCAGGACTTCTTTGTTATTGCAATGTAACCCTGTCAACATAAAGGGCTACTAAAAATGGCCTTTTTCTGAAATTGTACATTTGTTATTGTGTTGTGTAATTGTGTATTTTATTGTGTTTGGTTTGAGTAATGACATGTAGGGGAATCGTTGCCTGTCTGCAGAGTCTGGACAGGTGTAGTGTGGAGTAGCTCCGCCCCCTGTGTCTGCACAGACTGGATGCAGACGAGGAGCGAGGAGGAGAAAAAGTTCGGATTTGGTTCGTGGGAAAGTTTATTTTGTCGTTTTTGGCTGTGAATACTTGGCCAAGCTGTGGTCAAGCGTCTCATACTGTGATGAGACAAGGTGCTGGATGTGCTGGGACTCTTCCTGGTGAGTGAATCGCTTCAGTAGAAGTGTTTGGAAGCTAATTCATGGTGGCTAACGGCTAACGGCATTAAGCTAGCGCTACTGTTTTGAAGTTGTGGTTTTGGTTTTCCTCTGTTCTACAATAAACGATGTAACGGCACACAGGAATGCTGATGATATGTGTGAATATGATTATGATTTGAGCATTATTCTGTGTGTGTGTGCACATGGAATAAGTGGTGAAAAGATCAGTGCACTCACATCAGTTCTTTGGCTGTAGCTGGTCCCTGGTTCCATGTTGCTGCCATCGTGAGGCTACAGAGTTGTTCTGTATCTTGGTTCTTTTGGGAAGAGAGACAACTTATTAGTGTTGCTGGATTTATTTCTTTTTCTCGTGGAAATTAATTATTCTGAAAAGAAATGCACTATGTTTAATCTCGTTCTTAAGATGCATCAATGATTCTTTAACTGGATTATACAGGTCAGGTTTTTTTATTTTTTTGATGTATGATTTTGTAAAAACTTCATCCAAGGATGGTGAGCTGATTGTACCAGGATCTGTACAGATGAACACCGAGGTTGAGAGCATTTGATTTGCCTTTGATGGACAGTGAACTGTGGAAACCCTGCTTGAACAGTAGGATAACTTCTGAATATATCTGCTCTTTGGCACATGCTGCAAGGAGAGTGAGGAACTCTGGGATTAAACCTTTACGTTCATTGGTGTGAGCGTATACCAGCAGAAGCCGAGTAAAACCTCCCAGGAGTTTTCTTTTGTCCTTTTCTTCCTGTGTGTGTATATGTTTTTTTTCTTCTCTGCTTTGTATTGTGTTGCTATTTGGATAAATTGATGTTCTATAATGAGAGATAAACTAATTGTTATTGAAATTGAAATAATACGTAAATGCTTGGTGTAATAAGTAAATGCTTGGTGTCTTGTGTCATTAGTTACTCACACTGCTCCATTAGCTGAGCCATAGCATCTGGTCCAAATCTCACAAAGACAGTGACCTTTGATTATTTAAACGTTCTTTTGAGTCGCGTGTTACACCAACCTCACGGTTGTAGAACAGCCCGTTACTTGTTTCTGATCAGGCTGGATCCAGTTGTAGCAGGTCTCCCTCTCTGTCTGAGAGCTGTTGTTGCAGCAGAGAAAGCTGTGTTAGCATCATGTGATGTGGTTATCTGTTCTGATATACTGCTTGAAAAGCCTAACATTGCTGTGATGTTGTGTTGAGCCCTGCTGCTCCTCATGGCTGCGCTGAGGTACTAGAAACCATCGGTTTTTGAATGAATGTTCACACTGACTACATTTGTTCTCCATGACTACGGTTTGTCTCTGGAGACAAAGGAGTTTTACCCCATCAGCCACAACACTAATTGCACATTGTTCTTGTTGCAGCTCTTTAGATGTTATCCTGTTGCCTACAAAATATCAGTTATGAAATATGACACACTATTTGATTTCTGCAGTAGATTCAGAAGCCATGGTGGGACAAATGTTTCACCTTACTCAACTTTCTCTTCACAGGAACTGAATCTGCAAACCATGGAGTCACTAGCAAGCTTATCTAGGAAGCTTTGTGAAGAAATTAGGTTCAAGAGATAAATTTTGTTTGCCTAATTCGTATTTTCATTTGTATGCAAAGCTAGCTCATGGTAAAGATCACATTTCCAAAGGGGGGATGTGTGCATATACGAACACATACCAGTATAGCAAGGTTTTTACACCAGGGTTCTTTCCAGCATGTGGAGCTGAGTTCTGCAGGAGATAATCTGTGCAGCACAAAATGCCTCTCTGTTATTACAAGGCCACCCCCACCTGATGGGCTTTTCAAACATTGGATGATTGACTTGACTGAGCTTTGTCAGAAATAGAGATATTGCTTGACTATGGTTTGACAAACGACCATTAGGTGAAGTATTGCAGAAGAAAGTTGTTAGTGACGGTGGTTCTGGGTTCGCCATGGGGGGTCGAGAGATTTGTCAAGCTAATTTGAGTTTGTTTTATTAAGTGTTGCTGTCTTATCACCCCCAGTGATAAGGCAGCAACACACCGGCATCTATCTCAACATCAGTGAGTGTAGGTGTGATAGAATGACCAAATTGAAGAAGCGTTGTGAAGTAATAGGTTTGACATGGATTAAGAATTAGCATCAGTACTATTCAGTATGCAAGTTAAGTCTGTTCTAAATAATTCTTGGAAAGATCTCCTGGTGTGGTACTTATTCAGAACAAGCAAACTCTGATCAGTTTGTCGTGAGGATGTGATTTTATAGCTATTGTGCAGAGCTCTCTCAGCTGTTTGTCCCCAGGTGAAAGCACTCCTGTCTACCCCTGCTGCCACCAGCCTGCACGATCTCAAACCAGGTCACTGGGTGGTCACCAGGGAGCACTGGAGGAAACACTGGAGGCAGAGATGTTTCACAGGATCACTTCAAGTACTACTGACTTTTAATACAGCAGTGAAGGTGGAGAGATGCATCACGTGGGTCCACACCAGCCACTGCAGGAGGATCCCCTGAACGAGACAGGGAACTACACCCAGACGTGCACCAACTCGATGTGGATGCAACCGCTGTGGAAGACGACCTACAAGGCACAGACGGTCAAATTTTTCCTCTGAATTGTTTGTCTCGATGAGGGGGGAGAGGGGCTGATTGGGCTTCGTCCACACTTTAAGCTCCAACATATGTCAAGAAAGGTGAATACAGGAAGGTGACAGAGGCGACATCTGGTGCCCTACGATTGTGAATCACACACCGCAAGAGCACCCACTCAGAATGAAGCAGTGGAACCTGAAGGTAAGATAATGAGCATGTTTGTTCTCTTTGCAACGGTTGCAGCAGTCCTGTGGATGATTGGTGAACTATGGCAAGGTTGAGGGATCGGTCAGCGTCTCACCAACAAGAGGTGTGGCTGGACCTGCACTTGCTTGACCTGTATTCTTCCACATGGTCTCTGTCATGGATCGACATCGACAATGTATCAACTACATGTATCACAACCAACTGAGGCTCATCAATTGCATGCACACAACAACATCGGAGGAGGTCGTGTTAGAAAAACGAAATAGCAATGGACATGCTGCTCGCAGACAAACAAGGTGTCTGTGCAATTTTTGGAGACTCAAGTAGTAACCTCATACTAAACAACAAATGTGTTAGAGGGACTAAGATCAGTGTGACAGGGACTGAAAAGTCATTCTGGCTTTTACCAGTGCTGTTTCTGTACTATGATGAACTCTAAATCCTGACTGAAAGTCTTCATACAAATTATTCCTGTACACGTGGTCACATAATTGTTTTGCAACTACTTTTTCAATTATTTTAGAAATAAAGGGGAGATTAAATATTGGTCTGTAATTGGCTAAAACACCTGGGTCAAGACAGGGTTTTTTAAGTAGTGGTTTAATTACAGCTACTTTATAGGCCTGTGGTACATAGCCTGTTTCTAAAGATAGATTGATGATATCTAATATGAACGTATCTATTAAGGGTAAAGCTTCCTTGAGCAGCTTAGTTGGAATAGAGTCTAGCAGACAGGTTGTTGGTTTAGATGAGGTAATAATTGAAGTTAGCTCAGAGAGATCTATGGGTAAAAAGCAGTCTAACAGGGATTGGGGCCTTATTGATGATTCTAGCACTGTTGTACATGAAGATCTATCTGTAATATTTGGGGGGAGGATCTGGTGAATTCTTTCTCTAATAGCTACAATTTTATTCCTAAAGAAAGTCATGAAGTTATTGCTGCTCAGAGTTAAGGGAAAACTAGGCTCAACAGAACTATGGCTCTTAGTCAGCCTGGCTACAGTGCTGAACAGAAACCAGGCGTTGTTCTTGTTGTGACAGTGGTTTCTCAGTGGGCGCAACGCTGAGTGGGGAAAATTGATTAGAAACGTGAACCTCGGGCGTCAGTTTAGCATTAGATCTCTTACAAACCGTCACCCAGCCAGACTGGCTTCCGGGCTGCTCAGGAATTGCCGGGGGACAGCTAACAGGTCGGCCCACACCAACTACTGGGGCCTAACTAGCTAGGTTATTTTCCATGGTGCGGAGCCGCTTCAAATTTCGTGAGCCTCGACTCCAAAGCTGCAAAAACCTCACACTTATTACATATTCCATTATCACTAAAGGAGGCAGAGGAAAAACTGAACATGAGACAGACCAAGCAAGCGAGAGAAGGAGAAACAGAGGGAGACAGAGAAGGCATTGCTAACGGATAACTGCTAAGCTAGCGAAGCTAAAATAGGTAAAAATAAGGTAAACGTTAGCTAGTTATGTTTTAGAAGCGCAAGTGCTTGTGTAATACAAGCATATGTGACGACTCAAGTATTAATTCTTGTGTGAAGAAATCACTTGTTTAAGTAAAATAACAGCTGCAATTAACGGTCCTGCGGTAGGAAGCCAAGAGTGTGCAGAAACAGGAAGTGATGCAATACGCTTACTGCACGAGTCCGCAGGTTACTGCATGACTCGCCAGCTTCTGCTGTGAGTTTCTCCCTCTTGCTGATTAAACTCACCATAACCAAGACTGTGAGCTGCCTTTTGCCTCCTAAACTTGCCTCAAATTTACATTTAGTCATTTAGCAGACGCTTTTATCCAAAGCAACTTACAAGTGAGGTACAAGGCAGCAAAAATCTAAGTCAAGGAGAAAACATCAAAGAAAAGTCCTATCAGAAAAGTGTTCACAGTTCACGAGATGCAAGTGCGAGAAAGAGCAGAAAGGATTTTTAATTTTTTTTTAAAAGAGATTGAAGTGCATGGGAAGATGCGGAAGAGTTCTGTTTTAAGCAGTTTTTTGAATATTGGGAGAGAGTCAGCTGAGCCTGCAGAGTTTGGTAGCTCGTTCCACCATCGTGGGATCATTGCGCTAAAAAGTTTTGCTTGGTGTCTTCTGTGCGGTGCTGGGACCACCAGACCTTGTTCGTTGGCAGACTCCAGTAACAACTAGAAAAGGCAATTTCCAAGGAAATTACGTGGGAGAGCTGTTAAGTCGCCCGGTAGAGGCCGACCGCTCAGAAGCTGCTGAGAGCAGAGGCGTTTGCACGTTCAAAGCCGCAAACGCTGAAGAGAGATAAATACGAACAAAAAGAGAAAGAAAGAAGATGACAATAAAAGGAAAAAATCCAAAATCCCAAGAAAAGTTGAATTAAGAAAGGAAAAAAGTAGAAAGTAACAATGGAAGTAATTAGGTAAAAGGGTGATATTTAAAGTGAAAAGAAACAGAAAAAGAAGCAAAGTAAAAAGTTGCTATTAAAAGTGTAGAGAAAAAAGTAAGAAGTGAAAAAGTAACAAGTTGATTAACAAAAGTGAAAAGAAGTAGGAAGAAACAAAGGAAAAGGTAAATATTCAAAGTTAAAAGAAACAAAGAAGCAAAGTAAAAAGTTGCTATTAAAAGTGTAAAGAAAAAAGGAAGAAGTGAAAAAGTAACAAGTTGATTAACAAAAGTGAAAAGAAGTAGTAAGAAACAAAGGAAAAGGTAAAGATTCAAAGTGAAAAGAAACAAAGAAAGAAGCAAAGTAAAAAAGTTGCTATTAAAGTGTAAAGAAAAAAGCTAGAAGTAACTACTTAGAAATGAAGGAACGATTTTAATGCTGAAAAACTGTTAAAAAGTTGAAAAGAGCTTTTAATTTGAAAGTGTGTTTCCTGTCTGTGTGGTAGTTTGTGTGTCCACTGTAGGGAGACTTCAAAACAAACTCATTTTAGCATTTAAATGCTAAATAATTAAAATAAGAATGATAAAAGGCTTTTATTTTGAAAGTGTGTTTCCTATCTGTGAGGGTGTGTGTGTAGGGAAACTTCACCACAAAGTCATTTTAGCATTTAAATGCTAAAAAGTGGATAAAATATTATGAAAGGCTTTTATTTTGAAAGGGTATTTCCTGTCTGTGAGGGTGTGTGTCTGTGTGTGTCTCCACTGTGTATGTTGAGGGAGAAAAACTCAGGTAAAGTGTGTGGACACAGCTCTGAGGCTGATTACATGATCTCATGCAGCTGTGTCCGTTACCATGACAATGACTGCTGCCTGCCTGCTGAGTCATGTGAGCCAAATGCAAAGGCAGGCTGGAAAAGTGCTGAGACTATGCCTCGCAAAATGCTCAAAATATGAAAAGTATTAGTCCTATCGAAACAATTCAAAAACTGTGAGTAAAAATTGAAGGCGTGGTGGCGATTTTAAAACAGCCCCCGTTTGTGATTTGAGGAGAATTTAAGAACCTCTGTTATAATGGGCTCCAATGGGAGTTTTGACGGCACTCTCTCTGCTTCTGGACTCTTGGAGAAAGAACCGTCAGTCCTGTCACTATGAGAGTTATATTTACTGAAAGAAGACAAAAATACCTACATTCTGATGTATAGTTTGTGTATGTAAGATTAAAGTTGATTGAAGGAAAGAAGGAAAAGAAGGAAAAAAGTTGCTAAAAGTGGAAGCTGAAAAGTTAGAGTGCGTGTGATGTCACCCACTCTAGCTGCTCCAACATTCCATAATACACACTAATGGAAAAGTTGAAAAAGCTCCAAAAGTTACCTAAAACTAAAACTGCGATTATTTAAAAGTATAAAAGATACAAAGAAGCTGATCCACCCAGAAAAAGTTGAAAGGGTCTAGACCCGTATAAAGTTTAAATAAAGTTTCTACTCCAAAGTATGACGACACAAGAGGCAGATGAAAAGTGGCAAGTTGAAGGGAAGTTTTAAGTGGCTTCCATTCATTTTCAATGGGAAGAAAAGTTGATAAAAAGTGAAATATAATAAAAAGTATAAAAGTTATTAATGAGAAAAGTAATAGCCCACATGTCCTAAAAGAGACCTACGATTAGGAAGTGGAACGGAGTTTCTACGACAAACCGTCTAGGAGGAGATAGTGACCGAAAAACGGCGAAATAAAAAGAAAAATAATAATAAAGAGAAAGGATCTCATAAGTGTGAGAGCTCCCACTAACTAGAAAAGGCAATTTCCAAGGAAATTACGTGGGAGAGCTGTTAAGTCGCCCGCTAGAGGCCGACCGCTCAGAAGCTGCTGAGAGCAGAGGCCTTTGCACGTTCAAAGCCGCAAACGCTGAAGAGAGATACATACGAACAAAAAGAGAAAGAAAGAAAGAAGATGACAATAAAAGGAAAAAGTCCAAAATCCCAAGAAAAGTTGAATTCAGAAAAGAAAAAAAAAGTAGAAAGTAACAATGGAAGTAAATAAGTAAAAAGTTGATATTTAAAGTGAAAAGAAACAGAAAAAGAAGCAAAGTAAAAAGTTGCAATTAAAAGTGTAAAGAAAAAAGTAAGAAGTGAAAAAGTAACAGGTTGATTAACAAAAGTGAAAAGAAGTAGTAAGAAACAAAGGAAAAGGTAAATATTCAAAGTAAAAAGAAACAAAGAAGCAAAGTAAAAAGTTGCTATTAAAAGTGTAAAGAAAAAAGGAAGAAGTGAAAAAGTAACAAGTTGAAATAACAAAAGTTAAAAGTAGTAGTAAGAAACAAAAAAAGGTAAAGATTCAAAGTTAAAAGAAACAAAGAAAGAAGCAAAGTAAAAAAGTTGCTATTAAAGTGTAAAGAAAAAAGGTAGAAGTAACTACTTAGAAATGAAGGAAGCATTTTAATGCTGAAAAACTGTTAAAAAGTTGAAAAGAGCTTTTAATTTGAAAGTGTGTTTCCTGTCTGTGTCTGTGTGGTTGTTTGTGTGTGTCCACTGTAGGGAGACTTCAAAACAAACTCATTTTAGCATTTAAATGCTAAATATTTAAAATAAGAATGATGGAAGGCCTTTATTTTGAAAGGGTATTTCCTGTCTGTGAGGGTGTGTGTTTGTGTCTGTCTCGACTGTGTATGTTGAAGGAGAAAAACTCAGGTAAAGTGTGTGGACACAGCTCTGAGGCTGATTACATGACGTCATGCAGCTGTGTCCGTTACCATGACAATGACTGCTGCCTGCCTGCTGAGTCATGTGAGCCAAACGCAAAGGCAGGGTGGGAAAGTACTGAGACTATGCCTCCCAAAATGCTCAAAATATGAAAAAGTATTAGTCCTATCGAAACGATTCAAAAACTGTGAGTGGCAAAAGGCTTCAATGAACACACTGATGTACTTTATTTTAAGATACTCCATAAAATGAAGGCGTGGTGGCAATTTGAAAACAGCCCCCCGTTTGTGATTTGAGGAGAATTTAAGAACCTCTGTTATAATGGGCTCCAATGGGAGTTTCAGACGGCACTCTCTCCGCTTCTGGACTCTTGGAGAAAGAACCGTCAGTCCTGTCACTATGAGAGTTATATTTACTGAAAGAAGACAAAAATACCTACATTCTGATGTATAGTTTGTTTATGTAAGATTAAAGTTGATTGAAGGAAAGAAGGAAAAGAAGGAAAAAAGTTGCTAAAAGTGGAAGCTGAAAAGTTAGAGTGCGTGTGATGTCACCCACTCTAGCTGCTCCAACATTCCGCAATACACACTAATGGAAAAGTTGAAAAAGCTCCAAAAGTTGCCTAAAACTAAAACTGCGATTATTCAAAAAGTATAAAAGATACAAAGAAGCTGATCCACCCAGAAAAAGTTGAAAGGGTCTAGACCCGTATAAAGTTTAAATGAAGTTTCTACTCCAAAGTATGATGACACAAGAGGCAGATGAAAAGTGGCAAGTTGAAGGGAAGTTTTAAGTGGCTTCCATTCATTTTCAATGGGAAAAAAAGTTGATAAAAAGTGAAATATAATAAAAAGTATAAAAGTTATTAATAAGAAAAGTAATAGCATAGATCTCC
The DNA here is from genome assembly GCA_020496755.1 of Channa maculata. Classification (NCBI taxonomy): domain Eukaryota; kingdom Metazoa; phylum Chordata; class Actinopteri; order Anabantiformes; family Channidae; genus Channa; species Channa maculata. The sequence goes on along the minus strand of CM035609.1, from coordinate 25,153,556 downwards.
TAAAAGAGACCTACGTTTAGGAAGTGGAACAAGTTTCTACGACAAACCGTCTAGGAGGAGATAGTGACCGAAAAACGGCGAAATAATAATAATAATAAAGAAAAGGATCTCATAAGTGTGAGAGCTGTGTTACAGCTCTCCCACTAATAAAGAGAAAGGATCTCATAAGTGTGAGAGCTGTGTTACAGCTCTCCCACTAATTAGCCCACTAATGTGGAGAGGTATGCTGCATCTGTATCTGACATAATCCAAAAATGCACAGAAGACCTGCGTAATGCCCACAATTAGTCTTGTTGCTCCCATAATGAAGTTCTTCAAGAAGCTGGGAAAGAACCACATTATCTGGACTTCCTCTAGACAAACCACAGTCAGTGAGAGTGAGTTATATTTGCTCAGTGGCAAATATGTTTGCACTTCCTGAGCAAGATGAGGAGAGCACACCAAGGCTTTGTCACCTTGCCCAGAAGTCTCACTTCAGCACCTCTTTTGCCTCATGGAAGGTCATTGTCTATGATCGTGGGCTCCAGTTTACAACATGGTTTTGGATGGACTTTTCCCACTTAATGGGGCCTCTGTAAGCATCGTTTCTGGTTTCCACCCACCATTCAAAGAGACTGATTAATGATGGGGGTCAGAGGTCATCACTTTGACCTCATTTTCATTCATTTCTTTACAATGATCTCTTCAAATTTGCTGCAAAGGTCCACTCTAACCACTTATGGTGAACTGATTGCATCCCGTTAATCAGAGGTCAAAGGTTAAAGTTAGTGGGGCCCCGTTTGCTTTATATTTTTCAATTAACGCCTCTAGGGATTTTCTTCAAATTTGAAAGCATCCACGTGGACTCGTAGATGAAATTGTTCCAGTCGGAGGTCAAGGTCACTGTGCCCTCACATCTGTCACATTTCTAACATAATATTAATGAATGAAGGCTTTGGTGGTCAAAGGTCAAGGTATAGGGCGACAAGGGTGCAGGAAGGTAGAGCCAATCTCCACCAATCTCACAGTTGTTGGTTCAGTCCCCAGGCTCCTCCTGTCACTTAAGTGTCCTTGAGGAAGACACTGAACCCCAACTTAGTTGCCCCCGGCAAGTGTTGGCCAGCTGCATAGCAGCTCCCCCATCTGTGCATGAGTGTGTGTGTGAGTGTGAGTGTGAATGGGTGAATAAGAAGCAGTATAAAGTGCTTTGAGTGCCAATAGGTAGAAAGGTGCTTTATAAGTGCAGAACATTTACCCTTTAACTATGACATTATCTTTGTCTCTTAATGTGAATTTTTCTGAATTGGCTGAAAAACTTCCTGCTATAGGATCTGAATAGGATCAGATATGAATGTGTCACGTTATTGAAACTTTTACTTTTCTTCATATTTGTCACTGCTGTCTTGTTTTAATTTCTAGTTATATCTGTGCATTTTAAATGAGTGTGCGTATCTTTTTTAATTGATCTTTGTGTTATTTTTTTCTCATACTGTATATTACATTTAGTTTTGCACCAAATATCCAACACAAATTCCTTCTACTTTATGTAAAATCCTAGTTACTGGTGAAAGATGGATTTTTAAAGTCAGAGTAAAGTGAGTAAAGTTAGTAAAGAAGTAAGTGGGTCCCAAATAGAAACTGGGGAGGTTGTGAGGAGGCTGGAAGAGAATATGATGATGTAATGTGTAGAGAGGAGGAGGAGGGACATGAGGTCCCAGCAGAGACTGAGAGCAGAGGACTGATGAAGTGTGTGTCACACAGATAAAACTGTTGTATGACAGAGTTGTGGTCAGAAAGCTGCTACAGCTGCAGCTCTCTTCACATCTCTGATGATGGAGGTACATGATGGAGCAGAGCTCTGCTTTCCACAGCTCCTCAACACCTCCTGCTGGAAAAAAGTGGCTACTTGGACTGAAGCTGTGTTTTTGTGCTGTCTGCTGTCTCCTCTCTCTGTGCTCACTGTGGCTCTGAACCTGCTCGTCATCATCTCGATCTCCCATTTCAGGCAAAGTTCACTATCACATAAAACGCAAGTTTATTTTTTATAGGTTGATCTGCAGATGCACATGAAGACTTGTGCACTGTGCCAATGTTGCCAATTTTGCTCACTGAAGCACAACATGTAACAAATGTAAAGCATATATTTGCTCCAACTTAAGTGCTACTTCAGTTTACTGCAAATGTTTGATACTGATACTGATAAATGTAATTATATATTTCTGATTTCCATGTTTGTATTCTAATGTGTTTAACTGCTTTCTGCCTCCAGGCAGCTCAACAAACCCACCAACCTCCTCCTCCTCTCTCTCTCGGTCTCAGACTTCATCGTAGGCCTTGTGTTCATGCCTGGTGAAGTTCTCAGAAAAACATCCTGCTGGTTTCTAGGTGACGTAATGTGTTCTCTGTATAAGTACATTATCCCGCTCACCATCTCTGCCTCAGTTGGAAGCATGGTTCTTATATCAATCGATCGTTATGTGTCTATTTGTCAACCTCTGCATTATCCCACCAGAGTCACTGTGAGAAGAGTGAAACTTTGCAATTTTCTGTGTTGGTTGTGTTCGTTTTTTTACAGAAGTTTCTTAATAAAGGATATGGTGTTTCAAAATGACAAGTATGTGTCCTGCTATGGAGAGTGTGAATTTTTTATCGACTATATTACAGGGTTTGTAGATGTTTTTGTGAACTTTATTATTCCAGTTACTGTCATCATCGTTCTGAATCTGAGAGTGTTTGTGGTGGCTGTGTCTCAGGCTCGTGCCATGCGCTCTCACATTACAGCTGTTACACTGCAGCATTCAGCGACTGTGACATCAAGAAAGTCTGAGCTGAAAGCAGCCAGGACTCTTGGAATTCTCATAGCTGTGTTTCTATTGTGTTTCATCCCTTATTACTGTGTCTGTCTTGCAGGATCAAACTTGCTCAATTCCTCATATGGAATCCTTGTGATATCTGTTTTCTGTTTTAACTCCTGTCTAAACCCTCTGATCTATGCTTTGTTCTACCCCTGGTTTAGAAGAGCTGTTAAACTCATTGTCACTCTTCAGATTCTGCAGCCTGGATCCCGTGAGGCCAATGTACTGTAGAGAGACTGTGGGTGGCTCAGATGAGACCTGCTCTATGGAAACAGAGGTGTATGTACTTGACTGATTGTATGATTTAAAATGGGATGTTATGCATCAAAATGAATTTTACATCATATCAGGTTTAGTGTTACGTTTGGATCTTCATATACTGAAATGCCCTCATCCAATCGTAACACTAAACCTAACATCATAAGAATGCATGTTCAGCTGGTCACTATCTGAAGTACCAAAATGGTCTATGAGGGCATAAAAAGGATTATATGTAAAAGTCTGGAGGGGGGGTGCTCAGTTGGTAGAGGGGCCACCTACCAACCATAGGGTCAGCTTACAGGATTAAACATTTTTATATCAGCTGAATGTGCTTTTAATATTATGTTGTGAAATTATGTTTTTTGTCATTTTAAATGAGGATAGTAACTTTTTCCAACTGAAAATAGTTTTTTGTCATTTGATGCAAACAAACCAATGTCAATGTTGAATGTTAAGCACTGTGACAATTCAAGTTATTTCACATCAGCAGAAAAATTAAAATGCTATCAAATCAAAATATCATCTCCTGATGTCAAAGGGGAGTTTTGCCCCAGTGGGTTTTACAATCTGCGCCATAAAAACGCCCTCTGTCCTTTACCTTTACCGTAAATCAAATAAAGTAAATGTGCCCAATCCCCTTTAAGGTAAAAAGAAAGAAAAAACCTCAGGAATCTGTGGGATCCCCAAAGCAGTGGTCATAGTGAAAAATTAGAAAACAAAACACGTTTGTTGCATTAGTTTGCTCATGTTTCTGTATTTTCATTTGTTACTAGACCTTTAATAGTATCTGGTGAATTTGTGAAAACATAACATGAATGTGTTTCTGAATCATGTGGACACATTTAAGCTTCACAGATTCTTTGGTAACTATCTTCATGTTTTTGAGATCAGATAAAAATCACACATCCAAGTTTTTAAAAATGAGAGTAAATAGATTCCTCTTCCCCCTGCTCCTACCTGCCCAGTTCTTATGAATAAACCACTGTTTACCACCCACTTTGGGTCCATCTCATACTATACCACTGGAACTGTGACAGAACAATCTGGCCAGTCTAGTGGATCCAGGAGACATGAAACAGCAACTACCTCCTCTGCTTCCCTATGCTATCAGCCGCCACTGTTTCCCAGCAAGAGGCAGAAATCGCTGTTCCCTCGGTTCAGAAGAACATCCATCGCTGCTGAAAACCGGAGGGAAACCCGGGCTGCCCTGCTCAGGGCTGCGGACAGGGACAAGCAGCTAGGTGACCATCTGAGAGTCCCGGCCCCCACCTGCAATCCAGGTCAAACCGTTTATCTTTCTACCAAAAATATTCCCCTTCGTGTTGAATCCATAAATTAGCCCCCTGACACATCAGTCACTTTCCCATTGAAAATGTTTAGAAACATCTTTACGCTTTAAATTTCTATTTTCTTTTATTGGTTTTATTCCATTTATGGTTTAAGCATTTTAAATGTATAAAAATAGCTTATTTCCTGTCTATCAGAACAAAATACATCAGTATTACCCAGTAATTATGGGCCAATGTATTTTATCTAACTTTAAAGTAAACTTTTAAGTAAACTGCTGGGCCTTCATGCGCGCGCGCGCACACACACACACACACACACACACACACACACACACACACACACACACACACACACACACACACACACACACACACGGTGCATTACCCATTACTGCACTCCGTCAGTGCCACCTGCTGGATGAACAAGATGTTCCAGCTCAGGACTGATTCCATCAGACTTCACATGTTTCCAAAGACAAATAGAGAAGCTCAGCTGCAAAGTATAAGATAATGGGTGGAGGGCAAACAATCAGTGTATAACAATCTGTAAAACTGCTTCCTGTAAAGGTTTAACTTCAGATAAGTTCTTGAGCACAGTCGTTTCCTTTTCTGACTCTGAACTGACACACTGATCATCACCACTGACAACACTGTGGTGGTGCCACCTTGGACTGTAGGGAAGCAGGTCTGACCCTGGATATCTGACACTAGTTCTATGGAACAAACTTCCTGTTTGACAAAAACCATCAATTCTAAGTCTATTTACACAAACGTATCTGTTAAGTTACTATAATGGAATCAAGTGAAAGGACAGTAATTGTAACAGACTGAAATCACAGATAGTTCTGCCAAAGTCTCATCTTCACGACTAGGCCGAGAGCAAACCACCTGTAAAGCACTTTGAATTGCATTCATTTGTACAAAAGGTGCTACATAAATAAAGTTTGGATTTAGCTAAACCTGCTGTATAATGTTGGAGGTGGACTCAGTGGGGAACAACTGTGAGTGTTGTCACCTTTAGTTTGTGAGACTTAGGATCAAGTGGAAAGAAGGTTTGAAGTGTTTTGTGATCTAATTATTTTTGGTTTGTTTTTGTAAAGATGTGTCAAGACTATCAGATGTTTCCTGAAAACAATTAAGTATTTAGCATCTTCCACTGCAGTTATTTTAACCTTTAAAGATCCGAAATGTTTATGGCTTTTATAGCCCATACGGTGACTGTGCTACTGACTTCTTATAAGATAATTACATTAAAAATACACATTTAACAGTGAAAGCAACAACTTACTGTCAGAAAAATGGTTTGCAGAAGTTACTGTTAGCATGTCACAGTGGCAGACAGCCCATCAGGAGCATGAGGACACTTCCTGGTGGATGCAGGGTCGTTGGACCTGCTGTGAACAGTTACGTCGACCATTGATAACAAAGCCGTTGGCCTACTGGGTGCTGCCAGAACACAGATGCCCTACACTCCCTGAACGTTTCACTAAGGGCACCAGAGCAGACTGATCACACTGCACCTGTGCTACTTTCTTAGCATAAAGCAATAGCTGAAAGAAAAGGGAAAAAAACGGCAAGTGACTGCATAAAGATTCTCACTCTTCAGTGTAACTTACCTAAACTATCACTGGTGCAGCCAATTGGTTTTCAAAGTCAAACAATTAGTTAAGTGGAGTGTAGTGATTGTGTGTAAAGAACTGTAGTATGAATACATCTGTATGTGGCAGGTCCACTTACTGGTGAATCAGTATCCTGGAAGAAGTTTTTAAGGTCTGACGAGACCGAAATATAACTTTTTGACCTCAATGCCAAACAGCATGTCTGGAAGCAAGACAATCCAAGTCACCATATAAAGAACACCATACCTACAGTAAAGCATGGACTAAAAATCTGTGGAAGGACCTGAAGACTGCAGTCCACCAGCAGTCACCATCCAGTGTGACTGAGCTTGAACAGTTCAGTGAGGAAGAGTCAAACAGTGCTTCATCTACAGCCGCTGTGCAGGTTTTCTACTGTGTCTACACAGACTCAGGGCTGTAATTAAAGCAAAAGCTGCTTCTACACAGTATCAACCAAGCTGAAGACTGGGCTGACAATGTACAGTAAGTGTGGCTAAATGTTGGCAGGATGAGGAGTGAACACAATGCAGCAAAAAGTGCAGGATGAAGCAATGATTTATTGATATTTTCTACATTTTTAGGCAAAGTTTTGGTCAAAATAACAATAATGCATTTTAATAATGTATTGCTCCATGTTCCTGGGATGGAATCAAAATGTGGTAACGTGTGGTAAATATCTTAATATGTGACCTGATGTCAGACACATTAAAAAGCACAAACAGATATTAATTTGTAACCAACAGATTCCAGAGACATTTACTCAATCTTAAACTTTGTGATGCGAACGTCCCCATTCACAGTGATGACTGAGTACTGCTCCGCACCTATGCGGTTTGGGAACTGAATCTTAGAGGCATCGGGTAAAGTCACCACAAACTCAGAGCGGAATTCAGTGATGATCTGCACAGATGGAGAGACGGTGACAAAAGAGAAAAAGATGTTACACAATTCTCATTCCATCACTGTACCATTAGAAATAACAGTTACACACATCATCAAACACCCACACAGGCACATTTAAGACTCTAATTAACAGTCATTGATACGAGTCACGAATTACACATGACGTAATCAGACTAAAGTGAGAATATAACAAATTTCACTTGTCTTTCCAAAATCCCACAAACAGCACCAACAAAGCACATCTGCCACAGCTGCATGGCTGCTATCAGCAGATGCTCCACAGGGTTTTCTCTTGACAAATCTTAATAACTGGATCAATTTATCGAGTGAATATCATACGTCCGCATGCTTACAAGCATCTTTTCCTTATTTCTGTTTAACTTTATAGTTTTCTGAGAGTAAAATTGCCATGAAATATAAACTGTGTTGCTAAATTTTTACCTTTACATTTACCTTGTTCCCATTTGTTGGGTTTCTCTAAGGTCTTGATATTACACTGTAAAGTGCCTTTGGACGACTGTCGTGATCTGGTGCTATACACATGAATTAAATCCTTTATGTTACTTTATGTATATAAAGCAAAGGAGCATCTCCAGTTGCCACTGTTTGCTGCTGCTGACACGATTAAGCAGATTATCTATTCACAGATAACATCTCACCATGAACTCCTCTCCTCTGCCAAATGGAAAGGATTTCTCAAGATGCTCAGAACCCCAGCGCCTCCTTGGTAAGAGTTGCAGACTACTACATTTTCATCGTCCTGGACCTTAAAACGAGGGTTAATCTGCAGAGCAATGTCCTGCTTGTTGGGGCCAATATTCACTTTAAACCTTCAGCACAAAGAAACACAGAAATGTTCATTTCTGTGGAAAAGATAACAGGTGAGTCAGTGTGATGTCAGTAGTGATGTAGAGAATGGCCTTTATGTTCAAGTCAGTTCGGGTATTTACAGAGAAAATCAAATAAACGTGTAAGTAAGGAACGAGGAAAATACATAGAAATGAAAAACAAAAGAACATGTTTCATGATTTAACTAAAGAAACTAAACTAGACTGAAAAGCAAAACTGAATTTTTTATCAGCATTTTAATGAAAGCAAAGGAACAAGATCAGATTTTCCTCATGACTTTACATCTTTAAATCACTTCAGTCACCTTGAAAAAAAAATTAAATGTCCAGAAAGTGTTTTTTTGATTACTACTTACTGTGTGGCATTGGGCTTGGGGACCCCAACAAGAGTCAGGTTTTGCCCGGTCTTGAAGGACGTGTTCTCTATCAGCAAAGTCTGTGCAGATAAAGATTAATGGTCAATGGTAAATGTTCTGCACTTATATAGCACCTTTCTACCTATTGGCACTCAAAGCACTTTACACTGCTTCTCATTCACACTAACAATCACATACACACACTCATTCAATTCAATTCAACTTTATTTATATAGCGCCAATTTACAACAAAGTCATCTCAAGGCACTTTACAGAATAAAGTCCAGAGTACACAAGTATGTAGAAGCAACCCAACAATTCCCCCTTGAACAAGCCATAGGCAACAGTGGAGAGGAAAAACTTAACGGGAGGAACCTCCAACAGAACGAGGCTCAGGGTGGGCGGCCATCTGCCTTGACCGGTTGGGGTGAGTGGAAAGTGAAGAGTAAAAAGAAAAGAGCAACAAAAAGCAACAACAAAACATTATACAGGTTGGTAGGACACAAAATAATGGCATACAGTGTTGACAAATAAATATATGGAGATAAAGAGGAGGGGAGCTCATTGCATTTGCAGGATTCCCCCAACACTCTAAACCTATAGCATCTTAAGTAGGAGGTAGTTCAGGTTGAGTGAGCAGTTTTAACTATAAGCTTTATCAAAAAGAAAGGTTTTAAGCCTAGTCTTAAAAGTAGAGATGGTGTCTGTCCCCCGAATCTAGATTGGAAGCTGGTTCCACAGGAGAGGAGCTTGATAGCTAAAGGCTCTGCCTCCCATTCTACTTTTGTAAACTCTGGGAACCACAAGTAGGCCTGTATTCTGGGATCGAAGTGGTCTAATCGGACGATACAGAACTATGAGATCTTTTAAATATGATGGAGCTTGACCATTAAGAGCTTTGTATGTAAGAAGCAGGGTTTTAAATTCTATTCTAGATTTAATGGGAAGCCAATGGAGAGAAGCTAGTGAAGGTGAAATATGATCTCTCTTCCCTAATCCAGTCAGCACTCTTGCTGCAGCATTTTGGATTAACTGAAGGCTTTTTCGAGAGTTATTGTTTCACCCCAAAAGTAGGGAATTACAGTAGTCCAACCTAGAAGTAACAAATGCATGGACCAGTTTTTCAGCATCACTTTGAGACAGGATGCTCCTAATTTTGGCAATGTTCCGTAGGTGGAAGAAGGCTGTTCTAGAGATTTGTTTTATATGTGACGTAAACGCCAAATCCTGGTCAAAAATAGCTCTAAGGTTCCTCACCGCAGTACTGGAGGCCAAAGTTATATCATCTAAAGTAAATATATTGTTAGACAGCATATTTCTCATATTTTTAGGCCCAAAGAGAATAATTTCAGTTTTGTCTGAATTTAGAAGTAGGAAATCCAGGTCTTTATGTCTTTTAGACATGCTTCAAGTTTGACTAATTGGTTAGTATCTTCTGGTTTCACAGATAAATAGAGCTGGGTATCATCTGCATAGCAGTGGAAGTTTATGGAATGTTTCCTAATAATTTTGCCTAAAGGTGACATATACAGATTGAAAAGTATTGGTCCTAACACAGAGCCCTGTGGAACTCCATAGCTAACGTTTGTGCAGAAAGAGGATTCATCATTAACATGAACAAGTTGGAATCTGTCTGACAGATAAGATTTAAACCAATGTAATGCGGTTCCTTTAATCCCAAATCCATGTTCCAGTCTCTGTAATAAAATGTTGTGGTCAATGGTGTCAAATGCGGCACTAAGGTCTAGTAGGACGAGTGTGGACACAAGTCCATTATCTGATGCCATGAGAAGATCGTTGGTGACTTTCACCAGTGCTGTTTCTGTACTGTGATGAACTCTAAATCCTGACTGAAAGTCTTCATACAAATTATTCCTGTAAAGGTGATCACATAATTGTTTTGCAACTACTTTTTCAAGGATTTTAGAAATAAACGGGAGATTTGATAATGTTCTATAGTTGGCTAAATCACCTGGATCAAGACAGGGTTTTTTAAGTAATGGTTTGATTACAGCGACTTTATAGGCGTTTGGTACATAGCCAGTTTCTAAAGATAGGTTAATCAAATCTGATATGAACGTGTCTATTAAAGGTAGAACATCTTTAAGCAATTTGGTTGGAACAGGGTCTAAAAGACATGTTAGTTTTGACGAAGCGATAGTTGAACTTAGCTCAGTGAGATCTATGGGTGAAAAGCAGTCTAAGATGGATTGGAGCCTTGTTTTCTTCTATTAATGATGAATAATATGCTGTTCTGGCATCACAGAGCTTTTTTGTACACTTTTAAACTGTTTTTCCAGGCTAAATGAGATTCTTCTAAATTAGTCAAACGCCACTTCCTTTCTAACTTTCATGACGCCTGCTTTAAGCTGTGCATTTGTGAATTGTACCATGGATGTCGGCTCCTCTGATTCACTGCCCTCTTTTTCAGAGGGGCAATTGTATCTAGTATCATACGCAGTGAGGCTGCAGAATCGTCAACTAAATAATCAATTTGCACAGTAGTAAGATGGCTATTCACCATAGTATTGACACATGGTGGTGAAAAAGATGAAGAAATAATTTCTTTAAATTTTTTCACAGCATTTTCAGATAAACATCTGCTGTAGTGGAATTTTTCCCTAACTGCTGTATAGTCAGTTATTGTAAATTCAAATGTTGGTGAAAATGGTCAGACAGAAGAGAGTTATGAGGAAATACTATTAAATTATCAGTTTCAATTCCATACGTAAGGCCAAGGTCTAACGTGTGACTAAAACAGTGAGTTGGTTTATTTACATTTTGGGAAAAACCAATTGAATCTAATAATGAATTAAACTCAGTGCTCAGGCAGTTACTGTCAGCATCTACATGAATGTTAAAGTCACCCACTATAATGACTTTATCTGTACTAAGCACTAAACCAGATAGAAAATCAGAAAATTCAATCAAAAACTCTGAATAAGGGACTGGAGGACGGTACACGATAACAAATAATAGTGGTTTTTGAGTTTTCCAGTTTGGGTGTGAAAGGCTAAGAGTAAGGCTTTCAAATGAGTTATAACTATGTTTAGGTCTAGGAATTATTGATAAGCTAGAGTGAAATATTGCTGCTACTCCTCCACCTCGGCCTGTGCTCATACACAGATGGGGGAGCTGCTATGCAGCTGGCCAACACTCACCGGGAGCAACTAAGTTGGGGTTCAGTGTCTTGCTCAAGGACACTTTGACATGTGACCAGAGGAGCTGGGGATCGAACCAACAACTGGGGAATTGGTGGACGACCGCTGTACCTCCTGCACCACAGTCAACCTGGGGTGTGTTATTTTCTGGGACTGTAATTCTAGATTTTCCTAGTTCCATTTAATATTTTATCTACAAAAAAAAAAGAATAGTGGCCTCAACCAACTCTCCAGTCCTCATTTCATCCATAGAAATTACAATATGTGTTTTAGATTAAAAGCTCATTGATAGTTTGTTCACAGATTCTGTTTTTTCACTGCACCATTGTAGCTTTTGCCCTTTTCCTCAACACAGCTTCTACCAGGACATTAACATTTAATCATTTTACAAGGAAACAACATAAATTGTTATGTCTAATAAAGTCCATGTTAAAAAAGCTTTATAACTCTCAAAATTTCAACACTATGATCTTTCAAAAATGGAACATAATTAATTGAAATGTCAAACAGAAAAAACAATAAGAAGTAGCATAAAAAGTTAGAGTTAGCTGGTTATACGGCCCATCCTCACTCCTGAGGCGTCAAAAAGCGTCTCTTTGTAAAGCCCCTTTATGCTACATGCTGACACATATGGTATCCGTTCATGTCTGTGAGTGAAGCTCTGAGCTTTCAGTGTACTTTAAGTTAAGTGGAAACCCTGACGCTTCAATAATTGATGCCTAAATCAATGACGTAAAATATGAAGAGAAAAAGCCTCATAGGGAGGTGGACGGATTGATGGATGGTACAACAACACACAGTCCTCTTCCACAGGAGAACAGGGTTCAATTCAAGTATGAGATGTTGTGTGTTTTCTTGTTGCTGCCTTTAACCTGTTTTTCCATTAATTTGGGAGGTATACATGATATTAATATAAGAAATGCTTTATTTATTGTCAAGCTCAAAAAACAGAGATATCTATTTCCTCAAAGAAATGCACTCCTGGAAAAAAGGATTATTTGAGCAAAATCGGTGAGGTGGGAACTCTGTCTGGGGGTGTAGCTATTTTGTTTGATAGAAATTTCAAAGGGGAGATTATCGATTCACATTTGTCGTCAGAGGGGAGATGCATTATAACTACAGAACAGTGGGGAGACTTTACTTTTCTTCCATGTAACGTTTACCGATACAATAATTCTGCTGATATGATTGTTGCTCTTACAGATCATGCTGGTGTTTCTCTACTTTACAACAGAATTTTAAAAAAACTTAAAGATTTACTCCAGTGTATTGGAAACTAAACTCCTCTTTTCTAAAAAATAATGAATATGGCATAGCAATTAAAGAAATTATTTTAAAAAATACAAAGACATGCTTGGAAGATCTGCAGCTTTTCAGCGGGAACCCCTCAAAGGACGCCTTCACTGATTTTCAACTTAATTGATTGATTTTGAACTTGATGTACTACCCAAACTCAAAACCCAAAATGCCATTAAACTTCCCTTTGACCTCCCTATATTAAAATATCTCAACTTGTAAAAAAAAAAATTCTGTAGTAATGGTCAAAAGAAGAAAAAAGCCTTTAAGACATCTAAAATCTAAAAATCTTTCATAATATTTTAATAAATGTAGATGTTACTTAGTCTTAGTAATTTTTTTCAGTGCCTTAGTTGTTCGCTTTGTTCCCTTTTTTAAATCTCATAAAGAGAGAAAAAAGCAGTAGTCCTGAAATCTGACTTGTGCAGGCCTAACCCAATGCAGCAACCAAGGGTGGAAACAAAAGAACGCAATGCATTATGGATGTTGTAGGATTTTTACCCTTCATAATACACACTTTTTCTCAGATTTCTCCTGACCTAGAACCAATTTCAAATGTAATTGCACATTTCAAGGATAACAATATTCTCTGGATACTTACTGTCATCTTTGCGGATGTTGTTAATGAAGAAGGTTCGAGAAGAAATCAGAGAGCTGTAGGCAGAGTCACCTCTTCACAGTTTGTCAGGAAATTATACTTAACAGTGTGGGAGGGTCCCTTAAAGAAGAATGTTTAAGAGGGTCCCACCCACATTATTGACTATATTTTCCTGCCATACTGCAGAAAGGAGCCTACAGCTCTCTGATTTCTTCTCGAACCTTCTTCATTGACAACATCTGCAAAGATGAGAGTAAGTATCAAGGCAATACAGGATTGTTATTCTGCATTTTATTACACTCTAAACAAATTGCAAATAATCAAAAATATAGAGATTTTAAACATGATCAGAAAGTAAAAAATGTACACAGACCATAGTCTTTTTTAGTCAAGTTGTTATTATTGCTCATTAAGTATTTTTCCCTCCACCATTTGTCCCACCTAATGTTTCTCTGTCATGGTATGACAATGGTACATTTCAAATCTGTGTGGGGGAGAAACAAGCTGGGCTCTATGTATTAACTATCATTGCGCTCCTCGTGCAATCCAGATTTGCAGTAAGCGTTCCTGTTTCTGCACACTCTTGGGTTTCTACCGAAAGACTGTTTACTGATTAATTGTAGCTGTTATTTTTACTTAAATAAGTGATTTCTTCACACAAGAATTAATACTTAGTCGTAACATACGCTTGTATTGCACAAGCACCTGCTTTTGCAAAACATAACCAGCTAAAGTTTACAAATTCCACATTTCACTTATATTAGCTTTGCTAGCTTAGCAGTTAAACATTAGCAATGGCTTCTCTGTCTCCTGTCTCTCCTTCTCTCACTTGCTCGGTGTGTCTCATGTTCAGTTTTTCCTCTGCCTCCTTTAGTGATAATGGTTTATGTAATAAGTGAAAGGTTTTTGCATCTTTGGAGGCGAGGCTCACGGAATTGGAAGTGCGGCTCCGCACCATGGAAAACAACTCCGCTAGTCAGGCCCCGGTAGCTGGTGCAGGCCAACGTAGCGTAGCCCCTGCTAGTTTTCCCCCGGCAGTTCCCGAGCAGCCGGGAAGCCAGTCCGGCTGGGTGACGGTTCGTAAGAGATCTAATGCTAAACAGACGCCCGAGGTTCACCACCAGTCGGTTCAGGTTTCTAATCGATTTTCCCCACTCAGCGACACACCCGCTGAGAAACCAACTCTGGTAATTGGCAGCTCTATAGTCAGAAACGTGAAATTAGAGACTCCAGTGGCCGTAGTCAAATGTCTTCCTGGGGCCAGAGCAGGCGACGTTGAATCATATTTGAAACTCCTGGCTAAGGATAAACGTAAATACAGTAAGATTATTATTCACGTGGGAGTTAATGACGCCCGATTACGCAAATCGGAGGTCACTAAAATGAATGTTGAATCGGTGTGTAACTTTGCAAAAACAATGTCGGACTCCGTAATTTTCTCTGGTCCCCTGCCAAATCTGACCAGTGACGACATGTACACCCGCATGTCGTCATTCAACCGCTGGCTGTCTAGGTGGTGTCCAGCAAACGATGTGGGCTACATAGACAATTGGAAACGTTTTTGGGGAAAACCTAGGCTGATTAGGAGAGATGGCATCCATCCTACTTTAGATGGTGCAGCTTTCTTATCCAGAAATATGGCTGGTTTTATTAGACAACCAAAAGTATGACAATCCAGAGTTGAGCCTAGGATGCAGAGATCCAGTCCTACACGCCTCTCTGCAGTGTCCTTACAACCGTCACCCCCCCACAACTCCTACATACCTATAGAGACTGTGTCTGTTCCCCGACCTAAATTACATAAAGTAAATATGACAACAAAAGGAGTTAATCATGATAACCTAATAAAAGTTAAGACTACTCCTCTTACAGAACAAAACCCCAAAACTATTAAATGTGGATTATTAAATATCAGATCTCTCTCTTCTAAATCTCTGTTAGTAAATGACTTAATAAGTGATCATCAATTCCATTTATTTTGTCTCACTGAAACTTGGTTGCAGCAGGAAGAATATGTCAGTTTAAATGAGTCATATTAATTATCATGTTCCTAGAAGCACAGGCCGAGGTGGAGGAGTAGCAGCAATCTTCCATAGACCTAAACATAGTTACAACTCATTTGAGAGCCTTACTCTTAACCTTTCACACCCAAACTGGAAAACTCAAAAACCACTATTATTTGTTATCGTGTACCGTCCTCCAGTTTTTGATTGAATTTTCTGATTTTCTATCTGATTTAGTGCTTAGTACAGATAAAGTCATTATAGTGGGTGACTTTAACATTCATGTAGATGCTGACAGTAACTGCCTGAGCACTGCGTTTAATTCATTATTAGATTCAATTGGTTTTTCCCAAAATGTAAATAAACCCACTCACTGTTTTAGTCACACGTTAGACCTTGTCCTTACATATGGAATTGAAGCGGAGAATTTAACCATATTTCCTCACAAATCTCTTCTGTCTGACTATTTTTTAATAACATTTGAATTTACAATAACGGACTATATAGCACATAGGGAAAAATTCCACTATAGCAGATGCTTAAGTGAAAAAGCTGTCAACAAATTTAAAGAAATTATTTCTCCATCATTTGCTTCACCATATGTTAATACAATGGAAAGTAGTCTCCTTAATGTTACTCCTGCACAAGTAGATTATCTTGTTGACAATTCTGCAGCCTCACTACGTACAATACTCGATAGTGTTGCCCCTCTGAAAAAGAAGGCAGTAAATCAGAAGAGGTGATCTCCATGGTATAGTTCACAAACACGCAACTTAAAACAGGAAACATGAAAGTTAGAAAGGAAGTGGTTCCAGAAAGTTAGAAGAATCTCATTTAGCCTGGAAAAATAGTTTTAAAACGTACAAAAAAGCTCTCGTGATGCCAGAACAGCATATTATTCATCATTAATAGAAGAAAACAAGAACAACCCCCGGTTTCTGTTCAGCATTGTAGCCAGGCTGACTAAGAGCCATAGTTCTGTTGAGCCTACTATTCCCTTAACTTTGAGCAGCAATGACTTCATGACCTTCTTTATGAATAAAATTGTAGCTATTAGAGAAAGTATTCACCAGATCCTCCCCCCAAAAATTACAGATAGATCTTCATGTACAGCAGTGCTAGAGTCATCAATAAGGCCCCAATCCCTGTTAGACTGATTTTTACCCATAGATCTCTCTGAGCTAACTTCAATTATTACCTCATCTAAACCAACAACATGTCTGCTAGACCCTATTCCAACTAAGCTGCTCAAGGAAGCTTTACCCTTAATAGATACGTTCATATTAGATATCATCAATCTATCTTTAGAAACAGGCTATGTACCACAGGCCTATAAGGTAGCTGTAATTAAACCACTACTTAAAAAACCCTGTCTTGACCCAGGTGTTTTAGCCAATTACAGACCAATATCTAATCTCCCCTTTATTTCTAAAATAATTGAAAAAGTAGTCGCAAAACAATTATGTGATCACCTTCATAGGAATAATTTGTATGAAGACTTTCAGTCAGGATTTAGAGCTCATCATAGTACAGAAACAGCACTGGAAAAAGTCACCAACGATCTTCTCATGGCCTCAGATAATGGACTCATCTCTATACTTGTTCTGTTAGATCTTAGTGCCGCATTTGATACCATTGATCACAACATTTTATTACAGAGACTGGAACATGAAATTGGAATTACAGGAACTGCACTAGGTTGGTTTAAATCTTATCTGTCTGATAGATTTCAATTTGTTCATGTTAATGATGAATCCTCCATGCACACAAAGGTTAGCTATGGAGTTCCACAAGGCTCTGTGTTAGGACCAATACTTTTTACTTTATATATGTCTCCTTTAGGCAACATTATTAGAAAACACTCCAGAAATTTCCACTGTTATGCTGATGATACCCATCTATATTTATCTATGGAACCAGAAGAAAATAATCAGTTAATAAACCTTCAAGCCTACAAGACATAAAGGCCTGGATGTCCCACAATTTTTTTACTTTTAAACTCAGACAAAACTGAAGTCATAGTATTTGGGCCCAAAAATCTCAGAGATATGATGTCCAACCATATTGTTACCCTAGATGGCATAAGTCTGGCCTCCAGTACTACTGCAAGGAACCTTGGAGTTATTTTTGATCAGGATCTGTCCTTTAACTCACATATAAAACAAATCTCTAGAACAGCCTTCTTCCACTTTTTTGCCAAAATTAGGAGCATCCTGTCTCAAAGTGATGCCAAAAAACTGGTCCATGCATTTGTTACTTCTAGGTTGGACTACTGTAATTCCCTACTTTCAGGATGCCCCAGTAACTCCCTAAAGAGCCTGCAATTAATCCAAAATGCTGCAGCAAGAGTGCTGACTGGAACTAGCAAGAGAGATCATATTTCACCTTCACTAGCTTCTCTCCATTGGCTTCCCATTAAATTTAGAATAGAATTTAAAACCCTGCTTCTTACATATAAAGCTCTGAACGGTCAGGCTCCATCATATATAGAAGATCTCATAGCACCATATCATCCCAGTAGACCACTTCGCCTCAGAATGCAGGCCTGTGGTTCCCAGAATTTCCAAAGGTAGAATGGGAGGTAGAGCCTTTAGCTATCAAGCTCCTCTCTTGTGGAACCAGCTCCCAGTTCAGATTCGGGAAGCAGACACCCTCTCTACTTTTAAGTCTAGGCTTAAAACCTTCCTTTTTAATAAAGCATATAGTTAGTTATAGTTATGCTGCCATAGGCTTAGACTGCTGGGGGACCCACCCCCCAATGCACTGAGCTCCTTTCCTCCTCTTGACCATCTCTCCTCTCACCCCGCAATTGTCACCACTGTATGTCATTAACTCTGTGTGTTCTCTCCCGTAGTTGTCTTTGTCCTCCTCTGTCCCCCTCTCTCTGTCCCTTTCTGCAGGTGTCCCCCGGCTTTGAAGCTGTGTGTCTTCCAGCGTGCAGCTACTGGTCCTACCAATCTGCCCGATGTTTTGTTGTTGCTTTTTGTTGCTCTGTTCTTTTCTCTCTCCCCTTTCCACTCACCCCAACCGGTCGAGGCAGATGGCCGTCCACCCTGAGCCTGGTTCTGCTGGAGGTTTCTTCCGTTAAAGGGAGTTTTTCCTCTCCACTGTTGCCTATGGCTTGCTCCAGGGGGAATTGTTGGGTTCTCTTTATATATCTTTATAATCTTGACTTTATTCTGTAAAGTGCCCTGAGATGACTTTTGTTGTGAATTGGCGCTATATAAATAAAGTTGAATTGAATTGAATTGAATTTGAAAAGATGAAATGAAAACATTGTTTCTGTTTTTTGCCTGTAGCTGCAATAATGTGTCTAGTAAAATCCAGTAGTGTTAAAGTATCTTATCAGTCTTCTTCTCTGCACAGAATATGACGCTAAACAGCACCTTCGGGACTGGCCAGACCCTGACCATTACTGGGATCCCCGGCCTTAAAGCTACAAAGTCAGTAGTTTCTTGTTAAAAAGTAAAACTGATCCTTGAAACACGTCCTTGTGTTAATTTCCTTCTTTACTTACTGTACTTGTTCCATTTTCCCTGTAAAATGCTTTGAGTGACCTGAGCATGACGGCCACTCTTTACATAACCACTGACGTGGAACCTGTTTTATTTGATGACTACGTGTTCTGAATGTGTTGCTCAGCACATTATATGTTTGTCTTAATACTTTGTGCACTGTGTCATTTATTGTAAAGATTATGAATCATGTTAAAATGTAATATTGTTTATTTGTGTTGCAGTTTTGCAGTGAATATTGGCCCTGATAATGATGATATTGTGCTGCATGTCAACCCTCGTTTTAACCACTATGGGGAGCACAAAAAAGTGATTTTCAACTCTTGTGAGGGAGGCAGTTGGGGATCTTGGATACGTGGTGAAGAATTTCCTTTCTTCCATGGAGTTGAGTTCAAGGTGAGTGTTCAGGGTTTGACATCTTGTGTAGAGACAGCAGGCTCAAACCTTTGTTCTTAAATGGGCCTCACAGAGATCTGTGAAAGCTATAAGAATATTCTCAATACTCTTTCTTCCTTTTGTCTCTGTCTCCAACTGCACAGATCGTCATCAAGTTCACTGGCAAAGAGTTTGTTGTGAGTTTTTCGATGGCTCCAACGTTGTCTTCCCCAACCGCATAGGTTTACAGCAGTACTCGCACATCACTGTTGATGGGGATGTTTGCATTACAAGCTTTGCCATTGTGTAAAGTTCCACCTTTACAGGAAGCAAAATCTGTTTGTGCTTTTCATTTTGTGTGATTGATTGTTCATCATCATCTATTAAAGCACAAGCTCTTATAAACATGTGTATGCTGGTTATTGCTAAACAGTCAAGTGCATGATTTCTGCAGTTATATTCATTTATTTTGATGAACTTCTGCCAAAAACTGCACATTACTTTCTACCCTTTCATTATTCATGTTACACTCACTGTCTTCTACTCACTTATGCCTGGTTCAGACTACAACATAAGAGCCCAGTTACAGCCTCACCCAACAGATGGGGGACACTGGGACTGATAATAGGCGTTGGACATAACAATGATTGTTTTATTTTGGATAGTATTTCATAATGGACGACAATCACTGCCTCATCTCATTACTGCGAACAATTACCAATAAGCTGCAAAACACCAAATCATAATGTCCTTGTAACAAAAGGGAAAGTTTCTATTGCCAAACATAAAGGCATCAACCAATCTGTTGATGAAGTCAAGATCCTAAGACTCTGTAGTCTGCAGTGGTTGTGATACATTATATGCAGGGTTCACAAGTATCTGTGAGTAAAAACCCTTTTTGTGACAATGGTCCACTCTATAGACAAGTTCACTGTATAAAACATCAACAGGCAATGAACTGACATCATAAGTAACAGGCGACCAATTATTAATTTGTGCAGCATCAATGATCCTGATAACTTGTCAGAAAACACACATCCCACTTCTTTAACACATAATAACTTCAGTGTCCAGCTTGTCCACCAAATAGTTTTTTTTGACAAATGTTATTTGAATTTGTCAGTGTCAAAACGTTTGGGACATTGACATGTTGGCATGTTACGACCTCAGTTTAGCTCCTGGACTTTTTGTCTGAATGGCAGCATGTGTTGCTCCTAAAGCTGAATATCATTCAGCAGTAATGGAGCCTCCACAGATGTGCAGGTTACTCATGTCATGCACATGAATGAAGAAACTCTTCAGCTCAGTGGTCACACAATGGTGGAACGAGCTTTTGCTCTGACGTTTTGTCCCTGACTTAGATTTTCTACCTCGTTTGGATAAAGAATCTGCCAAATGACTAAATGTATAAGTATGTGAATGTCAGAGTGACAAAAGGAAACATTTTTACAGGCACTGTAGCTGCAATGCTAATGTCAAATAGTAAAATCCAGTAGTTTTACCTCACAATCACCGTCTGTGCCAGTCCTCTTCCTCTTATATTGTTCAGGACATGATCATATCAGGACCAATGAGTTTCTTGAGGCGTCTTTGTGGGGTTTAACACAGTTGCTGATGTGATTTGCTTGTGAAAAACCAGCATAAAGAGTGATCTGTTTTTACTTACATCCCAGCTGAACACACGGTTATGTGTTTCACTACGGTCCATTTTCTTCTTTTTATGTGATTGTTCCATTTTCCCTGTAAAATGCTGACTATTGGTCTTGATGAGCAAAATATACTATTGCATATCAATCCTCGTTTTGGGTGCTGCTGTATAAAGACAAATCACTATTTACGGATTCTTCCTCCGCTTCTCTCTGTCTCTACAGAACATCACTGAATTCACCCCAAGGGAGTTTTTGGTGACTTTACCTAAGGTGTCTAGGATTCAATTCCCCAACCACATACAGAGCAGTACTCAGGCATCCCAGACATCAGTAGATTGAAAATGTACAGATTTCATAAAAATCTACCAACAAATGACTTTGAAATCCTTGAGAACGTGTGGCAGCAGCCTGATATAATTACTGTTTTGCACAAATGTAGCTTGTTGACATATGAACAGAAATGATGAGATCAGCAGAATGATGGATACAGGGAGCATGTTACTTTAAGATCGTAGCACTGTAGCTTCTCTTCCCTCCCTTCTCTGCTTCAGCAGAGAGAACGAGGTTGACGTAAAATTCAAATGTCAAGAAGTCGAGGGAAGTCCACTTACTCCACTTGTGTACATTAGTATAGTTTAAAGGTACTAGTACTCTGCCTGGGTAATTCCAGTCGCTCCACTACATTCAACATATTTAGCCACTAGTTGTTTTACAGATGCAGATTCATAAACCAAGTCTAATAAATGCTGACATGTTCTGAGCTGAGCAGATTGTTTCATCCAGGGAAACTGGTGACTCTCTCCTTTTGCACCGTGTTTCAGCCAGTAGATGTCACCATCGCACTTATATTCCAGCTCAAATACTGAAGGCTTCCGTTAGTTACTCTGGATTCTGAAGCAGCTGAGGTGCTTTAACATGAGAACAGGCAAAGAAGAAGGAACAAGACAAAATGATTTAGCAGCTAATTTGACCTCATGTGAATCAGCTTGCTGCTACATTATTAAACTGACTGGTTGTGGAGGCTGAAACAGAGCATGAGGTCCAGCAGAGGTCGGAGCTCTGTAAGGAGGGAGAGGACACAGGGTGGATTGACAAAGACCAGAGACAGAGCGGGTGCACGTTTCCCCCACATAGACTTTCTACACGTCTCTGTTTTTATGTTTGATATACTCTGTGTCTTTCAGCATAAAACATGATGAGTACAAACAGCTTCACACATTTTACAGAGAAGGTCAACAAAATGTGTTGAGTAGCAACAATATATTTTCGTCTAATTTCTTAACACGTCTTTCTAGTAGGGCGGCCCGGTGGTCGAGTGGGTAGCGCTGCTGCGTCACAGCTGAAAGGTCCCCGGCTCTGTGCTCGTTCTGTGTGGAGTTTGCATGTTCTCTCTGTGAGATACGTAGAAAATAACAAGGACTTAAGTACAGTCATGAAATACCTGACAAACAACCAAAGCAGTGTTTAGTTCATGCTTCCTCTGTGGCTGCTGGGGACAATCATGTGACCTGAAGCTACGCTCTGATTGGCAGGTGTTTGTGTCCCAACTACGTCCGTCCAACTGTGGCTGCAGCTCAGCGGCTCGTTAATGTGGTTTGCTGTGCTAATCAGCTTAACTATTAGATCAAACTGTCAGAAATGACAGATTGTTAACTTATTCATCCTGTTGGCGAAACTCCATATTCACAAGTCCCAATTTTCATAATCCCTTTAAACTGTTAGTTATTGAAATAGAACATTATTTTAAATCTGTTAAACTTTTACAAAATAAAAAATCTCATAATTTTTCAGAGCTATGTGTCAAAACTTAGTCTAACTGCCTCTACAACACTGTCTAATGATATTCTGATCTTTATTATCACTATTCTGATTTCAGTGTCTGAGCCAACTTTCAGCTGGAAACACCATTTTCAGCATGTTAAGAACATCAGCTTTTTAATATCTTTTATACTTTCAGAAATATTCAGCTTTTTTCAGCAATTTGTTCTCATTCACATGAATGGAGAAAGAGGCCATTGGGATTGAATCAGTGTTAGACTCTCACAATGAAACAACCTGTTGGTTTCTTGGTGACCTCATGTGTTCTCTACATGTTTATTTGAGCTCAATCGCTCTCGGTGCCTCAATAGGAAACATGATTCTTTAATCAATCGACTGCTATGTGGCTATTTGTGACCCTCTGCATTACTCCACCAGAGTCACTGTGGTGAACTTGGTAACTGCACTGGTGGCACAAAAACAAAACTTGTTATTCACACACACACACACACACACACACACACACACACACACACACACACACACACACACGGTGCATTACCCATTACTGCACTCCGTCAGTGCCACCTGCTGGATGAACAAGATGTTCCAGCTCAGGACTGATTCCATCAGACTTCACATGTTTCCAAAGACAAATAGAGAAGCTCAGCTGCAAAGTATAAGATAATGGGTGGAGGGCAAACAATCAGTGTATAACAATCTGTAAAACTGCTTCCTGTAAAGGTTTAACTTCAGATAAGTTCTTGAGCACAGTCGTTTCCTTTTCTGACTCTGAACTGACACACTGATCATCACCACTGACAACACTGTGGTGGTGCCACCTTGGACTGTAGGGAAGCAGGTCTGACCCTGGATATCTGACACTAGTTCTATGGAACAAACTTCCTGTTTGACAAAAACCATCAATTCTAAGTCTATTTACACAAACGTATCTGTTAAGTTACTATAATGGAATCAAGTGAAAGGACAGTAATTGTAACAGACTGAAATCACAGATAGTTCTGCCAAAGTCTCATCTTCACGACTAGGCCGAGAGCAAACCACCTGTAAAGCACTTTGAATTAATTTGTACAAAAGATGCTACATAAATAAAGTTTGGATTTAGCTAAACCTGCTGTATAATGTTGGAGGTGGACTCAGTGGGGAACAACTGTGAGTGTTGTCACCTTTAGTTTGTGAGACTTAGGATCAAAGAAGGTTTGAAGTGTTTTATGATCTAATTTTAATATGTAGTTATTTTTGGTTTGTTTTTGTAAAGATGTGTCAAGACTATCAGATGTTTCCTGAAAACAATTAAGTATTTAGCATCTTCCACTGCAGTTATTTTAACCTTTAAAGATCCAAATGTTTATGGCTTTTATAGCCCATACGGTGACTGTGCTACTCACTTCTTAAAGATAATTACATTAAAAATACACATTTAACAGTGAAAGCAACAACTTACTGTCAGAAAAATGGTTTGCAGAAGTTACTGTTAGCATGTCACAGTGGCAGACAGCCCATCAGGAGCATGAGGACACTTCCTGGTGGATGCAGGGTCGTTGGACCTGCTGTGAACAGTTACGTCGACCATTGATAACAAAGCCGTTGGCCTACTGGGTGCTGCCAGAACACAGATGCCCTACACTCCCTGAACGTTTCACTAAGGGCACCAGAGCAGACTGATCACACTGCACCTGTGCTACTTTCTTAGCATAAAGCAATAGCTGAAAGAAAAGGGAAAAAAACGGCAAGTGACTGCATAAAGATTCTCACTCTTCAGTGTAACTTACCTAAACTATCACTGGTGCAGCCAATTGGTTTCAAAGTCAAACAATTAGTTAAGTGGAGTGTAGTGATTGTGTGTAAAGAACTGTAGTATGAATACATCTGTATGTGGCAGGTCCACTTACTGGTGAATCAGTATCCTGGAAGAAGTTTTTAAGGTCTGACGAGACCAAAATATAACTTTTTGACCTCAATGCCAAACAGCATGTGTGGATCAAGACAATCCAAGTCACCATATAAAGAACACCATACCTACAGTAAAGCATGGACTAAAAATCTGTGGAAGGACCTGAAGACTGCAGTCCACCAGCAGTCACCATCCAGTGTGACTGAGCTTGAACAGTTCAGTGAGGAAGAGTCAAACAGTGCTTCATCTACAGCCGCTGTGCAGGTTTTCTACTGTGTCTACACAGACTCAGGGCTGTAATTAAAGCAAAAGCTGCTTCTACACAGTATCAACCAAGCTGAAGACTGGGCTGACAATGTACAGTAAGTGTGGCTAAATGTTGGCAGGATGAGGAGTGAACACAATGCAGCAAACAGTGCAGGATGAAGCAATGATTTATTGATATTTTCTACATTTTTAGGCAAAGTTTTGGTCAAAATACCAATAATGCACTTTAATAATGTATTGCTCCATATTCCTGGAGACATTTACTCAATCTTAAACTTTTTGATGCGAACGTCCCCATTCACAGTGATGACTGAGTACTGCTCCGCACCTATGCGGTTTGGGAACCTAATCTTAGAGGCATCGGGTAAAGTCACCACAAACTCAGAGCGGAATTCAATGATGATCTGCACAAATGGAGAGACGGTGACAAAAGAGAAAAAGATGTTACACAATTCTCATTCCATCACTGTACCATTAGAAATAAGTTACACACATCATCAAACACCCACACAGGCACATTTAAGACTCTAATTAACAGTCATTGATACGAGTCACGAATTACACACAACGTCATCAGACTAAAGTGGGAATATAACAAATTTCACTTGTCTTTCCAAAATCCCACAAACAGCACCAACAAAGCACATCTGCCACAGCTGCATGGCTGCTATCAGCAGATGCTCCACAGGGTTTTCTCTTGACAAATCTTAATAACTGGATCAATTTATCGAGTGAATATCATACGTCCGCATGCTTGCAAGCATCTTTTCTTTATTTCTGTTTGATTTTGTAGTTTTCTGAGAGTAAAATTGACATGAAATATAAACTGTATTGCTAAAATATTATATACTGACACGTAAAATAAATCTTTTCTCTCGTAATTTTCTGGTAAATATATTTACCTTGTTCCCATTTGTTGGGTTTCTCTAAGGTCTTGATATTACACTGTAAAGTGCCTTTGGACGACTGTCGTGATCTGGTGCTATACACATGAATTAAATCCTTTATGTTACTTTATGTATATAAAGCAAAGGAGCATCTCCAGTTGCCACTGTTTGCTGCTGCTGACACGATTAAGCAGATTATCTATTCACAGATAACATCTCACCATGAACTCCTCTCCTCTGCCAAATGGAAAGGATTTCTCAAGATGCTCAGAACCCCAGCGCCTCCTTGGTAAGAGTTGCCTCCTTGGTAAGAGTTACAAAGAAAGACAAAACCTTCAGCACAAAGAAACACAGTTCATTTCTATGGAAAAGGTAACAGGTGAGTCAGTGTGATGTCAGTAGTGATGTAGAGAATGGCCTTTATGTTCAAGTCAGTTACAGAGAAAATCAAATAAACGTGTAAGTAAGGAACGAGGAAAATACATAGAAATGAAAATCAAGAAAACATGTTTCATGATGTAACTAAAGAAACTAAACCAGACTGAAAAGCAAAACTGAATTTTTTATCCTTATTTTAATGAAAGCAAGGAACAAGATTAGATTTGCCTCATGACTTTACATCTTTAAATCACTTCAGTCACCTTGAAAGAAAAGTGTAAGATTAATTTTTCACTTTTGCTTTTTACCAGAAATGTCCAGTGTTTTTTGATTACTACTTACTGTGCGGCATTGGGCTTAACCCCAACAAGTCAGGTTTTGCCCGGTCTTGAAGGACGTGTTCTCTATCAGCAAAGTCTGTGCAGATAAAGATTAATGGTAAATGTAAATGTTCTGCACTTATTTAGCACTTTTCCACCTGTTGGCACTCAAAGCACTTTACACTGCAGCTCAATGGGAAAATATTCTATAGATTAATAAAAGGACAAAAACAAATTGCAGCAGAAGATGTTAAGTAGTCAGTCATAATTTCTCTGTGCACTTCACTGTTTAACGTCTAAATCAGACGTTTCTGTTTCTAAGCTTTCTACCTCTGTAACTTACAACTGGCTAGTGATGGTTATTAATAATGACTAGTTCAAAGCCACGTTGGTTAACACACAATGGTACCTCGATGTACTTTGCACTTTTTGTTACAAAATTGAATAAAACAAAATCCCTAGAGTTAGCTGCTTTTACAGCCCATCCTCACTCCTGAGGCGTCAACAAGTGATGCTTTGTCCAGCCCCTTTGTGTTACAGGCTGACGCATAAGGTACCCGTTCAAATCGGTGGGGTGGGAAGTCCCTCTGGTGGGTGTAGCTATATTGTTTGATAGAAATTTCAAAGAGGAGATTATCGATTCACATTTGTCGTCAGAGGGAAAATGGATTATAAGTGTCGTTCAGTGGGGAGACTTTACTCTTCTTCTAAGTAACTTTTAGAGAGGAGGCTCACACACACCTGGACCAACCAACCCCCTCCTCCACCAACCGTCTCAACAGCCCAAGTACACAAAGCTCTGAGGAAGACCAACCCCCGCAAAGCAGCAGGACCAGACAACATTGCTGGGTGGGCCCTCAGAGCATGTGCCAACAAGCTGGCTGATGTTCTCACCTCCATCTTCAACCTCTCCCTCAGCCAGTGCACCGTTCCTTCCTGCTTTAAGACCACAACCATCGTCCCCCTGCCTAAGAAGAGCCCACCCACCTGCCTGAATGACTACAGACCAGTGGCACTCACTCCAATCATTATGAAGTGTTTGGAGAGAGTGGTGCTGGCCCACATTCAGAGCAACATACCAGACTTTATCAGAACTGCACTACTTCACTTTTTATTGCCTTATTCTATTTTTATGTTACTGTACTATACGGCAGTTATTGTGGACGGCAAAGTAAGAATTTGATTGTGCAGGGAAACATGCTTTCTGTCTGTGCACATGACAATAAACACTTTGAATCCTTGAATCCTTTGAATCCTTACGGATACAAATACTGCAAATACTTCTGTCTTTCAAAACTTAGGTGAAGTGATTGTTGCTCATTCTGGTGTTTCTCTACTTTTAACAGATTCTTTAAAAAACTAAAAGATACTTCAATCTGACAAATCTGTAGTAATGCAAAATATTTTAATACATGTAAAAGCAGATGTTACTCAGTCTTAGTGAATATTTTCACTGCCTTATTTGTTTTCTTTATTCATGTTTTCGTTTTGTAGGATATGCTTATATCCCTTGTTCAATCCTTCAAAAGATGGAAACATTACATTGGTTCGTTACACAAACCCATGTGCACACTGACAAATGATGTGTATGTTAACATTCTGTTATAAATAGAGAAAAAAGGATCAGACCTGATGTCTGACTTGCGCAGCCTAAACCAAATGCAGCAACCGGCAATAGATTATGTTGTAGGATTTTTCCCCTTTCAGGTAAAAGGGCATAATACACACTTTTTCTCAGACTTCTCCTGACCTAGAACCAATTTCAAATGTAATTGCACATTTCAAGGATAACAATATTCTCTGGATACTTAAACTCATCTTGGCAAAGAAGGTTTGAGAAGAAATGAGAGTGGTGAAGGCAGAGTCTCCTCTCTGCAGCTTGGCAGGAAAATATAGGTGACAGTATGGGAGGTGTGGCAGTTGCATCTTTGCAAATATGGTCAATGTTTGAGAGGGTCCCTCCCACACTGTCGACTATATTTTCCTGCTAAACTTCAGAGAGGAGACTCTGCCTACAGCTCTCATTTCATCTCGAACCTTCTTCGTTGACCATGGCTGCAAAGATGAAAGTAAGTATCAAAATACAGGATTGTTATCCTGTATTTTATTATCCTCTCAACAAATTGCAAATAATCAAAAATATAGAGATTTTAAACATGATCAGAAAGTAAAAAATGTACACAGACCATATTCTTCTTTAGTCAAGTTGTTATTATTGCTCAATAAGCATTTTTCCCTCCACCATTTGTCCCACCTAATGTTTCTCTGTCATGGTATGAGAATGGTACATTTCAAATCAGTGTGGGGGAGAAACAAGCTGGGGTCTATGAATTAACTACCAGTGGGAATTTGGAAAGATGAAATTAAAAGATTGTTTCTGTTTTTGCCTGTAGCTGCAATAATGTGTCTAGTAAAATCCAGTAGTGTTAAAGTATCTTATCAGTCTACTTCTCTGCACAGAATATGATGCTTAAGACCACCTTCAGGGCTGGCCAGACCCTGACCATTGGTGGGGTCCCCACCCTTAAAGCTGAAGAGTAAGTAGTATTGTCTTGTTGTTAAAAAGTAAAACTGATCATTGAAACACGTCCTTGTGTTAATTTTCTTCTTTACTTACTGTACTTGTTCCATTTTCCCTGTAAAATGCTTTGACTGACCTGAGCATGACGGCCACTCTTTACATAACCACTGACGTGGAACCTGTTTTATTTGATGACTACGTGTTCTGAATGTGTTGCTCAGCACATTATATGTTTGTCTTAAAACTTTGTGCACTGTGTCGTTTATTGTAAAGATTATGAGTCGTGTTAAAATGTAATATTGTTTGTTTATTTGTGCTGCAGTTTTTCAG
This sequence comes from Channa maculata, assembly GCA_020496755.1. Classification (NCBI taxonomy): domain Eukaryota; kingdom Metazoa; phylum Chordata; class Actinopteri; order Anabantiformes; family Channidae; genus Channa; species Channa maculata. The sequence continues at coordinate 25,124,473 of CM035609.1, read as the reverse complement.
TGAATATTTGCACTGATGATAATAATATTGCGCTGCATGTCAACCCTCGTTTTCAATACCATGACGACAAGAAAAAGTGGTTTTCAACTCTTGCCAGGAGGCAGTTGGGAAGAAGAGATACGTGAGGAGAATTTGTTTTCTTCCATGGAACTGAGTTCAAGGTGAGTGTTCAGGGTTTGACATCTTGTGTAGAGACAGCAGGCTCAAAGTGTCGAGAGACAAAGTGAGATGCATGTAGCTGCCATTGTTTGTATCAACTTCCAACTAGTGATTTCCACTCCAGTAGCTGCTGTTTGTGGCCACTGAGCTGCCACAGCAGGGGACACTGTAGGTGACAGCTGCCACATATGCAAATCGTCTTATAAACAACCTTTGCAGAATGTACAAAAAAGTATTTAAAAAGTCTGAACTTTTGTCTCTGTCTCTCCAACTGCACAGA